>JBBCBC010000005.1:19343047-19943047 GCA_037126765.1 Stenogyne calaminthoides | reverse complement strand
TTGAAGTATAATTAATATTAATGTTCAATAAAAATAATTGATATTTTTGAGTTAAAATCACTAATGTTGACTAACTAATACTATTATTCTGTGAAACAAAAACTATTATTATTAATTGAAAAAAGCTAATATTGTATCGTGAAAATAAGTGAAAAACAACTAATATATAAAAGTACACTAATTACACCGTGCAATTGGTGTATACAAGAATATACCGCAATTGATTTGTATTCTTTGATAATTAATTAATTTAATAATTTTTTACTTTCCTAGACGAAATTAATTGAGTGTTTCCTATTTATTAATATAATAGATCTTATGTGATATCGTCACACGTTTATGCATATCATAATTTGAAACGCTTTAATACTTTGAAAGAAGGTGATTGTAAATTTGTGACTGTTTCACACAATCTTACGCTATATTATCAAATAAAGGATCTTCAATATTTCTTAACGTGAGCACTTCTATTTTAAAAATTAAAAAAAAAACAATAAGGGTCGTTTGATTGGGGTAATGAAAGAGCAATTGAGAATTATTCTTATTAATACTGCTTGGTAGTTTTGATGCATCAGTAATGAGAATATAAGTAAGTAATTGATTACTCTACTTACTCAACCCTCCTCAAATAATACATATTGTTAATATTTTAATTAAGCAACAATGCAATCAATAACCTCATAATGATCGACTTCTCAATGATATTTTTTACTATTATCATTATCATTCACAAGTCATATCAAACGGGTCCTACCTAAATAGTAGTTAGACTCTACGTGTGTTTTGAAATACAACTCAAAAGTTAGAACTTAGAAGTGTTTTTTTTTCCTTTAAAAAAAAAAAAAAAATTGACTCACATTAGCTTAAAAAAACACTTATACACCTTTAAGTTGTGTTTGAAAACATCCCCATAATATACTCATATATATTTATTTTTTTCATAAAAAAGTGCGGTAACTAAAAAGGATATATTCCATTTTGTAGCGGGTAAATTAATTGCTAAATACGCAATGAACTCCTTATGGATAGATATATCATCATATGGACAAAAAGAATACGAGCCATATTCATGAATTAGTCAAAAGAGTAAAATGAGATGATTAATGTATATTAAATTAGTAGTTTAAAAATACATTTAATTTAAATATGAATTTAGCAATTGCACCATAAGAGCCAAGAAGGAGTGAAAAGAGTACACTAACATAAATAGATAGAATTAGCTACCTTACATTTATTGGTGTCAGTTTGAAGCTGACACTCTCATCATTGTCTCTCTCTCTCTCTATATATATAATTATATATACGTGTGTGTTTATGGATTCAAATTGGCTGTCAACTCTGAGAAAGATAGTCCTCTTTTTTGTGTAATGTGTGGTTTGTTTGTGTTAGGTCCACTCGTACATTTATTGACCAAGATGCATATTAGTAATTATTGGGGGATATATTCATCAACCTAGCTCCAAAATTTCATTTACTCTCAAATATTGATTTTTGTTTTTAATCGTACAACATGTTTCGTTAAATTGTATTATTTATTTTCACCGAGCAGTATCATCTGTTTAATTGGATCGTATTAGTTGTTTCTATAGTATAAAACTTGTGGTGAAAACAACTAATACGATTTAGTGAAAACAGGTAATGTTATTTAATGAGAACAGGTAACACAGTTTAATGAAACAAAGGATATTTAGAATAAATCAGGTTTACAGAAAATAAATTTTACAGATACTCTGTCTTATGTGTATCCCTAATCCAATGATCCATTGTGTAATTTAATTAGGGCATTGTTGGGAAATTTAGTTTTGATGAAAGTTCCAAAAACACATGTAATAGGACCAGTCAGACCTGTTAGCTGACTGATGTTTACATTACCGCTATAGGAGACCAGTTGATAATGATTGTATAGAACAACTGATGTAATAGATAGGTCACATATTGAGGGGGAACTCAATATGTATAGGTCAGATCTGGAGATTCAGAAGACAGCTGATATCCGACAGGCCAGAATGCAAAACCAGAACGGAAGATCAGATCGATCTGATCTAGTTAGATAACTCAGCTGAAGTCATGAAGTTCAAACTTAGAATACTCGAAGATCAGATGACTTCCAGAAGATCAGACCAGAAGACCTACATCGCCGGAGTCTGCCAGTTGAAGCTAAGTCAACAGCGCCAAAGACTTATCGGTAGATCGATCGATCCTGATCGATCAAAGTCACTCACTAAGTGAAAACTGATGTTTCACTTGATCATACGTCGATGATCTGAACAGAAAGAATGTCAACCTTAGTTGGAAGAACAACACTGCAAAGTAAGTCTTCCATCCAATAAGGAAGAGACACGTATGAACGGAGTCGATATCATGGGATTCGATGATGCTCTCTCCAACGGCTACAAATACATATTCACGCTTTTCGCCATGCCATTCTCAAGCACGCCACATCAAGCCCGCAAGTCTACCAAAAATAAATGAAAATTCAAATTGCTCTCCAACGGCTCTTTGATCTCAAGGTCTATAAATATGGGATCACACTTCAGAGTGAAGACACGGAAATCATACGAAAAGATTGACAAAACAAAAATACTCAGATTTCCGCACGAAGAACACAAACAAGAAGCTTATTCTATATAGTGTTCATCCCATAAGTTCTTAGCATAGAAATCTTTTCATCTAAATTGTTAGTCAACTATACACAAGAAAAGATTTCATAGTTGAACTAAAACAATCTTACCCAAACCCCAAGTTAGGATAAGTTGTTTAGCAAGATTTCGATCTAGGGTTTCTAATCTTGATTTACGGGATCGGTTGAGTGAGAACTCTTAAAACATCTGTTGGTGTCTTGTGTTGGACTAACACACAAAACTAAGTCCAAATCGGTTAAGTCGGTTAAGTTGGTTAAGTTGGTGCCCCTTTGTTATAGGGAAGAGTGGATGTAGGGATTTGGTTTGTCCGAACCACTATAAATCTTGTGTGCCTTTTATTGCTTTGATTAACCGTTCTCACATCGCACAACTTTAAAGCGCATACATATTCTAAGTTAAGATCGATTAGCACCAAGCTTCCGATCCGATCGATTTCTTGACAATTTTGTCGATCGATTAAAATACCAACTTTGGAATCGATTTATACAAACCGGTTTTTCACACGGTAAAACTTAAGCTTCCGCACACATCGCTTAAACCGATAGTTACGAATCGATCTTCCTTTCAAAGCGATCAAGAAGTTGGTTATCGATCCGAATCGATTCACTTTCGCGACTCGATCAAAGCTAATCGCTATCACACCGATCGCACGAAAAAGTTTTCGTAAGTCTATTCACCCTCCCTCTAGACTTACGCCTCACAAAACCCGCTCGGGACCTACAAGTGGTATCGAGCGGTTGGTTCTCACTAATCGACTCAGGTATCATCGATTCTTGAGGAAGAATCTTTGTGGTCAATTGAATCGATCTTGAAAAACCATCTTTAAAACTCATTCATTTTCCAAAATCACTCAAAGATGGATAACACCTCGTATGTATCATGATCTCGCCAAGTTCTCAATCGATGAGTATGCAGATTGGGCCATATATATGTCCAACCATCTAGGCTCGATCGGTGGGAGAATGATGGAAGTCATTGAAAGAGGACCCATCATTATTTATCACGACAACCCCGCAATGGGAGGAGATACGAGACTTTGCCCCCGAAGTCTCGTCTTTAAAAAGCCCAAATTTGATGGATGCAAAAGAGAGGAAATCGCATACTCTAGATACTATCGCAAGGCATATTATCATGAAAACAATGGATAAGGTCACCAAAGAAAAGATTAAGTATCTCAAATCATGAAAGCAATGTGGGATACTCGGCCGAGATTTATGAGGAAACGAATGAGATAAAAAAGACAGTAGCCTACAAGTTTAACCGGTGAAGTTCGAGAAATCAAGATGTTGCCAACGAAACCATCAACGAACTCGATGGAAGAATTACTATGTCTATAAACAAGCTTCGAGAACTTGGTAGAGATGTCCGATAAAGATATCAACTACAAAATTCTAAGGTCTCTCACCAAGAAGTGGGATATGAAGGTCACGGTGATCAAGGATTGCCAAGACATCTCAAAAATGAAACCAAGTAGCTTGTTCTTGAGCCTTAAAGCTCACGAGTTCGATTTGATTGAGAGAGGACAAGCGGATGAAGATGAGGTGCCCGCTGAAGCCTCAACTTCAAAATCAGTTGCTTTTAAGGCAACCAGCAGCAGAACGAAGGCCAACGAACCTATTGGGAATATAATGAGTCAGCAGCAGACGCTCTCGCTACTGTGAAGCTTGAGAAGTCGACGTCCAACTTGGTAAGTATCAAGATTTTATAAGGACTATCAACATACCGACAAAAAGTAGGAGATCAGCCAACAGATCTCCAGAAAGAACAAGATCTGATGATCGGAGGGATCACAGAGATGAAAGGAAGAGAGATAGTCTGAATGAGGAAAGAAGAGAAAACCAATCAGACAAAAGAAGCTCAGACTACTATCAGAAAGGCAAGTCACCTGATAGGTCGTACAGAAGGAGTGATTCACCTGGAAAGAAAGATTCGTGGATCAAGGAGCATGCTTCAACCGTGGAGAAGCCAGTCACTATAGTGCGGTCCGCCCGTAAGAGAGGAAACGTAAGAGAGCAACGCTACAGGACGTAAGGGCCATGGTTGCCGATACGCCGAGAATAGACGATTCCTATCGCCTCCGAGGACTCTGGATACTCCTCTATAAAGACTTCCGATCAAGAAGTGCCGCCGACTTCTATGAAAATGAAGATCCGATATTCTCTTGCATTTATGATGAGATCTGCCTGATGGCCAGGGAGGACCAATCTGAGGTAACCTCCAAACTTACTTCGTTCGCTTCTACACCTGCTATCATTAGCACACCTGCTGGGGAGATCGACCTGCAGCTCTACTCTGAGCAATTGCTTGAAGATCTCTCAAATGCAGTAGACACTTATGCTATAGTGGAAGCTGAAAATGATAAGCTGAGGACCAGAAATAATCAGCTTGCTAAAGAAAATGATCTATGTAAAGCCTCTGAACTTAGATCAGCTGAAGCTGCTCAGAAGGCAACTGAGGAATTTAAAATTCTCGAAGTTAAAGCTTCTGATCAGGAGAAGCAGATCAAAGATCAGCTGGCAATTAACAAACAGCAAGCTGATGACTTCAAAATCCTACAAGCAAAATTCGATGAGCTGTTCCAAAAGCATGAAAGTCTAAAATCATCTGAGGATGATCTGCGTAAGAAAATGGAAGATTTTTCAAAATCATCTAAAACCGTTCAAGACATGAACGCCTATTTTCGAACAACGATTAATAAGAAGGGACTTGGCTATGACAACCCTTCCACATCCTCAAAAAGCCCCTACCGATTCATCTCTCAAAAGGTGTATTCGACGAATTTACGACAAGGATACATCAAAAGCCAAATATGTATCTAATAAGGAAAAGGACCCGATTGAAGGTGTAAAGGCGGTGCCTAACCGTATGGGAACATAAATGAACCCCAACCGGTAAAGCATCACCGAGAAATCAACAAAGAACCCAAATTTCGAAGAAACCTCAACCTAATCAACAGATCGAAATCGAAAAGACAACCCGTAAAAGGGAAGTACAATCGAGACCCAATCAAGGTCACCGCCTAATAAGCATGCTTCGTAAAACGCAAAAACCACCTATGCCAAAAAGATATGAATCTTTTAATGGTAGCAATCGTACCTACCCTTATAAATCGAAAATCTAGGGTCAGCACGACCAACCACACCGGATAAGAAGAAGACAAATGTAAAAAGGAAAACCCAAATCTTCTAATTCATCCAAGGTTCACACTAATAATCATACAAAATGTAAAAAGCATATAAAGAGATGTATGATTATGTTGACAGTATGGGAGACAAATCAGCCTTCGATCTAACCGATCACAATAGAAGTGCTCGCTTGTATGGCTTCCCAAAACTAATCCTAACCCCTCGGGACCCAATCCAAAAGGGGTACCTAAAAAACCGATCCGATTGCGTGGATCGCGTGGTCCGCCAACAAAGGAGGTGTGCAAGCAACTATCCGGTACATCGATAGTGGATGCTCAAGGCACATGATCGAAGCAAACATCTCCTCGCTCTTACATAGAACGAAAAGGCCCGCGTGTACTCTTTTTGGTGATGATAACTTTGGCTATACCAAAGGGTTCGAACCTTAGAGAATGACGATGTACAAGTAATCGGAGTCTCAGATGTCGAAGGTCTAAAGCACAACCTATTATCGGTTTCACAATTCTGACAAACGGATTCAAAGTTGAGTTCTCGAACGATCAATGCACTATCAAGAATCGAGCCACTCAAATGATTTTGCTAACCGGTTCAAGGAAAGGGACGATCTACACAAATGATTGGAACAGTTGCCCAAGAAATGCATGCCTAATTGTCAAGAGTTCCAAAAAGTAGCGATTGGCTCGCACAAAAAAAAGAATGAGCCATCCGAACTTTAAAACTCTTAACAAAATAAAGAAGATGTCTCTAGTAGAAGGACTTCCGAATGAAGTATTTTCAAAGGATCGGACATGTCTTTGCATGTCGAAAAGGAAAACAGTCAAAGCTTCATTCAAGGGAATTCCAGACCGGCATCCAAATAGGTAATCGCAAATGCTTCATATGGATCTATTCGGACCCGCCATACACACGGTCGATCTCAACGGACGAAAATATACTCTAGTAATCGTGGATGATTATTCCAAGTTTACAGGTTATATTCTTACACAAGAAGAATGAGACGACTACGAAGATACCCGAGCCGCTAAAACGATAACAAAATGAGAAGGGGTGTCGATTAGTAAAAATCGACGATAAAGGTATGCAATTTTACGAACTCCTTTATTATCGATTTTTGCTCGAGTTTGGTATACAAAGATGAAACATCACCGCGAGGACGCCTCAACAAAATGGAGTAGGCGAACGAGGAACAGAACTCTCAAAGAAGTTCGCCGCACAATGTTAATTTGAACATGCGATACCAAGCCGTTTAAGGTATAATCAACAACGCATGCCATACTCGTAATGTATGTCTTCGACTAAGGCTCACTACAAAACACCCTATGAACGTGGGGAAGGACGAAAAAACCTCGTGTCTCTTACTTCCATGTTTTTGGGTGTAAGTGCTTCATACACAACAATGGGAAGAGTCAGTTGAAGACTTTTGAGGCCAAGTCAGATGAGGGTATATTTCTAGGATATTCCTCATCTAGCAAGGCTTTCAGGGTCTACAACATGATTTAACCCCTACTTGTGGAAGAAACACCCCATGTAGTCTTTGATGAAGCATCTTCTGATCAAGAGAAATCACCGCAGAACAAGATGTACCTGATCAACAAGAATCTGTTTTTCAGAAAATGGATCAGCTAACGATCAAGGAAAAAGAATCAGAAACTGTAACAATTTACATTCCAGATCTAGCTGACTCACCAGATCAATCAGATCCTAAGGTACAAACAACTGTCGATGAAGAAGTTGATTCACCGAGATAAGAAGAATCGAACCATCCGGTTCGGGGGAACATCTGAAGTTCCCACGAACAGACATCAGCACATGATGAGTCCAACATCAGCTGAGACTTGTTCTTATCAAGTGGATCATAACTCTGCTCCACTCCCAATCGCTAGTAATGAAATTTTATCAGAAACGGACGATGTTCTCCAAAACGCAAATCGAAATGTAAGGACTGGATAACCACCATCCAACCGATCCGATATCGAGAGACCCATCTCGATAAAGTTAAAACTAGACATCGACAAGGAAAGTGCCATGTATTGTCATATCCGCCTATGAAGGAACCTACAACTATAGAGGAAGTTCTACAGACGCAAACCGGATTCTAGCCATGCGAGGAGGAGCTAGAAACGATTCGAAAGAAATCAAGTTTGGGAACTAGTGGATGCATCCGTGTCATCAAGACGTAATTGGCACGAAGTGGATCTTCAAGAACAAGAGAGATGAGAAAAATGTCATCACCGTAAATAAGGCAAGACTTGTTGCTAAGGGGTATTCACAATCGAAGAATTGATTACGATGAGACCTTTGCACCGGGCCGCTCGTCTAGAAGCCATTCGGTACAAGCTTCGCATATGCTTCCCACGAGGGTTCATCGTGGTATCGATGGACGTAAAGAGTGCTTTCTTAAACGGGGTACTAGCAGAGGAAGTTTATGTCGAACAACCTCCGTGCTTTGAAAAGGGCAACCAAGTGTACCGCTTAAGAAAAGCTCTTTATGGCTCAAACAGGGCTCCTCGAGCTGGTATGATACACTCTCTCGCTTCTTGATCGAAAGTGGGTTCACTAAAGGAACAAAGGGATGTAACCTTATTCGCAATAGAAGATGGAGAAGATATTCGATGGTTCAGATTTACGTGGGACGACATCATCTTCGGATCTCCTAACAAGAGTCTATGTGAAAGATTCAAAGAACCGATGCAAGGAAAATTCGAGATGTCCATGATGGGTCGATGAATTACTTTCGGTCTTCAAGTTAAACAAAGTACGTAGGGATATTCATCTCGCCAAGCAAAAGTACACTAGAATTTATTGGCTAAGTTTGGAATTCAAAATTGCAAGGAAGCCAAAATTCCTATGATGACCGGATTCAAGATGGATCCGGATGAGGATGGTCGAAAAACAAATCGGAAGAATATAGGGCTCTCATTGGATCTCTACTATACCCGACCGCCAAAGAGACCGGATATCACTTTTTGGCAAGAGGTGTATGTGCGGATTTCGTGCAAATCCAATGATCACCACCTAGAAGCGAGTAAGCGGATTCTTAAGTATCCAAAGACAAGAAACCTTGGTCTATTTTACCCATCAGATGATAATCTAGAGCTTAGTGGGTATTCTGATTCTGATTATGGAGGTTGCAAGATTGACAGAAAATCAACCTCAGGAACATGTCAGTTCTTAGGAAGTAAACTGATCTCGTGGTTTTCAAAAAGAAGGTACATATCGCTCAAGACATCTACGATCGAAGCGAATATATGGTCATAGAAGTCGTTGTTCCCAATCGCTTCTCGCTTAGTCAAGGTGAGGGATTATAACATTGAAGCTAACAATGTACCTATTTTCTGTGACAGTAATAGTGCTATTGCAATCACTCAGAATCCGGTTCTACATACAAGATGCAAGCATGTGGATGTCAGACACCACTTTATAAGAGATCACGTTGAAAAGAAGAATATCAGAATGGAAAAGATTCATACTGATATACAGAAGGCTGATATTCTAACCAAGCCACTAGCTGAGATCAGATTCAGAGAATTATGCAATGAGCTAGGGCTTCTAGATCTTGGAGAAAAGGCACCTAAAATTCATGATGGATTGTTCTCCAGAACAAGCTGGTTAAGAGACTAACCAGATAGAAAGGAATCAGTTGATTTTGGTATCTCAACTGATCAGAAGATCAGTCAAGGAACTGATGTGAAAAATCGATCAGATTTACATGTTACCAGATCCAAAGGAACTGATCGGATTTAAGGTTTATCAGATTAAAGGAAATGCTCAGTTTAAAGGATTATCTGATTAAATCAATTTGGTTATAGTACTTCTTTGTGAGTCGATTTAGCTGATATTCAACAAGCAAGATTCAGAGATTAACAGCTAACAATCGCATAAGAAAGCAGAAATTTACACAACGATGAAATAACAGAACTTTTCATTGATAAAAACCCGAAGGTGAGGTTACATTACAAGTTACAAGTACAAAAGACCCGGAGGTCAGTACATAAATGTTAACCAAAAACCTAACCCTAAACCCTAAACCTATAACCCTAAACCTTCATCCAAACCCAAACCCGATCTACAGGGGGGGTGATTAAGAGGAGGAGAGAGAGACTTTAAGATCTTATGCTCTCTTTTTCCCCCACTTAACAGGGTGAGGGGGGCTTGAAAGGTAATCCTATGCCGCAAACTGATGGACTCTCCAAGTGGAGTAAGAGCGGCATTGATAGGATTACTAAGCCAGGAGCCCTAAAAAGGGAGAGTAGAAGGGCTCTCCAGCTGTTAAATGGAACACGTGTGCCAAAGAGTTGGTCATCAGATCTCATGGGCACATGTGTTGCATGTTTTATACCAGACTAAGTCTGATGGTTCTGGTTACGTCATAACGATAGACACACAAGGTGCATACGGATAGGAGAAGTGTCTTCTCAGTTGCAACAGCAGGCCCGCCTCCATGGTGGTAGAGAAGCTTTTGCAACAATCGTATGTGTGAAATCTTTGACGATAACGAAAAAACAAAGAAGAATAGACGCAAAGGGTTGATTTGAAAAGTGAATTCATTGAAAAAGGGGTAAAAATATTTGCCTAATCTTAACCGGAAATAAGGGTTCACCAAGATACATGATTTCACAAAGAAAATAAGTATGGTGAATGGGTTATGTTGTGTAAAATAATTGGTCCAATTTATAGAGGCCAAGCAAGGGTGCAAATGCAAATTCAAGCTCTCAAAACCTTTTAGAGAAATTTGCATCAAAAGGACAAATGTAGGAATCACGCCGATCGATAATTGATAAATTTACTACGGATTGACATATCGAAAAGATTCGCATTTATAATTACGCATGTCAAATCGCGCCAACTTAGGGAATAGAGATTACTATTCTAGACTAAGTTTTGACGGTAACACTTATTCCAAGAATTGACTTGATCTGAGAAGATTCAGATTAGGTCAATCAAAATCTGATACATTCGGTTCGATCGATAAGAAAGATCAATCGAGCTTAAAACCACATATCGATGCATCGCCTATGGGAAAATCGAAATATCGGTTGGGGGAACTTCAACCGATAAAGGAGGATCGGAAGGAAATCGACGATTTCAGGAAGATCACTTGAGCTTGAAACCTCAACAAATCGATGCAAGTGAAGAAGATCACCTAAAAGGATCGGTTGGGAAATTTTCAAGGCTTAGGCGGAATAACTAAGATCAACAAGTGAAATCAACATTGACAAGTGGTATTGACTGATTACAATATCACTCAACCAGATACACATTTCTTTTCTCTTGTTCTTTGCTGACTTATCGGATCTTATCTGATATTACTTGCCTTACTGTACCCATTATCCCTGTGACGTATTTCCTGCAAATCATTTAATGCGGACGTGGGGAACATGTATTAACTGCTATTGAACGTGCTTTTAAATCCAAAAGTTTTTTAGACGCGTTTTTTCCCGACCCTACGATCAAAACCGCTTAATCTGAGCGTTTAATCTTTTCAAACGATTGATCTTCCAAATCTTGTCTTCTTTTCCCTCCGCCTCTTTATAAGGTTCATCAAAACCTACCGAGTTTTTTTTTTTCGTGTCACATACTTGCATTCTATTCTCCTAAAAACTCCAAATTATCTCTCGTATGATTCAAAACGATTTCTTAGGTTTCAAAACTATCTTCGAAAATTTGAATCTGGTAATTTCTTTTACTTGATGAATCTTTCTTTCCGTTAAAAACCGTTGATCTCAAAAGTTTTCTTTTAATGGTATACGGAATTTTGCTTCACTGCCTCTTGTTTTTCCGTTGTATAATATTGATATTGATTATGCACAAATTTAAATGAGTCTATCTTAACTGTAGATGGCCACTCATGGACTAGGAAAGATTATGTGCAACTATCTTGAATCGCAACGAAGATCTTTGAAGACAAGTTCGTTCAGTTTGGAATCACTGAGGATCCTGAATCCATGGAGGTGGAACAAATTCTGAAGAAGGCCGGATCGAAACATATTGCTCGCTCACATCGCAATCCAAATGATGCAAAGATGAAGCACTACAGTTTCTACAGAATTTGAGTGTGGATTCAGAAAATCCAGGAGACGAACTGATATCGTCAGTCGACGGAGAAGAAATCAGACTGACAAATGCAGACATCACCCGTCTGTTCAGCTTGCCAAAAGGGCGAATCTCACCTGCACACTACAGGGAGAATGAGGACGAAGAGATCAGAAAGGAGCTCTTCAGAGAGGCCGACAAACATCAGAAAGCCGGATTTATCAGGCCAATGCTCAAAAGAAAGTACCGACTGTTGTTTGACATTCTGTCAAGAACAATCATGGGCATTTCATTCAGCCCAGATGCTCTCACATCACCAAAAATGTACAAAGATGGGCCGCAATAATTGATGGAGCACGTAACATCAATTGCACGGCTTCCTCGAAAAGCCATCTTACTCCAAGAACACGATAAATTTGAGTCAATGAATCCAGCAGATCTACCCGAAAAAAGAGAATAAGCAATCTCAACAAGGTTGCGCTTATCTTAAAGGACAAACTGCCAAATGCTAAATGGAATCAGGATGGACTGAAGTCCTACAATGCCTTCCTCTCATCAACTTCAGTTATATATGGGCCACCAGACGATGACAAGGAGCCCACTCCAACAAAACTGAAGAAAGGAAAGAGCAAAAAGACTTCGCCCACACCCGGGCCAAGCTCCCCGTAAGAAGAAACGAAAAACCGTAAAGGCCTGCGAGAAGAGGCCAAGAAGGCAAAGCAAGCTACCATGACTCGTACTAGAAGATGAGTCGAAGAAGAAAGAACGCCGTAATGATTCAATTTGCACAACAAAGAACAGAATCGACAGTAAGCTTCAACCCGAGGGGCTCGCCAGAACGATCCGAGGAAGAAGCTCAAGACAAACGATCTCCTTCTCCTCAACCTCGAAATGATTCACCGCCAGATCAAGGTCACCGAGCATGTCCCTCCCGCTAGTTCACCGCTCATGAAATCAACCTTCATCGCCGACAACTCGAAAGCTTACGATGTGGAACCGCACACAATCGCCTCCACAAAGCAGAACCATCGCAGTCGAACCAATCGCATAACTTCCGCCTTACTCAAGCACAAACCGTAAGCCTCCACATCTCATCCAACAGAATCCGACGCACAATTCCCGAGTCCAGAATAACAAAGACCATCACCGAAAAATGGTCGACCGAGAATTGAACGAGAAATTGATGAGATGTATCCACAACCGGGTCGCCCATCCCGCTATCGAGAAGAAGTCATGGAGATCCTCACCGAGAGATCTCGATTAAAAAAGCTTCTCGATCTTATTTTACTTGTTGAATGATATGGGCGGCCGATGAGTTTGCGATTTTGACTTCGATATGAGGAAGTTCCGCCAAAGTGGGATCACCAAATTGAGCTAATATCCGATAAACTGCGGAAAACTCGATCCACGTGAAGTTGGGATTGCCGAAAAGAAGAAGAGCCGAGATCGCCAAGAAGCTCCGTAAACATACGTTGAAATGAAGGATGCAGAGTCAATGATAGTGGAACCGTCTTCCGCAGCTTCACGACCAACCACCGGAGGCACAAACAATCGAACTCGATCAAGTGATGAATCCAATTCCTACATCTCAAATCACCACTGATCAACTTCAGGAGATCAGATCTTGTCTCAAAGATCTCCTGAAAGAAGAAATTGAGGGAGTGCTAACTGATCAGAGGCAGATTGGTCTCAAACAAATCGAAGCAATCAGAGATCAGTTCTCCCAATCCATGACCACCATGTCTGCCGAGCTTACAAAATCAGTTGACGACAAGCTGAAACAGGTGGATCAAAAACAATCTTCTTTTCTGACGCTCACTGAGAAAAGACTAGAGTTATCAGAAGAGAAATTTGACAAAATGATTTGGACACTCTTCGCTAAATGGAATCTGTCAAGACAGAGCTAATTACAACCGCTCGTAATCTAACAAATCAAGCTTCAGTTTATCTCTCTCTGAGATCTCAACCAGGCATTATCAGTCAACTTTGGTTCTCTGACTTCCCACCTCAATACTCTTTTTGATCAAACCAAAAAGGGGGAAGGATCTGAGAAACCAACTGACACATCAGAAGATCTGACTCATACGGATAAGGCCCATGGACAAAGCTCAATGGCAAGAAAGGTCATGCTGGTCTTGCCGACATCAAAATCATTGCGACATCAAAAAGTCACTAGAAGCCTGACCCGGCCAGATACAGGCTGATAAGGAGCTAGCCGTAAGATTGTCCAAAAAGCAGATGACTGAAGAAGAAAGAAGGCGCATAAACCGCAAGAAAGGCTGCTATGGTGCCGGGACATCAAAATCATGTACCGCCATTCGCACCGGAAAGTCACTAGAAGCACTGACCACCCGACATCTGGTGATAAGGAGCTAGCCGTAAGATTGTCCAAAAAGCAGATGACTGAAGAAGAAAGAAGGGCAGAAAAACTGGCACAAGCAGAAGAGTTGAAACGGAAGTTCAAATCGAGGGCTAAGAAAGGATTGACTGGAAAATCTGTACCAGAACCTCAGTTGCCAGCAAGAGTCGACGAGATCATACCAAAAACTGCTGCACACGCTAAGAGGTTTGAGGAATGGAATAAGATCAGAAGTGAATGGCTTATGGATGCTTTTGTCCTTGATCTTGTTCCACAAGAAGAATCTCCAGATGATGAGTTCCTCAACTGGTTACAGAATAAATATCCAGACTTTCTGAAGTATCTGGAAAATGAGGCCAAGCTTATAAATGTAAAGATATCTCGCCAAGAGTATGATCTGTTAATATACTCGAAGAAGGCAGATGGCTCATTTGACAGACTGGCATTTGAGAGATTCTACTTTGACATCTTGAGCAAAACGCACATAATCCCCAAGAAGAGCAAAGCATCGATGTCAAATGGAAACTCTATCGATTTTCAACGCTCCACAAGATCGAGAGAAATGCCAGAAGGATACAAGCCCAAGGAGTGAAGAATCAGAAGACGTCTGAGGATCAGCTGCTTTTCAATTCAAACTTTTCTGATGTAACATGTAATCAACATATCTAATGAAAAGTTTATTTTTCTGATCCCAAGACAAAATCTCTTTGTCTTCTGATTATATGCTCTTTAACTGTTCTATACTTATCAACTGTTTGGTTTCTCAGGTGTTTTGGTTTCATCAAAAAGGGGGAAATTGTTGGGAAATTTAGTTTTGATGAAAGTTCCAAAAACACATGTAATAGACCACCGGACACATTGGGTAATCGATGTTTACATTACCGCTATAGGAGACCAGTTGATAATGATTGTATAGAACAACTGATGTAATAGATAGGTCACATATTGAGGGGAACTCAATATGTATAGGTCGATCCGAGATTCGTAAGACAAATTGATCCCGAAAGCCGTAATGCAAAACCCGAATCTAAGATCGATCGATCGATCTAGTTAGATAACTCACCAAGTCATGAAGTTCAAACTTAGAATACTCGAAGATCGATGACTTCCGGAAGATCGCACTGAAGACCTACATCGGTAGAGTCCGCCAAATTGAAGCTAAGTCAACAGCGCCGAAGACTCTATCAGTAGACCGATCGATCCCGACCGATCAAAGTCACCACTAAGTGAAAATCGATGTTTCACTTGATCATACGTCGATGATCCGAACAGAAGAATGTCAACCTTAGTTGGAAGAACAACACCGCAAAGTAAGTCTTCCATCCAATAAGGAAGAGACACGTATGAACGGAGTCGATACTCATGGGATTCGATGATGCTCTCTCCAACGGCTACAAATACATATTCACGCTTTTCCATGCCATTCCCGAAGCACGCCACATCAAGCCCCGCAAGTCTACCAAAAAATAGCCCGAAATTCAAATTGCTCTCCAACGGCTCTTTGATCTCAAGGTCTATAAATATGGGATCACACTTCAGAGTGAAGACACGGAAATCATACGAAAAGATTGACAAAACAAAAATACTCAGATTTCCGCACGAAGAACACAAACAAGAAGCTTATTCTATATAGTGTTCATCCCATAAGTTCTTAGCATAGAAATCTTTTCATCTAAATTTGTTAGTCGCTTATACACAAGAAAAGATTTCATAGTTGAACTAAAACAATCTTACCCAAACCCCAAGTTAGGATAAGTTGTTTAGCAAGATTTCGATCTAGGGTTTCTAAATCTCGATTTACGGGATCGGTTGAGTGAGAACTCTTAAAACATCTGTTGGTGTACTGTGTTGGACTAACACACAAAACTAAGTCCAGTCGGTTAAGTCGGTTAAGTTGGTTAAGTTGGTGCCCCCTGTTATAGGGAAGAGTGGATGTAGGACTGGTTTGTCCGAACCACTATAAATCTTGTGTTCCTTTACTGCTTTGATTAACTGTTCTCACATCGCACAACTTTAAAGCGCATACATATTCTAAGTTAAGATCAGTTAGCACCAAGCTTCTGATCTGATCAGACTTGACAATTTTGTCGACTGATTAAAATACCAACTTTGGAATCTGATTTATACAAACTGGTTTTTCACACGGGTAAAACTTAAGCTTCCGCACACATCAGTTAAACTGATAGTTACCGAATCGACACACCTTCTGAGCGATCAGAAGTTGGTTATCGGTCCGAATCGATTCACTCGCGACTCGATCAAAGCTAACGCTATCACACCGATCAAGACGAAAAGTTTTCAGAAGTCTATTCACCCCTCCCCTCTAGACTTCTGTCCTCACAAAACCCGTTCGGAACCTACAGACGTATTTTCAAACTATAAACAATTTTCAAAATCATTTTTTTTTCAAAATTACCTTTTAGTCTCTTACAGCTTTCGAGAAAAAATAATTACAATCTTAAACTTGTAAATTCTAGAATGAATGTTGGATAAATTGTGAGACGTATTAATAATAAATGTATTTTATTCACACAAGAAAATGAAAAATTATTTACGAAAATTTTCAAATGCTATAAAATTTTCTTTCAAAAATAATTTGATCCTTAAAAAGTGAGGATTGCCTACTATTTGCCAACTAATTTTTAGAATATTTTTTGAAAAAAAATACTTACATAAATAATTCTCTAGACAAACAAATTACATGTGAACAATCTATCTACATTTTTGTAATTTCCATAGGCAAACTTACCTAAACAAATAATTTCTTAGACAATTTATATTTTTATATACAATTATATTTATAGTTTTAAAATATCCTATATAATTAGAAAATTTTTGTAGGCAGATCGTAGGTAAATATTACTCTGTCCGTCCATAAAAACTGTGCTCATTTCGTTTTGACATGTTGTACGAAAAGGTAAATTAAGTACGTTTATGGACACAATTTTTTTTTTTATCTTCATCGTCCAACAATCACTTAATTACTCAAGTTATCATTATAATCCACTCACAATCAATTATGTAATTCATAAATTGACTTAATTTACATTTTCGTACAACATGTCAAAATGAAATGAGGACAGTTTTGATATACGAATGGAATACTATTTAAGGACAAAATTATTTTCATTAAAATTTCGTAAGCAATGCACTGCTTTCTTGTAGTACTTTCTTGTAGTGTTACGAGCATCCATTGATATTATTTTTCCAAACTAATAATGAATTTTGATTTGCCAGATTTCACACTAGAGTATTGTCTTTGGATTTTTGTAGGCTCCATTGTAAAACTTAGATTTGAGAGAATTGCATATTGCATCAGCCAAGAGATTTTCGCTGTTGAAACTTTTGTATTTAAATACACGTGACATTTATTGCATTGAATACGTTGGTTTAATTTCCTCAGATTTGGCCTCTTCATCTTTTGGCAACACTTTCACATATATAGACTGGTAGATATATGGTGTTTTTCGTCATGTAGCATACCATTATTGAAGAAAAAATATCTTTAATTCTTGGTATTAATTTCTTCCAAAATACAAACATCCCTCTATATATTAATAGGGAGTTTTTTTATCATGATGTGTCAATTCCATATTAATTTAACACATGTGTCATTCAATGAGAAATTTGAGTACACCATGTCCTTTTTCTATTTGGTTCTTTTTATAAAAGAATTCTATGTGTCATGAAACTTAAAATTTTTGTGTATAATTAATTTATAATTATTTAGGTATTTAAAATATGTGCGAATGTTATTACTTTATGTTTTATTTAACTATATAATTGACAGTGTGTGTGCGTGTATTTTTCAGAGTGTTGTTAAAAATGTTATGCAACATATAAATCAACATATGACAGCAGAAGCATAAAAACGCAGTGCAAAGGATTTCAAAATTTTGTATAGTCTGGAATTCAGACTATACGAACCTCATGGTTAAAAACATCACTATAACAAGTAGTGAGATACACACGAATCTCTTACAAGATCCTAAAAGGTGTAGTGAAAAACCACACACCAAAATCAATCTATTCAATCAAGTAACTAGTGATCTTATTCAACCTAAAACTTGATCTAATAAGATAAAATCAATACTGATAGGAGAGATTGTATTCCTTCGACCAGTACACATAGAATAAAAACGACCCTCACACTCCTAGAATTACAAACACTCAGTTTTTCTCTCTTGGTTGTGTCTTGGATGTTACTCTCTTAACTTTGGAGTAGAGCAAATGGGATTTCACTTTAACTCAAACTTAAATGTCGACCAATGCAGTCTATTTATAGACATTCGGCCAACTGCATTGTCCTATCCACTTGGTGTGAACAGCCTTGAACTTCTCCTTCACTATCTCCATGATCTTGGTGTAACCACTCATGATCTTTCTTGAACTTCTCCTTCACTATCTCCATGATCTTGGTGTAACCACTCATGATCTTTCTATTCTCACTCCATCAGTGCAACCGCTTGATAATTTCCGAGATTATCTTCAACCTGCAATGTAGGAAATATAGAGAAACACATCTATCAAACCGGAGTTAGTGTTAGGAGAAATGACAAATTTATGATGTTGTGCAGAATGTTGTCCAACATCTGGAACAACATCCGTGCAACATCAACAAACTCCCCCAATTTGGTCTTTCTACTACAACACACCTGATGTTAAAAACAACATCCGAACTTGTGTCAGGAAATAAACAAATAATAGTCATTCAGAGAACAACTACTATTCAACCAAATCATAAATACAAACAAACGCAAGCACCAAGTAAATCAGTAGTGTACTTAGGCCAAAGTATCCAACAACATAAAGTAAATGACAGAAATATAAACCTATCAACTAGTTGTCCGTTAACAGAGTTTATAAAGTAAAGAGCAGAAATAAAAGATTACTACACAGACTGGAAATTTATAGAGAAATAAAGGGAAGGATTGGGCCAAGGAATGGCTGCATCTCCATAATCTGCAAATGCTCCCCCATACTTCAAAATTCCCAGTTGTCTTGAATCCAATCACCAGTTATCAGCTCCATAAAGCTGATCAATGATAGCAATGCTTTTTCGAGACAAATTCTCCCTGGTAGGTGTCACCAACACCTCATCATCAGTGTAATCAGGGCTATCATCAACTGGTTCAGCATCATCAGGTACCATTTGTTCAGCAGCAGCATGTTCAGAATTGAGTACATCTTCCACATCATCCTCCACAGCCTCATTAACAGCATCTTGTACAACATCCTCCACCTCTCTATCTTGAAAGATTATTCGATCGGCTGAAGAACATCAACATCATCTTCAGCAGCATCGGATGCATCATCCTTCTCACCTGCATGGCCAGATGGACCAGCTCCATCATCACCACCATCATCAGGACCATCATCAGGTGATCCTCCCCCTGTTGGAGTAGAAAGCAGGTTTCTCCAGAAGGCTTGATGTTTAAGTAAAGCATCTATGTTCTGCTGGATTGAAGTAATCTGACCAGTAATGAAAGAATTTGTAAAATGAACAGAGGGTGTACCATTCTTTCTGATTACTGTATAAGGAATGTTGCCAACAGGATGGGCAACATTTTCGGCTTGCGGTGCAGGATCTTCCAAAGGTAGATCAACAGTACGGTTTCCAGACCTCGGTACATGTGAGATACCAAAACTCGGCATATACCCACTGATCCTCTCTCCTTTAGGTCTCTCAAACTCCAGTCTATCCAAGAGTTGACAGATCAAACTTTGATATGACAGAATAGTTCCTTCAGAGTGTTTACCAGCATAGGATACAATGTTGTCAAATATGATTTGACCCATGTTGAATTTGTTCAGGTGCACAATCTTGTACAACAAGAATGCATGTTCCTTGGTTAACACAGTAGAATTCTTGGAAGGCAACCAATTAGAGACTAGCAGCTTATGCATCACAGAGTATAAAGAGGTCGGGTTTTCTGTTAGAAAAATTGTAAAGTCCACACGTATCGTCTACCACCAAAGGATGATGCACATCACTTCCCCTATGTCCAATTCTCCGGAATCATCTTCCACTTTTTTAGTCTTCAGAAAGATGTTTATGATCTTAGGGGTAATGGTAACAACATTGTATCTAAACCTTACTTTCTCATAGTTTGAAGACTGACTATTTCCACAACTCTTTTTCAGATTAGCATAAAATTCAGCAACCCAAGTAACATAATAAGGTTTGGCATATTGTAGAGCATGCAACAGAGATCTACTTTCAAGAAAACTTATCAGATTTTGAGCTTCAAAATCAGGCATTTTGATTATCCTTTCATCCACAATGAATCTCTTAAGCATGGATTTGACAACAGCAGATTTTCTATCATATTCAACCTTATCATCTGAGTCAGAGTCAGATTCCATTACCTCATCAAAGATTTGATCAAGTTCATCATCAGACTCATTTTGTTCAGGTTCATTTTCTTCGGGTTCCTTTTCTTCAGGTTCCTCTTCTTCAGGTTCATCTTCCTCAGTATCCTCAGCTTGAGGATCAATGTCTGGTTCAGAATCAGATGATTCAGCAATATTTGTAGCAGCATTCACAGGAGGATCATTTTTCTGTTTGGTTCTCCTTTCCTTCTTATCCAACAATTCTTGCATGGTCAAGTCATCATCTGAATCTTTTGGCTTAGTAACAGGAACATTTGGAACAACAATTTCTTCATCAGAATCTTCCACATGAATGGGATCATCAGAACCACCATCAGTTCTCTTAGGACGTTTCCCAGTATAATCAACCTTTTTCCCTAAGTTTCTTTGTGACATTCTTCTTTTTCCCCATCTACCAACACCTCTTCTGGGAGCCAATTGCTTCTTTCTTAGCCTAATGTTCTTCAATTTCTCCCCCATTCCTTCTGAATCAGAGGAGTTAGCAGATTTCATTTCAACATCGGCTGTTTGATTTGGGTTTTCAGAAGGGTTTTCAGAAACAGGGTCAACAATAGGAGTTTCTGAAGGTATTTTTAGAGAAGGTTCTTCAGGAATTTCTGTGACTAAGGGTTTAGCAGAAAGATCAACAAAGTCATTAATATTGACTTGTCTTTTGCCAACAAAAATATCAGGAAGAACATGAAGATTTTTCTCAAACATTTGTTCAATGATCAGTCGAACTAGAGTTTGAGGAGTATCTTCAGGAAATTCGTACGGAGTGGGTTTTGGTACGGAAGAAGAAGATGATCCGCCAACATTAGTGGAATCATAATCTGGATTTTGCGACGCCATTTCAGCGAGAAGGTTTAGAGGATTTGAATTTTCTGGAGAGGAAGATTTTGAGGGAGAAGGGTTTGCATGAGTTTGTGACTGATTTTGAGTGACCGATGGGTTTTGTTTTTCAGTCATTTCACCTCTTTTCTGTCCAATCAAATAAATTCACAGGCAATTAAAATAATGAAATCAGAAAATAGGAGGGAAAATAAGCATATGACTGCAAAAATATGAAATAATATAAGAACAACAACAAACCTCGAATCCAATATGCAGCAACAATGTTTTCAGCTTTCAATATTAAACATCACAGATAAATCGAACTTAAGTAGAGAAGAAAAGAAGGAGGTTATTACACAAAACCACCACAAAAACCGACAAGGAGTGGGACAAAGTAACCACCCACTAAGGCAAATGTGATCGTGTGAATGTGTGTAAGCCGCCAAAAATATTTTCAAAAACCAGAAAACCATATCCAAAATTAAATAAACGCATATCAGTTCAAATAACTTGTTTAAACCATAAATTCAACTTATCTAGAACATTAAACAAATCATGTATGATAGATAAAGTTCGAATCACTTAAGCTTTCACAAAATGTCGGCACACATATATCTCAACACTCAATTTTGCATGAAATTCATCATCAAAGTGTTGTAAATTTTGAATTTATCTTCTTTAAACACATGTTCACATTGATCCATCTTTTCAAAAGAGTGCATCGTAGTAGCGAGCTCCGTGCCCCGTAGTTACTCAATGGATTGTGAACAAACATGGATGTATATTTAATCACCTTTTGAAAAGAGAACATCGTAGTAGCGAGCTCTGTGTCCCATAGTTATTCAGTGATTACACATCTATGTTGTGTTTTATTTTTAATGCATTTAAGAGATATATGTCCAGGACTCTATATCTAAACCATGATTCAAACCATAAGATCAAAACATTATCATTTAAAGCTAAAAAATAAGCAAAATAGCAGACAAACTTATTATCAGAACCACAATGTTGCTTCAAATGTTTGGAAACATTTGTCACAACATCTAGTGTTTATTTTCAGATATAGCAAAGACCAAGAGATTTTCTAAGTGAAGAAAATCTCTCATAATCCAGAGCTTTTGTGAAAATATCAGCAAGTTGTTTTTCAGTAGAAATGTATTCTAACTTCACAACTTCTTTCTCTACAAGATCTCTTATAAAGTGATGTCTTATACTTATATGCTTAGTCAAAGAATGTTGCACAGGATTCTTGGAAATATTGATAGCATTAGTATTATCACAATAAACAATCAAAATACCACTTTCCAACCCATAATCATCAAACATCTTTTTAAGCCACAGCAGTTGAGTGCAGCAACTTCCAGCAGCAACATATTCAGACTTAGCTGTCGATTGTGAAACATAATTCTATTTCTTACTATGCCAGGAGATAATGTTGTTTCCCATGTAGAAACATCCTCCACTAGTACTTTTTCTGTCATCA
The DNA here is from genome assembly GCA_037126765.1 of Stenogyne calaminthoides. Lineage (NCBI taxonomy): Eukaryota > Viridiplantae > Streptophyta > Magnoliopsida > Lamiales > Lamiaceae > Stenogyne > Stenogyne calaminthoides. The sequence continues at coordinate 19,920,178 of JBBCBC010000005.1, read as the reverse complement.
CAATCAACTGCCCAATCTGCATCACTATAGCCAACTAAAGAGCAATTAGTATCCTTTGAATACCAAATACCTAAATCACATGTTCCAGCCACAAATCTTATAATTCTTTTTACAGAATTGAGATGTGATTCCTTAGGATTAACTTGATATCTAGCACAAAGACAGACACTATACATAATATCATGCCTACTAGAAGTTAAGTACAAAAGACTTCCAATCATTGATCTATACAAAGTAGGATCAACATCTTTTCCAATCAAGTCTTTACTCAACTTTTGAGTTGAACCCATAGGAGTTTTCATAGTTTTAGCACTTTCCAAACCAAACATTTTCACCAGATTCTTAGCATATTTGTTTTGACAAAAGAAAATACCATATTTCATTTGTTTGATTTGAAGACCTAAAAAGAAATTTATATCTCCAACCATAGACATTTCAAAAGTACAGGTCATTTCTTTAACAAAACTTTCAAGCATATCATTACTAGTTGAACCAAATACAATATCATCAACATATATTTGAGCAACCATGATATCATCTTTAGAATTTTTAATGAACAAGGTTCTATCAGCTTCACCTCTCAAAAATCCAAATTCAAGTAAGAAATCAGTAAGTCTACCATACCAAGCTCTAGGTGCTTGTTTTAGACCATATAAGGCTTTCTTTAACTTGTAAACATGATCAGGAAACTCTAGATTTTCAAAACCTTTAGGTTGTTCAACATAAGCTTCTTCATCCAGAATACCATTTAAGAAAGCAGCTTTAACATCCATTTGATGCAAGTTAATGTTAATGAAACATGCAATAGCAAGAAGTAATCTAATAGATTCTATTCTAGCAACAGGAGCAAAAGTTTCATCAAAATCTATTCCTTCAATCTGAGTATAACCTTGAGCAACCAATCTAGCCTTGTTTCTCACAATATTACCAGATTCATCAGTTTTATTTTTGAAAATCCACTTTGTTCTCATGACATTAATATTAGAATTAGGTCTAGGTACAAGTGTCCAAACATCATCAAACTGATTAAGCTCTTCATGCATAGCATTTATCCAGTTTTCATCATTAAGAGCTTCTTTAACATTCTTAGGCTCAATTGCAGAATGATAACACTCAAAAGTTACCTGATTGCATATGGATGACATGCAAACTGATCTTACAAGGTTATTGATATGAATACCCATTCTTCTTCTAGTTTGTACACCTGTGGTAGCTTCCCCAATGATCTGATCTGATGGATGATTTTTCATAATCTTTGTTGAGGGAACCAACTGTTTTGAATACTGTGAATCTTGTGACAGATTTTCAGTATTTGAACTTTTGGGTAATGTTGTATCAGATGTTGAAGGAACATTTTGATCAACATCCTTACTATCTTCAGTGTCATCAGTATATTTGGATACTTCTATCAAATCTGATACATTGTCTTCAGCACTTTTTCCTGCAAGACTTGTGAGTTCATCAAATACCACATTAATAAATTCTTGTATAGTATCATTTCTCAAATTATAGATTCTATATGCCTTGTTATTCTTAGAGTATCCTAAGAAAAATCCTTTATCACTTTTTGAATCAAACTTGTGCAATTGATCTCTATCATTCAAAATGTAACAAACACAACCAAACACATGAAAGTATTTCAAATTTGGTTTCTTGTTATTCAGAATCTCATGGGGAGTACAATTACTACTAGAATAAATATAGACTATATTCACAATGTGACAGACAGTATTTAAAGCTTTAGCCCAAAATTTCTTAGAAAGACTTTTTGAGGTTAGCATAACTCTTGCCATTTCTTGCAAAGTTCTATTCTTTCTTTCAGCAATTCCATTTTGTTGTGGAGTTTTAGGTGAGGAAAACTCTTGCAATATACCTTTCTTTTCACAGAAATTAGTAAACAAACTGTTTTCAAATTCTCTCTCATGATCAGACCTTATCCTACTGATCTTTAAACATAAAACAGTTTTAAACCTTTTGTAAAGAATTTTAAACTCAGAAAAGGTATCAGATTTTTCTTTCAGAAAAATAATCCAAGTATATCTAGAAAAATCATCTACAAGAACATATGAATACCTTTTACCACATAAACTTTCAGTTTCCATAGGACCCATTAGATCCATATGAATCAATTCACAACAACTATTTGTTGTACATGTTGACAACATTTGATGTGTTGTCCTTACTTGCTTACCTTTCTGGCATGGTCCACAGACTTTTCCTTTTTCAAAGTTAAGATCAGGTAAACCAACAGCAGCACCTAGTCTATGCAATCTCTGAATACTTCTGTAATTAGCATGACCAAGTTTTTGATGCCACAGAATAATATCATCTGCTTTAGCACTTTTACAAATATGATTTGAATCAATCAAATAGCAATTATCAGCAGATCTATTGTCAGTCATTAAGCATTCATCATTCTTATCAAACACATAACATGAATTCTTGTCAAATTTCACATGTAAATCATCATCACATAACTGTCTAATACTAATCAGATTAGCAAGTAAGCCTTTTACATGTAACACATTTGTCAACTTTGGAAAACCAGAAACATTCAATGTTCCTTTACCAACAACTTTACCTTTTGAACCACCACCATAGGTAACATGACCACCATTGTATGATGTATAATTAGTCAGATGATTAACTTGACCAGTCATGTGTCTAGAACAACCATTATCAAAATACCAAGATCCAGGAACACATGCTTTCAAAGATGTATACACAACATTACAAGACATGTTATCAAGAATCAACTTTTTAGTGTTGTTAACCTGTTTTATAGGGTGTTCAACTTTATCAGGTAAAAAGATTCCAGCTTTTTAGTCTCTTCTTAACTTAGAACAATATGGACGAATGTGACCTACTCCAGCACAATAATAACAGATATACTCTTTAAACAAACCATCAGATTTCTTTTGTTTACCTTTCAAAGATTTTGGTACAGAAGTTCCAGCTTTTACAAAAGAAATAGGTTCACAGGATATAGGAGTATTCTCAAAAGATTTTTCAAAGCCAAGTCCAGCATTACCATGTCTACCAATCATCAATGCATCATTCAAATTAGTAGTGCTAGCAGAAAACTTTTTAAAGCTAAGAGTAGTGCTTTTAAGTTCATCTTTCAAAGCAGAAATTTCCACATCTTTTCTAGTTAAGAGAACTTCAAGCTTAACAAGATTTTCTTTCAAATCTGAATTTTCTAAAGATAAGGAACTCAACACCTGTTTTTGAGTTTCTAGATCAGATTTAAACTTCAGATATTCAGAGTTACAATCAGCAGAACTAGATGTTTCAGCATTCAGAATAGTTCCAGCAAAACAGTTAGTCTCAGAATTATTTTTACTGAATGTTGTTTCAGATGTTGTGATAACATCTGAATCTGCTTCAGACGAATAATCATCGAGATCATCATCAAATGTATCATCATAAACTATTCTAGCAGACATAGCACTTAGTTCACATTTATCAGCATCAGTTTCATCATCAGGATCATCACTCAAGGTTGCATTGAAGTTCATCTTCTTCCTAAGCAAAGTATTAACACATTCATTAGCATAATGACCATATCCAGAACATGCATCACATTTAACCTTTTTCCTATACTCAGGATCATATTTGAATTTGTTATCCTTTGTAAATTGTCTAGGTTGATTGAAACTGGAAGACTGACTTGGAACAAGCTTTTTATCAGAGGGAGAAGAGTTTTGATTAAACTTATCCTTTGATTGAAATTGACCATTTGGTCTTCTAAAATTTCCTTTTAGATAAGATTTGAATTGCTTAGTAACAAAAAAAAATTATTCAGAAATGTTTTCATCACATAAATCAGAAACCTCTTCATCAGAATCAACTTCAGTTACGTAAGGATGTTTTCCAACATTATCAGAAGTTTCACCTCTAAAAGCAAGTACTTTCTTGTCTTTATCTTTCTCATGTTTATCATCATCTAACATATTTGAGTTTATCTCATAAGTTTTCAAAATACTGATCAACTCATTTTGACTCAATAAATCAGTGTTTTTAGCTTCTTCTATTGCACATATTTTAGCATCAAATCGTTTAGGAACAGTTCTAAATATTTTATTGACTAACCGAGTGTTGGAAATTGGATCACCAAGTGAGTGTGACTCATTAGCAATCTCACTTATCCTTTCATTGTACAATGAAATGCTTTCATCATCCTTCATCTTCAAGTTTTCAAACTTGGTTCCCAACATTCTGAGTCTAGTCCTTCGAACACTTTCTGATCCTTCACAATGTTCCTGCAATATTTCTCATGCATCATTAGAAGAAACACAGTTAGATATCAGTTTAAACATAGAAACCTCAGTAGCAGTAAAAATTGCATTAAAAGCTTTAGAATTGAAATTGGCCGATGTGCATTCATCATTTGACCAATCAATCTCCTTTTTTACTTGCGATTCTCCATCTCTATCATCAATTGTTCTTGGTGGATTCCACCCAGATAACACACTACGTCATACTCTCTCATCAATAGACTTAATGTACATGCGCATTTTAGGTTTCCAATATGGGTAATTTGATCCATCCAAAATTGGAGGTTTTAAAGACGGAGTCAGTGGATAATCCATTGCAGAACACACTTTAAACACAGGACCTTTAACTTAGTGTATCAAGTTTATGGCTATGGCGCCAACTGACAGTGTGTGTGCGTGTATTTTTCAGAGTGTTGTTAAAAATATTATGCAACATATAAAACAACATATGACAGCAGAAGCATAAAAACGCAGTGCAAAGGATTTCAAAATTTTGTATAGTCTGTAATCCAGACTATACGAACCTCATGGTTAAAAACAACACTATAACAAGTAGTGAGATACACACGAATCTCTTACAAGATCCTAAAAAAAGGTGTAGTGAAAAACCACACACCAAAATCAATCTATTCAATCAAGTAACTAGTGATCTTATTCAACCTAAAACTTGATCTAATAAGATAAAATCAATAATGATAGGAGAGATTGTATTCCCTCGACCAGTACACATAGAATAACAACGACCCTCACACTCCTAGAATTACAAACACTCGTTTTTTCACTCTTGGTTGTGTCTTGGATGTTACTCTCTTAAGTTTGGAGTAGAGCAAATGGGATTTCACTTTAACTCAAACTTAAATGTCGACCAATGCAGTCTATTTATAGACATTCGGCCAACTGCATTGTCCTATCCACTTGGTGTGAACAGCCTTGAACTTCTCCTCCACTATCTCCATGATCTTGGTGTAACCACCCATGATCTTTCTATTCTCACTCCATCAGTGCAACAGTTTGATAATTTCCGAGATTATCTTCAACCTGCAATGTAGGAAACATAGAGAAACACATCTATCAAACCGGAGTTAGTGTTAGGAGAAAGAGCAAATTTATGATGTTGTGCAGAATGTTGTCCAACATCTGGAACAACATCCGTGCAACATCAACAATAATATTATTCATTTATCTTTCTTTCGGTAATTTTTGTTTGACTTAATCTAAGATATATAAAATATTCATTCTAAATGTATTTTATCTTAGTGTGAATTATATTCAATTATTAATTTCTTAATAAATACTTTTATTTTATAAATTGTTCTTATGTATATCTTAACATATTTTATGTGGCAAAAGTATTTTATATTATAATTCATTCACTTTTAACTTTGTATTATTATTACATATTAATTAATTTATTTATTAGTCTTTTCTTAGTCGATTTATTTTGTTTTGATTTGTAGGTTTCAATTTCATATTAAAATGGATAAATAATATTTGAGTCAATAATCTTATTCCAAGGTTTAAGAAAATTTATTAATATACATTTTAAACAATTATTAATTCATATTTAATGTTTTTATATATATATTTATATTTTTAATTATTAAATATAATATTTATTAAAAACATTGCAATTTTTAATCAGAAACTGCGTAACACGCGGGGTACTAAACTAGTAACATATATTTGTTTTTAAATTTGAATACATCTTTTTTTCCTAATGCATCTATCAACTCTTTTCCCAAATCTTCACCAAAAAGTCATCCAAACATTGCCTAATATTGACTTTTAAAATTAGAGTTAATGACTCTAAGGTACAAAAAATAGGAAGTAGTAACACTAAGGTACAAATGTAATTTTTATTTACTCTAAGTTACAAAAAAAATGTATTTTGTTTGAAAAAAAAAACTGTACTTTATACCAAAAAATTGCATTTGTACCTTAGAGTTTTTTGCTTTTGCACTTTGTACCTTAAAGTTTTTCCCCCTTAAAATTACTTTCAAAAGGTATTTATTTATTATGTCAACATATTTTTCTTTTAACAAAACGAGATAATTCAATAATTTACAATTGATATAACTCCGTACATATGTTGCAAGAACTGCAAGCTTACAACTAAGGACGAAGATATCAGCATCGGTTGAATGCTTTAAATTTAAATTTACGGATACATCGATAGAAATATCAATATTAATAAAAAATATATAAAATTAATAGAATTTAATTTTATAAAAATTATGAATTTTAACATGAAATTTTAGAGTGTATTAAAACTAATTTTAATACATAAATTTAACATAAAATCTCAACAAAAAGATATAAATTAATTATGTACAACGTCAGATATAAATTAAGTCGATCTTGACTATGAATTTTTCTCAAGATATTTGTTGGGAGATGAATTTAATAAAGAAGTTTTGATTAGATCCCAAAACCCCTGAGTATGGCATGTTCAGGATAATCTTGATAGACTGAGTCAGGTTTCAATATAGATTGTTCAGGAAGTTATCTGCACCATGTATAGTCAGCAGATATAGATCAGGTTAGATTTTGAAGATACTGAAGAACTGAAGACTCAGGAGATACTGAGTAACTGAAGAATCAGTAGAACTGAAGACTCAGAATATACTGAAGACTCAGTAAGTTACTGAAGATACTGAAGACTCAGAATATACTGAAGACTCAGTAAGTTACTGAAGACACTGAAGACTCAGTAAGTTACTGAAGACTCAGGAAGACCTGAATGTTCAGAGGCACTGAAGAAATATCTATCTGAATTCATACAAAACTGAGGAAAAGATACAAGTTCAGAAAAGTAGATATTGCCCAAAACATTCAAGTGCAGACAAAATGAACTAAGTCTAGGTGTTGTTTAAGGTTGTCTCATTCAGAAAGATTGACCTAAAAGAGCCGTTTTGTTTGTCTACATTCACTGAAGACAAGAACCAATCAGAGGAAGACAACACTGTACTTTACTGACACTGAAAGCGACAGGGCCCTGAATTATGTCAGTAGTACTAAGTTCCAGACTGCAAAAATTGGTGATTGGCTACATGGCTGCATATTTCCTAAAACATGCAAGGGAGTGTTCAAACCCTAAATATAGTCGTTCATCAAACACCAGAAGAGGAAACTCTTGATACTATCTCCTCCAACGGATAGTTTTTCAAGAGTAACCTTGGTGAAGGTTGCCTATAAATACCAGTGACCGTCTACATTGAGAGGTCACGGGAAATTTCAAGCAACTCAAGAGCTCATTCGTATTATTGCAAATTGAAGGAGTCAAAAACCCTAGAATTTTCCAAGTGTTTCACATTGGAGAGAGCTCATTCACTAAGCCTAGATTGATAAGAAATATCTAAAGCTTAGTAGAGATATCCTAGCCTTTGCATTTGTTCTTATTGTAAAGGATATCTCACCCTAGTTGGAAACCAACCCAAAACCCAAACCCTTTGTTAAGGTAGTTTGTGTGTGATTTTTTGGTGAGTTAGAGTTGTAAAGAGTGAGTAAACTACAGTGAGTTAGCAAGAAAACTCTAGAGAAGAAGTTAGTAAGCTACTCGTGGTAGTCTGAACACTTGTGTGTGTTTGAGTTAGTAAGCTGCAGTGAGTCAGCCAAAAAACTCAAGGTAGAAAAGTGAGTAAGCTATAGTGAGTTAGCCTGAAAGCTTTAGGAAGTGGTTAAGGAATTTCTCTGAAGATCAGAGAGAGTGGATGTAGGAGCTTGAGTCTCTGAACCACTATAATTGCTGTGTTGTTTGCTTTATGTACTGCATTTTATCTGTTGCATGTTTTTTTTGAAAGCTGACTTTACTGATAATTCAGTTGGAATCAATCCACTGAACTTGCATCAAATTGATCACAACCTTAATCACTGTTTTACTGAAGGGAAGATTTTCAGCAAAGCTAAAACGAGTATAAACTTAGGGCCAACCATTCCGCACACTTGAGTAGCTAGAATAGATAGTTACCAAATTGAACTAACTCTACTGAGTGTTCAGTAAGATAATTATCTGATCCAAGTTCCTCAGGATCTCTGATAAACTCAGGATTAGTTGGGCTAATCTGAAGCTTCTGAAAGCAGCTCAGGATCATTGTCTCAGTAGACTTTGACTCAGGGCAATCCGTGCGTCTCAGGGCAAAATTATTAGGATAACCTGACCCATCTGACCTCAGTGAAAGAAATTTTTTAAAAATCACTGAACACGTGTATTCCCCCCCCATACACGTGTGAGACTCGTTAGCACCGGGACCAACAAGTGGTATCAGAGCAGTGGTTCATTTTGACCACTTGTTTTGGTAGCCATAGTCTGAATTGCTGAAAGACTTTGGTGGTCTACTGAATAGATCTATTTACTGATATCTTACAAGGCTCAGTCATCATGTCTTCTAAGAAACTTCATATGTTCTCTGTTGAGAGATACGATCTATGGAGATTGAGAATTCAGGCTCATCTGTATTCAAAACATGAAAGAATGTGGAGAGTGGTTTCTGAAGGACCATTCAAATTCTTCATGAATCACGAATCACCGATCTTGAGAGGAATGATCTCAGAGATGAATTTCCAAAACCTGATGATCAACTTACTCCTGATGAGAAAAAGTTAGTCAATCTGGACTACATTGCTAAAGATACTTTGTATAGCACTATTGATGATGGTGTTATGGGGATGATCTCTCATTGTGAAACTGCAAAGGAAATATGGGACACACTTGTCAAGCATGTCAAGGCACGATCATATTAAGGAAAATAAACTTTCTATTGCTATTGGAAAGTTTGATAGCTTTGAAATGGAAGATGGTGAATCCATTGACAAACTTGAAGTCAGATTCACTAGCATTATGAATGATCTGAATGCTCTTGGGAAAAGATACCCACAGATAGAGTTGCCCAAAGGAACCGGAACCGGCGGTTCGAACCGGAACCGGAACCGGATAAACCGGAACTGGAACCGGATAAACCGGAACCGTGAAGAACCGGAACCGAAACCGTGTATTACACGGTTCGGTTCCGATTCCAATTATAAGAAACCGAATCACGGTTCCACGGTTTGAACCGGCGGTTCCGCGGTTCCGAACCGGAACCGGCCTTGAAACCAAAATATGACCGTTGGAACCGGCGGTTCCTGCCTACCGTTGGGCCGATTTTGACCGTTGGAACCGCCGATATAAGCAATTACTCACTAACTATGTTGAGCAAAAAGGCCCTCAGATCACATTTGGAGACAACTCCAAAGGACAAACTGAAGGATATGGAACTCTTGAAGTTGACTCTGTTCATATCCATGGTGTTTCATATGTGTCTGGTCTAAAGCATAATTTGCTTTCCATCAGCCAATTCTGTGACAAAGGATTCAGTGTTGAGTTCTCAAAGAACTTATGTTATGTAAAAGACAATGCTTCACAGAAAATTTTACTGACTGGTACTAGAAAAGGAAATGTGTATCTTGCTGATTAGATTTCAACTCCTAAAGATACATGTTTGGTTGCAAAAAGTTCCACTGATACCAGTTGGTTGTGGCACAAAAGACTGAATCACTTAAACTTCAAAACCCTGAACAAACTTCCAAGATTAGCACTTGTGAAGGTGTTACCAAATGAAGTGTTCAGTAAAGATCATGTATGTGATGCCTGTCAGAAAGGAAAGCAAATCAGAGCATCTTTCAAAAGTAAAGTAGATGTTTCTATTGACAGAATACTACAACTGTTACATATGGATCTCTTTGGTCCAGTAACACATGTGAGTACTAATGGCAGGAAATACACACTTGTGGTAGTTGATGACTACTCTAAATACACATGGGTCATATTCTTACTCAGTAAGAAGGAGACTCAGACAAAACTGCCAGAACTACTGAAAAGGCTCAGTACTGAAAAGAATCTGAGTGTGGTCAAAATCAGATCAGATAAAGGAACTGAATTTATCAACCATATTATATCTGATTATTGTGCAGCAAATGGAATAACTCATGAAACATCAGCTGCAAGGACCCCACAACAGAATGGTGTTGCTGAAAGAAGAAATAGGGCTCTGAAAGAAGCTGCAAGAACAATGATTGTTGAAGCTGATATTCCTAAGAGATTTTGGGCTGAAGCTATCAAAACTACATGCTACTCTCAGAACAGATCAATGCTGACCAAGAATCAAGGACAAACTCCATATGAGCCGTGGAATGAAAGGAAGCCTCTTGTTTCTTTCTTTCGTGTGTTTGGTTGCAAGTGTTTCATACACAATAATGGTAAAGATCAGTTGAAAACTTTTGATAGCAAAGCTGATGAAGGGATATTCTTAGGATATTCTGAAGTCAGTAAAGCCTTCAAAGTTTACAACTGTAGGACTCTTATTGTGGAAGAAACACCTCATGTTTTTTTTGATGAATCTACTTGTGTTCAGAAGAAACAGGAACATAACTCAGGAGAACTGACCAAGATAATCAACAGATTTAGACTGAAAAAGAATGATAAAACATCCTCTGAACCTGAAAAGAAGAAGTCAGTCACTTTCTATGAATGGAGTGAATCAGACTCAGACAAAGAAGTTCAGGATGGAAAAACTTAGGATGGTGAGACTCAGGATGGAAATTCTCCACTGAAGGAAAGCCAACACACTGAAGCTGACCAATCTGAACATACACCAGTTCAGACTCAGGTATGTAATGCCGATGAAGATGTGGTCACAGCTGAGGCAAACTCTGAATCCATCAATCATGGGGGAATAAATATCTCTGACAATGTTATGAATAGAATATCCCCTGAGGAAGATGATTCCCTTTCTCCTTTTCTGTTGTTCCCTGAATTTGATGAACTGCCTGAACCTAACATTTCTGATGTTGAGGATACTACTGAAGGGGGAACATCCAGGAGAAAATGGTTGGATAGTCATCCTACAAGTAAGATTGTGGGTGATCTATCAGAAGGTGTCAAAACAAGAAGGTTCCATGGAGAAAGTGCTTTGTTCTGCTGCTTCCTATCTGAAAAAGAACCTACTGAGATTGAAGAAGCTCTACAAGATTCATTCTGGATTACTCTTATGCAAGAAGAGCTGAATCAATTCACAAGGAATAAAGTTTGGGAGCTAGTGGACAGACCTAAGAGGCACAATGTGATTGGAACTAATTGGGTGTTCAAGAATAAGAGAGATGAAAACAACAACATTGTGAGAAACAAGGCAAGACTAGTTGCACAAGGTTATTCCCAAGAAGAAGGATTGGATTATGATGAAACCTTTGCACCTGTTGCAAGACTTGAAGCCATCAGATTGTTTCTTGCATATGTTGCCTACATGAAATTCACAGTCTATCAGATGGATGTGAAAAGTGCATTTCTGAATGGTGTGCTTAAGGAGGAAGTATATGTAGAACAACCTCCAGGATTTTGTCAGAGTGACCAAGTTTACAGGCTCAGGAAAGCCTTGTATGGTCCTAAGCAAGCACCCAGAGCATGGTATGATACTCTTTCTCAGTTTCTTACTGACCATGGTTTTATCAAAGGAACTGTTGATAGAACTCTATTCAGAATAGAAGATGGGAAAGACATCTTACTTGTTCAGATTTATGTGGATGACATCATATTTGGTTCTCAAAATCATCAGTTGTGTGAAAAGTTTTCTACCCTGATGAAAGGAAAGTTTGAGATGTCAATGATGGGGGAGATGAATTTCTTTCTTGGACTTCAGGTGAAACAAACTAAGGAAGGAATATTCATCAATCAAGCAAAATACACCAGAGATCTGATTGCAAAGTATGGAGTACAGAATTGCAATGCAGTTAGAATTCCTATGAATACTAACTACAAGATGGATCTTGATCATGAAGGCAAATCAGTAAATCACACTGATTATAGAGGGATCATTGGATCATTGCTATATCTCACTGCAAGCAGACCTGATATAACATTTGTTGTTGGGATATGGCAAGATACCAAATTAATCCTAAGGCTAGTCACATGGAGGCTGCCAAAAAGATTCTGAAATATCTTAAAGGAACTGTGAATAGAGGATTATGGTATCCAGCTGATGATAACCTTGAATTAACTGGTTATTCAGATGCAGACTATGGAGGATGTAGAATTGACAGGAAGTCTACCACAGAAACTTGTCAATTTCTTGGAAGTAAACTGATAACATGGTTTTCAAAGAAACAGACCTCGGTAGCAACCAGTACTACTGAAGCTGAATACATGGCTGCAGGAAGCTGTTGTGCACAGATTCTTTGGCTCAGACAACAATTGAGGGATTATAAGATTATAGCCAATGAAGTACCTATATTTTGTGATAATAATAGTGCAATTGCTATTACACAAAATCCAGTATTGCACACCACATGTAAGCATGTTGACATCACTTCATCAGAGATCATGTTGAAAAGAAAGACATCAGAATGGAGAAAATTCATACTGATAAACAAAGAGCTGATATCTTGACTAAACCTTTGGCTGAATCAAGATTTCAGGAATTATCAGTTGAATTAGGAATGTTGGATACAGGTGAATAAAGCAAATCTTAAAAATTGAAGATTTTCAGATGCATGAAGTTTTTCAGGTTTTACTGAAAAGCTCAGGATAAAATTGAGAGTCCTGAACACTGAGTCTTGAGAAACTCAGTAATCCTGAAGTTCAGTACTCAGTATTATACTGACATTTTATCAAGGTCAAAACTCAGTAAGACTGATGGAGAAAATCAGTCTGAAGAAGTTGTTGACTCATGCACTTCATTTATTGTCCAAAACTGAATCTCAGTAATCATTAGCAATAAATGACCAAATACCTGAAGAAATGATTGGGCGGGACTTTTGAAATTCTCGAGGAAAGTCAATGATCTGCAGGAACAGTAATTAAATGCACTGTTCATTAATCACCAAAAAGGATAAATTGGCGGCTAAGTATTTGCGAAACCGTCCTTTCAAATACCCGTTTTAGCTGGTATTTAATCTCAACCGTCGATTTTTTTATCTATGCGATTTTCCATAAATCAAAATCCTATATCCATTACAAAGAACCCATTCAAGCCCTATTTCAAAAAGGTCTTCGTCTTCACAAACCCTCTGCTTCAAAAACTTTGATTACCCAGAAATCTCTTATCTCAAAAACCCTTCACTCAAAATCACCAAAAATGACACTCTCTGTATACGACAAACTTTCCATTTCCAACAAACCATGGTACGAACATGTTGTTTCTCTAGAAAGCACATTCAATGCAACTCACGAGGAGGAGGCGTTGCATATGATTTGTATGGCAAAGCTTACTTGTCTGGTGGCAAATCAACCAGATGCTGAATATGCCAAGGAGGTAATTGAGTTTGTTTCTAATATGCAATTGGATGACGAAAATTGCATAGAGTCTAAGATGACGGTGTTGCATTTGGAACATAGTACAAAATATGTGGATTTTGTTAGGGAATTGTATATTATTCCTAAAAATCTGAATGCCATATATGAGTTAAGTGATAGAGGTGAAGACCCTACGGTATACATGATGGGTAGGGAACAAGAGTTTTTGGATAAAATTACTGAGCATCAGGTAAAGTTTGAAGCTACTTTGAATAAGAAGCATTTGAAGCCTAAATATCGAGTATTATTGGATATTGTAAGCAAATGCATCATGAGTAGATCTGGTAGTTTCGAACAGATAAGCACGCCTAAGTTAAGACTAATGGCGGCGATTGTAGATTCACCTACTACGGCATTCAATTGGTTGCACTATTTGATCAAGGTGGTGAGTGATCAAGCCAAACACATTCAGAAGGTGAATGGCTCTGTAGTTGTCAAGGGAAAAATTCTACATGCAACCAAGGTTGCATTTATCTTGGAAACGTGCAGAGAAGAGGAGGACATTTTTGCCGATTCCACTTCCTTTCCAAAGTCAAAAATCATGTTCAAACCAACGAAGAAGATTTTTTAGAGGAAAGAAAGAGAAAAACACTGAGTCTCAGGAGGAGACTGCCGAAGAGGAAACTGAGGAAGATACAACAGTGGTGGAGCAAGTCAGGGAAACAAGACAGACTTCTCAGAAATCCACTGAGACAACTGATAAAGAAGCCAAACAAGCTAGGGGGAAAGCCCTGATGCAAATTAAAAGGGAGAAAGGTGAGAAACTAAAGAAGAAAGCATTGGCTCCTCAGAAGCGCAGAAGGCTTCATACAATTGCAGAAAAGGAGGCCAGTGAAACTAAAGAAACTCAACATGAAGGCCAACAAGGGTTTAAATCTCCACTTCAGGTTCTTGCTCAAGTAGTGACAAATGTGCAGGAGCAAGAAACTGAGGAGCATGTCCTCTGAGGTACTCGAAACCTCTCTGAGCTCAGATAAAATTTCTCAGGAAATTTTTAAAGGACCTCGAGATCACTCTCAAGAAAGATCACCAAAGCTTCAGATCAATCAACCTCGTGAATTGTTTCTGCCTGGATGCGCTTCTGAATGAACCATTTCTTGATCCATCAGCTCTGGAACTCGTACAATATGAACCTACTGCTCCTGAAAGACCAAGATTGAAGAAGGGAGAAGCCGAAGAGACTGAATGGAGAAGCAAGGGGGAACGGTTCATCTTGGGCCAGATACTCGAAATAATGCCTATCCCGACCTTCGTGATATGTTCTTCGAGCTCGAACGACAAAGTATATATTACGAATCAAACACTCCCGGAGATGCTGAACATTGCTTCATACAGAGGAGAAAGAGTGGTGGAATCTTTGAGACAAATACCTCTAATCAATTCTCGTGTTTCGTGAAAACCAAGCTGAGAATGAAAGTAGGGGATTTTGATGAATTGGTGAAAAAGAAGCTAGCTGAAAGGAAAGCTACTGAAGAAGATGCAACAAGTTCTCATGATCATAACAGAGATAAAGATCAGGAAGGTGATGCTGAAAAACAATCTGAGGGAGAGAAGGAACCTCAGACAGATCTCTTTGAAAAAAAAAGGACACCGAGAATCGATGGAGATGATATCGATGTCGCATTTGCATCGATATCACAAAACCTTAGACTGAAGTTAGCCTTCTTCAGGTACCTTTTGGCGCTGTCATACATTATGCCAAAGATACTGAAGTTTCTATCTTTAAATTTGTTGTTTATGATATGCAGACTGAGGCTCGTTTGGAGCAACCAGCTCAGTTGGAGACAATTGTCTTGCCTCTAGAAATTGATTTCAGTCCAATCCTGGATGAGTTGAAAAAGGTGGTGCCAATGGTGGAGAAAGTGACCCAAATTGAAGAAACCTTGGCAAGCCAATCTCAAAAGCTGGAAAATCTGAGTTCATCTTCTGATATGCTTCAACTACAAACAACTCTTGCAGATAAGATGACTACTTTGTAAGGAAAGATTGGTGTAGTCAAAACTGAGCTCAAGGCCGAGATGGAGCAAAGGTACAAAGAAAGAACTGCCTATCTTGACACCAAACTGATTGAGAAGAATGATCAGATGATCAAAATAACTGTTGAGGAAATGGGCTCCCTGCTCATGACCAAGATAACAGATATGATGAATGAGGCCTTCTCAAAGCAGTTTGCTCCACTCTCTGATGAATTCTCAATGGCCAAGAATTACATGATGAGGCTAGAAGATGAGCATGACCAATTGGCTAGGACAGTGTGCAGTATGGGCAAAGAACAATATTATATGGATACTGCATTGACCCAACTTCTCCCAAGGTATGGTGCCAAAAAGGGGGAAAGGCCAGGTGCTGGCAAATTAGATGAGTTGTTGGCACAAACCTTGGAGAAGAAAGCCAGAGAAGAAGCTGAGGCTAAGAAGATATTAAATTCTTTAAGTGAGATTGAGGCCACTGAAAAACTGAAGTTCAAAGAAGCAGAACAACCTACCTTCACTCAAACATCTGAGCAAACTATTCAGGAAGTAATTGGTGAAAAGCTGAGTGATAGAAGGATGGCCTTCACTCAAACATCTGAGCAAACTATTCAGGAAGTAATTGGTGAAAAACTGAGTGATAGAAGGATGGTTGAAACAAGCAAAGCTGGTGAGGCTCGAGAAAATCCTGAAAAGAGAAAAGTTGTAGCCTTTGTTGAGCAAGAAAGGAAGAAAATAGCAAAAATCTCAAAGCCTACTCAGATGAAGCTGATAATGAAATTCGAAGAATCTGGTGAAGAAACTGAAACCCAGAAAGAAGCCTTCGATACCAAGAAAACTCTGAAAGCTCTTCAGATTGAAAAGGAAAAGAAAACCGCTCCTTCAGTTTCAGGTGTTCCACTGATCAGAAATAAGAAAGAAGAAGAGCAGAAAAGAAGAGGTGGATTCAAAAAGTTTCTAAGCAAAAGAAGAGGTACAGAAAAGACTCAGAAATGGCTGCATATTGACAAGTGTATGCCTCTACAGTTCAATGATGCATGGGAAGAGATCAAGAGAACCTTCTGGTTCTATTATGAGATTCTGAGAGAATGGAAGGGGAGCAGCTCGGATAAGAATGAAGCCTTCATTGAGTACTTACTGACATTCTATCCTAAGTACCTGCAAAGTTCGATCAACATGGCAGATGAAGGAAACACTCAGATAGTAGCCTCTGGTCCATACATGTACCCAGCTCCTAGGTTTGAGAATGGCTATGTAAATGAGGCAGCCATTTCTCAGGAAATAGCCCAAAGATGCCATCCAAATTAGGCTTAACAGGAAACAACCCTGAAATCATCAAGGCAAGAGATGAACTAAAGAAGAGATACTACGGGATGTTCAACCTGGAAGTGCCAGAGGATGAAGTGGAAGAAGACTGAAGACTATGTACTTCTGTTTTAAATTCAGTTATTTTTTACGTTTCATTGTAATCTATAAACTCTTATCCTACATCAATGAAAATTTATCTTTATGCTCAAAGATAATATATCATTATCTTTTTACATGTCTTGATATGCCAGATTGTTAAGGAAATTGTTGGAAAAAATTGTCATTTTGGTTTGTAATAGATAAACTGAAACCTGAGTATAGGTTAGGTTTTCTTAAATGTAACAAGATGGTTTTGATTAGATCCCAAAACCCCTAAGTATGACATGTTCAGGATAATCTTGATAGACCGAGTCAGGTTTCAGTATAGATTGTTCAGGAAGTTATCTGCACCATGTATAGTCGTGATATAGATCAAAGTTAGATTTTGAAGAATCAAGACTCGGAGATCTTGAGTAATCAAGAATCAATAGAATCAAGACTTAATAATATCTGAAGACTCGATGAAGTTATCAAGATATCAAGACTCGAGAATATCTTGAAGATTTAGTACGTTATCGAAGACTCGTAATATCTTCAAGACTCGAGAAGTTATCAAGACTCGGAAGACTGAATTTTTCGAGAGGCATCAAGAAATATCTATCTGAATTCATACAAAACTAAGGAAAAGATACAAGTTCAGAAAAGTGGATATTGCCCAAAATATTAAAGTGCAGACAAAAGGAATTAAGTCTAGGTGTTGTTTAAGGTTGTCTCATTCAGAGAGATTGACCTAAAAGAGCCGTTTTGTTTGTCTACATTTACTGAAGACAAGAACCAATCAGAGGAAGACAACAATGTACTTTCTCGACACCTTTGAAAGACGGGACCCTGAATTATGTCAGTAGTACTAAGTTCCAGACTGCAAAAATTGGTGATTGGCTACATGGCTGCATATTTCCTAAAACATGCAAGGGAGTGTTCAAACCCTAAATATAGTCGTTCATCAAACACCAAAAGAGGAAACCCTTGATACTATCTCCTCCAACGGATAGTTTTTCAAGAGTAACATTGGTGAAGGTTGCCTATAAATACCAGTGACCGTCTAAATTGAGAGGTCACGGGAAATTTCAAGCAACTCAAGAGCTCATTCGTATTATTGCAAATTGAAGCACTCGAAAACCCTATAATTTCCCAAGTGTTTCACATTGGAGAGAGCTCATTCACTAAGCCTAGATTGATAAGAAATATCTAAAGCTTAGTAGGCTGCAGTGAGTCAGCCAGAAAACTCAAGGTAGAAAAGTGAGTAAGCTACAGTGAGTTAGCCTGAAAGCTTTAGGAAGTGGTTAAGGAATTTCTCTGAAGATCAGAGAGAGTGGATGTAGGAGCTTGAGTCTCTGAACCACTATAATTGCTGTGTTGTTTGCTTTCTGTACTGCATTTTATCTGTTGCATGTTTTTTCTGAAAGCTGACTTTACTGATAATTCAGTTGGAATCAATCCACTGAACTTGCATCAAATTGATCATAGCCTTAATCACTGTTTTATTGAAGGGAAGATTTTCAGCAAAGCTAAAACGAGTATAAACTTAGGGCCAACCATTCCGCACACTTGAGTAGCTAGAACAGATAGTTACCAAACTGAACAAACTCTATTGAGTGTTCAGTATGATAATTATCTGATCCAAGCTCCTCAGGATCTTTGATAAACTCAGGATCAGTTGGGCTAATCTGAAGCTTTTGAAAGCAGCTCAGGATCATTGTCTCAGTAGACTTTGACTCAGGGTAATTCGTGCCTCTCAGGGCAAAATTATCAGGATAACCTTACCCATCTGACCTCAGTGAAAGAAAAGTTTTAAAAATCACTGAACACGTGTATTCCCCCTCCCCCCATACACGTGTGAGACTCGTTAGCACCGGGACCAACAATTTTGAAATTAAATCACACCTACCATTGTCTTTTTCTGACCCAAAAGTCCAAAACCCTTACCTCTTCCTTCATTTCGTCTCTCTCCTATTTCGTTTCTCTCACCATTATTTTCCCCCAACTCAATACACACGAATTTACTCACCAAATCCATGAAACAATTTCATCTTGCAACAAATTCTTTCTGAATTTTACTCATTTTTTTGTGTTCATCGTCTTCCGACTCAAAATGTAAAACCAGTTTACACTATGTTCTATTTTCCGTGACCCCCAAACAACCATCTTCTTGGTTTCTTAGAAAATAGACATGGGGATTCGTTTTACTTCATCATTTTTGTATGGGTTGCGTTGAAAATTGCACTTCTTCGTGTTGAATCTGTTTTTTTTACAATTTACGGTATGAAATTTGAAATTTTAGGGGTTAGGGTTTGTTCCTAGACGAAATACTCAAATTCTAGAAGTTGCAAGACTACAAAAAGGTTAGTTTATATTTCTCCCTGTTTTTATTTTAGTTCTTTTAAGGTTTGAGTTCAATTTTCTTGCTAGTAATTGCCTGTAGACGAAATAATTTTAATATTTGTAGATATATATTTTGATGCAGAAACTTGTTCCATTTCTTCATACTAATTTTCATATAATATTTTTTTATTAGTCTCTTATGTTATTCGGATAGCTGTTCTTTTGTTTATAGTTGTTCTGTTTTGTGGTCATATTTTGTTTGTGTATATTTGTTATATTCTTATTGTTCTGGATTTTTGTGTATAGTTGTTCTGTTCTTATTGTTCCGGATTTGGAATATATATTAGTTATAAGCTTAAATTAACATATTACATTCCCCCCCCCTGTAACTACTGGATGTCATAATTGATGTCATATTGTGCTACATGGTTTATGAATATATTTACCAAAATGTTGCTTTAACAAATTTCATTGGTGAAAATTTTCCCCAGGACATGGAAACAGATTTAACATATAAAAGAGTAATCAAGGTTGATGAAGTTAGCTTACCAAACACAGGTTTGACATCTTTCATTTTTATTTTTTTTTGGCATTATCAACTATAACTAATATACTTTGTAAGTTTCTTATTATCTTATCTTCTTTGTAGATTCTGATATTGGATTTGTTTTCAAGAAGTGTAGTGAGTCTTCTAACATTATAGGTTGTACAACAGGTAATACAAAAGTTCTTTTGTTTTTTGTTTTTTTTTTAACATATGTATTTGTTATAAGAATTCTCCCCTTTTACTGAACTAATTTAGAATTTTAATGATCCATTTTGCATGTGTAGCAGTGGGTGGTAAACAGGAAGGGATAAAAAAGAAGAGCAGTAACAATCTTGGTAATTCACTATAGTTGAATCTTATATAAATTAAATTTCTTGTTCTGAAATTGTCAGTTTGTTACAGAAGTTTTGTGTTTGATCTGAAGTTTTTGTGATTGTTCTGTTTTTTTTAGGTGAGGTTGTTGTTAAGAAAAATGATACATACTATAGGAGCAATTTGAAAACAACATTTAAGGAGTTGAATTCACTACGATTTGATGATGATCAGTTGAGACAAGTTAAGAAGTCACCTTTCTGGCTTTTGTTCAACTCCATCTATGGGTCTGATTTCGAAACATTGAAAAGCCGATGTGGAAAGAACGAGGAAATTCTACGGAAGATAATATTATGTTGTGATAGTGGGATTGATAATTTTGTTATCGGTGGCATGGAAATCAAGTTGACCAAGCTGGATGTCAATCTTATTCTTGGTGTGAGTGGTGGAGAGAAGTATATTCCGTATAAAGTGAGTGATTACAAGGTTTCAAATTGGATAAAGAGGTGCTTTCATCGGGAGCTGTCTAATGGGTAGTCATTGGTGTTATACAAAAATGTTATGTATGACAAGCTGAAGGAAACGTTGAGTATGAATGGTCAAGATAACCTTATTGATGTTGGTAGGTTGACACACCGTTACTTGTTAGCAGTTGTTCTTGCTTCAAATCAAAACACAACAGTGCCTGCCCATTTAACACAATGCATTGAAGACTTTGATAATATTTGTGAATATGACTGGTGCGGGTATATCCTTAAAATGTTGTTGACTCAGATAGCATCAACGAAGAATTTGAAAGTTGGGGGTTGTGCTATAATACTTCCGGTAAGATTTCATTATTTTTAATTACTGGATTTTTTTTTTCATTATATATATTTGTTCTAACACAATCTTACAATTTTTACAGTTTTGGTTGTGTGAGCACACTAGTTTGATCAAGCCCATAGATGATACGTCTTTTCCACGATTCTTAAAATGGGACATCAAGGAGCTTAGTAGATGCTTGTCAAGAATTGATATTGGTGAACGGATAAAAAAATTTGTGAGTATTTTGGTATTATTTAGACTTCTATGGTTTCCCTGTTTTACTTGATGTTAATTTAATTTGAATTTTCTTTTATAAAGGATCATAAGAAGGTTTTGAAGCCTACTACTATGGAGTGTGAAGCTTTCTCATCTTTGCATAGTTTCTGGTCATCTAATGAAGAAGAGATGACTGAAAAAGAGACTGGTTCACTTCAACCAGATAGCCAAGCTACTGAAAAAGTTTGTGTATCTTTCCAACAAAAAGAAGATGTGTGCACTAACGATGAGTCATCAGATGAATTCATTGAGGATACTTTTGCGATTGCAACTCCTAGAAGATTTGGTGCAGATATTGATATGACAAATAATATCAGGTTTGTCATATAAGAATATGTGTAATTTTTTAATGTATTCCTACATAGTAATTACATTTTTTTTTACAGATTGTCTACTGAAAACAAAACATCAAACACAAAACATGAGGGGAGTAATCCAGAGGTACAATCACAGCTTGTTTCTGAAAGTTTGAAATGTGAAAAACGGATCGATGAGCTTGACCCTTCTTCGTCAAGAGATATCCCAACGTTCAGTCTGCAATTTACTGTAGACGGCAACTTTTCAGTTCCTGTGGCATCGGGTGGCTTTGAAAAGCAAGATGAATTGGTATCCGAGGATGCTGATATCTCGGGAAAGGGAGATGGGATTTCATGTTGGGGTTATACTGGAAAGTATGCTTTTACTTTGTATAACCAAACTGAATTTTATGTCTTATTTACTGAAATAAATTATTTATCACTGATGCTTTAAATATCATTGAATGTTGCATATATTTATTGCATAATTGTTCAATAAATAGTACGTGTTAAATTGTAGTTAATTTAATGATACCAGATCACAGAAGAATAAATTAATAGTCCCTTGTAACTAAAAGTACGCGGTTCACGGCCTAGATGAAAATGAACAATCCATCGTGAAAGGTTGAAGTGTAAGGCTCAGATTGGCTTGTCTTGACCAAGAGATTACACTAGTGCATGACTGATGCACTGAACAGGACCTACAGGAGGATAAATTCTTCAGCACTGAACCAGGAAGAATTAGACCTCAATGGTTCGTTATTTCTTAATCTTTGTCCCTTAAATAGGATCGTGTGTGGTTAGTAATTATTGCTTTGACTTATGACGGGTAGAGAATCAATGAGATTCAATATTTTATATCTTGGACAACATTACTGGTCGCATGCGATTGCTAAGATTTAATACGAAGAATCGTGTGCGAGTACGCTCGTTTGATTTGACCCTTGGGAGGTTCATAAGATTTATCATACCAAATCTTGCAAGTGGAATTTATTTCCGGTATGGATAATAATGTTGAACCGTTCCTTGACCAAGGATAAAAGATATTAAATAATAGAATGTTATTTCAGTGGCTTGAATTAATTAATGGGCTAGATAATCTTAAACACGGGAAATAATAACCGGGAGCCATATTAACAGTAATATGGGTTAAGATGGATAGTGCAATATTAAGTATGTAGTGGGATTAATTAATATTTATGGGCTTGAATAATATTGTGGCTCAATATTAGATATTCAAAGTCCATTAGAAGGTCCAATCTTAATTCTCCTAAAGGCCCCTCAAGTAGCCCAAACATAATGTCCAATAACTGGAAAAGGTGTTTAAAATAAAATAAATTAATGTTGCTTATTTTTCCAAAAGTTTTCGAAAATAATAAAGGAAGAAAGAGAAAAGATTTTCTTGGAAAGATTTTATGGAATATGTATTCTTGAAATACAAGATTATCTCATAAATTCAAGAAAAGTCAAAGATCCTATTTCTTCCCTATTTATTGGGAAATTTTCGGAAACCCAAGGAGGTGGGATTTTTATGGAATATTTTAATTATGGAGAAAAGAATATATTGGATATATTCACGATTTCTTGGAGATCAAGAAAAATATTTTCCCATCTTATTCCTAGGGTAGAAATCGTCCACCACCTAGTATTATAAATAGGGGATGAATTTTTCATCCCCAAGCGCAATTCCATGTGATGGAAAAATTAGAAATCCACAAAGGTGGTGCAACATAATTTTATTTTTCCTTTTGTTAAATTGTTCGCGAGTTCCTTCCACCGGATTGTTGAACAAGGATAAGGGAATACTTGAGAAGACCTTTTGGTGTGTTCGTCTGAACGGGATCCATCTTCTCAACGGTTGTCACTCCGAGAGGTTAGTTTACGTAAACCCGTAGTAATTTCGCATGCGTAGGATTTACGTGAATTATTTGTATGCATGATTGGTTGTTGAATTATTATTTGAATTAATATAGGATTAATTCATGCTAGTAATAATTGTTAGAATTAAATTTGTATTTAAATATTCAACCCAAATAGATCCGGACAATTAATTCCCCAACAACTGGTATCAGAACCTCGGTTTCGGGCTCTGAATTTTAAATTGTAATTTAATTCATTTTTATTAAATTTGAAATTGGATAGTAGAATTGCTAGATCTTTTTTGCAGGTATCCAATTGTCATGGAATTTAATGTGTTTATTTATGCATGCATATAAATTGTGGTTTTTAATTCGATTAGTTCGAATTCGTTTTGCCTCGTGAGAAAATCCACGAGTAGATTAGGATTTGTTTGATTCGATCAATGTAATAGACTAGTCTAGATCTAGGTTTATTTATTTTTGCAAATAAATTATAACCGGATCGAAAATGGAGGCGGAGACGAAGAATTAAAGGATAGATCCAGAACCGGGCGTAGGCGGCATGCATCGCGCGAAATGTGCCAAGGGAGGAACGTGCGTGATGCGAACGCATGCGGGTGCGCACGGGCGTGGGGCGAGGTCAAGGGCCGAGCGCGCGCAAGGGTCAGGCCGCGCACACGAGCAGGCGCACAGGCGCGCGCGGCACCATGCGCTAAGCTGACGAGGCGGACTGGCGGACCTTTTAGTTCAGCATGTCGCAACCTTTTAATCCACTGTTAATATACTTAAAGTAAATAGAATAAGTATGGAAACTATATTGATTGGAAACAAAAAATTATAATTGTCCTAACTGCACAAAAGCACAAGTGGATTCTTGACACACCAAAATCAGATGAGCCAACTGACGAGTCAAAAATGTGGGACTCGTTACATCACCTTGCAAGAGATATTGTCGCTGAAAATGGTGGAGGGAAACCCCGTAAGGGATTACGTACTCAAAATAGATGGCCCATCCGAACAAACTTGAGGTTATGGGTGCAGATTATGATCTGAAGACCCATATCGATTTGATACTTCACTCTCTGCCCAAAAGTTTTGAGCATTTTGGCCTCGCTAGCTAACTTGTTGCAAGCTTTGGTCACGGCAGAGACGTTGATGGGGCACCAAACTCAAGCTTTGACGGCAAGTGGTCCTTCTTCATCTTCTAGGCCAAAGGAAGGCGAGAAAAAGAAGAGGACCAAAAACCATAAGCAATCAAACTCAACTGTTTCCAAGGGCAATGGTAAGATGAGGAATGTCGGTGGTGAAACTTTAAGGAGGAAGTGCTTAAGCTGCGGTGAAAGAGGACAATGGAGGTTTGCCTGTTCCAACCCCAAAAGGGCCGGAAAGAAAGGTAATTCTCACGCACTAGTTGTTGAAACTTGTTTAGCGGCGTATACTTCTCATTCGTGGGTAGTTGATACGGGATCTGCTGACCATGTATGTTTCACGTTACGGGGTCCCAGCTGACCCGACAACCTAGTGGCAGTGAGATCCTCATCACATTGTGTTGGGAAATCTGTAATTTAGTTTTGATGGAAGTTCCAAAACAGGTTGTAATAGGACCAGTCAGACATGTTAGCTGACTGATGACTTAGAATCAGATTAAGATGACCAGCTGAAATGTATAGATAGCTGATGTAAAAGATAGGTCACATATTGAGGGGGAACTCAATATGTATAGGTTAGGTCGAAGTATCAGATGACCCAGATAAAGTCAGATGATCAGAAGACTAAGCACAAATCAGAAGACAAGAAGTCAGAAGATCAGGTGAAGACAAGAAGACACTGAAGACTCAGATGAATTTGAAGACTCAGATGAACTTGAAGACTCAGATAGACACTGAAGACTCAGATGAACCTGAATACTCAGACAAACCTGAAGACTCAGTAACAAACCTGAAGACTCAGTATGACTTAAGACACTGAGGCTCAGAGACACCTGAAGATCAAAAGACCTGAAGACCTACATTCAACAGAGTCTGCATATTGAGCTAAGACAATGTGCATCTGAAGACTTAAACAAGGTAGACTGATCAGTTACCTGATCAAGTCAGCTCACACCTAGTGACAATCAAAAAGATACACCAGACAAGACGAATCTTCTACAAAAGGAATATCAATCGGCTAACTGACAAAATTCTGAAGTGCCGCCTCGCGAAGCCTAGGAGAAAGCGACATGTGCACAAAAAGAGCTGACATTGCGGGATACGACGCTGCGGACAAAAATGGCGTTAATCATGCCTACGGCCACGCCGATAATCGGAGCACGTCATAATCATATCCTACAACCTACCTAATATAGCCCGAAATTCAAATTGCTCTCCAACGGCTCTTTGCTTTCGAGGTCTATAAAATGGGATCGATCTTCATTTTGAAGACAAGGACCAACGAGTGAGAACAAGCAAAGAACAAACACGGAGACACCGCAAAAGAAGCTAAAGCTACAGCAAAATCTCCACTCAAAGAACACTACATTTGAAGATTATTCTTAGAGTGTTCATCCCATTAGTTCTTAGCAAGAAATCCTATCCACTAGCATTTTGGCTACCTAAAGCACCAGGATAGATTTCCAGTTGGAACCCTCAAACATTCTTTACCCAAACGCAAGTTAGGTTAAGTCTGTAGAGTGAGAACTCAATAAACATCTCGGTCATCCTCTTGAAGGATATAAGTCCCGCTGGTTACGTTTGTAGAGTGGGAACTCGGTAAACATCTCGGCCATCCTGTAAAGGATATAAGTCCTCAGATCAGAGACAGGTTTTAAAAAATAGATCTGCTCAGGCGATCACATTGAAAAAGTAATCTTTCGAGCACCCGCTCTGATACCAATTGTTACAGTTTCTGATTCTTTTTCCTTGATCGTTAGCTGATCCATTTTCTGAAAAACAGATTCTTGTTGATCAGGTACATCTTGTTCTGCGGCAGATTTCTCTTGATCAGAAGATGCTTCATCAAAGACTACATGGGGTGTTTCTTCCATTAAGTAGGGTTAAATGCATTGTAGACCCCGAAAGCCTTTGCTAGATGAGGAATATCCTAGAAATATACCCTCATCCGACTTGGCCTCAAAAGTCTTCAACCCGACTCTTCCCATTGTTGTGTATGAAGCACTTACACCCAAAAAACATGGAAGTAAGAGACACGAGGTTTTCTGTCCTTCCACAGTTCATAGGGTGTTTTGTAGTGAGCCTTAGTCGGAAGACATCTGCTTACGAGTATGGCATGCAATGTTGATTATTCGCCTGAAACGGCTTGGTATCGCATGTTCAAATAACATTGTCGAAAGCGAACTCTTTGAGAGTTCTGTTCCTCCGCTCGGCTACTCCATTTTGTTGAGGCGTCCTCGCGGTGATGTTTCATGGTGTATACCAAACTCGAGCAAAAAATCGAATAATAAAAGAGTTCGAAATTTCATACCTTTTTATCTGATCTGATTTTTACTACACTGACACCCTTCTCATTTTGTAATCGTTTTAGCAGCTCGGGTATCTTCGTAGTCGTCTCATTCTTCTTGTGTAAGAATATAACCCAGGTAAACTTGGAATAATCATCCACGATTACTAGAGTATATTTAAGTCTGTTGAGACCGACCGTAATCGGGTCCGAATAGATCCATATGAAGCAAATCTTGCAGACCTGGCTTTGGATGCCGGTCCTGGAATTCCCTTGAATGAAGCTTTGACCTGTTTTCCTTTCTGACATGCAGTACATGTCTGATCCTTTGAAAATACTTCATTCGGAAGTCCTTCTACTAGAGACATCCTTGCTATTTTGTTAAGAGTTTTAAAGTTCAGATGGCTCATTCTTTGTGCGAGCCAATCGCTACTTTTTGGAACTCTTGACAATTAGGCATGCATTTCTTGGGCAACTGTTCCAATCAGCTGTGTAGATCGTCCCTTTCCTTGAACCAGTTAGCAAAATCTGTTGAGTGGCTCGATTCTTGATAGTGCATTGATCAGTCGAGAACTCAACACTGAATCCGTTGTCGCAGAATTGTGAAACCGATAATAGGTTGTGCTTTAGACCTTCGACATACGAGACTCCGCCATTTGTACATCGTCATTCTCTAAGGTTCAACCCTTTGGTATAGCCAAAGTTATCATCACCGAAGAGTACACGCGGGCCTTTCGTTACGTGGTAAGAGCCGAGGAGATGTTTGCTTCCAAATATGTGCCTTTGAGCATCCACTATCGATGTACCCGAGATAGTTGCTTGCACACCTCCTTTGTTGGCCGACCCACGCAATCTCGCAATCGATCCTAAGGTACGAACAACCTGCCGATGAAGAAGCCGATTCAAATTTGAGATAAGAGAATAACCGAACCATCCGGTTCGGGGAACATCTGAAGTTCCCACGAACGTACATCGACAGACATGATGAGTCCAACATCACCGAGACTTGTTCTTATCAAGTGGATCATAACTTCTGCTCCACTCCCAATCGCTAGTAATGAAATTTTTATCGAAACGGACGATGTTCTCCAAAAACGCAAATCGAGCAGAAGGACTCGGATAACCAACCATCCAACCGATCCGATAATCGGAGACCGTCGATAAAGTTAAAACTAGACATCGACAGGTGAAAGTGTCATGTATTCTTTATTATCCGTCTATGAAGGAACCTACAACTATAGAGGAAGCTCTAAAGGACGAAACCGGATTCTAGCCATGCAGAGGAGCCGAAATAGTTCGAAAGAAATCAAGTTTGGGGAACTAGTGGACGCACCGTGTCATCAAGACGTAATTGGCACGGTGGATCTTCAAGAACAAGAGAGATGAGAAAAAAATGTCATCACCGTAAATAAGGCAAGACTTGTTGCTAAGGGTATTCACAATCGGAAGGAATTGATTACGATGAGACCTTTGCACCGGGCCGCTCGTCTAGAAGCCATTCGGGTCAAGTTTAAGCATATATCTCCCACGAGGGTTCATCAGTGTATCGATGGACGTAAAGAGTGCTTTCTTAAACGGGGTACTAGCAGAGGAAGTTTATGTCGAACAACCTCCAGGCTTTGAAAAGGGCAACCAAGTGTACCGCTTAAGAAAAAGCTCTTTATGGTTCAAACAGCTCCTCGAGCTGGTATGATACACTCTCTCGCCTTGATCGAAAGTGGGTTCACTAAAGGAACGAAGGACGAACCTTATTCGAATAGAAGATGGAGAAGATATTCGATGGTTCAGATTTACGTGGATCTACATCATCTTCGATCTCCTAACAAGAGTCTATGTGAAAGATTCAGCAAACTGATGCAAGGAAAATTCGAGATGTCCATGATGGGTCAGATGAATTACTTTCTGGGTCTTCAAGTTAAACAAAGTACAGAAGGGATATTCATCTGCCAAGCAAAGTACACTAGGAATTTATTGGCTAAGTTTGGAATTCAAAATTGCAAGGAAGCCAAAATTCCTATGATGACTGGATTCAAGATGGATCCGTAGATGAGGATGGTCGAAAAAAAAATCGGGAAGGAATATAGGGCTCTCATTGATCTCTACTATACCGACCGCCAAAGAGACCGGATATCACTTTTTTGCAAAGGTGTATGTGCGATTTCGAGGCAAATCCAATGATCGACCACCTAGAAGCGACTAAAGCGGATTCTTAAGTATCTGAAGGGGACAGTAAACCTTGGTCTATTTTACCCATCAGATGATAATCTAGAGCTTAGTGGGTATTCTGATTCTGATTATGGAGGTTGCAAGATTGACAGAAAATCAACCTCAGGAACATGTCAGTTCTTAGGAAGTAAACTGATCTCGTGGTTTTCAAAAAAGCGGACATCGATTCGACATCTACGATCGGGCGAGAATATATGGCTGCAGAAGTCGTTGTTCCCAACCGCTATCTTAGTCTTAATCGGCCGAGAGGATTATAACATTGAAGCTAACAATGTACCTATTTTCTGTGACAGTAATAGTGCTATTGCAATCACTCAGAATCCGGTCCTACATACAAGATGCAAGCATGTGGATGTCAGACACCACTTTATAAGAGATCACGTTGAAAAGAAGAATATCAGAATGGAAAAGATTCATACTGATATACAGAAGGCTGATATTCTAACCAAGCCACTAGCTGAGATCAGATTCGAGAGAATTATGCAATGAGCTAGGCTTCTAGATCTTGGAGAAAAGGCACCTAAAATTCATGATGGATTGTTCTCCAGAACAAGCTGGTTAAGAGACTAACCAGATAGAAAGGAATCAGTTGAGTTTGGTATCTCAACTGATCAGAAGATCAGTCAAGGAACTGATGTGAAAAATCGATCAGATTTACATGTTACCAGATCCAAAGGAACTGATCAGATTTTAAGGATTACCAGATTTAAGGTCTATCAGTTTAAAGGAACTGATCGATTTAAGGTTTATCAGATTAAAGGAAATGCTCGGTTTAAAGGATTATCTGATTAAATCAATTTGGTTATAGTACTTCTTTGTGAGTCGATTTAGCTGATATTCAACAAGCAAGATTCAGAGATTAACAGCTAACAATCTCATAAGAAAGCAGAAATTTACACAACGATGAAATAACAGAACTTTTCATTGATAAAAACCCGAAGGTGAGGTTACATTACAAGTTGCAAGTACAAAAAGACCCGGAGGTCAGTACATAAATGTTAACCAAAAAACCTAACCCTAAACCCTAAACCCTCATCCTAACCCAAGTGGAGCAGGGAGAGAGAGAGATTTTAATCTGATGCTCTCTTTTTCCCCCACTTAACAAGGGTGAGAGAGGCTTTAAAGAAAGAATATATCAAGGCGCTCGCAGAGGTTGAAGATCAAGAAAAATGGAGCGACAGCGGCCTTGATAGGATTTTTAAGCCAGGAGCCCTAAGAAAGAGTCAGTGGGCTCTCCAGCTGTTAAATGGTGAGGTGATATACGAAGATCAGTTGTTGGCTGATCAAGATTGCATATCAAACTCACATACATTTTCAGACTAAGTCTGTTGATGGTAGTTACGTCATAACGATAGACACACAAGGTGCATACGGATAGGAGAAGTGTCTTCTCAGTTGCAACAGCAGGCCCGCCTCCATGGTGGTAGAGAAGCTTTGCAACAATCGTATGTGAAATCTTTGACGATAACAAAAACAACAATAAGGGACGCAAAGGGTTGATTTGAAAAGCTGAATTCATTGAAAAAGGGGTAAAAATATTTGTCGGAATCTTAACCGGAAATAAGGGTTCACCAAGATACATGATTTCACAAAGAAAATAAGTATGGTGAATGGGTTATGTTGTGTAAAATAATTGGTCCATTTTATAGAGGCCAAGCAAGGGTGCAAATGCAAATTAAAGCTCTCAAAACCTTTTAGAGAAATTTGCATCAAAAGGACAAATATGTAGGAATCACGCCGATCGATAATTGGATAAATTTACTACGGATTGACATATCGAAAGATTCGCATTTATAATTACGATGTCAAATCGCACCAACTTAGGAATAGAGATTACTATTCTAGACTAAGTTTTGGCGGTAACACTTATTCCAAGAATTGACTTGATCCGAGAAGATTGATTAGGTCAATCAAAATCGATACATTCGTCGATCGATAAGAAAGATCACCGAGCTTAAAACCACATATCGATGCATCGACCTATGGGAAAATCGAAATATCGGTTGGAGGGGAACTTCAACCGATAAAGGAGGATCAGAAGGGAAATCAGACGAATTCAAGGAAGATCAGTTGAGCTTGAAACCTCAACAAATCAGATGCAAGTGAAGAAGATCGGTTAAAAGGATCAGTTGGGAAATCAACATTGACAAGTTAAATCAACATTGACAAGTGGTATTGACTGATTACAATATCAGTCAACCAGATACGCATTTCTTTTCTCTTGTTCTTTGCTGACTTATCGGATCTTATCTGATATTACTTGCCTTACTGTACCCATTATCCCTGTGACGTATTTCCTGCATATCATTTAATGCGGACGTGGGGAACATGTATTAACTGCTATTGAACGTGCTTTTAAATCCAAAAGTTTTTCGTACGTGCTTTCCCTGACCCTACGATCAAAACCGCTTAATCTGGAGCGTTTAATCTTTTCAAACGATTGATCTTCCAAATCTTGTCTTCTTTTTCCCTCCGCCTCTTTATAAGGTTCATCAAAACCTACCAGAGTTTTTCTGTGTCACAAACTTGCATTCTATTCTCTGAAAAACTCCAAATTATCTCTGTGCGATTCAAAACGATTTCTTAGGTTTCAAAACTATCTTCGAAAATTTGAATCTGGTAATTTCTTTTACTTGATGAATCTTTCTTTCCATTAAAAACCGTTGATCTCAACAGTTTTCTTTTAATGGTATACGGAATTTTGCTTCACTGCCTCTTGTTTTTCCGTTGTATAATATTGATATTGATTATGCACAAATTTAAATGAGTCTATCTTAACTGTAGATGGCCACTCATGGACTAGGAAAGATTATGTGCAACTATGCGGAACTGGCAACGAAGATCTTTGAAGACAAGTTCGTTCAGTTTGGAATCACTGAGGATCCTGAATCCATGGAGGTGGAACAAATTCTGAAGAAGGCTGGACTGGAAATATATTGCTCGCTTCATCGCAATCCAAAGATTCAAATGATGAAGCACTACGCTTTCTCAGACTTTGAGTGTGGATTCGTAAAAATCCGAGAGATTTAACCGATATCGTCGATCGACGGAGAAGAAATCGAGATCGACAAATGCGCATATCATCACTTCGCTCTGCTCATTTTGCTTGCGGGGCGAATCTCACCGCACACTATGTGGAGAATGAGGACGAAAGAGATCGAAAAGGAGCTCTTCGTAGAGGCCGACAAACATCGAAAAGCCGGATTTATCGGGCCAATGCTCAAAAGAAAGTACCGATTGTTGTTTGACATTCATCAAAGAACAATCATGGGCATTTTATTCAGCCCGATGCTCTCACATCACCAAAATGTACAAAGATGGCTGCAATAATTGATGGAGCACGTAACATCAATTGCACGGCTTCCTCGAAAAGCCATCTTACTCCAAGAACACGATAAATTTGAGTCAATGAATCCAGCAGATCTACGAAAAAAGAGAATAAGCAATCTCAACAAGGTTGCGCTTATCTTAAAGGACAAACCGCCAAATGCCGAATGGAATCGATGGATCAAGTCCTACAATGCCTTCCTCTCATCAACTTCGCTTATATATGGGCCACCGAGACGATGACAAGGAGCCCACTCCAACAAAACTGAAGAAAGGAAAGAGCAAAGAAGCCGCCTCGTCCACACCAGTTGCTCCCCAGAAGAAGAAACGAAAACTGGTAAAGGCCTAGGAGAAGAGGCCGAAGAAGGCAAAGCAAGCTACCATGACTCTGGTACTAGAAGATGAGTCAGAAGGAGAAAGAGCGCCCGAACGATCAAGGCACAACAAAGAACAGACCGAGACAGTAAGCTTCTCAACCTGAGGGCTCGCCAGAACGATCTGAGGAAGAAGCTCAAGACAAACGATCTCCTTCTCCTCAACCTCGAGCTGATTCACCGCCAGACCGAAGGTCACGAAAGCATGTCCCTCCCGCTAGTTCACCGCTCATGAAATCCCCGACCTTCATCGGGTTCGACAACTCGAAAGCTTACCTGATGTGGAACCAGACACAACTGCCTCCACAACAGAACCACTGCAGGTCGAACCAATCAGACAACTTCCGCCTACTCAAGCACAACCAGAAGCCTCCACATCTCATCCAACGAATCCCGGATGCAGACAATTCCCGAGTCCGAACAACAAAGACCATCATCGAAAAATGGTCGACCGAGAATTGAACGAGAAATTGATGAGATGTATCCACAATCGGGTCGCCCATCCTCGCTATCGAGAAGAAGTCATGGAGATCCTCACCGAGAGATCTCAGATTAAAAAGCTTCTCGATCTTATTTTACTTGTTGAACAGGATGGGGGTCTTGATGAGTTTGCAGATTTTGACTTCGATATGAGGAAGTCTGCCAAAGTGGGATCACCAGCTGAGCTAATATCTGATAAATCTGTGAAAGCTCTGATCCACATGAAGTTGGGATTGCCAGAAGAAGAAGAGCCGAGATCTTCAAGAAGCTCCGAAACATACTGGCCGAAATGAAGGATGCAGAGTCTGCTGGATGATAGTGGAACTGTGTCGCAGCGATTCACGACCAACCACCGGAGGCACAAACAATCGAACTCGATCAAGTGATGAATCCAATTCCTACATCTCAAATCATCACGATCAACTTCGGAGATCGATCTTGTCTCAAAGATCTCCTGAAAGAAGAAATTGAGGGAGTGCTAACTGATCAGAGGCAGATTGGTCTCAAACAAGTCGAAGCAATCAGAGATCAGTTCTCCCAATCCATGACCACCATGTCTGCCGAGCTTACAAAAAATCGACCGATTTGACAAATTTCAAAAGTGGGATCAAAAACAATCTTCTTTTTCTCGACGCCACCGAGAAAAAGACTAGAGTTATCGGAAGAGAAATTTGACAAAATGATTTGGACACTCTTCGCTACAATGGAATCTGCCAAGACAGAGCTAATTACAACTGTTCAGAATCTAACAGCTCAAGCTTCAGGTTTATCTGCTACAGATCTCAACCAGGCATTATCAGTCAACTTTGGTTCTCTGACTTCCCACCTCAATACTCTTTTTGATCAAACCAAAAAGGGGGAAGGTTCTGAGAAACCAACTGACACATCAGAAGATCTGACTCATACGGATAAGGCCCATGGACAAAGCTCAATGGCAAGAAAGGCTGCTGCGGGTGCTGGGACATCAAAATCTGTACCAGTTACTCAGACCAGGAAAGTCACTAGAAGCACAGCCAGCCAGATACAGGCTGATAAGGAGCTAGCCGTAAGATTGTCCAAAAAGCAGATCTGATCTTCCGTTCTGGTTTTGCATTCTGGCCTGTCGGATATCAGCTGTCTTCTGAATCTCCAGATCTGACCTATACATATTGAGTTCCCCCTCAATATGTGACCTATCTAGTACATCAGTTGTTCTATACAATCATTATCAACTGGTCTCCTATAGCGGTAATATAAACATCAGTCAGCTAACAGGTCTGACTGGTCCTATTACATGTGTTTTTGGAACTTTCATCAAAACTAAATTTCCCAACAGAACCCTCAAACATTCTTTACCCAAACGCAAGTTAGGTTAAGTCTGTAGAGTGAGAACTCAATAAACATCTCGGTCATCCTCTTGAAGGATATAAGTCCCGCTGGTTACGTTTGTAGAGTGGGAACTCGGTAAACATCTCGGCCATCCTGTAAAGGATATAAGTCCCGTAGGTTAAGCTTGAGTGGGAACTCGGTAAACATCTCGGCCATCCTTTTTGAAGGATATAAGTCCCGCAGGTTAAGTTTGTAAGAGTGAGAACTCGGTAAACATCTCAGCCATCCCGTGAGGGGTATAATTCACGCAGGTTAGAGTAGATTAAGGTTCCCCTGTGTTAAGGGAAGAGTGGACGTAGGATGGGTTTCGTCTGAACCACTATAAAAAGTCTTGTGTGCATTTACTTGCTTTCTTATTGCTTTACACAAGTCACACAACTGAGTTTAAAACAACATACATATTCTAAGTTAAGCTCAGTCTACACCAAGCAACTGATCTGATAAGATTGACACCTTAGTCAACTGGTTGAAAACTGACTTAAGAATCTGATTGATAAAACTGGTTTTTCACACGGGTAAAAACAAGCTTCCGCACCATTCAGTTAAACTGACAGACATCAAACTAATCTGCCCTTAGGCACTCAGTAAGATTGAACATCATTCTAAACTGATACACTAGCACTCTGATCGAGTAATCTGCAGTTCACACCTGATCCACACGAAAAGTTTTGGAAGTCTATTCACCCCTCCCCTCTAGACTTCCACCCTCACAAAACCCGTTCGGGACCTACACACTGGGCGATGCTACAAGAGTGGCAGCTGAAGCAGTGGGAGAAGTGCACCTGTCTTTTGAAGACAGAGTTTTAATTTTAAGAGACGTTCTTTATGGTCCCAGTTTTAGAAAGAATTCACTTTCAGTTTCTAAAACTCTGTTAATGGATACTTAGTTTCTTCTAATAAGAATGACATCATTTCTTGAAATGGTGAGTGTATCTGTTATGGTACATTGATGGACAATCTCTATACAATTAACTGTGCACACCACTCACGAAATGCATCCTATAACACATCGACTGTTTCCGATAAAAGAAAATGTTCATCGGACGTGAACGAGACACTTCTCTGGCATCTCAGATTGGGACATATTAATCCAAAAGGGATTCAAATGTTGGTAGAAGATGGTTCATTGGAGTCTCTCCGGGTTGAACCAATACCAACTTGCGAATCATGCTTGGAGGGTAAAATGACCAAGAGGACATTCGGAGCCAAGGGGAATAGAGCCAAAATAAGTGTTAGAAATCGTTCACACAGACGTATGTGGTCCAATGTCAATCAAAGCAAGAGGAGGTTATGAGTATCTCGTCACCTTCATTGATGATTACTCAAGGTACGACTACATTTTCCTTATGAAGCATAAATCTGAGACCTTTGACAAATTCAAAGAATTTAAGGCTCAAGCAGAGAATCATAGGAAAAAAGGTATCAAGTCTCTATGATCTGATCGTGGAGGCGAGTACCTCAGCGATGAGTTTTTGAACTACTTGTCAGATGAAGGGATTGTATCCCAGCTAACTGCACCCGGAACCCCTCAACAAAACGAGGTTACAGAGCGAAGAAACATAACTCTTTTGGAAATGGTTAGATCAATGATGAGTTATACGGATCTACCCAAGTCGTTCTGGGGTCAAGCCTTGGAAACAGTGGCTTATATTCTAAACTTGGTGCCATCTAAGTCGGTTCTCAAAACTCCCAAAGAATTGTGGACTGGGCGCAAGCCCAGTTTGAGACACATGAGAATTTGGGGGTGTCCGACCTACGTGTTGGACAAGGAAGCTAAAAAATTGGATCCACAGTCAGAATTAAGGTTGTTTATAGGATACCCCAAGGGAACAAAAGTGTGCATGTTCTATGGTCCCGAAGATCAAAAGGTGGTAATAAGCACCCACTTTAGATTTTTGGAAGAAGACTATATGAACGAGAGAAAGCCCAGAAGTGAGATTACCTTAAATGAGCTTAGAGGGCTAACCTTAGTGCCAACTGTACAAGATGACATACCAAACGACACACTTACACAACCAGAACCTCGATGTAGTGGGAGGGTTGTGAGACAACACGAGAGATTCATGGGGATAGGAGAGTCCTTGGACTTAGTCCCCGGTCAAGATGAATCAGACCCATGGACTTACGATGAGGCAATCCAAGACAAGGATGCGGTTTCTTGGCAAAAAGCAATGGAAGCCAAAATGGGTTCTATGGATCATAACAGAGTGTGGGAGCTAGTCGAACCACTCAAAGGGGTCAAACCCATTGGCTGCAAGTGGGTATACAAGAGGAAAAGAGGATCGAACGGGAAGGTGGAAACCTTCAAGGCAAGGCTTGTGGCGAAAGGTTATACTCAGAAAAAAGGGATCGACTATGAGGAAACCTTCTCACCTGTAGCAATGCTCAAGTCCATCCGAATTCTCTTGTCGATTGTTGCGCATCTCGACTTTGAAATCTGGCAAATGGATGTCAAGACGGCTTTCCTTAACAGAAGTCTTGAAGAAGAAATCTATATGCAACAACCCCAAGGCTTCATTGAAAAAGGCCAAGAACACCTAGTTTGTAAGCTCAAGAAGTCCATTTACGGACTCAAACAAGCATCCAGAGCTTGGAACCAATGTTTTGATCATGTAATAAAGTCTTATGGGTTTGATCAAAATGAATACGAAAGTTGTGTGTACAAGAAGCGTGTCGGAATTGCATTGGTATTCTTAATACTATATGTAGAAGATATTCTGCTCATCGGAGACGATGCAAAGGTATTATCAGATGTAAGGGCATGGCTTTCAAAACAGATTGATATGAAGGACTTAGGGGAAGTCAGGCACGTCCTTGGGATCAAGATCACTCGAGATCGCAAGAAAATGATTATAGGCTTATCGCAAGCTTCATATATAGACACTGTCTTGAAGCGATTCAACATGCAGGATTCCAAGAAAGGCTTCGTACCTTTCATACATGGAATACATCTATTCAAGGATATGTGCCCTAAGACACAAAAATAGATAGATGACATATGCTTCGGCTGTCGGAAGCCTTATGTATGCAATGCTGTGCACGAGACCGGATATCTGCTTTGCCGTTGGCATGGTGGCAAGATATCAAAGTAACCCGGGAAAAGAGCATTGGACAGCAGTTAAATACATTCTGAAGTATCTGAAAAGAACTCGGGATAGAATGTTAATTTATCAGTCAGATAGTCTAATCCCCATCGGTTACACGGACTCGGATTTCTAATCAGACTTAGACTCCAGAAAATTTACCTCCGGTAGTGTATTTTGCATGGGGGGAGGAGCCATGACATGGAGAAGCGTTAAGCAGAAATGCATCGCCGATTCTACCATGGAAGACGAATACGTAGCTGCTTGCGAGGCGGCGAAAGAAGCGGTTTGGCTCAAGAACTTCCTAGTGGACTTGGATGTAGTTCCGAATTTTCCCAGCACAATCACTATTTACTGTGATAATGTCAGAGCAGTTGCAAATTCAAGGGAACCAAGAGCCCACAAGGCCAGCAAACACATTGAAAGGAAATACCATCTTATACGAGAAATCGTTAAGAGGGGAGATATAGAGGTGGCAAAAATTGCGTCAGAAGATAACCTAGCAGATCCATTCACAAAGGGTCTGCCTCAGAATACATTCGAGAGACATGTGGAAGGAATGGGTGTCAAGACCGTATTAGGAACTACACGTATTAGGTTCATGTAGGTGACATTAGATGTCACGTATTAGGAACTACACGAGATGTGTTGTAGTATACTTAAAAGCAGACTTTGAGTATAAGTGGGAGATTGTTGGGGTTATACTGGAAAGTATGCTTTTACTTTGTATAACCAAACTGAATTTTATGTCTTATTTACTGAAATAAATTATTTATCACTGCTGCTTTAAATATCATTGAATGTTACATATATTTATTGCATAATTGTTCAATAAACAGTATGTGTTACATTGTAGTTAATTTAGTGATACCAGATCACAGAAGATTAAATTAACAGTCCATTGTAACTAAAAGTACGCGGTTCACGACCTAGATGGAAATGAACAATCCATCGTGAAAGGTTGAAGTGTAAGGCTCAAATTGGCTTGTCTTGACCAAGAGATTACACTAGTGCATGACTGATGCACTGAACAGGACCTACAGGAGGATAAATTCTTCAGCACTGAACCAGGAAGAATTAGACCTCAGTGGTTCGTTATTTCTTAATCTTCGTTCCTTAAATAGGATCGTGTGTGGTTAGTAATTATTGCTTTGACTTATGACGGGTAAAGAATCAATGAGATTCAATACTTTATATCTTGGGCAATATTACTGGTCGCATGCGATTGCTAAGATTTAATACGAAGAATCGTGTGTGAGTACGCTCGTTTGATTTGCCCCCTTGGGAGGTTCATAAGATTTATCATACTAAATCTTGCAAGTGGAATTTGTTTCCGGTATGGATAATAATGTTGAACCATTCCTTGACCAAGGACAAAAGATATTAATTAATGGAATGCTATTTCAGTGGCTTGAATTAATTAATGGGCTAGATAATCTTAAACACGGGAAATAATAACCGGGAGCCATATTAACAGTAATATGGGTTAAGATGGATAGTGCAATATTAATTATGTAGTGGGATTAATTAACATTTATGGGCTTGAATAATATTGTGGCTCAATATTAGATATTCAAAGTCCATTAGAAGGTCAAATCTTAATTCTCCTAAAGGCCCCTCAAGTAGCCCAAACATAATGTCCAATAACTGGAAAAAGTATTTAAAATAAAATAAATTAATGTTGCTTATTTTTCCAAAAGTTTTTGAAAATAATAAAGGAAGAAAGAGAAAAAAATTTCTTGATTTTCTTGGAAAGATTTTATGGAATATGTATTCTTGAAATACAAGATTATCCCATAAATTCAAGAAAAGTCAAAGATCCTATTTCTTCCCTATTTATTGGGAAATTTTCGAAAACCCCTTAATATAAGGAGGTGGAATTTTTATGGAATATTTTAATTATGGAGAAAAGAATATATTGGATACATTCAAGATTTCTTGGAGATCAAGAAAAAGATTTTCCCATCTTATTCCTAGGGTAGAAATCGTCCACCACCTAGTATTATAAACAGGGGATGAATTTTTCATCCCCAAGCGCATTTCTATGTGTTGGAAAAATTAGAAATCCACAAAGGTGGTGCAACATAATTTTATTTTTCCTTTTGTTAAATTGTTCGCGAGTTCCTTCTGCCGGATTGTTGAACAAGGATAAGGGAATACTTGAGAAGACCTTTTGGTGTGTTCGTGTGAACGGGGTCCATCTTCTCAACGGTTGTCACTCCGAGAGGTTAGTTTACGTAAACCCGTAGTAATTCCACATGCGTAGGATTTACGTGAATTATTTGAATGCATGATTGGTTGTTGAATTATTATTTGAATTAATATAGGATTAATTCATGCTAGTAATAATTGTTAGAATTAAATTTGTATTTAAATATTCAACCCGAATAGATCCGGGCAATTAATTCCCCAACATTTCAGAGGACAGTTTAAAAACTAAGCTTGAAAAGAGTTTACAAGCTCTATTTCATAAAGATTGTGAGATTGAAAATTTAAAAAAAAACAGCTGGCAGATTGTTCTAAGGCGAAGGATGAGGAAATTGAAGAAATGAAAAATGAGAGTGTAGAATTACGAAAGGTTGTTTCTAGTTTTGAAGTTGAGAAGGATAGATTTATGGTTGTCTATAAAACAAAGATGGACAGGATACATGAATTGGAGACCGAAATCGGACAATTGAAGAAGGAGGGTTTAAAGAAAGAGCTGGAGGATTGTAGATTCCCTATTTCTGAAATGGATAGAGTGGTTGAAGAAATGAAACGGGAAATTGCAGATTTCGCAGTTGAGAGGGAACAGTTTGTTGTGCAGTTAAATGACAAGACGCAGACCATACTTGTTATGGAGAAGAAGATTGAGTCTTTGAAGGAGTGTATTCAGAAAAACCTTTCTGAAAAGATAAAACAACGTGTTGATGCACAATTGATGACGCAGTTTGAGGATTTGAAGGAGGTGCACAAGATAGAGATAGATAAATTACAGATGGAGATTGAAGGTTTGAGAGATCAGTTGAAAGTCTTTATCGCCCCAACGCCAACACAGATATTGGAAAATCTGGACACTCTAGCACGCTTTGATGCAATTGAACAACTACATATAGCTAAATTGGAGAACCTAGAGCTGGTTAAAATTAATGAGGAGTTGGTTGATACTATACAACTGCACGATGAAATTGATCACTATGATGATGTTGGTGAGGGTTTTGTTACACCTTGCTTGAAAAAGAGAAAAGGTACAACTGCTGTTAAAGAACCTACAACAATGGTTAAGCGGGTGAAGGAGCGTACTACAAAGAATGACCGAAAACCTGTAGAGATTACACCTCAACCAGATACAAGTGAAATTGTAGACCTTGTGGCTGAAGATGCTCCAAAAGTTACAAAGGGTCGTCGTACACAAAAAGTTTGTTTTTGAATCGACACAAAGTTTGTTGCGGCCCGTAAGACTTCTGAAATCAACAAGGGTATTCTTAAAGACTACCTTGTAGAAAAAGGACAGAAGTACGTATTCTTTTTTAAGTTGTATCTTTCCTGTAATAATATTAATTCTGAACATATTTTTTAGACCTAAATAAGCTGTTTTTTTGCAAATTGTCAGTGCACAAATATGGATTGGGACGAGTACGTTTGCTTTCGTTACATATAGTGATGCGATTGCTCTTCTTCATCATGATATTCTGGCTGACCGGGTATTGTAATCTAATATTCAGCATACTTATATATATACTAATATAAAATATGTCAACATTTAATTAGATGATTCACTATTTGATTAGGTAATTGATTCATGGGTTGATATACTCTGTCAAAAGATGCCGCCACGACATGATGGTCGTAATTTATTATTTTTTACATCAAAATGTTGGGTAAATGTTGTCTATATTTTGTATTATTCAATTTAGGCTTACCAATACAAAATAACTGCCCAGATTTGTTTATTTATAATAATATATCATTATGTGGTTGTTTGTGTAGGATATGATGGCTACTCCCAGTAATTTTTCAAAATCAACAGTGAGTAATTGCATTGACAAGCAATTGGATATCATTGGTTATCATGATATAGTTATATTTCCAATAATGACAAAATCTCCAAAAGACTTGACGGGGAACCACTGGACTTTGCTAACCTTAGACCTTGTAAATTGTGAATGGAAATTTTTTAATTCCATGCTTCCAAGACGACGTGATGGGGTCGATATTCACTTGACACGCTCTTACATTGTGGTAATATAAAGTTACACCAATGTCTATTCAGATTTCCATTTTCTGTACAGATTTAATAAATGCTAATTTTTGTTTTAAGGTTGATCGGGTTGATTCATTCTTAAGAGCCAAGTTCTCGTCGTCATTTCCTGAACACCCATTGTTGAAATTGAACCGAAAGGCTCAGTCCATATAACGCATTCAAAGAGAGGAGTGGCGATCGTGGATTGTGGAGTTATTGTGTGCTATCATATTGAAAATGCATTTCGTGGACTAGAGTCCAAAGTTGGTGAGTATTCTGATGAAACATCTGGAAAATATATGGCAAGAATGATTGAGTGGTTTATGAACCCTCTGGAAATTGATGTTAATTGCGTATGAAACTTTTTTTTTATGTTGTTAGCACTTACCAGTATGAAACTCTTTTATTAGATCTTCAACTTAGTGTTGTGCTAGAGTTAGTCATTTTGTATGTTGGGAAATTCATGTGATGTGCTAGATTTAGTCATTTTGTATGTTGGGAAATTCATGTGAAGCTTACCCACTGATTATATATTGTCTAAGCAGAGATTACATCATATGCATCTATATCTATGGTTCTTATTATATGCAAAGTTTGATGTTCTGTATGGGGATAAACAATGTTGGTATATTGGTCAAACAATGTTGGACAAAAAATTCAAGAAATTTAATCTCTATAGTTATTTCCAGAAATTGTATTTTTTGACTCCTGTTTGGGCCTACTTTTTTTTGAATTTCTAGGCCCAGAAATTTTTTTACAACACTTCTGGGCCCAGGCCCAAAGTACACATTTTTTTTTGTACTTCTCGGCCAATAATGTATTCTTCAAAATGTACTTTGGGCCAGGACCATCGTGCAATTTTTTTTGTACTCTCGGCCCATTTTGTATCGTTGAAAATGTATTTTGGGCCTGGCCCATTTTGTATCCTTGAAAATGTATTTTGGGCCTGGCCCATTTTGTATCCTTGAAAATGTATTTTGGGTCTGGCCCAAAGTACATTTTATTTTTGTACATCTGGCCATAATGTATTTTTGAAAATGTATTTCGGGCCAGGGCAAAGTGTATTTTTATTTTTTGTACTTCTCGGCCCATAATGTATTCTTCAAAGTGTACATTGGGCCAGTCACAAAGAGCAAATTTTTTTTTTACTTGTCGTCCCATTTTGTATCCTTGATAATGTATTTTGGGCTTGGGCCAATGTCCCTTTGTTTTTTGTACTTCTCGGCCCATAATGTATTTTTTAAAATATATTTTGGGTCTGGGATAAAGTGCAATTTTTTTTGTACTTCTCGGCCCATAATGTATTTTTAGAAATGTATTTTGGGCCAGGCCCAAAGTGTTTTTTTTTTTTGTACTTCCAAGCCCATAATGTATTTTTAAAAATGTATTTTGGGCCAGTCCCAACGTGCAATATTTTTGTACTTCCAAGCCCATAATGTATTTTTAAAAATGTATTTTGGGCCAGTCCCAACGTGCAAATTTTTTTTGTACTTTTCGGCCCATAATGTATTTTTTAAAATGTATTTTGGGTCATGCCCAAAATGCATTTTTTTTTTTTGTACTTCTCCACCCATAATGTATTCTTGAAAATGTATTCTGGGCCATTCCCAAAGTGCTTTTTTTTTTAAATTCTCGGCCCATAATGTATCTTCAGATTGTATTCTGGGCGTTGCTCAAATTGCATTTTCTTATTTTGTACTTCTGGGCCAATAATTGTATTCTGGGGCAGGCCCGAAATGCATTATTACTTATTTTTATTTCTTGAACTTGTATTCTGGGCCTGACCCAAAGTGCAATTAAAATTAATCTACAGAATTAAAAATATTCAGAACATGGCCGAGTATAGCAACTACAAAAATAAGTAAACCCCTTTTTATTTCTGTATTTTTATTCTGAACATGGAACTGGGCCTCTTTTAGAAATATTTTTTGGCCCCCAGAAAGTGCCATGTTTTTCAAGCTCTTTTTTTATATTTATTATTGGCCCATTAAAAATAAGTTAACATATGCTGACAAAAAACAACTAAACTATGTGCCTTT
Organism: Stenogyne calaminthoides; assembly: GCA_037126765.1. NCBI lineage: Eukaryota > Viridiplantae > Streptophyta > Magnoliopsida > Lamiales > Lamiaceae > Stenogyne > Stenogyne calaminthoides. The sequence continues at coordinate 19,876,229 of JBBCBC010000005.1, read as the reverse complement.
TTTTTACCGTTGAAAACAATTTACAGCAAGGCACTATCACATTTATTACAACACACACTACTCCCAAACATCACTGTATAGGATTTAAAAAGGTAACATCACTATTTAACCGTTGGGGTGTGGGAGCCTTTGTTGTCATATATATATGTTAACCCACACCAAAGATCCATCCACTACCTGCACATATAATCCATTATACAATTAGCCCCCAGAAACTTGTATACTCACAAGAATTATCATGACAACCTCTAGTAATTTTACCACATGTGAAGCTTACCCCCGATATGGAAGATCGTCGTGTCGTCTTTGTGAACGTCCTACTGTAATAATGGTATCTGCTACATCCGCCTATCCGGGGCGGCTCTTCTATTGTTGCTCGGTGCATGGATTTTCTCATTGGTGTGTCCCATTAAATTGGGAAACGTCACCGGCCGATTATGAAGATGTGTCAAGTATGCCACGACACAATGACAATGTGGCATCAAACACAACAAATGCTACAATTCCTAACACGTACCAGATCACCATTCACACGTTGTTGCTCGGAAATATGATTACAATATTCTTGGTTTTTTTTCTAGGTCTATTAATGAAGCAAATGTTGATGTATTAGAAGGATTAATTCCTGTTTTTTTTTTACAAATGCCATGTCTTTTTTATGAAATTTGATTGTGTAATACCTATTTTCCTATTCTCGTATTATATATTTGATTATGGCATTCTGATTTAAAGCGAAATCCAAAAGAATTAGTCTGGTTTCATTAGAACTATTCCATTACTAAACTAAACTACATGACAATATTATGATACCTAATCCCATAGATTCCATCAATATGGAATTCTTAAAACCAGTTTAGTGAAGCAAGGAAAGTTAAAAAAATCCTGCAAAAAAAATGGATAGTCTTGCTACCATTAAACTGATTTCATTAGGTCAACACAAAATCTGCTAGACACCTTTTAACACGGTTCAAGATATGCAACACACCAAATTACTACTAGATACCAATACTCAGAGTTTACTGATTACAATTAATCATGTGCTGCACAGTTACCAGATTTCTTACTTGTCCATGCCTTCATGAATAAACATTGTTGTTCCTTCCCCATGAACTCAACAAAAAAATGTCCAAAAAGAATCTCACTTTCCAGCAAAACAGGAATTGCATATGTATACAATTTTAGTAAAGCTTAAATTAAGCAAGAGATGATGACAACCTAAATGAAGTATTTTAATTGAGTTGGGATACCTGCATATCAGTAAAGTATTAGTCATTGTTATCTGATGTATCCATCTCGTCTTCTGAAGACTGCATACTATTTGTTCCTGATTCGTCCGCACGTGCTATTAAGCAAGAGATACTGTCGTGATATCCCAAAACACCACATGTCTTACAGATTTTCTTTTTCCTTTTCTTCCCCTCCCCATATGAAGCTTTTCTCTTAGTTCTGGTCTCCAGGGAGTTGTGAGGCATGATTTTGGGTTCATCTTCACACTGATTTTCAAATCTCTCAGTGTCTGGAATTGAATTAATATCACCCATGTAGGAATCCCTGTACGATTTTGTCAAAAAGCCAGCATCCACGTGCAAATTCACGGAGCTCCTCAATTTTCGAATCACTCTCACAACGTGTGGGCATGGAAACCCTCTTATTTGCCACTGGTAACAAGTGCAAACTTTCAAATTTAGATTGACGGTAGCAGATACCGTTGAATGAACCTCATACGTGCTATTTGGATACTCGTCTACCTTCCATGATTTGCAAAATTCTGTGTACCTCAGCCAAGTTTCCTCTTTTTCTGGACACAATGCACCACTCCACTCGCTGCTCACTTTCCTCATTTTGACATACCACCGAGACAGTTTTTTGCGAATTGAATCGATCATGTTAGTGACTGGTAAGTACCTTGCTTTCCGAATCCAGGAATTGAAGGATTCAGCCGCATTCGATGTCATCTCACCGTACCTAGTAATGCCACTACAATATGAAACGGCCCACTTATCGAAAGGTAATTGTTCAATCCATTCTTCAGCCACCAGCCCACCCTCTTTTTTTGAACAACTCCAACTTCTCATGAAAAAGGTCCTTTGTTGGGGCATATGTTGCATCCGTGAACAATTTTGCCATATTAGCACGGTGTTTGCGACTACAACCACGTGAAAATCTGCCCTTAAGATTTGTTAGCAAATGAAATAGGCAAAAGTAGTGTAAAGGATCATCCCATACAACAGGGAAAGCTGACATAATTCCTGTGTTTCTATCCGAAATGAATATGATTCTTTTGTCGTGCTTAATTTCATCGCGCAACTTCGTGAGAAACCACTGCCAATTTGCTGTATTTTCAGCACCAACCATTGCAAAGGCTACTGGGAACAGACCTGTTGATCAAAAACAACTGGCAATTTTTAGAAATCAAAATGAGGATCAGATTTAGCAGATAGTCCATAGTCACTACAGGAAATATATATTTCGTGACGAAATTTTCCATGACAACGCAAAATTCGTCACATTTTCTCCCTTATAGGTGACAAATTTTATTTTTGTCACTAAAAAGGTAGAATTTGTGACAAAAGTTATTTTTGTCACCAATTGTAAATTTTTTCGTCACTAATTCATATATTTCATGACGCCAACAAGAAATTCGTCACAATAAAATTTGGTGACGATATTCATAATAATTAGTGACAATATTGAACGTCAAGAAAAATAATATTTTCGTGACGATGATATGTTTTGTCATTAATCATTCAAAACAATTAGTGACACACTTATTTTGTCACAATATTAATTGGTGACGATATTCATTGTCAGTAGTGACGATCATTTTCGTCATAAAATATATATTTTTCATGACGATTTTATGTTTCGTCGTTTATTGTTCATAATAATTAGTGACGTATTCTTAATCATTTATTAGTGACATACTTATTTCATCACAATAATAAAAATAATTATTATCGTCATCATTTATTATTTCAAATATATTTGAAATTTTTATTATTTAATCACAATATTTCATCACAATTATTTTTATTATTTCCATATAAAATATAAATTTTATTAAAATAAAATTGCAAATATAAAATTTATTAAAATATTCATCCAAAAGGTTTGAACACAAGACCTCTAAATTAAACTTAGCACAACAACCAAATGAGCTACATGACTTTTGTTATTTATGTTGAAATTTAATATTTATTATCTTTTAACCATGAGTTTTTTCATATAAAATATAAATTTTATTAAATAAAATTGCAAAAATCTAATTTACTAAAAAATTACATCCATTAAGTTTTGAACCCGGACCACCATGCCTAAACAAACATAGTCATACCACACGACCAAACACCATATTGTGTTCAATTATTTTCCTAAAAGTATTTCAAATGAAAACCTCACTTTAATATTAAAAGTTGATAAAATGTTGCAACCACTAAGGTTCGAACCCACGACCTCTAACGGTCTAACGGGGAGAGATATAGGTTCACCACTAGACCAGACACAACCTTGTGTTAAGTCATTCTTCTAAAAGTATTTAAAAGAAAGCAAATTCAATCTCTAGTTTCTTTGTCTTCGTCATATTCAATCAAATTAGAGTAACAGTACTAGTTTCTTGTCTTCGTCACATTCGATCCCCGAGAAAGAAAAATATTGTTGAATCAGGTGAAGAAGAGGTGAACGTTATGAACGTAGAGGTGATTCAGGTGAAGAAGAATCAAGGCATATCATATTCAATCATCGTATTTATCGAATCACCGGTATTGTTGAATTCCTCTCTTATTTCTGTGATTCATGTGGATTCAAAGTCTGAATTGCGATTTCCTTAATTTGCTGTCTCTCTTATTTCTGTGATTCAAGGGAAAACTAGAAATCGCTTATGTTGATGCTAAAGTTTCAATTTTTTTTATGAAAAACAAAACTAGATTTCTTGTTGGAATTTGAAATTAGACTGTGGGGGATTGAATTATTAAAGACTGTTATGCGAGATGTGTTAGGATAGTGGAGAATATCCTGAGTGACTTAATCACACAAAAGGATGCTCACTTGGAAAGGGAAAAGGGAATGCTTCGTAGGAGTGAGTTTAATGGTTTTTTCTGTGGCTAGAATCTTAGGATTGATGCAAGAAAAGGTGGACAGTGTAGGAGAAATTTCAAGAAAATCACAACTTTATTCAAGTGTTACAGTTAGTTATGCTGACAAAGGACTCATCTTTCATCCGGACTCATGTTTGAGAAATGTTTTGTTTTTAATTTAAGTGTCCAGATTCGGCGTCACTGTTTTCAGCTCGTGTCTTGTTTCATCACTGGATGCTCCATGAACAACTACTTTTCTATTGACATTATTAGAAAGTTAGTGAAGCTGTGGAATTACCTTATCCTCTGTTCCTCATGGTAATCTTGATATTATCTTCGAATTATAAACTGTGGGTATATTGTTTCAAGGTATGTCATTATTCTTTTCAAGAATTTTGCTTATTATTTTCTCTGGGGTTGAAATGGAAGGTGACTCCTTTGCCACCATTAGAGCTGTGAGTGTGATGCATCCATGATTTTGCATCCATCGAGTTTATGAAAAATCGCAGTTAAAGCACTCGATCCACTTCAGTTAGCACCATTCAAAATGAACACAATTCAAAACCGAAATTCGCTCTGCTTCGATTTTCAATTGACCATCAGATTTAAATAAATAAAATCAGAAGTGGCATCCACATCTTGTGTCTTCAGTTGGAGCTGAAGTAGCTACTATAGCAATTAGGAAAAAAGAATCAGGAAATTAATTGCTTCACTTTCCAACTATTGCTATTGCCAATTTGGATACATTTGTTTAAGAGGCACACTTGCGTATTCACTCATCTTCTTGAATTCCTCTCTGTTTTCCGTTATTTCTGTGATTCAAAGATGACTGTTGGTCCCAAGTTTGAATCTTACTTTTAGTATGTTTGAATTCTGATTTGGTTAGAGAAAACTAGACAATCGCTTATGTTTCTTTTAGTAATTTAGAAATTTTAAATTAACTAGCTATTCAGTAGGACTTGGGATGAAAAGTGTTTGTAGTTCAAACGTTTTCAAGACTTTGGCCTTTAAGCTCAGTTGGGTTGCAGATTACAAGCTCCTAGATTAATGTATTGCATTTCTTTGTCTGCAAGATACATTGTGAAGATTTATCTAGAAAAATACTTTAGGGAGCTGATGGAATACCATTCTGTTTCGGGTCTTTTGACATGGTTTGGCGTCTAAAACTCATGAATATGAATATGATATGAAAAAGCTCATCATTGCATTTTTATCTTTAATGCAATGGACTTCTTTTCTAGCTTATATATGGTTTAGCTGGAGCTTACTTTTAGCTCAGATTCACATGCTTCCTGTAATAATATTGCCGTAAACATGGGTATATATTTGGGACAACAAACTATAGGGTCATTATTAGTTTGTTATTTAAAATTTTCATGCAAACAGATTGATGGTGTACCTTAAAATATTGCAAACAGATTGATATGGTCCTGAAGTTAGGTTCTTATTCTTATTACTTAATGATTATGTTTCATATACTGGTTTTCATTTGAAATTTGCACTCATGTATTATCTTGTTTTGATTGCAGCTGCTATATTAAGCCCATATTCTTCACTGCCTCGAAATCCAAGAGCCAGCAGCTGTTATATTAAGCCCATATTTTCTAAATTCATTGTCTTGAGTTTTTGGCATTTGCACACAATGCATCTTCTGTCTCAGGAGTGTTGATCAGTATAGAGGTGAGTCTACTTTTTATGAGTAGCAGTGATGAAATATGCCTTATCCAGCATTTCAGTAGTGTATAGCTGGTAGTGAAGCAATTATGTGTGCTGATAGTTTGGCGTGTCCAACAATTGTTTATAGATAAGGGTAGTACGACGTTTTACTTTTTTGGGACTCAAATAGCTCTTGGTTATAGTTAGAATTTAAGACTTATATTTCTCTTAGATTTTTATCATGCTCTTAACTACTCATGTTTCCTTTAACATCTGTTTTATTTTGATATATATAGAGGTTTGCATAGCTTATTTAAATGTCTCCCTTTTATTCATATTTGAGTAACTGAGTTTTGCATTCAGTATTAGAAACTAAAGGGTCGTTTGGTGCATGGTGATAATATAGTAAAGATACTTGCTAGAATTAAAGGTAAATTAAACAAATGCATAATGAAATGACCAGGCAGTATAATCAGGTTCTGCTGTTTATAAAAATATTGTATCAGTCCTGAAGAATTCATCACAAGCCTTGAGTCAGTATAGCTACTGTTGGTAGTAAAATTGGAATAAGAAATAGATGCAGATCTATCTCTTTTTTTAGAGGTTTGACTTTTCTGATCTGTTGCTGAATCCAATTATTTAAATGTAGATCTATGCAGACACCAATTATTTAAATGAAAAGGAAGACCTCAAGCTAGAGTTTAGAAGCCATTTTGTTGCTAGAGAAATAGTTCCAATAGATCAAAACTAGATATTCTGATTTATGTTTTCGTTAATACCAGAATTTATGTTTCAAAATTCTGATTTGACGAAGAAATACTGAAAATGGCAACTTTTAGACAATAGGAGGCAAGCATTGTGTACTAAGTATTAACTCACTTATCTTGTCAAGAATCACTATATAGTTATGTTTCCGAAGAGTATATGATTTGATTATGAATTAATGTTATGCTTATAATTGCAGTGCCCAGATTATTTTGTTGTGGGCTATGGGTTAGACTTTGCTGAGGTGTACAGGAACATGCCATATGTTGGTGTCTTGAAGCCTGAACTCTACAAGTCGTAGTGTCTTTCAATTGTGAAAACCAAGAATATTGTAATTTACAAGCATTTATTATTCAACACAACGCATATTGCTTGAACGAGCTTGCAAAATACAGTTAGGTTGTGTTTTGATGGAAGGATTTTAGGGTGAATTTGAAATGTATAGTAGCAAATCCATTATTAATTGTATGGATTAACTTTTTATTTTGAAATACGGCAGTTTGAACCGAGTGATTTGAAATTCATCAATATAAACACAACTTTGATCGTGAAAACAGTTCATTATATTTTTTTCAGTCTTCCCATAGATAAGGAGAGAGAAAAGGGGAGAGAGAAAAATATTTTTTTTGGAAAGGACATGAATTGTCTTGGGTCATAAAAAAATAATAGTCGATCTTTAGAACATAGTAGATACAATGTTTGATGTGTGTGCTAGATATCATTAAAGTGACAAAATCACATACACCATATATTCATATGCCTGTAAGGTTGAATCTATAATATATGTCATAATGCTAAAGAATGGTGCATATGTGACAAAATCACATACACCATATATTCATATGCCTGTAAGGTTGAATCTATAATATATGTCATAATGCTAAAGAATGGTGCATATGTGACAAAATCACATACACAGAGTGTTCATATACATTTTTGAATACTTGTTTAATAACCAACTTCAGATGATATAGATAGTGGCTTTTTATGGGTACCATAATATTGTTATCTAGTACAAGTGGAGTATTGATATTTTATTGAAACCTGATTATTGTATTGACTATTTGATTTTTACAGTGTCCTGTATGCTTATTTTATAAATTGTAAATAAATCAAGGGGTTATTTATAACCATTAGTCTCTTGAAATGAAATGAACCAATAATTGAAATAAAATCTTAATAACGAATCAAATATTTTAGTACCAAATAATATGACTTTACGTAATAATTTATTTGTAATGAAATTAAAATTTTTGAACAAAATTTGATTAGGCTTGAGAAAACAAGTTGACAAGAGTAGGGGGGCAGAACCCCCTTCACCATTAGCAGAGTGGAAAAAAGTCTTGCTAATAAAAGAAGAAGCTCTATAAACTTGACTGAAGTGTGGACTTATATGTTGTTGTTCTGAGTTAAATCTACAAACAGTAATGCCATGTGGCTGCAAAAAAACCAACCTTGAATCGAGCGAAATGAGGGGGATTAGCTAGAGTAAAACATGCAAGCTAGAGATGAAACTTTAATTTGCAAAAAGAAAAGGGAGGTGCGTTTGGTGGTTGGGAATGTGTGTTTGTACATTGAAAAGGCACATAGATAAAGTGAAGGTGCATGGCTTAACATAAAAAAAAAAAAAAAAGAACTCAAACTCAATGGTACTATTCAGCTGGTTAGCTCGTGAACATACTCGTTAGTAAGCTCGTGAGCTAGCTCGTATAAATAATAATGAGTAATTTGATTTTAATTTATAATTTTCACAAATAAAAATATATGATAAATATAAAACATGTGATTAAATTTTATTAATTAAATAAAATTATAAATTAGTGAACATATATGGTTTTAGAAATATAAAATTTCATTTTAAAATAAAAAGTACTCTTGTGTGAGACCGTCTCACAGTGAGATGAAGTGTAATTTGGGTGTTAATTGTGCTGAGTTGTACTCCGTCTCATGCATGAGACCGTCTCATATGATTTTTTGTCTTAAAATAATGAGTTGGTATGTTGTGAAACTTGTTTAGGGTGAAACTGATTCATTTTTTACAAGCATGATCCTTCAGTTATCAGTACTACATTCTTTAGTAACATATATTAGTCACACCCTTTAGTTATCAAGATTACACCATCTATTGTAATATAAGTCACACCCTTCACTTTTATGATTTATACCCTTTAAATAGTAAAAAGTCACACTCTTCAGTTATCACAACTATACTCTTTAATAATATAATTCACTCTATACTTTACTTTGTCTAAAATAATCGATGAATAAATTAATTTAAAATTAATATTATTAAGCTTGTTCAGGCTTGAAAAATCAAGCTCGTAAATATTCAACTATTGTGATTTGAAAAAAAAATATGTAACTTTGAAATTATATAATATCACTGTTATGCATAAAACTATAATTGTTAAAAAAATAAAGTATTTTTTTAATAGTGATAGATTTTGTACTTAATTATAATAGTGTTCTTATAGATATAATTTATAAGAGTATTACTATATAAAAAATATAAAATTTATTACATTATATATACTATAAGTAAAATTAAACGTAATTAATTATATTTAAAAAAATTGATAGTGAAATAAATTTTTATAACCAAAACACTTAAAATTTGAGAGCCTAAATTAAACATAAATTTTTGAAGAATTTTGGCTAAAAAAAAATTGAGAGCCAAAATAAGTTATTAGCGGGCTTTTAATTTTTTTAAACCGATATGAGAGCGTAATTAGGGATAAAATTACTTTCCTTATACATAAACCTCTGACACACGTCCTTCCACTATTTCATTAATCATCTCAAACCCTTCTTCTTCAATTACATTTACACGGTTCTTCAATTGTAAATCTTCTCTCCAATTCGAATTCTGAATCGGATTGTTGTTGGGCAATTTTTCAATTGTGAATCTGATCGTAGTCTCTGCAAGCCGGTTCTCTTTAATTGCCTCTTCTCATCCGGCGGTTCTTCAATTGTGAATCTGCAATCCGGGTAATTCTTCAAGTTTTTGTAATTGGAATTACTTGTTTACTGAAATTGGTACTTATCTCGTAATTCATATATATATTCATTTTTATTATTCCGTCTCTTTCAAAACCGTGGCGTTGGTTTCATTACTTTCTCTCTGTACACACTTTTTAGCCGACTCAAAATTGGCGTAATTGTATTCATGTCTGCATATTTAAATTGCTCAAGATTAGCACGGTTTATGATAGAACCACAATCTTTTCGCAATAGAGCCAATCATACACCTTTCTTGGGTTCTTGCGGTTTTTTTTTTGGGTTTTATGGTCATTCGAGTCGCAGTGCCGCAGATGGATGAAGGTACGAATAATTTTTTTGTATACTTTGTCTCGTAAATTGGAATTACTTGTTCATAGCCTTGATCTCCACCGAGATTTATCGAAAATCGAGTTCAGTTTGCTTACCACTTTTCCATCAAAAAAAAACTTTGCACGAGAGTGAAAGTATTTAATGCAACATGCTAAATCATATGATTTCGGATCGATTATTTATATTAATTTATGAATCATAATCCGGGCACTTCAATTGTGTGGATCGAATTCTTCAATTGTCTCTTCTCATCGAACTCTGTATGCACTTATTTTTTTCCTATTTGAGTTAATTGATCGTGAATTAATTCATGATCGTAATTAGAATCGAGTAAATTGAATTGATTACTGTTAGTTTCTTTATTAGTTGACAATCGAACTCCATTTGGCTTTAATTTTTCTTTATTTAATTGGGCGATTGATTCATGATGCAGCGAATTAGAATTGAGTTTAATTTTCTGTTTGCTACTTTGCTACAGTAAATTGGACGGATTATTTGTTAGTTTAGATTATTATTTGGTACATGCAGTGTTAGTTTATTTATTTATTAGTTTATATGATCGTTTGATATATATGCAATGTTTTTGTTTCAGAAATTTTTCGATTTGTCTATTGGGGACTTGAAATATGATTTCCCCTCTTGTTTAGTCATCTAGGTTACACAATAGTTGACTTGTTTTTTTGTGTGGGTAATTCTTCAATTGTGTATTTATTTCCTGATTCTCAAACCCCTCTCTTCTCCCTGTATTTGGCCATAGGTTTTGTCAAAGACAAGCGCCGCTACCAGAGGTAAGAATGCCTCTCAATTCTGCCCATCTTCACTTCTCAATGCTGAATTCGACTTGTATCGGGTTGTCTCATTGCTCCAATTCTCGAATGTATCAATGTTTGCATGGATCGTAACTTGAATTCGTTAAATTGACCGTTCTAGACTTGAATGAACCGTGTGCTCTCTAAATTTCTATCTGCTCTGTAATTTAGCCGCTCGTTATGGTGTATGTGATTTTGAAAAATTTGGATGGGGTTGTAAAATTTGGGGTTGTTTGGCACTTGTCGCGGACATTTCTGATTGACAAGTATTTAGTTGACTTATTTTTTGTGTGGGTAATTCTTCAATTGTGTATTTATTTCTGTTACCCTTTAGTTTATAAGTACTTGTAATGTTAGGGGTTAATAGGCTTTGTGTTGTTATGAGTTTCAGGATACTAAGAGAACCCCTTAATAAAGGTTATGAATATGGTAGTTTAGGTTATATGTTAATTGGTGGTTTTCTGTAATATTTTTTATGTGAGACAGAGCTTTTGCAGACTCTATTTCATCTATTTAAATGTAATTCTGTTTTTGTATCTTTTGATCGAGTCTTGTTGACATTCATTGCTCATTTTGCTAATCCAAGATTGCATTATCATTAAATTATGTGATATTGTCATTATTTTGTTCTTTCAGATTTTTCATATGGCTCCCGGAGGTCCAACAAACTTGAAACGAAAATGCCAATTTGTTTCTAGAACAACTCTTATTGGACAACTTAATAGGGAAAAAGGTATAGGAGGTCAAAACGATACACGAACTCAAAAATTGAAAGGAGATGCAAATGCAAACAATCTGAACACCAGAAGCCAACCCACTGTGTCAAAGTTAGCATCTCATCTTCTGAAATACCCGAACATGAAACCTCTTCAATGCCATCCGTGGAGAGCATTCAGCATGCATCAAGTGAAGATGTTGCTGCAACAACAGGTAAAATTATTTTTAGGTGCTCTTACGTGTTCTTGAGTATCTAAAATTTCATAGTAATGTACATAAGATTATATATTGTAACATACATTTATTATTCACGTGTAGCTGTTGGTTCCAAAAAAATGAGTCGAGGCGAAACAACTGGAAATGGATTATTGAGGTATTTTAATACTAATGGGAAGATGAAGATTAACATGGAACCATCAATAGGCAGACCTGTTAATGCGGACGAGTCAACAAAATTTGCTACTCAAATTGGTTTAGTAATGCGGGATGTTCTCCTCCTGCACCCAAAAAAATGGAAAGATGTGGGCGAGGGCAATGGATTGACTCGTGGTTTGACCACCTCCAAAGTGGGTTACAAAAAAAATTAATGTCTTTGATATATTTTTTTAACACTTCTTGTAATCTAATGTGAATGTTTTTATGTGAGTTTGTAGATGCACATGGATGTGAATATGGATAAACAGGGCATGAAACGAAGCGTGATCGAGCGGATGAAAATCACTTCTCAACAAAAGCGCGTTATTTGCATCTCATACTTCCTTAAGTATGCCACTTTGGAAGAGGCTAAGAATAACAAGCCAAAGTTTGGTCCCGACGCTGAAAACTGGAAAGAACTGTGATTATTTTGCATAACCAGAATTCAAGGTAATAATGTTATAAATTCATAATGGCTGTGATTTTTCAGTGCCAAAATTCTGATTTGTAATGTCACAATTCTAATTATCTTGCAGCGTCGTGGTGAGGTAAATCAAAGCAACCGTCAGAAATTAAAATGCAAACATGTTGTTGGAAGAAAAGCTTTTACGGTTCGATAGCACGAAATTGTGAGTATATAATTATGCACTTATATGCTAGGTTGCTATGAGTATTCCGTGTATTTGGTTGCTATTCGTTTTGGAACTGTGATGATTTGTTTCTGTTGGTATCGGGATTTGATAATGAACTGGCATAGTGGGTGTTGGATGAGATTTTACATTTTTTGGGAGTTGTTAAGTAAAGAATGAGTTCTGAATTTCTTATCAGTGTTTTGTGAAGTCATTTCTAGTAAGAATCTTGTAATTTGTGATAAATAATCTATTTTTAAGACTAATGGAGTAGGGAATTCTCGTAAAAGGGAAGGATTAACGTAAGAATTAAGATTAAAAAGTTTTGTGAGTTGGATATAGTTCAAACAGAAGAAGAAGAAGAGTAATGGACTTGAAAATAATTTATGGTTTAAGTCAAAGAACTGCACACTGTTTTTGTTTCATCTAAGAATGTAATTTGGGGAATAATGGTTTTATGGAATGTAACTGTTTCTATTTTTCATAGTCTCATACTGAGTTAGCTGGAGAACCATGCGGACAAATTCACTTGTACGAGGCTACTCACAGTACAAAGAAAGATGGATGGAAATCACAAGAGGCAAAGAAGAATTGGGTAAGTTGTGTAGACATATTTATGATATTTAGTTATGTTACAAATTTTGATGTTAATTTACTTCTATTTTATTCTTTATTATCAGGACAGGATGATAAAAAAAGAGACGAGTATATTGAGCTTGGAATTGAGTGAAGAAGAGATAGTCCTTGAAGTATTGGGTCATGGGTCAGGATATAGAAAAGGTATTGGTTACGGTCCACAACCTCCAAGTAAACGCAGCTCGTTGTACGATACCTCTAGTGAATATAAAGATGAGCTAGAAGACACAATAGAAGAGTTGCAGGAGTCTAAAGCTAAGGTGGAAGAACTTCAAACACAAGTAACTGATTTGAAAGACGAGCTTGCTGCGCAAAATGCAAATTTCACAGCACAACTCGCAGCGCAAGGTGCAGCTCTCAACAAACTAATGACTATATTCAACAATGAAGAGATGGAATGATAAAGGTTAGCTTTATTCTTCTATATCTATTTATATAATGTGTATGCCTTCTCCCCCAAACTTGTGTATGTGATAGTGGATTATGTATGTGTGGATCTTTTTTTTTTTGTGTTTTAAAGTAGTGGCGGTGGGTTACTGTAGTGTACTATTTTTCTGGTCATTAGTTTCATGGGTTGTTCTTAGTTTGACGTTAGAATCAATAACCTAGTTTTTGAGAATATGATTCTTGATTTTTCAGTATTTTAGCAGGCTCTTGTTTAGAAAAGCTGCCTAAAATCGATTCTTGCTGAATGGTAGTGTTATCTAATTTGCTTATTGGTGTTGGTAATTGTGTGAACAATAAGACTTGGGATTTTGGAATTGGAGAATTAACATTAATCACCTAGATAATATTGTATACATGTATAAAATCTAATTCTGCCCAAAGGTTTTGTGGTGATTCCTATGGAATAGAATTTAGGGCAGTGGGCATTGTGAATGCCCAATGAGTAGAATGTAGTTTTCTTCTTTTTTGCTGCTGTAAAAAGTGAGCAATGTGGTTTGAAAATAGATGATTAATTATCTGTTGCACTTGTGAATTCTATCAGCTCTAGGTTATTGGAATTGAAACTGCATTCTGCATCCGCAGTTTGGGAAAAAGTTGTAAAACAGAATTGATAAATAGGTTTTGAAGCCCAAGTTCAATGCTTAGATCTAGGGGGATTCTAATTTGAATAAGGAGAGCCATGAGTTCTGTTTCACTTAAAGAATGGCCTAAAAGATAATGTATCTGAAGGCCCTTTTATCTATTATTGTTGTAATTGGTGGGCTTGCCATATTTTTACTGCTTGCTTCAACTCTCTTGGTGTCACAACCTATTGGTTCTACCCAATGGGTATTTTGTGTTGCTTCTGTGTTTTTCATTCATATCCATTATTGATAATTTGATATACCCTACAACATTATATTCATTTGATATATTAACACATGACATCAACATTTGAAAATGACTTACTCTGATTACATTCATCTTCTTCTTTTTTATACGAGATATCTATTGGATAGAAGATTTCATTATCGTCGTTGGAAGAGGAAGGAACATCATGGAAATAAGTTATACAAATGACATTTTATAATGCTTTTAGTTTTTTATTTCATCTAATGATAACAAATATTGTTAAACTTTTCAATTTTGCTTGAATGCGTTTTTATTAATGCAATTTTTTTTTTAATTTAGTTTTGTTGTGATGTTTTTTCTATTACATTTAGTAATTGAAATTAGTTTATCAGGGCTATTTGTATGATCACTTATTAATTTAATATATAAAATTAAAATAATTCTTTAATAAATTTAATCATTTCTAGATTGTCACAATAACTATTACTTTTATGATGAAAAATAATATTGTCACTAGATACTAACTAGTAATGACGACACCATAGTTTTTTTTAATGATAGTTATCATCTTCGTCACTAAATAATATTTTATTATGACAAAAAATTTGTCACTATTTTCACATTTTTTTAACGACGCAAAATATTTGTCACTAGATACTAATTAGTAATGACGATATATGTTGTCACTATACCATAGTTTTTTAAATGACAATTTTCATCTTCGTCACTAGACAATATTTTATTATGACAAAAATATTTTGTCACTATTTTCACATTTTTTTAACGACGCAAATTATTTGGTCACTATAGCCTACATTTTTGTGACGAATTGTGTTGTCACTATATAATAAAATATTCGTCGCTCTTGTGTAATTCTTTCTTGACGAAAATTTTGAAAAAATGACAAAATTTATGTTGTCACCGTATCTAAACTTTTAGTGATGGTTATCGTATTCGTCACTAAATATTATATTATACCGACAAAAATAATTTGTCACCATTTCTCCATCATTTTGTGACAATAGAACTTTTGTCACGAAATGTAACTTATTGGTGACAACTTATTTCGTCATTATACATGTACAGAAATAGTGACAATCATTATTTCGTCACGACAAAAATTAAATTGTCATGTAAAGATAAACTTTTAGTGACGAAACACCATATTCAATGACGAAATTTGAAGCCAAATGTGACGTTTTATTTGTCACTATAGATGGAATGATATAGTGACGATGACCTTTAGCGTCATCAAAAGATAACTTTATATGACGAATTTAAATAACGTCGCATTTACCTAATATGACGCACTATAGGTGACGTTCTTTGTGACAAAAAAATTTCGTCATCAAACACCTTTTGTGACGAAAAATGATGATTTTATGACAAAATTTGTTGTCACAAAATGTGCGATTTCCTGTAGTGAGTAACAGTCCATCAAAACATGTATGATATTGGAAAAATAGATTGTAAACGAATAATGTAAAAGTACCATTATTTCCATCTTTTGCGGTAGCGGACAATAGGGTACCCTTTGCACGCCCCTTCATGAATGTAGCATCGATGAAAAGCATTGGACGACAATATTGAAATCCATCAATACTAGCCTTTAATGCAATGAACATCCTCTCAAAATGATTTGTTTCATGATTAATCTCTAAGAACACAACACTGCCTGGATTTGTCCGTTCAATGGCTTTCTTGTACCACCTAAGCTGATTGTATGATTCGTCATAACGTCTAAAAATCAGTTTCCTAGCTGTCTCAATTGCTCGTCGTGCTTTCCAATACGGAGTCTCTATACCATAACTTTCCAGGAAACTATCGACAATTTTCTTTCCGCTAATAGCATGATTATTCTTCACTTGGTTGACTATCAAATCTGCAATAATATTTGACCCCATACGAATACCATCTTCACACACTAATGTTGCAACACACGAGTGATTTAGGTTGGCTTTGAATATTTCAAAATTATACGATGGACTGATCAATTTTGCCTTGACAAACCAGGTACATCCACCCCTTGCCTCCTCACTACAAGATGCATGTATGTACTTTCTAGTGTTCTTACAATACTTGAAATTAAAACCACTATGAGTAGCAAACTTAATGAGCTCTTTCCTAAACTCAACTGCACCACCAATAAACTGTTGCCCAACACCTGAGTCAATTATTTTCCCCCATGAATCCGACAACAATGGTTTTTTCTTAAGAGACGGACACACTGGATAGGATGGTATCGCATATTCACAATCACTTTGAGAATTAATGTGCACCTAAGACTTTTTTCCACTATCCCCTTTCTGAAAATCAACTACACCATCACTGTTTCTTTTACCACTTTCCCTGTTGAATGAATCACTTGATTCAAAATCTGCATTCTTACCCCTGGACATATTTTCTGAATCATTGTGATCACAACTAGATTCTTTGCCAAATTCAACATTCTCAAAGTGATCACCACACAGAGGCTGGTCTCTGTTTTCAACATTAGTGTTGTGATCACCACACAGAGGCTGATCTCTGTTTTCAACATTAGTGTTGTGATCACCACACAGAGGTTGATCTCTGTTTTCAACATTAGTGCTGTGATCACCACACAGAGGCTGATCTCTGTTATCAACATTAGTGTTGTGATCACCACATTGAAATTTACAGAAAAGCTCAACTAAAACTAACTTTGTAGAAGTGTGATCACAAAGCAACAATATATTATTAAAATCCACCTCAGAATCCAGACAACAACTAGTAATAGAACCAACATAATAGAGGCAATAAAAACTTATGTTTTTCAATTCATCCCACTTACCAACCAACTGTGCACAGAAATCAGAATATGTAGTAGTTCCAGAAACACCCACGAGCTTGGACTTCCCCTTGTATTTTACACTGAAAAGAATCACAGGCATATTGAAAGAACACCCACGGTCTTGGATTATCAAAAACACAAACGAACGAGGGACCGTTGTAACCTAGAAAGCTTAATCCATGCTTGGAAAAATGAAATTTTTTACTTGAATAATTGGGAAAAAGAACAACACAAAAAAAGGATGTGAAAATTATGTGGTGAATTTGAAATCGGTTGAATTTGAGAGAATAAAGAAGCAAGAAAATTTGAATTGGTATGGGGGAATTCAAATTTTGAAATTTCTGCAGATGGGTAGCTACAAAATGATATTGTAGAGTTGGGTTCATATCTGAATTCGAAAACCTTGTACCTAATTTGGGGAAAATAGTACATTTTTTTGCAGGATGCTATCGTTTTTTTTGGTGAAAATAACATTCACCTATTTTTGCGGCGAGCAAGGAGAGAGAGGGTGAAAAAGATAAATGTGGGCCCCAATTTTGATATCTTGCTGAGAGATATTGAATGGGTATAGAATGTAATAATAGGGAGAAGTAAGGGTATAAATGTCCGCTTTTGCACCTTAGAGTTACACCTCATTTTTTGAGTACCTTAGAGTAACATTGTTGTAGATTTGGTACGTAGGAGTCATTTTCTCTTTTTTTTTTCCGATTGTAGATGACACTACGAGAAAATAGAGAATTGCCTACTAAATATTTCAAATATATGCCTACGAAATTCCCAATAAAAATGGTTTCGTCCTTAGATAGTAAAGATTATCTACGACTTAACTACAATTTTTTTTAATCATACAAATATTTTCATTCATAGGTAAATTTACCTACAGAAATGTAATTCGTAGGTAAACTTATTTGTAGGTCATTTCTAAACTACAAATGTATAGACAATGTCTTTATAGGTAATTTGTATGTTTACAAAAATTCTAAAAATTCGTAAACAAGTCGTAAGCATTCCTCACTATTTAAGGACAAAATTAATTTTTGTTGAAAAGTTCCCTAGTTGTTTAGAAAATTTTATAGGCAATTCTTCATTTTCTTGAAGTGTGATAGAAGAATCATGTCCGAAAATAAATAAATTAATAAATTTATTTTCTTAAGAGATTTTTATATCATTTATTTTAATGAAAATTTAAGGGTAACTTTAAGAATATTTTATAACGAAAGAACACTTTTTCCTGCATAGTGTGAGACAGGGATTTGGAGTCAATTGATGTAGACTTTGTGAGTCCATTAATTGAATCAAAGAAAACGATGGAAAATTTCAAAAAAGCCTGCTCTAGAAGAAACTAATGGAAATAATATTCAAGACTTTACCATAGCTAATTCTACGTGCATTCACATTAATATTAATAATTCTGATATTAAAGGGGACCATTTTTATATATACCAAGTTTTAGTAAACTTTTTCCTTCAAGCCCACACTGCATAATGCATATAATCTTCAATAATTAATGTCAACTAATGCTGACAAATATACATCATATATTGTCGTAAGGAATCATCTCATATGATATGAGACACATCACAATTAACCATAAGTCGGAAATAAATATTTTCATTGAGTAATTAGTGGTTAAATTGGTAGTAATATTAAATTTAATGTGAATTATTCTAAAATTTCAATATCTCATACATAAATTTGTCTAGTGAACCTGATTTACACTTAAATTTTGTAATTGGGATATTTTCTTTCCATATCATGACGTACGGTATATAACTGTTATTATATGTGTTTACTCTACTTATTTATGATGTTACTATTTAGATAAAGTTATATGTGCATCAGGTGCACTGCGTAATTAATGAAACTGATGTAGAAGAGACATATATATTGTGCAATGAGTGGATCTCGTGATCACCAAATGCACCGTGCACTACATAATATATTTTTTATACATATAACTTGTTGAATTAAAATATATAACTTATTTACACTGAAATGTTCGACATGTGTTCGTGAAACAAACTGCATATTTTAGTGTAAACAAATTAATATCTCAAATATATATTCTTTATATGGAGTGTTAGGTGCACATGGAGCAAAATTAACTTTATTGTCGAATTAACTTTATAAGAATTGATAAGGGAGTAAAATTAACACTGTATTCATGCAAAATTAAATGTTGGGGAAGTGATGAAATAATAAGTGAAGTGTTCAATGTGACAAATGAGGTTGAAATTGAGATTGGATTTGTTTGTCTGAATGGCATGTGCAAGTGGTAATAGGCTCGGGACCAGCTGAGTCACAAGCATATATATATATATATACCTCATATGCCATTTCCATGAATCATACAATTTTAGGCTTATATATCATCATCTACCTCCCACACCACCCAAATTGATATTAATTAATTATTAATGAATAATACAACTTTTTTGAGTGATATGTTATAATGTCAGACAAACTCATGTGAGATGAATATATTTCACTTGTATTATACCCTGGACTCGAATCCCAAGTCTGCATTAATTTGTTTTCAGACTCAAAAGACATTATATCAATGGAGACAGTATATATTCTAATAAATTCCATTCAATCCTTCCATATTATTCTTGTGCAGAATATTGTTTAACACTCCAACAATTCTCTCTTGAAACAAAAATGTGGAAACAACTGTTGTTGTCCAAAATTTGAGGTGGACAAACATTTTTGCCCTCTTTTGATGATAAAAATATTTTTATCATTTTGGGGTGTGTAATTACCTTTTGCCCCTTAATTTCCATTTCATCAATTTACAAAGTCAAAACTCACTAATCCTCCAAACTTACACTAACCCATTGTCCAAACCTACTCTAATCCATTGTCCAAACCTACACTAATCCTAAAACCCAATTACCCAAAGCCCTACGAAACTAAGTAATTTTTTTTGGTAAAATTCACAAATCTTTACTTCCGTTTTTCATCTGTAGCTTCTTTCTTCATTCGTCTGTCGCCGGAAATTGAAAGGCCGCCGTCTCTTCATCTGACTATAGACATTGTATTACCGTCTGGGTTGAGTACGACGGCGAGAACGGAGAACCCATTTTCGACGGCGAAATTTCTGACGAGATGTCTCCTTGTGTTTGTTTCTCCCTTCCAATCCAGAACCCCTCTATTATTCAAGATAATGTAAGTATATATTATAGTTTTTGACTCAATCTTTTTGGGTATTTATATTGATTTCTTTGGGCATTTATGTATTTGAAATATTGTTGGGCATTTATGTAAGTTGAAATTTTGTTGGGCATTTAATGTGAGAAAAGATTTCCTTTTAAGTGGGTATTCATTTAAGTTGCAATTTTGTTATTTAATTGGGTATTCATTTAAGTTGTAATTTTGTTATTTAATTGGGCATTCATGCGAGAAACAAAATGAAATGTATTTAACCATTCATTCTGGTTCTATATTTGTTCGAAGAAAATGCTTAGCCAATTCCATGAGTCTAACCAAAAAATTCTTTCTTCTTCCAACCTTTTGATCTTCCCATTCATTCCCCGTGGGCCCTTCTTCCCCTAATTCTTTCCATTCTACCAAAGAATTATGTAGAATAATGTGTAAATCTAGGTCGGCTAATTGTTCTCGAATAGCACTTGCACCGGTAGAGATTTCTCGATTCAAGAAAATGTATCGGGCCCGGGTAGTAAAAAAAAAAAAGCGGGATCTTTGTATTTCCAAGATTGGATTTCATATTCGAATAAACCTCGTAATCCCAAGAAAGTGGGTTTTTTTTATTTATGGGCCTAGCAAAAGAAAAAAAATGGGATAGGATCCTATAGGATCTCCCCTTCAAAATCGGACGTGAAAGTTTCCTTTCATCCGCTCAAGTAGGTACACCAATTAAAGAAAGGAGTTCTCGCTTTCAAATTATAGAAAACCCAAAAATAAAAAGATCTACTCTTTACTCAAGTTACCAAAGTGAAGACTAAGCAAGATTTCATTGATTCTCGCTTTTTTATTTTTATTTATTCATATTATTTCGATTTTATTAATTAGGTGTTATTCAATTATGACATAGATGAAATGTGAAATTCTTGAGTAATCTACTTCCCTTCGAATGATGAATCCCTTAATTCTTAAAAAGTGAAATAAAAAAAAAAAGGAGTACCACAGAATTCATAAGGGATTTACTTGTCTATGTATTGTTCCATTCGATCTGTTAGGTCCCTACTTTGCCTCGACGGTTATGCCACGATGCCCTTATTAAAAGCCTATACGCGATGGATAGACTCCTCAGAACCACAATATATTTTCTTGCTTGAATGAATATTTCTTTCCAAAAGAAAGCAAATGATTAATCTCACAAAACAAAAAAATCTTTTTTACGAGGTACAAATCAAAAAAAAAATGATTTGTTCCAAAATCGACCATAGATAAATTCCCCTTTTGATTTGGGAGTATTGACTACACCCCTAAGTCTGAGCTTCATGGTACTCTTACCAAGTTACATGTTAGATCCAGGCATCCCTATTGATTGATTGGGATGACGGTTTCACATTCTGAATCA
The DNA here is from genome assembly GCA_037126765.1 of Stenogyne calaminthoides. NCBI lineage: Eukaryota > Viridiplantae > Streptophyta > Magnoliopsida > Lamiales > Lamiaceae > Stenogyne > Stenogyne calaminthoides. The sequence goes on along the minus strand of JBBCBC010000005.1, from coordinate 19,854,567 downwards.
AAATAAGAATTTTGATCAAATCACATTCTTGCGAGATACTAGGCCTTCTAATTCTTTAAGAGGTTTATCTAAAAGATTCGCAATATAACCGGGAAGACGTTTTAAATACCACACGGGTGGAGTTCTGCATCGCGAGTTTGATGTAGCCCATTTGATATCTTCGTATCCGAGAATCAACAAATTCGACTCCGCATTGTTCATAAAATTTTGGGTCTTCTTTTTCATCTCCGATTACTCGATAATTTCCACAAGCACAAATTCCACTTTTGATAGGCCCAAAAATTCTTTCACAAAATAATCCACCTTTTTCCGGTTTATTGGTTTTGTAATGAAAAGTATAGGGTTTTGTCACTTCTCCGACTATCTCTCCATTGGGCAGGATTTTAGTAGCCCAAACGCTTATTTGTTGAGGAGAAACTAATCCAATTCGGAGTTGTGCGAGAATGAATTAGTTGAACATATTTGGGTATTCATTTAATGCGAGAATAGATTAGTTGAACAGATTTGGGTATTTAATTGGGCATTCATGTTCGAAAGGTATATGTTGAAGTACAGAATGAAATGTATCACTTTATCCATTGAAAGGTATCAGTAATGGATAAAAACTAATTAAGTTTCAAATTAGTTACAGGTTTTTACAACCGTTTAGATTCTACTTATCAACACATTTGAGTATTTATAATTTAGAACAGAATTGATATAGTTACTGTCCATTGTGAATTAATTATAGTTCTATGTTAAAGTATTACTGTTTAGACTGAAATGTATACACTTTAGAATGTGTGTTAAACTAATTCTGTTTAAGTTGTGCTAATATTCTTTAGAATCGTTTATAGTGTAATTATGAACAGTTGATAAACTTGAAAACGAAGTTTTGTTATAGTCCATTGTATAAATGGCACAAGACTGCATAATTTACATTAGAATGATAATTACAAATTTTAAATATACACAAAAGGACCTACAACTGTAAAGTTATTGTTGTTAATAATGTTGTTTGTGTTATTGTTTGGTGTTTGGTGGTAATCTAGAAAAAAACCTTTAAAGTTTAATTTTTTGATACATTCTCACTACCCTTCCACACATTGTAGATGTCTGGAAGAAAATATTTGTTCATACATTGTAAAGGAAAATGGGATGGAAAATCATACGTAGCCTGTGTGCAGACCGCTTTCCAGATCTGTGATCAAGGTTATAGTTTAACAAGACTTGTTTCTGATCTAAATCAGATTTTAAAAAGTGATTTGAATTTAGATGAGCATCAATTTTTTTTAGATTATTTATTTGCATGGTAATCTGTGGCGTGTGTTTATAAAAAATGATGAAGATTTGGATAGCTTATTAAGATTTTCTCAGACACCGGAGATTTTGTGTCCCCTAAAATTGATGAACTGAATTCTATGCATCATGAGGATGATGCTATTGTGGGCAGTTGTTCTACAATCCCAACCACAAGAGAGATGGGTTTTGTTCATTTGTTTGAGACATTCGATGTTATGAAGCGTGCAAAACTGAATCATAGTCATTTTAATGACATCTTTGAATCTGAAGAAAAGGAAAAGTTAGTTAACATCGATGATGATGATATGGATGGTTCAAGTGAGCATTCGTTAGATGATTCTCTAAACTTCGAGTCATTTGAGAATGTGTCAGATATTCCTCAGGAAAATGACACATCAACTACACATCAACAATCCATATTTGGTATGTCGTCATCTTCAAATGGCATCCATGTAGCCGATGGAGATTTTATCCCTAGTAATTGTAACAATGAGTTTGTGGATAGTGATGTTGATACGGGTGATTCAAGTTATGATTCATCAAATTATTCTCTTAATTATGAATCCTTTGAGAACGCGCCAAGCTCACCTACTGATCCGGAAATGCATACCCCAAATGCAAATCGTCTGTGGATCCTCTTAGATATACCTTCACCTTCCACATTTCCTAGTGTGAATAAAGAGGATAATACTACTAAAATCCCTAATGGGGTACCCGATATAATCAGTTTAGACAACACGTTTACTAGCAAATAAAAAATGTGCATATCGATTGGAATATACCATATGCTAAATAAAGTTGAGTACCGGGTTAAAAATCCGATCCATGCCGATGGCTTTTGAAATGCAAGTATCTAAATTGTGAGTTTTTGTTTCATGGTATCGGGAAAAATGATTTTTTCGATATTTCAAAGTTCAAATGTCACACATGTCTAAATGATCCAGATAAAAACTCTCGACGAGCGTTGCCCGCGAAAGTAATCGCGTCATTCTATGCTGCAGCACAACAAGACCCAGTAATCGCAAAGTTGCCTAGATCAATTTTGAAGGATTTGAAAATAAATCGTGGGCTGGATATATCATACAGTAAGGTGAATAAGCGATTTTATTAAAAGAAAAGGAAAAAGGTGGGCCCAAAAGTGACCCGTACAATAAAAAGAGTGTCGCTGGCCCAAAAGTGACCATATGACTAAAAAGCTCATCGTAAGCTAATGGCGACTTGCAGCTGTAGTCTCATACAAGCAAGCTTGCAGGGTATCCTGCATCTTTTTAGTTTTGAGTCGTGTATTGTATTCTTGTCTTCTCTTGTTATCTTCCTGTCGGGCTCGTTTCAGTTTTGCATTTATCAACTTGCCAATAGGGTCCTTTGAAGATATTTTACCTTCAGAGGCCTCTAAATAGCGTTGTTCGACCAGGGTAAGCACCTTCTGCACAGAGGTCACAACCGGTGGCTCTTTGTCTTTATCCTCATCTAGCATGTCCGACCATCGTTTTGAAGGTGTAGGTGAAATCGTGGCTGATGACTTAATTTACGGTGACTTTGATGGGTCCTTTAAGATGTTGTCAACTTATTTGCATGAGCTGAAGGTTGTGAATCCAGATACCACTGCAAAGATCGAAACTTACGAACAAGGCAAGTTCAAGTATATTTTCTATGTGCTTCGTGCATCCATTAAAGGATTTGTTAATTATGGGAGGCCTGTGACTGTTGTTGATGGGACGCATCTGAAAGGAAAGTACAAGGGAGTGGTCTTTGTAGCTGTAACCCAGGATTGCAATCATCATGTCTTTCCAATTGCTACAGGTGTTGGTGATGTGGATAATAATGAGTCATGGTCTTGGTCATTAGATAGATTAAAAGACGCAATTGGGCATGATTATCACAAAGATTTGTTTATTGTTTCCAATCAACACAAATCCTTAATTCACGATGTGAAGACTGTTTTTCCATGAGCAAAACATGCATTGTGTTATTACCACCTTCAAAAGAAGTTAGCTTCGTATGGTAAAAAAGTTGTCCAAATTTTCCGGTCAACAGCATATGAGTACTGTCCCTCCAAATATAGGAAGTAAGTAAAAGAAAAATTACTTATGTTGTTATCGTTATATATACTTATATTTTTAATATACTTTGTGTTGTCATTATTATATTAATCGCAATGAAATACTTTTGTCAGAATTATGCCTTCCCTTGCACGCATTGACAATGGCAAGATCATTAAGACTTTGGAAAATGCAAAACCTGAGCAGTGGTCCCGAGTGCATTGTAAAACAAGACGGCGCGAGTTCATAACTTCTAATGCGGTTGAATCTTGAAATAAATGTCTGAAGTGGGCACGTGGGAAACCTATTGTTTATGTTTTGGAAAGTATTAGAAGTCTCATTCAAGAATGGTTTCATATTCGATCAACTGAAGTCAATACCAGCGGTAGTGTATTATGTTCAAGGGTCGCTTCTCATTTGTCCAGGATCGGTACGATTGCTGACAAATATACTGTTAACGAGCAATGAACACAAAATATGACTGGGAGCAATTGACAAAACTTCATAACTCAAAACTTATCTAGAAGTGTATATCAACATAGGTCCAACGACCTTCAAATAGATCAGGGCATTTCTTGGTCTTCCAGAGTCTCATATTCATAAGAACATCAATATTCTGATTAAAGAACAACAATATACGGTATAAGCACACAATATACTATATAATAAATGATATTAACTTAATCTATTAAAAATAATTTAATACTTCTCTAGTAAGCCATCCTCTTGGATTTTTTTAGAGGTATAAAGAATGCAGCATCAACATATTTGGTTTGTTCCAAAGGAAGACGAAGAACCATTTCGGTTTTGATTTTGGTTTTGGTCCTGGTATTTATATTTTGACGAAACCACTTGTAAAATTGGTCTAGTATGTCTTTCGAGTATGGACTAAATGGGTCACCATAACGCTCTATTTCGTTTATAAATGGCTTGTTCACAGAAACTTTAAACATCTTTCCATCTTGTCGATTGAGAACAGCGTATGGTGATTGTACAGTACAACTTGGCTTTAACCTTCATTTAGGTCGTTCGTGGACTTCAACCGAAACAACAACTAGAATGTTTTTTCCCGTTTCTTCATTCTCCAATTGTTGATCTTTGCTAGTTTTGGCAACCTTTACGTCATCCTCCTCGACTACACCCTAAAACATTTATGTTGCCAGAATTTTTTTTCTCCAATTATATATTTTTCAGGGTAACGACATCGTTATATCAACAAAAATGACATACCTCAGGACCTTCTCTTCGTTTCACACATTTCATTTGTTCAACACTGCCACCACGTTCTTCATATAATTTATTATCCTGTTATTAGAAAATAATATTAATTACAAAAAATAATAAGTATTGTATTCAGAAATTAATATATTATGAAAGTTTGACTTGCCCCTATTGTCACATCTTCAGCGCATTCAGCAGTTGTATTGTCATTTATTCCTGAACCATGACGAGCAAACTGAAGACACTAAAATATAAACAAAATAGTAATCATTTAAATTTCTTATATATAAACAGATGTTAACAGATGGTTATAGTAAATTCAAATCAAACCTCTTCAACACATACTCTGTCAGATGATATTTGACATCCACAGTGCTTCATCAAGGATGTTAATATCATTTCATATTTTTTTTGTGTATCCTCTATCTTTTTTAATGCCGAATTTACACTTCAAAACTGTTGCTTGACAAACTCCATAAACGAGTTTATTTCTTCTGAATTGGTGCTGCAACCGGGAATAAATGAGTCTGCTTCTTATGGCTTGGTATTGCAACTGGGAATAAATGAGGCGGTTGCTTCTAACTTGGTGCTGCAACCGGGAATAAACAAGTTTGTTTCTTCTGGCTTGGTGCTGCAACCGGGAATATTAACTTCTTTAGCCTCTTCAGATAATTTTTCAAAAGTATTTTCATCGATTAAAGTCTTCTGCTTTTGCTCGCTTTCGGTTGGCTTTGAATGAAGGCATATCTTATCTTCCCACTCAATAGCACTTAATAATGACAAAGAATTCTTCTCACACTCTAAGGTATCAATCTTCCAAATACAATATTCTGTTAAAAATAATTACAGATATTATATCTTGTAAACAAAAAAAATTAAATTTAATTGTGTTGTATATGAGGGAGAAAAGGCTTAGTCTTACATTTTCAGCAAAAATCTCAGCTTTTCTGGGATCGGTAAAAACATTCTCCTTTAACTTCTAGAAACCATCTGATAAGACGAATGTATCCCAAAAGACCATTCTGGGATGACAGTGGTCATCTACCATTTGGATACGCGAACCACAAACACTCCCAACTAAGGTGAATGCTTCAAATGCTCAACATTGTAGAGCGTATACAAAGTAATTTACATAAAAGGGTCGTGGGCTTCCTTTCTTGGAAGGTCTACCTCTTTTTCTTCATTTGTTTTTACATCTTTCAACAACCAAAGAATCGGAATGAGATTTCAGTTTGACAACATTGACACGCAAATCATCTACCAACTCTTCAAAAGCCAGTCTGCCCCACAAAAATTAGTTGAATTGTTGAAGATCATCTAAAACATGAAAGTATTGGATCTCAATTTTATAATTCTTATTTTGTTTTACAACAAGCAGCCCGTACACAATCAACAATAATGCCAATTTCAAACTATCTTCCGACTCTCCATCAGAATTGACAAAGGCATGCTTTATATCATTCAATTTAACCCTTTTTTCCCTTGTTTTAATAATTTATTGTACAATTCAGAACTTGTGGGTAAGCCAGGTATCCCCCAAAATTTCAAACCAGTAACAAGGGCGAACTCTCTAGGACCGAATTCTGCCTCCCCGGTTAAACACATCGAACATAATTTCTTGATCCGGATGAATCTTGATTAAAAAGGAGATGGAGGTATATATAGTTGATCTTGAAATATCATATTTCTCAACTTCATAAACTGACCAAAGCATGATACTTCAAACCTCTTTATGTTTTCACCCTTTAGATGTTCATATACTAATTTTAATAAGTTAAGGTCTGATATCGCATTGATGTGGCCATCAAACTGTTCAACTTCTGAGATAAATGCCATATCTAAACAATATCCTGCAGATTACAAAGTGTGGAACTTTTTAAAAGAATATTAACAAATTTTTAGCAAAAGGGCAACTCAATTGTCTGAAATCTCAACGAAAAACTAGGATCCACTCAACAACTACAATTAAATATAGCTTAATTGAACAATGAAATTATTAGTACCAACATGCAACATTACAGTCAACAAACCATCTTGTAGGTCCCGAACGGGTTTTGTGAGGGTGGAAGTCTAGAGGGGAGGGGTGAATAGACTTCCAAAACTTTTTGTACGGATCAGGTGTGATTTGCAGATTGCCCGATCAGAGTGCGAGTGTATCAGTTTAGACTGATGTTCAATCTTACTGAGTCCCTAAGGGCAGATCAGCTTGATATCTGCCAGTTTAACTAAGTGGTGCGGAAGCTTGTTTTTACCCGTGTGAAAAACCAGTTTTATCAATTCAGATTCTTAAGTCAATTTTCAATCAGCTGTCTAAAGGGTCAACCTGATCAGATCAGTTGCTTGGTGCAGACTGAGCTTAACTTAGAATATGTATGCAATTTTAAACTCAGTTCTGTGAATAGTGTAAAGCAATAAGAAAGCAAGTAAATGCACACAAGACATTTTATAGTGGTTCAGACGAAACCCGTCCTACGTCCACTCTTCCCTTAACACAGGGGAACCTTAACCGAACTTAACCTGCGGGACTTATACCCCACATGGGATGGCCGAGATGTTTACCGAGTTCACACTCTACAAACTTAACCTGCGGGACTTATATCCTTCAAAGGATGGCCGAGATGTTTATTAAGTTCACACTCTACAGATGTTTATCGAGTTCACACTCAACCGAACTAGAAATCAGAAAACTAGAATCCCTAGTCTGAAATCTTCCGGGAACAATCTTAACCTAACTTGCGTTTGGGTAAAGAATGTTTGAGGGTTCCAACTGGAAATCTATCCTGGTGTTTTAGGTAGCCAAAATGCTAGTGGATAGGATTTCTTGCTAAGAACTAATGGGATGAACACTCTAAGAATAATCTTCAAATATAGTGTTCTTTGAGCGGAGATTTGTTGTAGCTTTTGCTTCTTTTGCAGTGTCTCCGTGTTCGTTCTTTACTAGTTGTCTCTTGTTGGTCCTTTTTCTTCAAAATGAAGATCGATCCCATTTTATAGACCTCGAAATCAAGAGTCGTTGGAGAGCAATTTGAATTTTGGGCTATATTAGGTAGGTTGTAGGATATGATTGTGACATGCTCCTATTATCGGCGTGGCCGTAGGCATGATTAGCATCGTTTTTGTCCGCAGCATTGTCAGCTCTTTTTGTGCACGTGTCGCTTTCTCCTTGGCTTCGCGAGGCGGCACTTTAGAAATTTGTCCGTTAGATGATTGATATTCCTTTTGTAGAAGATTCGTCTTGTCTGGTGTATCTTTTTTATTGTCACCAGGTGCGAGCTTACTTGATCAGATAACTGATCAGTCTACCTTGTTGAGTCTTCTGTTGCATATTATCTTAGCTCAATATGCAGACTCTTGTGATATAGGTCTTCAGGTCTTCTAATAGTCTTCTGATCTTCAGGTAACTCTGAGCCTCAGTGTCTTCAGTCATATTGAGTCTTCAGGTTTTTTACTGAGTCTTCAGGTTTATCTGAGTCTTCAGGTTCATCTGAGTCTTCAGGCTTATCTGAGTTTTCAAGTTCATCTGAGTCTTCAGATTCATCTGAGTCTTCAGTGTCTTCTTGTCTTCACCTGATCTTCTGACTTCTTGTCTTCTGATTTGTGCTTAGTCTTCTGATCATCTGACCTTATCTGGGTCATCTGATACTTCGACCTGACCTATACATATTGAGTTCCCCCTCAATATGTGACCTATCTTTACATCGACTATCTATTCATTTCAAATTTGGTCATCTTAATCGATTCTAAGTCATCGATCGGCCTAACAGTCCGATTGGTCCTATTACAACTTTGTTTTGGAACTTCCATCAAAACTAAATTCTGATTTCCCAACAATTTCCCCCTTTTTGATGGAACCAAAACACTTAATCGAAAAAAAAATACCCATGAATGGAAATGTAGATAATGCAAAAGCGATACATACCTCGGAAGACAATGAGATGTTGTCTTAGAATCGATGAGATGGAAAATTTCATTCGAGATAGGTGTGTGCATTATAGAATACATGAAAAGTGTACCTATCATCGATTCCAAGTTGTCTTCTTCAGGTGTACTTGAACATTTGCAGCTCTTTGGGGATGCCAAACATCATGTACATCCTTTGCATTAGCTTGTCCAGTTCTTCTTTTCTATGGATCCCTCCTTTTTTCAAAGAAAGTCCATAGTAGATATTCTTGAATTTAACAGATCTAGCTTGTTGTCCGGGCCTTGCAGTGGAAGGAGTATTTCAAAGGGTGGAGCTTACGGTATTAGTGACATGATCTTGCCTTCTTTCATCACTTTATCTGGTAGAAGTCTGGATACTTTGTTTCTAACCCGGTTCGAAAATTCATCATCATTTTGATCCGATCTTGATGAATTGGAATCTTCTCGAGATGTAGGCGTCACATAACCATTCTCCTCGATCGATCCCATTCAGAAGCAGATCTTGTCTTCTACGAAGGATGCCTTTAACAGTCTTGGGAAGGGCATTCTTCTCCCAAGCAATCTCCTCTGCTGCTGCGGCTTCATTCTTCCTCTTCCCGGATGTTAGCGATGTTCGATCCACTTAGCCTCTGCTAACCACGCTTCTTGATTCAAGGCCTCTCTTATTCTCTGTCTTATGCGCTCTTGAACTTGTTCAGAGTCATCCGCTTCGGTGGAGAATTGCGGCCTTGTCTCGATCTTCCGCGATTGCTTTCATCATCTTGCCTTTGCCTTTCTTCCTCCTCGCCAGTCTGCTTTCGGGTTCATCTTGTTCGTCTTCTTGACTAATTTCTTAGCGAGTTCAAGGCTCTTGGCACGATCATCGATTTCCATTCTTTTTACGAGCGAGCGAAGAAAAGTCTTCAATCTTATCGACTCTGGCGGTAACCTCTGAAAAGAGCACTTTTCTGCTCAGCGATCTCTTTGCTATGTTGCTCCACAGTTTCTTTCATTTCAGCAACGAAATCGGTAGATGGAGTGGTTGGCAAGTCAGATACAGTGGTTTTTGGTAGAGATGAAAATGTTACCAAGCGTATGCAGTCTGTTTTTTTCTTCTTCTCTTTATTCTCTTTTCCTTCCCCTTTTTGGTTTCATCAAAGAGGTTGGACATCTTCTTGATTCGGAGCGATTAATTGCCATGAGATCTCCTCTCTCGAGTTCCTCGACAACAAGAGGAGTGATCCCCGAATCTGCAGTGGCGAAGGTGCAGGAGTGTAGAAGCGTCTAAGAGCAATTTCGATTTCCTGTCTTGCTCGTTCTGTAGAAGCTAGAAAATGTTTCCAACCCATATCCAAGTGGTTGTTAGTCTTGTCCAAGGATGCCCAGACACTTTCCAAAAGTACTTGTGTCTGATTGAGCATCTCTGTCTGCGAATCCCGAGAGTTTGTCGACCGAGTTTGAGCTTCTCGATGAAGAGGATATACTAGTTGCATTACTTCAGCAAGGATGGCATTGTGCATCCCAACTGTGTGACTTCATTCCTTGTCAACTAGTTTTGCTTGCTCATCTTCAAATCGCTTCATCAGATCTGCTTTGTGGCCGCTGCGAATTTGTCTTCAAATGCGGCCTTGATCCCATCCCAATCTTAAGTATGATGATCTAGGGCATCGAGCTCATCGTAGCGATCTGTCGATGTTGAAGCCTTGCCAAGTCGGGTCTCATCTGCAGCACCCATTCTTGGTTCATCGGCAGCTCCCTCATGATCTGTAGGAGGTTGAACGGTTTCCTCCCTGTTATCAGCAATACCGAACCTTTCGTGAATCAACCATCTGATATCATCATCGGATGTCAATTCAACAGCACTTTCAATCCCAATTGTTTAGACATTTCAACTCCAAGTCTACAAAGAAATCATCCCAGAGTTGTCATTAGAATCGAAAATTCTTCAATGCTCTTCGATCGATATCCCTCGAACACTATCTCTTCTATCCGCTGTTCTTTGGATGCGGGGATGTTGATCCAATTCAGGCCGCGATCCGGCCAGATACTCTTTGATATGTTGCTTCATTATCCTTATGATGGGGCTCTCTGGAGCAGGTGAAGCAAGCACTGTTCTGGTGTTGAAGGGATTATGAGAGATGGACTCGCTTGTCGGATCTCTCAGGTTCTTGAGACTTGATCGGGGATTGGGATGTTTGTAGTTCAGGTTTGTTTTCAGCGTGTTGAGGGTGTTCAGTTTCCTGAACGGGTTCATTGATTGGTGGTGTGGGAGATATTGTTCTGATAGGTGAGGGTGAGGGTGAGAAGGTTTTGTGGGGAGAGGATGGTGGTGATGATTTTTGAGGAGAGGGTGATGGTGATTTGGAAGTGGGTGTTGGCGATCTTGCTCTCTGGAAGATTTTGGTGAGAGGTAGAGAATCAGATGGTGATTCTTCCTCAGGTTGCTCCACTTCTGTCCCTCTGACAGATTTCTCTCCTTCTGCTGCGATCATCTGCTCTTCCCTTACTTCTCTGATAGTTGGCTCAGAGCGGACTGCTATCTCTTCGTCTGATCTTACTTGCATCAGATCCTTTGTTCTGTTGACTTGCTGGGCAGAACTTGGAGCAGGTTTCAGAGGAGATTAGAATCTCTTCTGACGTTTCCGCTGAGCATCTGGTTTCTTGGTCAGATCCTTCCTCTTCATCCTCTTCTCTAGAACGGCCTTTTCCTGCACTTCAGACGATGCAGTTGCCTTATCTTTTCCTTTCTTTTCTCCCTTGGGTTTGGGCACATAAGGAGTCGGATCCTCATCAGCTTGTCCAGGTAGGGACTCATCCTTGCCCAATATGGCTTTGTGCTTTGCTTGGTAAATCTTCGCTCCATTCTCGTTCCATTCATAATTCTGTGGCAGCTTATCTAACAGAATGATAGAGATTTTGTGTATGAATGAGCACTTGGAAGATAAGCACACTTCATTGCTCTGGGTCAGTTCGAACTTCCCGGAGTCTTTTCGTAGATGTGCTTTGACCATACCCAACTAATTAATGTCTGAAGCCTTCTTGATTATTGCAGCCATGACACTTATCTTGTATGAAGTGACTGCATCAAGGTTGTAAGTTGAGCACATGATCACCTTCTGAACGATCTCAAGAAGAAGGCGATATTTTCTCTTCAAATAGGAGGCTTTGACGTTCGTCGTGTTCTCCTTGTTTGCTGGTCTCAACAGCTCGGCTTCAAGAAATTCCTTTTCTCCTACATCAGACGTGTAGGTCTCTAGATTGATGCTTCCTCGAGTTAGGCCGAATATCCTTTGGAGATCGTCATTCGACACTCGAACTTCCATTCCGCCAATGGAAGAAATCAGGTCAGCATCATTGTCTTCATCCCTCTGTAGATTGTAGAGAAACTCCAGGGCTTCATGGGTGTGAACGATGTTCTGATGAGTAGAGCAATATCGTTCCAGTCCACACGCTCGCAAGCACTCCAGAATTTCCAACGATTCCGGATCTGAGGTGATGGTGAAGACTACGTACTTTTTATCAATGATGTCTTTCTTCATCGATGCAACGTTGCAGAACTTTTTCCCTTGGCCTGATCGTGAAACAAGATGTGCCATTTATGTACGATATGCAAATTGATGTTTAGTTTGAGTAAGATATTTCAATAAATTCAGTCAAACTAGTAATTTTAGCATCAATTTAGCAAATAAGCGTTTAGATCTAATAAAAATTACAGAATCACAACTTGTAAACCTAGGTACCAGAGAGAAATTGAGATCATGCAATTAATTAAAACAAGAAATTACCAGAAATTGATTCGAAAGATTTAGAAATCGGAAGAGTAGAATCAAATGATTTCTAAGGTAATTCTCTGAAGATTTTGAAGAAATATGATCTTTTAAGAGCTTTGAGAAGACGAAGTAGTGGAAAGCGGTTTTCTGAGAAAGATTTGGATTTTATAGAATACGAGGGAAAACCTTTTTGCACAACTTTCCAAAGTACTCAAGTATCCGTGTTTTGAAATCGATGGCTGAGATTAGTCGGCCAAAAAGTATTTTGATCACACGGTTGAGAAAAGTAGTCTTCTCGTTTTTCGGACTCGAAAAATTGCAATAAAACGTTTTGAAAACATTTTCCCAAGTCCGCATTAAAAGCTTTGCAGAGCATGCGTCATGAACAGAGTAAAATAAATTAATTATTTAAATAACGCATATAAGGTATTCAGAAAGAGATAAATAAGAGAGCGTATCTGACTGATTGATATTGTAATCAATCAGTTACCACGGTGATCTGATCTGGTACTTTGTTGACTTATCTGATGGTTGCCTTATGCATTTCCCAACAATATCTCACTTATCTGATCAGATTCTTGCTTGAAACACTTTTCCACTTATTTGATCCTCTTTTCTGATACTCTTCATCCTTTAGTCTTCTTCTAATCAACCCGTATTTACTGAAGTCAACTCCTGCCAAAACTTTTACTTCGGGGAGTCCAAAAGTCGCCTCGACTCCCAAATCGGTGCGATTTAACATTCCGTAATAATGGCATAGATACGCTGTGATTAATCACACCGTTAACTCATCCAACCATTAGCCGCGTGTTCCTAACGCGTTGTCGATGCAAATTTCTCTTAAGATCTTCTGAGAAGATAAAATTTGCATTTATACCCCTAATTTTCTTCTATAAATTAGCCTGGGGTGTTAGGCAAACAACACAACATAAACCATTTCATCTTCTTTAGCATATCCTTCATGCTTTTCCGATGAGTTCCTTATTTCCGGTGAAACTTCCGGTGGGAACCTTTAGCATTTTTCCAATGAATTCAGCTTCTCAAATCAACCCTGTGTGTTCCTTCACACTGCTTTCGTCGTCATCTAAGATTTCACATACGATCAATGCTAAGCTTCTTTACCACCGTGGAGGTGGATCTGCTAAGGCAAATGAGAAGGCACTTCTCCTAACTGTATGCACCTTGTGTGCCTATCGAGATGACGGAATTAGCATCAACAGACTTAGTCTGAAACAAAACGTGAGTTTGGTATATGGTATGCATTAGTCGACAGCTGATCTCCATATATCAAGCTCATTTTTTGCATGCGACACAAGTGTCCGTTTGGTCCTTGTGACCAAACCTGTGGCACTGTGCTCCATTTAACAGCTGGAGAGCCCGTTGATTTCACGTTTGAGGGCTCCTGGCTTGGACATCCTTCAAAGCCTCTCTCGCTCCTCACTCCGAAGCTTTTGAGATTGGCTCAGGATTCTCAAGGCCTCTCTGACGCCCCTTCTTAGGATCGAGGGAAAATGAGAGCATCATACCTTGAACTCTCTCTCTTCTTCCCTACCTAGGGTTGACTTAGGGCTGATGGTTTATGACCTCCGGGTCTTCTTGTACTTGTAATACCACTTGAAGATAGCTTGTAGCATTTGTAGCTTGTGATATCACTTGTAACTTGTAAATCTGACCTCCGGGTCCTTATCAATGAAAGACTTTGTTATTCCATTGCTGTTTTGTTTCTTCTGACTTATGCGATCTGTAGCTTTACTCTTGACTTGCTTGTTGACTGCAGCTTTAATCGACTTATAAAGTAATCTTCTAATCTGATCAGTTCCCCCTTAATCTGATATATCTTGAACTGATCTGCTCCTTGTCTGAACTTCAGATCGGCTACTTATCTGACTTTCTGATTTGCTCCTTATCTGAACTTCAGATCGGCTCCTCGTCGTCATCGTCGATCGGTTGAGATTCCTAACTCAACGATTCCACTTAACCTTTGGTTAGTCTTTTAACCAACCGGTTCTCGAGATCGATCCTTCAACCATATCTCGTGCATTTTCTCCAAGATCCGAAGCCCTAGCTTCGTTGCATAACTTTACGAATCGATCTCGGTAGCGGCTTGGTTAAGATATCGACTTTTCGCTTGTCGATATGGATCTTTTCCATCCCGATATTCTTCTTTTCAACGTGATCTCTCGATAAAATGGTGTCGACATCCACATGCTTGCATCTTGTATGTAGAAACGAGGATTTTTTGAGTGATTGCAATAAACTATTATTGTCCACATAATATAGGTACGTTCTTAGCTACGATGTTGTAATCCCTCACCGCCGACTTAGCCAGAGGCGGTTAGGGAACAACGACTTCTGCACCATATATATTACGCCTCGGTAGTAGATGTCGAATCGCCCGATGTACGCTTTTTCCGAAAACCATGAGATCGGTTTATTTCCCAGAAACTGACATGAACCTGAGGTTGACTTCCTATCGATTCTGCAACCTCCGTAATCTGAATCAGAATTCCCACTAAGCTCTAGATTGTCATCTGATGGGTAAAATAAATTGAGGTTTACAGTTCCCTTCAGATACTTGAGAATCCGCTTAGCTGCTTCTAGGTGGCTTTGCATTGGATTATTCGCTTTTGAATCACACATACACCTACAAAGAAAAAGTAATGTCCAGTCTGTCCACGGTCGGGTATAGTAGTGATCCAATCGAGCTCTATATTCTTTCTGATTAACTTTCTGACCATCTTCATCTGGATCCATCTTGAACCCGATCATCATGGGAATTCTGGCTTCCTTGCAATGTTGAACTCCAAACTTTGCTAGTAGATTCCTTATGTACTTCGCCTGGCAGATGAATATCCCTTCTGTACTCTGCTTGACTTGTAAACCCAGAAAGTAATTCATCTGACCCATCATGGACATCTCGAACTTCCCTTGTATCAATTTCTTTGAACTTCTCACATAGCTTCTTGTTGGGAGATCCAGAAGATGATGTCGCCCACGTAAATCAAACCATCGAATATCTTCTCCATCTTCTATTCTCGAATAAGGTTATGTCCACTATTCCTTTAGTGAACCGCTGTCTATCAAGAACTGAGAGAGTGTATCATACCAAGCTCGAGGAGCTTGTTTCAGGCCCTAAAGAGCTTTCCTTAAACGGTACACTTGGTTGCCTTTTTTCAAAGCACGGAGGTTGTTTGACATAAACTTCCTCTCGCTAGTACCCCATTTAAGAATGCACTCTTTACATCCATCGATACACAATGTGAACCCTCGTAGGCAAGATATGCCGCTTGACGAATGGCTTCTAGGCGGCGGCCCGTGCAAAGGTCTCATCATAATCAATTCCTTCCGATTGTGAATACCCCTTAGCAACAAGTCTTGCCTTATTCTGGTTATGACATTTTTCTCATCTCTTTGTTCTTGAATACCCACTTCGTGCCAATTACATCTTGATGAGTTGGTCTGTCCACCAATTTACAAACTTGATTCCTCTCAAACTGTTCCAGCTCCTCCTGCATGGCTAGAATCCAGCTTGCGTCTTGTAGAGCTTTCTCTACGATGGTTAGTTCCTTCAAAGACAGATATAACAACGATACATGGCACTTTCACCAATCGATGTCTAGTTTTGACTCTGTCGGATGGGTCTCCGATAATCGGTCGGTTGGATGGTTTGTAATCCAGTCCTTCGTTACGATGTGCGTCTGTTTGGAGAACATCATCCATATCGAGAGTTCATTACTAGTGATTGGGAGTGGTGCGGAATTATGATCCACTTGATAAGAACATGTCTCAGCTGATGTTGGACTCATCATGTCTTGATGTCTGTTCATAGGAACCGGGGGAGTTCCCACGAACGAATGGTTCGATTGATATTATCTCACCATGAATGCTTCTTCAGCGGCGGTTATGCGTACCTTAGGGTGCGATTGACTGTTGAATCGGCAAGATCAAGTTACGGGATGTACACATTACGTGTTCGGGTTCTTTCTCCTTGATGCTTAGGTGATCCATTTTACGAGTGTCGGTAAAGGTTGATCTGAATGCGGCTTGTTACGAGGCTTTCTTTCTCTTGTTCGTAAGATGTCTCATCAAAGACCACATAGGGGTGTTTCTTCCACAACTAGGGTTCGTTTGTTGTAAACCCGAAAAGCCTTCTTTGGATGAGGAATATCCTAAGAATATGCCCTCATCGACTTGGCCTCAAAAGTCTTCTCTTGACTTTTCCCATTGTTGTGAATGAAACACTTGCACCCAAAAAACATGGAAGTATGAAACACGAGGTTTTACGCCTTCCACGCAGTTCATAAGGTGTTTTGAAGTGAGTCTTAGTCGAGAGAACATCTGTTACGAGTATGACATCACGGTATTTATTATACGCCCGAAACGGCTTGGTGTGGCATGTTCAAATAACATAGTGCGGCGAGCTTCCTTGAGAGTTCTTTTCTCCGCTTCGCTACTCCATTTTGTTGTGGCGTTCTTGCGGTGACGTCTCATGTTGTATACCAAACTTCGATAAAAAATCGAATAAAAGGAATTCAGAACTCAGACCTTTATCTCGATCGATTTTTTACTATCTTGACACCCTTCTCGTTTTGTAGCTTCTTGAAAGCGATTCGGGTATCTTTGTCGTTGTCTCATTCTTCTTGTATAAGAATACAACCCAAGTAAACTTGGAATAATCATCCACGATTACTAGAGTATATTTATGTCCCACCGAGATCGACCGGTGTAATCGGTCCGAATAGATCCATATGGAGCGATTCTTGCAAGATTCTCTTTGGATCTTTGGTCCGTATTCCTTGAATGAGGCTTTAACTTGTTTTCCTTTCGACATAAACATGTCCGATCTTTGGAGAATATCTCATTCGGAAGTCCCTCAACCAAAGACATCCTAGCTATCTTGTTAAGAGTTTTGAAGTTCAGATGGCTCATTCTTTTGTGCCAGAGCCAACAGCTACTTTTAGAACTCTTAACAATTAAGCATGTATTCCTTGGGCAACTGTTCCAATCTGCTGTGTAGATCGTGCCTTTCTTTGAACCAGTTAGCAAGGTTTGTTGAGTGGCTCGATTCCTTATCGTACACTTGTCGCTCGAGAACACAACGCTGAATCCGTTGTCACAGAATTGTGATACTTAAAGTAGATTGTGCTTTAATCCTTCGACATACGAGACTCCAGTTACTTGTACATCATCATTCTCTAAAGTTCCGAATCCTATGGTAAAACCAAAGTTATCATCACCGAAGAGTACACGTGGGCTTTCTTGTTCTTTGTAAGAGCTAAGGAGATGTTTGCTTCCAGTCATGTGCCTTGAGCATCCACTATCGATGTACCAGATAGTTGCTTGTGCACCTCCTTTGTTGGCCAGTCCCACGCGAACCTGCAATCAAATCAGGCTTTAGGTACCCCTTTGGAATTGGGTAGGGATCCATACAACAGAGCACTTCTATGGTAATCAGATAGATTATAAGGTCTGATTTGTCTTCCATACATATCAACATAATCATACGTCTCTTTATATGTTTTTTTATTAGTATGATTATTCGTGTGAGCCTTGGGTGACTTAGAAGACTTTGGATTTTTCTTTATATTTTGTCTTCTTTTAATCCAGTGTGGCTCAGGTGCAGTAGCCCTAGATCTCTGGTTATAAGGGTAGGTACGACTGCTACCATCAAAAGATTCATATCTTTTTGGCATAGGTGGTCTTTGCAGTTTACCTATAGCTTGCTTATTAGGTAGCTGACCTTGATTGGGTCTCAGATTAGATTTCCTTCTTACAAGTTGTCTCTTCTGATACCTAATCTGCTGATCAGGTTGAGGTTTCTTCAGAAGAACTGGGTTCTTCTGTTGATTCCTCGGCTGATGCTTAATCAGTTGGGGTCCATTTATGTTCCCTTTCTGATTAGGCACTTGTCTTACTTGCTCAGCAGGTCCTTTTCCCTTATCAGATACAAGTTTAGCTTTTAGTGTATCTTTGTCAGAGACTCGTTTGATTACACCCTTCTGAAGTGAATCAAACGGGGCTTTTAAGGATGTAGAAGGGTTCTCATACCCAATTCCCTTCTTGTTAGTCGGCGTTCGAAAATAGGTGTTCATAACGGTTTTAGATGACTTCGTGAAAACCTCTATTTTCTTGCGCAGATTATCCTCAGTAGATTTTAGACTCTCATGTAGTCGGAATAGCTCATCAAATTTAGCTTGAAGGATTTTGAAATCATCAGCTTGTTGTTTGTTGATTGCTAGCTGATCTTTGATCTGCTTCTCTAGATCAGAAGATTTAACTTTCAGAATGTTAAGTTCCTCAGTTACCTTCTGAGCAGTTTCAGCGGATTTCAGTTCAGTAGCTTTACTGAGAGCGTTCTCTTTAACAAGCTGATTATTTCTGATCCTTAGCTTGTCATTTTCAGCTTCCACTATAGTATAAGTGTCTACTGCATCAGAAAGATCATCAAGCAATTGCTCAGAGTAGAGCTGCAAGTCAATCTCTCCAGCAGGTGTGCTAATAATAGCAAGTGTGGAAATTGAAAAAGCAGAAGGTTTGGAGGTTACCTCAGATTGGTCCTCCTTGGCCATCAGGCAGACTTCATCATCATCTGAAGAGAATATCAGATCTTCATGTTCGTGGAAGTCAACAGCACTGCTTATCAGACAGAAGTCTTCTACAGATGAGTAGCCAAAGTCCTCAGAAGGCAGATAGGAATCATCAATTCCAGATGTGTCAGCGACCAATGTTTTCCTATCTCTGAGGCGTTGCTCTCTTCTGTTCCATTTCTCTTCCCTTTCTCTGGGAGTCAGGTCAGGGCAGTCGGTGTTGTAGTGACCTGGTTTCTCGCAGTTGAAGCACGATCCTCGATCTACGGAACTTCCTCTGCCAGGTGAGTCACTCCGTCTGTAGGATCTGTCAGGTGACTTCCCTTTCTAATGGTAATCTAAGCTCCTTCTCTCATCTGACAGATCATCTCTTTTCTTTTCTTCTCTGTGATCTCTTAGATCATCTGATCTGGTTCTTTCTAGTGATCTGTCAGTTGGCCTCCTGTTTCTTCTGTTGTCTTGATAGTCACTGTAGAATCTGCGATACTTACCAAGCTGAGTATTTGTTCTTTCAAGTTTCCTGGTAAGCAGAGCGATCTGTTCTGCTTGACTCATTATGTTTCCAACAGGTTCAGTGGCCTTTGATCTGCTGCTGGTTGCTTTAAAAGCAACTGATTTAGACGTTGAGGCTTCAGCAGGCGTCTCGTCTTCATCTGCTTGTCCTCTTTCGATTAAATCGAACTCGTGAGCTTTAAGGCTTAGGAACAAGCTACTCGGCTTCATCTTTGAAATGTCTTGGCAATCCTTGATTACCGTGACTTTCATGTCCCATTTCTTGGTGAGAGATCTTAAGATCTTGTAGTTGATATCTTTGTCTGACATCTCTCTTCCAAGTTCTCGTAGCTTATTTACTGACATGGTGATCCTCCCATCGAGCTCGTTGATGGTCTCGTTGGGCAACATCTTTAGCTTTTCAAACTTCACCAGTTCAGCTTGTAGTCGGCTGTCTTTGATCTGATCATTTCCTTCGCATATCTCAGCAAGAGTATCCCACATTGCTTTTGCGGTTTTGAGATACTTTATCTTCTCCTTGGTGACATTATCCATCATCTTCATGATTATATGCCTGGCGATTGTATCTAGAGTATACAGCTTTCTTTCTTCTGCATCCATCAGGGCTGGGCTTTTTCGTACAAGACTTCCCGGTGCATGGTCTGGATCTTCTCCAACTGCTGGGTTGTCGTGATATATGATGATGGGTCCTCGTTCAATGACTTCCATCATTCTGCCGCTTATCGATCCTAGATGGTTGCACATATATATGGCCCAATCTGCATACTCATCAATTGAAAACTTAGGCAAATCATGATACATGCCAGAGGTATTATCCATGCTGAGTGATTTTGAAAACGAATGAGTTTTGAAAACGGTTTTTCAAGATCTGTTCAAATGACCACAAAGATTATTCCTCAAGAATCGATGATACTCAAAGCCAGTGGCCTGTAGAACCACTGCTCTGATACCACTTGTAGGTCCCGAATGGGTTTTGTGAGGGTGGAAGTCTAGAGGGGAGGGGTGAATAGACTTCCAAAACTTTTTGTGCGGATCAGGTGTGATTTGCAGATTGCCCGATCAGAGTGGTAGTGTATCAGTTTAGACTGATGTTCAATCTTACTGAGTGCCTAAGGGCAGATCAGCTTGATATCTGTCAGTTTAACTGAGTGGTGCGGAAGCTTGTTTATACCCGGGTGAAAAACCAGTTTTATCAATTCAGATTCTTAAGTCAGTTTTCAATCAGCTGACTAAAGTGTCAACCTGATCAGATCAGTTGTTTGGTGCAGACTGAGCTTAACTTAGAATATGTATGCAGTTTTAAACTCAGTTGTGTGAATAGTGTAAAGCAATAAGAAAGCAAGTAAATGCACACAAGACTTTTTATAGTGGTTCAGACGAAACCCGTCCTACGTCCACTCTTCCCTTAACACAGGGGAACCTTAACCGAACTTAACCTGCGAGACTTATACCCCTCACGGGATGGCCGAGATGTTTACCGAGTTCACACTCTACAAACTTAACCTGCGGGACTTATATCCTTCAAAGGATGGCCGAGAAGTTTATTGAGTTCACACTCTACAGATGTTTATCGAGTTCACACTCAACCGAACTAGAAATCAGAAAACTAGAATCCCTAGTCTGAAATCTTCCGGGAACAATCTTAACCTAACTTGCGTTTGGGTAAAGAATGTTTGAGGGTTCCAACTGGAAATCTATCCTGGTGTTTTAGGTAGCCAAAATGCTAGTGGATAGGATTTCTTGCTAAGAACTAATGGGATGAACACTCTAAGAATAATCTTCAAATATAGTGTTCTTTGAGCGGAGATTTTGCTGTAGCTTTTGCTTCTTTTGCGGTGTCTCTGTGTTCGTTCTTTGCTAGTTGTCTCTTGTTGGTCCTTTTTCTTCAAAATGAAGATCTATCCCATTTTATAGACCTCGAAATCAAGAGCCGTTGGAGAGCAATTTGAATTTCGGGCTATATTAGGTAGGTTGTAGGATATGATTGTGACGTGATCGGTGTGGCCGTAGGCATGATTAGAGTCGCTTTTGTCCGCAGCGTCGTATCCCACATTGTCAGCTCTTTTTGTGCACGTGTCGCTTTCTCCTTGGCTTCGCTAGGCGGCACTTCAGAAATTTGTCCGTTAGACGATTGATATTCCTTTTGTAGAAGATTCATCTTGTCTGGTGTATCTTTTTTATTGTCACCAGGTGTGAGCTGACTTGATCAGATAACTGACCAGTCTACCTTGTTGAGTCTTCTGTTGCATATTGTCTTAGCTCAATATGCAGACTCCGCTGATATAGGTCTTCAGGTCTTCTAGTAGTCTTCTTATCTTCAGGTGACTCTGAGCCTCAGTGTCTTCAGTCATACTGAGTCTTCAGGTTTGTTACTGAGTCTTCAGGTTCATCTGAGTCTTCAGTGTCTATCTGAGTCTTCAGGTTCATCTGAGTCTTCAGGTTCATCTGAGTCTTCAGTGTCTTCTTGTCTTCACCTGATCTTCGGACTTCTTGTCTTCTGATTTGTGCTTAGTCTTCGGATCATCTGACCTTATCTGGGTCATCTGATACTTCGACCTGACCTATACATATTGAGTTCCCCCTCAATATGTGACCTATCTTTTACATCAGCTATCTATACATTTCAGCTGGTCATCTTAATCTGATTCTAAGTCATCAGTCAGCTAACAGGTCTGACTGGTCCTATTACAACCTGTTTTGGAACTTCCATCAAAACTAAATTACAGATTTCCCAACACATCTTATAATAATCATCAAACAAACTTATATTAAGCATCAAATAGGAAAAAATCTAACAAAATCCAACGTCATTATCAAATTTCCCCAAAACAACAAATTCCATATTCATCTTCATTACCAAATTTTCATAAATTAAACAAAGAAATCTGTTTTCTGTTCGTATTGATTTAATGCCCAAATAATATTTTGGTAACAATTATCAATCAATAGAAATGCCCAACAAAATTTAAAAATTGAGTCAAAACATGTATACTTACCTTGAATGACAGATGAATTCTGGATTACAGGGGAGAAATAAACTACAGAACGAGACGGCGGCGACTACAAGACAGCTACAACACTCTACCGTAGGACCAAAAACACAGGTCGCCGTCCTTTTAAAATGGCAGAACAAGAAGGTTACGGCTACAAGACGGCGACGGCTATGGCTAAGTCGGAGATGGCTACAAGACGGCGACGGCTACAAGAAATCGTTCGCCGGGGAGGAAACACAGACCAAAAAGTTAATGTGAATTTTTTTTATTTTTTTTTACTTTTACTTTTTATTTTTAGGTTTGGGTTTTTGGTTTGGACAATGGGTTGGGGGAGATCGGTTGATGGTTAAGGAATGTTGACTTTGAAATTAATGAATGGTTAGTGAATGTTGACTTTGAAATTAATAAAATGGAACTAAGGGGCAACGGTAATTACGCACCCTTAAAGGGCAAAAATGTTTATATCACCAAAAGAGGGCGAAAATGTTTGGGTCTTTCCAGAAAAGGGCTTTTCTCTTCATCTCCCAACAAAAATCACCAAAAAACATACAGATACTTAAACGGAAGCAAATAATAGGTTCAACAAATAAACTTACTTTCTACAACCACTGGAGGATGCACATTAAGGCAATGTGGGACAGTTGTCGCACCTCAATTTTCATTGCAAAATACTATATATATCCTTCAAAAAAAATTAAATTTCATCATTAATTTTACATTATAAAAAAATAGAGAATTGACCATGCAATTTTCAAACATGTCTACGAAATTTTCAATGAAAATAATTGTCCTTAAATAGCGAAGATGACTTGGACTTGCCTACAAGTTTTCCAAATCATATAGAGACTTTTTCAATCCTCTATGTAATTTACAGGTAAATTTATTTGTAAGAAATTTCAAATTACACATGTAATTGCCTACGAAATTATTTGTGTAGGTATTAATTGCATACGAAAATTATACATGTGTAGATAATTTGTTCGTAGGTAATTTGTTAATTTATCTTTAGAGATCCGTAAATAACTCTTAGAGAATATGTGTTGGTCCCGGTGCAAACGAGTCTTACACGTGTATGGGGAATACACGCGTGTTCGGTGTTTTAAAACTTTTTTCTTCTTGAGGTCGACTTGGGTCGATAATCACGAAGATTAGGTTACGAGAAGCACAGATCGCTCTGAGTCAAAGTCTCTTGAGACGATGATCTTGAGTCGCTTTTCGAAACCTCGGATAATCCCAACCCGAGTCTTGAGTGTCGAGAGATCCCGAGTTGCTTGGATCGGATAACTAACTTCTTGAACCCTCGGAAGAAATGCGTTCGGTTTGGTAACTATCTGTTCTAGCTACTTTCGGTTGTCTTGGAATGGTTGGCCCTTAGTTTATACTCGATTTAAGCTTTCTTTGAAAACCTTCCCTTTATGAAATAGTGATTAGGTTGTGATTCACTTATGCAACTTCATTGGATTGATTCCAACCCGAATATCGATGAAAAGTATGCTTTCAAAATCAAGTCAATGCAAATGATAAGCACAGATAAGGAAAGCAATAAAGAACACGGCAATTATAGTGGTTCGGAGACACAAGCTCCCTCGTCCTCTCTCCCCGACTCTTCGGAGAAATTCACTATCAACTTCTCGAGCTTTACACTACCTCGTGGTTTACTTACTCAACTTCGGCCCCGAGTTTTCGACTACTCCACGTGGTTTACTTACTCAACCCGACCTTGAGTTTTTACGACTACCTCCGTAGTTTACTTACTCAATCACACACAAGCTTTGGACTACCCTTGTAGCTTACTAACTTCTCCTCTAGAGTTTTTACACTACTCGCGTGGTTTACTAACTCTTTACAACACTTCTCACCAACAAACACACTCCAACTACCTTCACAAGGGTTTGGGGTTTCTTGGTTGGTTTCCAACTAGGATGAGATATCCTTTACAATGAAGCACAATGCAAAGGTTAGGATATCTCGACTAAGCTTTGGATAATTCTTATCAAGCTAGGTTTAGTATAGTGAGCTCTCTTCAATATTGAAGCACTTGGGAAATTCTAAGTTTTTCGAGTGCTTTTAACTTTTACAAGAATAGGCTTGAGCTCTTAAGTTGCGTATAAATTTCCCGTAACCTTACAATGTAGAGGGTCACCAGTATTTATAGGCATACACCAAGGTCACTCTTGAAAACTATCCGTTGGAGAGACAGCTTCGTGGGTTCCCTCTTGTGGTGTGTGAAATGGCTATATTTAGGGTTTGAAACTCCCTAACACTTTCTAGGCAATAGCCTTTCATGTAGCCGGTCTTCACTTTTTGCAGTCTGGAACTTTTGTACATCTGACATCCTTTTTTCAGAGACACATCCTTTGTCGATTATCGATTAATGATGCGATGTTGTCTTCCTCTTTTTTGACTTTTGTCTCCGATTAAAGGTAAACACCTTCAACGTCTCTTTTTGGTTACAAACTCGAGTTTGATATAACCTTAACAACACTTGACTTAGTTCCTTTTATGCGCATTTGAATGTCTTGGCAAATATCTATTTTCTAAGGAATCGCGATCTTCTCGATGTTGCATCCTTCAATAGATATATTGATTGCCTCGAAAACATTCAGTTCATCTTGAGCATTCATGCCTTCTTGAGTCTTCATAAATTCTTGTGCCTTGATATTCTTGATCTTTAGTTTCTCGATCTTGATCTTGATCTTTGTGTCTTGAGTCTTACGAGTCTTGAGGTCTTCTGAATCTTTGTAGTTTATCTTGGTGATGTCTTGAGTCTTCTCATTGAGTCTTGATAGAATTATCTGAACTATATCTGTTGTTATACATTCTGCAGATAACATCCTGAATATTCTAAAAACTGAATCCTGACTCTACTTTCAAGATCATTCTGAACATGTCATACTCAGGGGTTTTGGGATCAAATCAAAATCATATATCTTTATTAAATTCATCTCCCAACAATTTCTCCCTTTTTGATGATGCCAAAACCTATCTTGTTACAAAACATATAACCTATACTCAGGTTTCAGTTTATCCTATTACAAGATTGGTTGTCTCCCAAATCATTTCTTAAATCAGAGAATCTCCAAACAATTTCAGAGTTTCTCAACAGTTTAATCATTCAACAATTTCTTCAGTAATGAATCTCTTTGACTAGTTCATTACCAAATACTTAAACAATTTCCCCCATATTCAGACAATTTCTTCAGAGACATTCATACAGGCATATCAAAATAAAAGACATGTAAATAAGATAATGAGATATTATCTTTTGAGCATAATGATAAATCTTCATTGATGATGAGTATACCATTACAGATTACAATGAGTTTATCAACAAAATCAAAAAGACAAAAATTTAAAGGTTACAAAATCTTCTGAGTCTTCAGTCTTCAGTCTTCTGATTTTGGCTCTTCAGTCTTCTGCTCTTCAGTTTGCTTCATTCTCAACTTCATCAGCAGGCACCTCCAGGTCAAACATTCCGAAAAATCTCTTCTTTAGCTCATTTCTTTCCTTGATGATGTCCGGACTGTTTCCTGTTAAACCCAACTGACCAGCATACTGAGCAATCTCTTGAGTAATGGCCTTCTCATTCACCAAGCCATTATCAAATTTTGGAGGTGGATAGGAATATGGACCGGGGCTACTATCTCAGACCTCTCCTTCATCCGCAAAAAATCCACTCTGTAGATACTTTGGATAGAAGATAAGAAGGTATTCAATAAAGCTTCATTACGATCCGAGCTTTCCCTCTCCATTCCCGAGAACATCATAATTGAACCAGAAGGTTCTCTTGACTTCTTCCCACATATCATTGAGTTTGATGGGCATCCATTTATCAACGTGGGGCCATTTTAGTGCTTTTGATGTTCCTTTCCTCTTGCTCGCAAACTTCCTGAAATCACTCCTTCGCTTCTGCTCTTCGTCTATCTTCTTCTTCGATCCGCAGACGTTCACGAGACCCGGCGGCGGCTTTCTTAGCTTGTTCTTCTTGGAGTGTCTTCAGAGCATTTCTTGTTGAAGACTTTCTTCTGAGGTTGAGACTCAGATTCCACTCTGGTTGTTCTGTTTCTTCATCATCCAGAATCAGTTTTCTCTGGATTGGCTTAGAAGCCTTTGCACGTTTGCTTTCAGGTTGAACAACACCCAAGGCTTTCCTCTTCATAGGCAGTTCAAGCGATATGCGGCTTGTTCCAACCTTTGCTCTAGCTTTTCGGTTTCTCTTTTGAAACATCAAGCATGGTTTGCTTAGAAACTCGAGTGTAGATAGGCTTTTCTACCTGAGCGAACTTCAACTTCTCAGTAGCTCCGACTTCTTTAAAGGCTTTTGCTAGATTATACATTTCAGCATCTTTCTGAGCCTTCTTCTCCAAAGTACGTGCCATGAACTTTCTGAGATCTTCAGCTTCCTTTTCCCCTTTCTTGTCACCGTAATTTGGAAGAAGCCTGGAGAGTGTTGTGTCCATGTGATATTGCTCTTTGCTCACACAGCGAACTTCTCCTGCTATCTGATCTTGTTCGTCTTCCAGCCTCCTTAGATGGTTCTTGGTCACTGACACTTCTTCAGATAAGTGGGCAAACTGGCCAGAGAATGCTTCTTTGAACATCTCTGTCATCTTGGTCATGAGTATTGAGCTCATTTCCTCAACAGCAGACTTGATAAGCACCTCATTCTTTTCTGCCAGTTTCACCTCTAGGAAATCAGAACTTTCCTGGTGTTTCTGCTTCAGTTCATCACTTAACTCAGCCTTGACTCCCTCCAGCTTCTCATTTAGCTTTCCTTCCATGGAGGTCATCTGGGTGGTTAGAGTGTTTTGAATTTGCACCAGTTCTGAAGAGTGACTAAGATCGTCCATCTTTTGAGTTTGATTGGCCAACGTCTCTTCCATCTGAGCAATCTTGAACATCATTGGCTCAACCTTCTCAAGTTTCTCTATCAGGGGAGTGAGATCAATCTCAGGAATCTTACGCACCTCTGCATCTTTTTCCCCGGTCATCTTGAGCTTCGACTTCATTACGAGCTCCGATCTCCGGTGCGCCTCGATCCGAAGAGTACTATCATCGATCGATGTTGACTAGCTCGGGTTGATCGACCAGCGAAAGTCTCCTTTTTCCTTCGAGGTGCTCTCAAGCATCTCCTGTTGGTCCCCATCTCCATCTTGAGATTTGTCTCCACTGCTTGGGGCACCAACTTTAGTTGCTCTCCTCTCAGCCAACTTCCTCTGAACCAGCTCATCAAAATCGGTGTTTTTCATCCTGAGCTTTGTCCTTCAGAACCCTGAGAAGTCGGTCAGAAAGGTTGTCTCCTCATTCCACCGGTCTTCCCTCTAAGCGGCAATATCAAGCATCTCGGGAAGAGTCGATTGAGGATAAATCTGATTGTCCTTAATCTGAAGAAAATATCTTGCGGATCGGGGTATGAGCCGAGCTCGGGGTATCGGTCAAGTATGAACCGTTCCCCTTTGCTCCTCCACTTTCCTTCTTGACCTCGCCCTTCTTCCATCTCGGGTTCTACGGTTCATTTGAAGTTTACGCTAAGGGATCAAAGTAGATCCTTTCGAGGAGCTCATCAAGAATATTACGCTCCACGAGTCTCGGCCGACATCCCCGAAGTTTGTCGCGGTCGGTCCCTCGGTTTGCATCTGAGTGGGTTACGAGGCTGGCGGTATATCCTCGGTTTAGTCTGAGTTGGCTCGTCGATCTGAGTTTGCACATCTTGAATCGACTCTGGTAGCTCTTACATCTGAGCACCTTTTTTGAGGTAGGCATCTCTAAGGTCTGAGCTCCTTTGAAAATTTCCTGAGAAATTTTATCTGTACTGAGCGATGTCTCGAGCACCTCAGAAAAGACCTGCTCCTCAGTCTGATCCTGTGTCCTGGAGATAACCTGAGCCAACACTTGTAATGGTGAACTCGGCGGTTTGGCCCTCAGTTGAATCTCTTGAGAATCACTTTTATCTTCATCGGTGAGAACCACCAATCTTCTGCGTTTTGGAGCAAGATTCTTCTTCTTCATCATTTTTTGCTCCTGCTCCATCTTTGCCTCCAACAACACCTTCCCCTAGTTTGTTGGGTCTCTTTTTCAAAGACCCGCGGTGATTCTACCTTCTTTTCTCTCTTCCCTCTGATGACCTGCTTCCTTGCAGCAATGGGTTTAAGGAGAATTTTGGATTTAGGAAATGGGGTCGAATTGGCGAAGATATCCTCCTCCTCTCTGCACATCTCCAAAATGTAAGCAATTTTGGTGGCATGGTGGATCTTGCCTTTGATTGAGATCGCCCCGTCAATCTTCCTCAAAACTTTGGTCTCTTTCACTCACCGTCGGATCGGAATTTTAGCCCGGTTGAAATCGTGGTGGGTGAAGCTTCTATCGCCGCCATCAATCTGAGCTTCGGGGTACTTATCTGCTCAAAACTCCCAGCAAGACTCATGATGCACTTGCTCACAATATCCATCAACACACGATATTGTGGCTTCAGGTGCCTTTTATGCAGTGTCACCTCAAACTTAACAGGATTCTCAGCAATCCTATCTAAGTACTCCTGCTCTCTTCCTGACATATACGTCGTAGGATCCTCTCCTCTATCCTGAGCTAAAAAACATCATTGATTTTTTGGAACTATATACGATCCTCTCAAAATCGGCGTATTTGGATGATTTGCTCTAAGTGTGATCTGATTAACTTAGAATGCATCTGACCCTCTTCATCTATCTTCAAATTCTGAGATGAATTCGATTACCTCTTTTGCAAACTCTGTGTGCGGTCGGTTTTGCGACTAGTTGGATGAGTTTAGCCATCGAATCATATCAGAGCCTCCTCTTACGGCTTTGAGTTGGTTGTTCTTTCAAGTGAGACAACGAACTTCGTTACCCGCAACTTGTTGGTTTTGGCTAATCTCTCGAGCGGGGTTGGAGCCATTTTAGAGTTTGATTGAAGAAGGGAAGCTTTAGGGTTTGGAGAATTTACGGGCAAAGGGATTTTTTTAATTGCAAAGGATTTGAAAACGAAGGGTTTGATAAAATTTTGGCTTGAATGGTGATTGGGGTTTATATAGCCTTGAGATCGTGGGGAATCGTGTTGGTTAGGTGAGTAACAACGGTTGATATTAATCGAATTATCTGAACAAGCGATCTCCGAAAAAGTAAGCCGCCAAAACATCCTCATTGGTCATTAATGTAGCGAGCATTAAATGATTTATTGACCTTCTTCGAATTTCAAAAGATCCCGCCCAAAAAAAAAAAATTCCTCGGTGTTTTTATATTTATTGCGAATGATTCTTGAATTTACTTGAGCAATAAATGGATCGCGTAGTCATTACTTCTTCGGACCAATTTCCTCTGTCGGTCTTCTTGATATTGATCTTGATAAAATGTCGATCTTGATCTTGATAAAATGTCGATCTTGATCTTGATAAAATGTCGATTATAATCTTTTGAGTGTTGAATTGGTTCAGTATGCTCCTGAGTTTTCTGAGACTCAGTTCAGTATTTTCCATTTTATCTCGAGCTTCTCGGAAGGATTACGAAAAACTTCATGCATCCGAAAACCTTTAATTTTTGATTTTTACTATATACACTGGTTCTAGCATCCCTAATTCAACCGAAAGTTCTTGAAATCTTGATTCCGCCAAAGGTTTAGTCAAGATATCGGTATCTCGCTTATCGGTATGAATTTTCTCCATCCTTATGTCCTTCTTCTCAACATGATCTCTGATGAAGTGATGTCTGATATCCACATGCTTGCATCTGGTGTGCAATACCGGGTTTTGTGAAATAGCAATGGCACTATTATTGTCACAAAATATTGGTACTTCATTGGCTACAACTTTATAATCCCTCAATTGTTGTGTGAGCGAAAGAATGCGTGCCGCAATGGCTTTCCCTCGCAACCATATATTCAAATTTTGATGGTACTTTCGTTGCTCTTTTTGAGGTCTGTTTAACCGAAAACCAAGATATCGACTTGCTTCCTAGAAATTGACAAGTTCTGAAGTGGACTTCTGTCAATTCTGCATCCTCTATAATCAGCATCTGAGTAACCACTTAACTCTAGGTTATCATCAGCTGGATACCATAATCCTCTATTCACTTTGCCCTTAAGATATTTCAAGATTTTTGGCGACCTCCATGTGATTAGCCTTAGGATTAACGGTATCTTGCACATATCCCAACAAAGAAATGTTATATCCGGCCTACTTGTCATGAGATAGAGCAATGATCCAATGATTCTGTATAATCGGTATGACTTCTTGATTTGCCTTGAAATCGGGATCCATCTTGTAGTTAGTATTCATGGGAATTCTAATGCATTGCAATCTGTACACCATATTTGGCAATCGGATCTACGGTGTACTTTGCACGGTTGATGAATATTCCTTCCTTTGATTGTTTCACTTGAAGTCCTAGAAAGAAATTCATCTCTCCCATCATTGACATCTCAAACTTGCCTTTCATCGGTGTTGAAAACTTTTCACCACGGTGATGGTTTGGAGATCCAAAAATGATGTCATCAACATATATCTGAACTAGTAAGATATCTTCCCCATCCTCTATCCCGAAACGAGTTCTATCAATAGTTCCTTTGACAAAACCATGGTCGAAGAAACCGAAAAAGAGTATCATACCATGCTCGGGTGCTTTGCTTAAGACCATACAAAGCTTTTCTTAGCCTATAAACTTGGTCATTCTGTTTTTGAAACCGGGGAGGTTGTTTCACATAAACCTCTTCTTTAAGCACGCCGCTTCGAAAATGCACTTTTCACATCCATCGATGGATGTGAACTTCATGTGGGCAGATATGCAAGAAACAATCGGATGGCTTCTAGTCTTGCAACAGTCTGCAAAGGTTTCATCATAATCCAAGTCTTTTTCTTGGGAATAACCTTGTCTGACTAGCCTTGCCTTGTTTCTCACAATGTTGTTGTTTTCATCTCTTTTGTTCTTGAAAACCCACTTGGTTCCAATGACATTGTGCCTTTTCGGTCTATCTACCACTCCATACTTCATTCCTCGAGAATTGATTCACTCATCTTGCATGGCGAGAATCCGATTAGAATCTTGTAGAGCTTCACCAATCTCAAGAGGTTTTTTTTTCTCCGATAGGAAGCGCGAGAATAATGCACTCTCTCCATGGAACCTTCTAGTCTTAACACCTTCGGTTAGATCACCCACAATCTGCTTGTAGGATGGCTATCTAACCATTTCCTTCTTGATGTTCCCCTTCAATGGTATCCTCAACATTTGAAATGTTAGGTTCGATTAAATCAAAGAAACTTAGGGAACAACAACACAGAGAGAAAGGAATCATCTTCCTCGGGAAATTCTATTGAAACATTGTCGAGACATTTGTTCCCCTTTGGTTGATAGATTCAGAATTGCCTCACCGTGACCACATCTTCATTGGCATCACGTACCTGAGTCTGAACTGGTGTCTGTTCAGATTGGTCACCTTTGGAGTGTTGGTTTTCTTGGGTCTCACCATCCTGATTTCCATCCTGAACTTCTTTATCTGAGTTTGAGCCACTCCAATCATAGATAATGACTGACTTCTTCTTTTCAGGTTCAGTGGATGATTTATCTTTCTGTTTCAGGCTTAATCTGGTGATCCTCTTAGTCGGTTCATTTGCATCATGTTCTGTTTCTTACGAACACAAACAGATTCATCAAAAACAACATGAGGTGTTTCCTCCACAATAAGAGTCCTACGGGTTGTAAACTCGAAAGCTTTTTGACTTGAAATATCCTAAGAATATTCCTTCATCGACTTTACTATCAAATGTTTTCAACCGATCTTTACCATTATTGTGTATGAAACACTTGCAACCAAACACACGAAAAAAAGAAAACAAGAGGCTTCCTTTCATTCCAAAGCTCATAAAGCGTTTTGCCTTGACTTTTTGTCGGCATGGATCTATTCTCGAGAGTAGCATGCGGTGTTGATGACTTGACCCAAAATCTTTTAGGAATATCGGCATTATCATTGTCCTTGCGAACTTCTTTCGAGTTCTCGTTCCTTCTTTCAAAGAACACCATTTTGTTGAGGGTCCTTGCAAATGATGTTTCATGTAGAATTCCATTTGTTTGCCTGATAATCGAAATGATATGATTTATAAACTTCGGTTCCTTTGTCGGATCGATTTTGACCACACTTTCATTTTTCTCAATCTTGAGTCTTTTTTAGTAATTCTGGCGACTTTATCTCGAGTCTCTTTCTTCTTGAGTAAGAATATGACCCAAGTATATCTTGAGTATTCATCAACTACTACCAATGTGTATTTCACGCCATTAGTGCTCCACACAGGTGTTATAGGACCAAACAGATCCATATGCAAAAGTCAAGTATTCTCTCTCAGAGAAAACTTCTACTTTGCTTTTAAATGATGCTTTGACTTGTTTTCCTTTCTAAACGCATCACAAATGTGTTCCTTACTGAACACTTCATTAGGCAACCCTCTCACAAGACCTAATCTTGCAAGCTTGTTCAGGGTTTTGAAGTTTAGGTGATTCATTCTTTTATGCCATAACCAACTGGTATCTGTGGAACTTTTAGCAATTAAACATGTATCTTTAGGAGTTGAACTCCAATCGAATAAGATACACATTCCCTTTTTCTTGTACCAAGAATACTTTTACGTGATGTATTATCTTTCACAAAGCATAAGTTTTTGGAGAACTCAACATTGAAACCCTTATCACAGAATTGGCTAATTGACAGCAAGTTATGCTT
The DNA here is from genome assembly GCA_037126765.1 of Stenogyne calaminthoides. NCBI lineage: Eukaryota > Viridiplantae > Streptophyta > Magnoliopsida > Lamiales > Lamiaceae > Stenogyne > Stenogyne calaminthoides. Next base: position 19,821,541 of record JBBCBC010000005.1, on the reverse strand, counting down.
CAATCCAGATACATATGAAACACCATGGATATGAACTGAGTCGACTTCCAAAGTTCCATATCCTTCAGTTTGTCCCTTGGAGTTATCTCCAAAAGTGATCTGTGGGCCTCTTTATTCAACATAGTCAATTTGCATCTTCTTGAATCTGTCATATGTCTTGAGCATCCACCGTCAAGATACCATACATCGGAGCTTTTTTTTATCTCTGCTCATCGATTGCCATGTGATCTTTCATCGACTTAGTGCCCTGTTTTCCTCCTAAAAAATAGATCAATTCTTAGGTACCCATTTTTGTGTAGGGTCCCTCGAGGTTAGTTGTACCTTTTTCGAATCCAAATCTTTGACAACTCTAATCACTTTAGAGTGGCTAATTTGTCTTCCATAAACATCAACATATACATCCACTACTCTGGGTGCCTTAGCGGTTTTACGTATATGTGTGTTTAGCTTTAGCATGAACATGTGCCTTAGAGTTCTTCTTTGGTTCGGGCCTTACATTGAGGATGCTTAGGCTTTTGTGCGGCCGGTCTAAATCTTTGATGACTTCGGTTTGAGATAACCTTTACCCTTAGGCAAGTGAGGTTCGGGTTATGCATCTTTGAAATCTGGTCTTTCAAAGATCTTGAGGACTTGGTCTCTTGATTGAGAATGTCTCTGGCGAGTGTTTCTCATCCGAGGATTCCTCCTGATGGTTCGATGTGGAGCCTTTTCAGTTTGCATTCTTAGCCTCGAGGCTTTGAAGTACTTGCACGAAACTTTCAATCCCGATTTCGAGGTTTTCTTGCCTTCACGAGGTTTGGGCTTTCTAACCCGATCATTCGGTTTTTACCGAGACCATAGGTCCTTTTCCTTGTCTACAACCTTGGGCATTTCTTGATTTTGAAGTGTAGGTGCCAATTTGGTTTTACAAAGATAGTCTTCTTGCTACTTGACGCAAAGACATTTAGATGACCTTGTGAGGTTCCCCGAATGTATCCCAATCCAGTTTTTATAGTCACAGATCTCTGGTAACTCTGAATTTCATCTATTACATTAGATGCATTATTCAATAGAGTTAACTTCTTACATGCACTATCCTCACAGATTCTGTAGAGTTTTATGCTTCTCGAGAGAGGTCATTGAACTTCGATTACGATTAATTTGAATCTCTTGATGGATTTCTCTAGCTTTTCGATTAGGGACATTATCGAACTTCTCTTTCTCGAGAGAGTTGTACTTTCGAGAACATCCAGTTCATCGGTAGCTCCCATTAATTGAGAAGTGACTTCAATATTGCTAGAGTCTTTCCATTTTAAATTTTCAACTTTTCATTCCTTATTACGCTCTTGAGTTTGATTTAGCGATCCTTTCAAAAACAAATTAGTCCTTCATCAGATTCTCGAAAGAATCCATCAAGTCAAAATGACTGTTTTCAGTGGAACTTGAAAACTCTTGTGCTAGTGTAGGAGCAACAACAGAGAAAGAAGAGTTTACCTCCTCAATGCCCATTAGACAGATGTCATCACTTTCCTTTGTCGAGAATATCTCATCTGAAGAGCTAGATCCCTCCTCCAGTGTTCTTCTTCTTCGCAACCATGGCCTTTTTGCTTGAGAAATTCGGTCTCTTATAGCTTGCCTTTCTCTTCTCTCCTTAGCACTCAAATGCGGACAATCATCTTTGGAAGTGACCTTTCTTCTGGCAGTTATAGCATATGTTGGCATCATCATCCTGATCATTTTCTTCTTTGGACTTGGAGTCCTTTCTCTTGGATGAAGATCCTTCAGCTTTCAGGTCTTTCTTCTTCTCAGTTGATCTGTCCTCAGGTTTCTTCGGTACACGTGGTTCCCGTAATAGCTTTTGTATTTTCCAAATCTACTATTGAGTCTATCAAACCTTCTTGCTATCGGTCTTTAGCTTTTCCTCAAGCTCATCCCGATTTTTTGGCATGGGGTTCTCGGACTCTCTAGTTTTACTGAGTTTTATCTTTGGCTTTTAAAAGCCACATTCTTACTCGATGAAGAATCATCTTTCTTTGTCGGCCTTTTTTGGATTTCTTATCAATTACAAATTCATAGGCTTTAAATTTCGAGAGAAGACTTGTTGGTAAGGCATTAAGTTAATATTCTTGGTGTTTTCAATCACCACTGCATGAATATCCCATTTCTTAGATAGACCTCTAAGAATTTTCAATGCAACTTCTCTCTGTGTGTATTTCTTTCCAAGTGCATTTAGATCATTCATGATGCTAGTGAATCGACTTCGAGTTTGTCTATTGATTCACCATCATCCATTTCAAAAGTCACAAACTTTCCAATTGCCACTGAAAGTTTGTTTTCTTTTATATGATCTGTGCCTTGGCACATAACAGCTAGTGTATCCCAAATCTCTTTAGCAGTATTACAGTGAGAGATCATTCCCATCACACCATCATCAATTGTGTTGTATAGTGTGTCTTTTGCAATGTAGTCTAGATTGACTAACTTTCTCTCCTCAGGAGTCAGCTGGTCATCAGACTTAGGAAATTATGATCTAGGATCAATTCTCTCATCTTCTGTTCCTCTGGGATTCACTACAGTAAACTGGAATGGTCCTTGAGAGACCACTCTCCACATACGCTCATGTTTGGAATACAGATGAGCTTGCATTCTCAGTCTCCATAGGTCATAGTTCTCCACTGAGAACATGGGAAGTTTTTTAGAAGACATTTTCTGATCTCTTGAAAAAATAAAAAGTTTCAGTAAATAAGATCAGTTCAGATAGATCACAAGTATTTTTGAAAATAAAACTTTGGTCAACACAGCAGGTGGTCAAGTTGAACCACCGCTCACGATACCACTTGTTGGTCCCGGCAAAAACGAGTCTTACACGTATGTATGGGGAATACACGTGTTCGGTGTTTTAAAACTTTTTCTTCTCGAGGTCGGCTTGGGTCGGATAATCCTCAAGATTAGGTTACGAGAATCACAGATCGCTCGAAGTCAAAGTCTCTTGAGACAAATGATCTGAGTTGCTTTTAAAACCTCGATAATCCCAACCCGAGTCCTGAGTGTCGAGAGATCCCGAGTTGCTTGGACGGATAACTAACTTCTTGAACCCTCGGAAGAATGCGTTCGGTTTGGTAACTATATGTTCTAGCTACTCAGTTGTGCGGAATGGTTGGCCCTTAGTTTATACTCGATTTAAGCTTTGCTGAAAACCTTCCCTTTATGAAATAGTGATTAGGTTGTGATTCACTTATGCAACTTCGATGGATTGATTCCAACCTAATATCGATTGAAAAGTATGCTTTCAAAATCAAGTCAATGCAATGATAAGCCGCAGATAAGGAAAGCAATAAAGAACCACGGCAATTATAGTGGTTCGGAGACACAAGCTCCTCGTCCCACTCTCCCGACTCTTGAGAGAAATTCACTATCAACCGAGCTTTACGACTACCTCGTAGTTTACTTACTCAACTTCGCCCCTGGTTTTTACACTACTCCGCGTGGTTTACTTACTCAACCCGACCTTGAGTTTTTACACTACCTCCGTGGTTTACTTTACTCAATCACACACAAGCTTTGGACTACCCACAGTGGCTTACTAACTTCTCCTCTGAGTTTTTCGACTACTCCGCGTGGTTTACTAACTCTTTACAACACTTCTCACCAACAAACACACTCCAACTACCTTCACAAGGGTTTGGGATTTCTTGGTTGGTTTCCAACTAGGATGAGATATCCTTTACAATGAAGCACAATGCAAATGGTTAGGATATCTCGACTAAGCTTTGGATAATTCTTATCAAGCTAGGCTTAGTATAGTGAGCTCTCTTCAATATTGAAGCACTTGGGAAATTCTAAGTTTTTCGAGTGCTTTTAACTTTTACAAGAATAGGCTTGAGCTCTTAAGTTATGATAAATTTCCCGTAACCTTACAATGTAGAGGGTCACCAAGATTTATAGGCATACACCAAGGTCACTCTTGAAAACTATCCGTTGGAGAGAGAAACCGTGAGTTCCCTCTTGTGGTGTGTGAAATGGCTATATTTAGGGTTTGAAACTCCCTAACACTTTCTAGGCAATAGCCTTTCATGTAGCCGGTCTTCACTTTTTGCAGTCTGGAACTTTTGTACATCTGACATCCTTTTTTTTCAGAGACACATCCTTTGTCGATTATCGGTTAATGATGCGATGTTGTCTTCCTCTTTTTGACTTTTGTCTCCAGTTAAAGGTAAACACCTTCAACGGCTCTTTTTGGTTACAAACTCTGAGTTTGATATAACCTTAACAACACTTCTGACTTAGTTCCTTTTGTCTGCATTTGAATGTCTTGGCAAATATCTATTTTCTAAGGAATCGCGATCTTCTCCATTTTGCATCCTTTAGATAGATATATTCCAGTGCCTCGAAACATTCAGTTCATCTTGAGCATTGATGACTTCTTGAGTCTTCGATAATTCTTGTGCCTTCAGTATTCTTGATCTTTAGTTTCTCAGTCTTCAGTCTTTGTGTCTTCAGAGTCTTCTGAGTCTTCAGGGTCTTCTGAGTCTTCAGGGTCTTCTGAATCTTTGTAGTTTATACTGACTGATGTATTGAGTCTTCTCGCTGAGTCTTGATTACTTCGATATCATCTTGAGTCTTCAGTAACTATCCTGAACTATATCTGCTGACTATACATTCTGCAGATAACATCCTGAATATTCATAAACTGAATCCTGACTCAACTTTCAAGATCATTCTGAACATGTCATACTCAGGGGTTTTGAGATCAAATCAAAATCATATATCTTTATTAAATTCATCTCCCAACAATATGTTTGTCTACTAGAATGTTAAAAATTTGTAGGCAATGCTCACTATTTAAAGACGAAATTATTTTGTTGGAAAATTCTATAGTTATATCAGAAAATTTCATAGTCAATTCTTTATTTTTTTTATAGTGTGAAAATTAGACAAGATGATGATTGAATTAATGATAATTTAGCAAATCAATGTGGTCGATTGAAATTCAAAATATTAATTTATTATATTTTCTTTTCGATTCATTTTTAATCTATTTGGACTAAATTTTTGTATCTGCCCCTGTCTACAACAAACAATTTCAAACTTACACTAAAAAGATTGTAAAAATTTAAGAATGACTTTTTATATTAGAGCGGAATCCCAAACATAAGGATTCCAAAATACCCACCAAGAAGGCCGCTGAATTCCACCTTAAGGAACAAAGACCCCTCTTATTTACACAAATTCCAGATATTACAATGGATGCTTAAAGCAAAAGAATAATCTGGAAAATCTTGAAAAAAGAACTTGTTAAATAATCCTTAGGTTTACCTCTGTTGTTTCTATAATTATTAAAATAAAGTTAACAAAATATTTAATAGATATAAAACCTCTGTTGCTGCTTTCTCATCTACCAAATACATCGTGTGACATCCCGTTAGAGAGCCGAAGGTATTTTGATTTTGATTACCTTTTTCATCATTTTTTGTTTTGGTTATTGGTGTTTTATTTTTATTTCAGAATTAATTGGATGAAATCAGAGGTGGGGAGACAGCAGTGTCACCCAACACTGTTATGATCCTGGATGGACCAAAATTCTAGCATTAGTATGATATTGTTCGTTTTGACCAAAATTCGTACGAATTTATTTTTTGACATCTCCAAAATGTCTCATACTACAATAGGTTCTTAAAGTAAAAGAATAAGAGAACCGAAGGTGTTCTTGGTGTTTTATTTTTGTTTCAAGATTATAAATTGGACGAAACTAGAGATGTGGAGACGACATTGTCACCCAACACTGTTATGATCCTAGATGAACTCAAATCCCTGTATTGGTATAATATTGTTCACTTTTGTCGAAGTCCGTATGGATTTTTTTTTAGCATCTTTAAAAGGTCTCATATCAATAGAGACAGTGTTCATCCTAATAAACTCCATAATCCTTTCATATTATTTCGACGTGGAATATTATTTGATATCTCAATAACTTGCTAAGTAATGATTAATAAATTTGATCCGTCTTGCATGTCAATGTTCGAGGAGTAAAATAGTTTCCTAATTAATGCAGTTTTTGAAAGAATTCCGTCTCAATTCATTTATTTAATTTTTCTCAACACTCCTCCTCACTCGTGGGCCGACGAGTGGACAATTTAAATGGGTGGAATGCTTTCTACGGGAATCGAACTCAGGATCTAGGCGAGCCTAAGCTCTAATATTGTTGGTCCCGGTGCTAACGAGTCTCACACGTGTATGGGAGGGAGGGGGAATACACGTGTTCAGTGATTTTTTAAAACTTTTCTTTCACTGAGGTCAGATGGGTCAGGTTATCCTGATAATTTTGCCCTGAGAAGCACGGATTGCTCTGAGTCAAAGTCTACTGAGACAATGATCCTGAGCTGCTTTCAGAAGCTTCAGATTAGCCCAACTGGTCCTGAATTTATCAGAGATCCTGAGGAGCTTGGATCAGATAATTGTCTTACTGAACACTCAGTAGAGTTAGTTCAGTTTGGTAACTATTTGTTCTAGCTACTCAAGTGTGCGGAATGGTTGGCCCTAAGTTTATACTCGTTTTAGCTTTGCTGAAAATCTTCCCTTCAATAAAACAGTGATTAAGGCTGTGATCAATTTGATGCAAGTTCAGTGGATTGGTTCCAACTGAATATCAGTGAAATATGCTTTCAGTGAAAAACATGCAACAGATAATAATGCAGTACAGAAAGCAAACAACACAGCAATTATAGTGGTTCAGAGACTCAAGCTCCTACGTCCACTCTCTCTGATCTTCAGAGAAATTCCTTAACCACTTCCTAAAGCTTTCAGGCTAACTCACTGTAGCTTACTCACTTTTCTACCTTGAGTTTTCTGGCTGACTCACTGCAGCTTACTAACTCAAACACACACAAGTGTTCAGACTACCACAAGTAGCTTACTAACTTCTTCTCTAGAGTTTTCTGGCTAACTCACTGTAGCTTACTAACTCTTTACAACTCTAACTCACCAACAAATCACACACAAACTACCTTAACAAAGGGTTTGGATTTTGGGTTGGTTTCCAACTAAGGTGAGATATCCTTTACAATAAGAACAGATGCAAAGGCTAGGATATCTCTACTAAGCTTTGGATATTTCTTATCAATCTAGGCTTAGTGAATGAACTCTCTCCAATGTGAAACACTTGGGAAATTCTAGGTTTTTCGAGTGCTTCAATTTGCAATAATACGAATGAGCTCTTGAGTTGCTTGAAATTTCCCGTAACCTCTCAATGTAGAAGGTCACTGGTATTTATAGGCAACCTTCACCAAGGTTACTCTTGAAAAAACTATCCGTTGGAGGAGATAGTATCAAGGGTTTCCTCTTCTGGTGTTTGATGAACGGCTATATTTAGGGTTTGAACATTCTCTTGCATGTTTTAGGAAATATGCAGCCATGTAGTCAATCACCAATTTTTGCAGTCTGGAACTTAGTACTACTGACATAATTCAGGGTCCTGTCGCTTTCAGTGTCAGTAAAGTACAGTGTTGTCTTCCTCTGATTGGTTCTTGTCTTCAATGAATGTAGACAAACAAAACGGCTTTTTTTGGTCAATCTCTCTGAATGAGACAACCTTAAACAACACTTAGACTTAGTTTCTTTTGTCTGCACTAGAATGTTTTGGGCAATATCTACTTTTCTGAACATGTTCGTTTTTCTCAGTTTTGTAGTATTCAGATAGATATTATTTAGTGCCTCTGAACATTCAGGTCTTCCTGAGTCTTGATAACTTCATCGAGTCTTGATTATATTACGAGTCTTGAGTCTTGATATATTCTCGAGTCTTGATTCTCTCGATTCTTCACTTCTACTGATTCTTTAATTACTCAGTTTTTCATGAGTCTTCAGTTCTTCAGTATCTTCAAAATCTAACTTGATCTATATCTGCTTACTATACATGGTGCAGATAACTTCCTGAACAATCTATACTGAAACCTGACTCAGTCTATCAAGATTATCCTGAACATGTCATACTCAGGGGTTTTGGGATCTAATCAAAACTTCTTTATTAAATTCATCTCCCAACAAATACCATGAAAGAATTATGTCTCATCTAAAAGTCCGAACTTGTAAAGAGGTTGTGAATTAATTCGTTTATTTAATTTCCCTCAACAGTGTTCAAAAAATAATTTGTACGTGTATTTGGTGTACCGTGTTATTCAAATGTATTTTTTATTATATTTCTGTAAAATAACTTACATGTTTAAAATATACATTTAAATTTCACGGTGTACCAAGCATGCAGTTAAATTTTTTTATTAAAAGCTCTTAAAATAATTTATAAGCTATAAGATATTAAAATAATTTATAAGCAATTAAAAACTGCATTTTATTAAAAGTTCTTAAAATAATTTATAAAATATTAAAAAATTATATAGTTTAAGATGAGTTAGCCAAACGTGTATAAATAAATGAAAAGGGAAAAATAAAAATAAAAGTAGGTGAAATGCACGGTTCTAGACCCCATGTCCCAATTGAACACAATTTTTTATCTTTTATACTGCATTAACCATAAAAGGAGATGTAATTATTCTAGGCAGTATATCATGTTAAACCGTTTCTGTTTTTTACTTGATTAATAACTTTTTTTTATATTTGACAGAAAATGAAAATGACATTAATAACTTTAAATGGTTGGTACTAGTTGGTATTGCAAGTCTATTCCTACCATTAACGGGTATCGTGTTAAACGGATCTATATTCAAATCATCGAGTTGTATTAATTTTATAATATTAATGTGTTAATATATTTTCTAATTTCACATACGTACAGCTAATTTTAAATAAAATACAATTTAATTTGAATTGCATGATAAAACCAGTAAGGAAAATGTAATTTTTATACAATTGTCAACAATATTTACATTATAAACAAAGATTTATTTTTTTTAATTAACTCATCGGGCCAGAATTTTTGTCTAATAAACTCAATTAATATTGCTACAGGGAATAATAACTTTTGCTATGGTATCGTCTGAAAATCTCGACCATTCTATTAATGAAGATGTATATAGTATTTTAACAAAATGTTAACCATTTTAGTTCATAAATCGAGGTTATCAAAATATTAATATAAAAAATATTGAAAAAAGACACTTCATTTCTTTATTCTCATGTTGGAAGATGTCGTCTTAGAAGAGAGCTTCGATTTTATATATGATTCGCCCATTTCGGAATTTGGATGAACGAAAAATTGATTTTCAAAATTATTGTAATTAAAAGTTGAAAAAAGAAAAATAAGGAGTTTATCTCACATTGAAAAAATATAAATGAAAAGTGAGTATATAAGGAGGAACCTATTTGTAACTTGTAGATTGTTATGGATTGTTGGTCCCGGTTCAAACGAGTCTTACACGTGTATGGGGGGGAATACACGTGTTCAGTGTTTTTAAAACTTTTTCTTACTGAGGTCAGCTTGGGTCAGGCTGTTCTGAAGATTTGGTCCTGAGAAGCACAAGTCACTCTGAGTCAAAGTTTACTGAGACAGTGATCCTGAGCTGCTTTCAGAAACCTCAAATAATCCCAACTGAGTCCTGAGTTTCAGAGATCTTGAGTTGCTTGGATCAGATAACTAACTTAATGAACCCTCGGAAGAGTAAGTTCAGTTTGGTAACTATCTGTTCTAGCTACTCAGATGTGCGGAATGGTTGGCCCTTTAGTTTATACTCATTTTAAGCTTTGCTGAAAACCTTCCTTTGAATGGAATAGTGATTAGGCTGTGATTCAATTATATACAACTTCCAGTGGATTGATTCCAACTGAAACCTCAGTGAAAATATGTTTTCTAATTTAAATCAATGCAACAGTTAAGCACAGATAAGGAAAGCAATAAACAACACAGCAATTTATAGTGGTTCAGAGACTCAAGCTCCTACGTCCACTCTCTCTGATCCTCAGAGAAATTTACTAATCACTTCCTGAGCTTTCTGACTACCTCGCGTAGTTTACTTACTCAACTTGGCCCTGAGCTTTCTGACTACTCCACGTAGTTTACTTACTCAACCCGACCTTGAGCTTTCTGACTACCTCCGTAGTTTACTAACTCTTTACAACTCTTCTCACCAACAAACACACTCCAACTACCTTCTCAAGGGTTTGGGGTTTCTCGGTTGGTTTCCAACTAGGATGAGATATCCTTTACAATGAAGTACAATGCAAAGGCTATGATATCTCGACTAAGCTTTGGATAAATCTTATCAAGCTAGGCTTAGTTTAATGAGCTCTCTTCAATATAAAAGCACTTGGGAAATTCTAAGTTTTTCGAGTGCTTTAACTTTACGATAATAAGTTTGAGCTTCTTGAGTTGCTTATAAATTTCCCGTAACCTTACAATGTAGAGGGTCACATGTATTTATAGGCATACACCAAGGTCACTCTTGAAAAACTATCCGTTGGAGAGATAGCTTCGTGAGTTTCCTCTTATGGTGTGTGAGGAACGGTTATATTTAGGGTTTGAAACTCCCTAACACGTTTTAGGCAATAGCCTTTCATGTAGCCGGTCTTCACTTTTTGCAGTCTGGAACTTTTGTACATCTGACATCTTTTTCAGCGACACATCCTTTATCGATGTCGATATGATCTGATGTTGTCTTCCTCCTTTTTGACTTTTGTCTCCGGTTAAAGGTAAACACCTTCAACGGCTCTTTTTGGTTACAAACTACGAGTTGATATAACCTTAACAACACTTTCGATTTAGTTCCTTTTTTATGCGCATTTGAATGTCTTGGCAATATCTAGCTTTCTAAGGAATAGCGATCTTCTCCGATGTGCATCCTTGGATAGATATGTTCGATTGCCTCGGAACATTACGGTTTATCTTGAGCATTGATGCATTCTTGAGTCTTGATAATTCTTGTGCCTTGATATACTTGATCTTGATTCTTGATCTTACATCTTACGTGTCTTGAGTCTTACGAGTCTTGAGGTCTTACGAGTCTTGATTGTATTACGAGTCTTGAGTCTTGAGTCTTGAGATATCTTGGCCCGATATCTTGAGTCTTCATCTTTGAGTCTTGATTCCTCCGATTTCATCTTGAGTCTTGATATCTCGATTTCTGCTTTGAGTCTTGATATCTCGATTTCACTGGCTTTGAGTCTTTAGATTCTCGATTTCTGCGAGAGTCTTGAAAACTTAGTTTCATCTTTGAAACTTGATTTCTTGAGAAACATATCTTGAGTTCTTGAACCTTGATCCTAACGATCTATATCTGGCGACTATACATTTTGCGAGATATCATCACAGATACTATAAAACTGAATCCTGACTCAACTATCAAGATTATCCTGAACATGTCATACTTTAGGGGTTTTGGGATCTAATCAAAATCATATATCTTTATTAAATTCATCTCCCAACAATTTCCCCCTTTTTGATGATGTCAAAACCTATCTTGTTACAACCATATAACCTAAACTCAGGTTTCAGTTTATCCTATTACAAGATTGGTTATGTCTCAAAAATCTCTGAACAGAGAATCTCTTAATAGTTTCTGAGAATCTCCTAACATTTAATCATTCAACAATTTCTTCAGTAATGAATCTCTCAAAGGATTCATCACCAAATACTTATAAACAATTTCCCATAAACAATTCATTCAGAGACATTCATTCAGCATATCAAAAGTAGAAGACATGTAAATAAGATAATGAGATATTATCTTTTGAGCAAAAATGGTAAATTTTCATTGATGATGAGTAGACTGTTACAGGTTACAATGAAATTTATCAAAACAAAAATAAAAAACAAAAAGATAGAAAAATTTACAGTGTCTTGGTAAATCTTGATCTTGATCTTGATCTTGATCTTGATTTGGCTCTTCAGTCTTCTGCTCTTCAGTTTGCATCTTCTTCAATTTCATCAGCGGGTACCTCCAGGTTGAACATTCTGAAATACCTCTTCTTCAGTGCATTTCTTTCCTTTATGATATCCGGACTGTTCCCTGTCAGACCTAACTGTCCAGCATATTGAGCAATTTCTTGAGTAATGGCTTTTTCATTCACCAGGCCATTATCAAGTCTTGGAGGAGGGTAGGTATATGGGTCGGGGGCTACTATCGGCACCTTTCCTTCATCCGCCAGGTTTATCCAGCTTTGGAGATATTTAGGATAGAAGGTTAGGAGATATTCAATAAAAGCTTCGTTTGGATCTGAGCTTTCCCCTTTCCATTCCCTGAGCACTTCATAATAGAACCAGAAGGTTCTCTTGACCTCTTTCCAACTGTCGTTGAATTGGATGGGCATCCACTTGTCAGTGTGTGGCCATTTCAGTGCTTTTGAAGCCCCTCACCGTTTGCTCGCAAACTTTTTATATCCACTCCTTCGTTTTTGCTCTTCTTCGGCCATTTTCCTGATCACTAACACGCCTGAGACCGAAGCAGCAGCTTTCTTAGCTTGTTCTATCTGGAGTGTCTTCAGAGCATTTCTGGTGTTGAAGACTTTCTTCTGATGTTGACCTTCAGACTCTTCTAATTCAACCATCAGTTTCCTTTGGACTGGCTTAAAAGCCTTAGCTCGCTTGCTTTCAGGTTCAACAATGCCCAAGGCTTTCCTCTTCATAGGCAATTCAGTAGCAGCCTGGCTTGTTCCAACCTTAGCTCTAGCACTTAGTTTCTCTTTTGCTACTTCAAGCATGGTTTCCTCAGAAACTCGAGTGTAGATAGGTTTCTCCACCTGAACGAACTTCAGTTTGTCAGTAGCTTCGACTTCCTTCAAGGCTCTGGATAGGCTATTCATTTCAGCTTCTTTCTGCGCCTTTTTCTCCAAAGTACGTGCCAATAACTTCCTGAGGTCTTCATTTGGTCTTTCCCCCTTCTTGGCACCGTAATTTGGAAGAAGTCTGGAGAGTGTTGTGTCCATGTGATATTGCTCTTTGCTCACACAGCGCACCTCTCCTGCTAACTGATCTTGTTCATCTTCCAGCCTCCTGATATGGTTCTTAGCCACAGAAAATTCTTCAGAGAGATGGGTAAACTGGCCAGAGAGAGCATCTTTAAACATCTCTGTCATCTTGGTCATGAGCATTGAGCTCATTTCCTCAACAGCAGATTTGATCAGCACTTCATTCCTCTCTGCCAATTTCACCTCTAGAAATGCAGTTCTCTCCCCGGTGCTTCATTTTTTCGGCCTTTCATTTCGTTTGACTCCTCCGGCTTTTCATTCAAACTTATATCGTCCATGGAGGTCATCTGTGAGGTCGAGTGTTTTGGATTTGCACCGATTAGAAGAGTGACTTAGATTCTCCATCTTCCGAGCTTGGGCGGCCAATGTCTCTTCCATCCCGAAAGCAATCTTGTTCATCATTGGCTCAACCTTCTCAAGCTTCTCCATCAAGGGGTGAGGTCGATCTCGGGAACCTTCTCGCACCTTCATGGCGATTGATCATCCCGAGGTTCGAACCGCAATCGAGGTCGATGCACTTTTTGAGCTTGACTTCATCTGAGCTCCGATCTCTAATCGAGCCTCGATCAGTACATCGAATAATTGATTTAAAGATAGAACTTTCGATAACTTTGGCATAATAGTGCGAAAAGGTACTGAAGAGTCTTAACCGATCTGAGGTTGAATGATTTCGGTTGATCGGCCTGAGATTTTTCCTTCTCCATCCGAGGCCGATCCTCGGCATCTCCTGTTGGTCCTCATCTTGAAATTTGTCTCTCTTTGCTAGGGGCACCAACTTGATATCTCTCCTCTAAGTTATCTTCTTACGAACCAATTTCATCAAAATCGAGACTTTCATCACGAGCTTTGTCTTCACGAATCACGAGAACTTCGATCCAATCTTTGTCTCCTCATTCCACCGGTCTTCCCCTCTGAATGTAGCAATGTTAAGCATCTCCGGGAAGAGTCGATTGAGGATGAAAACCGTCGTCCTTAATCCGAAGAAGATATCTTGCGGTCGGGTAATGGCCGAGCTTCGGGGTAGCGGTCGAGATGAACCGTTCCCCCTTGCTCCTCCACTTTCGGTTTCTTGACCGCCCTTCTTCCATCTCGGGCTATCTGGTTCGGTTGAAGCATCGGTGAAGGATCAAAAGTAGATCACTTTCGAGGAGCTTATCGAAATAAAATGCTCACGAGTCTCGAAGAACGTCGATTGTTGTGCGATCGGTCCTCGGTTTGCATTTGAGTGGGTTACGGGGCTGGGTGGCACTTCCTCGAATTGACTCTGAGTTGGCTCTTCTGTCTGGCCGGCACATCTTTGGTAGGAATCTCGAGGGCTGAGTTCCTTTAAAAATTTCTGAGAAATTTTATGCGAAGTGGCGGCGTCTCAAGCACCTCGGAGAAGACACGCTCCTCGATCTGTTCTGTGCCTTAGAGATAACTGAGCGAAGACTTGTAGTGGCGAATTCTGAGCGGTTTAGCTCTCAGGTTGAATCTCTTCAAAATCACTGTCATCTTCATCGGTGAGAACCACCAGTCTTCTGCGCTTGGGGCCGAAGGTTTTCTGCTTCTTTAGCTTCTCACCCTGCTCCATCTTGGCCTCCAACAAAACCTTCCCCTGGTTTGTTGGGTTTCTTTTCGGCGGCTTTGGTGATTCTGCCTTCTTTTCTTTCTTTCCCCTGATGGCCTGTTTCTTCACAGCAATGGGCTTGAAGAGCACCTTGGACTTGGGGAATGGGGTCGAATTGGCGAAGATATCCTCCTCCTCTCTGCACATCTCCAAAATAAATGCTATTTTGGTGGCATGGTGGATCTTGCCTTTGATCGAGATCGCCCCGTCAACCTTTCTTATGACTTTGGCCTATTCACTCACCATCTGAATCAAGAATTTGAGCCAGTTGAAGTCGGTGGTGGGTGAAGCCTCGATCGCCGCCATTATTCTGAGCTTCGGGGTACTAATCTGCTCAAAACTCCCCGAATGACTCATGATGCATTTACTCACAATATCTATCAAAACTCTATATTGTGGCTTCAAATGCCTCTTATGCAGTGTAGCCTCAAATTTTACAGGATTCTCAGCAATCCTATCTAAATACTCCTGCTCTCTACCCAACATATACACAGCAGGATCCTCTCCACTATCACAAAGCTCAAAAACATCGTTTAAATTCTTCGGAATAATATACAATTCCCTTTCAAAATTGATATATTTAGACAAATGCTCTAAATGTGATACAGTAATCTCAGAATGCATACCATCCTCTTCATCTATCTTCAAATTACAGATGAACTCGATTACCTCTTTCGCGTATTCTTGGTCCGGTCGGCTTGCGACGAGATGAGTGAGTTTGGCCAAACGGATCATATGGAGAGCCTCCTCTTCTGGTTTGGAGTTGGTTGCGCTATCGAGCGAGACAACGAACTCGTACCAGGGTTTGTTGGTTTCGGCTAATTTATCGAAAATGGTAGGAGCCATTTGAGAGATTGAAGATTTAGGGTTTAGGTTTTCTGGGCAAAAGGGGATTTATTTTGCAGAGGATTTTAGGAACGAAGGGTTTGATAAAATTTGGCTTGAATGGCTTCTTGGGGTATATATAGTTTGGAGATCGTGGGAATTCGCGTTGGTTAGGTGAAAAGCAACGGTTGAGATTAATCTCCGATTAATCGGGTATACGAACAGTCGATCTCCGAAAAGTAAGCCGCCAAAATATCCTCATTGGTCGTTAATGTAACAGAGCATTAAATGATTTTTGACCTTCTTCGGAATTTCAAACGATCCCGCCCAAAAACTTTCCTTAGGTGTTTTGTATTTATTGCAAATGATTACTGAGCTTCACTTAAGCAATAAATGAGTCGCGTGAGTCATTACTTCTTGAACTAATTTATCTCTATCGGTCTTCTTGAAAATTGACCTTGATAAAATGTCGAGATATATCTTGAAATCTTGAATGGGTTGATATAATCCCCAATCTTGACCTTGATGAATCTGAGTTTTACGAGACTTCGATTCGATATTTCCATTTTATCCTCGAGCTTCTCGGTAAAATCTGAAAAAACTTCATGCATCCGAAAACCTTCAATTTTTGATTTTACTCTATACACTGGATCTAACATCCCTAATTCAATCGAAAGTTCTGAAATCTTGACTTCGGCCAAAGGTTTAGTCAAGATATCGACTCTCTTATCGGTATGAATTTTCTCCATCCTTATGTCCTTTTTCTCGACATGATCTCGATGAAGTGATGTTTGATATCCACATGCTTGCATCGGTGTGTAATAATCTTGGATTTTGTGAAATAGCAATGGCATTATTATTGTCACAAAATATTGGTACTTCATTAGCTACAACTTTATAATCCCTTAATTGTTGTGCGAGCGAAAGAATCGAAAGCACAATGACTTCTGCGACCATGTATTAAACCCGATGATCTTGGTTGCTCTTGAGGTCTGTTACCGAAAACCAAGATATCGGCTTACTTCCTAGAAATTGACAAGTTCTGTAGTGGACTTCTGTCAATCCTGCAACCTCCATGTCGACATCCCGAGTAACGGTTAATTCAAGGTTATCATCACCGGATACCATAATCCTCTATTCATTGTGCCCTTAAGATACTTCAGTATCTTTTTGGCAGCCTCCATGTGACTAGCCTTAGGATTAGCTTGGTATCTTGCACATATCCCAACAGCAAATGTTATATCCGGCCTACTTGTTGTGAGATGGAGCAATGATCCAATGATTCCTCTATAATCAGTATGACTCACCGCCTTGCCTTGAATCGGGGATCCATCTTGTAGTTAGTATTCATGGGAATCCTAAGCGCATTGCAGTCTATTACACCATCTTTGGCAATCGGATCTCGGTGTACTTTGCACGGTTGATGAATATTCCTTCCTTTGATTGTTTCACTTGAAGACCTAGAAAGAAATTCATCTCTCCCATCATTGACATCTCAAACTTGCCTTTCATCAGTGTTGAAAACTTTTCACACAGCTGATGGTTTGGAGATACAAAAATGATGTCATCAACATATATCTGAACCCGAAGAAGATATCTTCCCCATCTTCTATCCCTAACGAGTTCTATCAACAATCCCTTTGACAAAACCATGGTCGATGAAGAAAAACCGAGAAAGAGTATCATACCATGCTCGGGTGTTTGTTTAAGACCATACAAAGCTTTTACGAGCACAGAAACTTGGTCATTCTGTTTGAAACCGGAGGTTGTTCCACATAAACCTCTTCCTTAAGCACACCGCTCAGAAATGCACTTTTCACATCCATTTGATAGACTGTGAACTTCATGTGGGCAGCATATGCAAGAAACAATCTGATGGCTTCTAGTCTTGCAACAGGTGCAAAGGTTTCATCATAATTTAAGTCTTCTTCTTGGGAATAACCTTGTGCAACTAGCCTTGCCTTGTTTCTTACAATGTTGTTATTTTCATCTCTTTTATTCTTAAATACCCACTTGGTTCCAATGACATTGTGCCTTTCAGGTCTATCTACTAGCTCTCATACTTCATTCCTTGAGAATTGATTCAGCTCATCTTGCATAGCAGTAATCCAATGAGAATCTTGTAGAGCTTCACCAATCTCGATGAGCTCTTTCTCCGATAGGAAGCGGCCGAGAATAGTGCACTCTCACCATGGAACCTTCTTGTTTTAACACCTTCAGTTAGATCACCCACAATCTGACTTGTAGGATGACTATCTAACCATTTCCTTCTTGATGTTCCCCCTTCAACAGTATCCTCAACATTTGAAATGTTAGGTTCATTTAATTCAGTAAACTTCGAGGAACAACGAGAAAAGGAAAAGGAATCATCTTCCTCGGGGAAATTCCATTGAAACATTGTCGAGATATTTGTTCCCCTTTGGTTGATAGATTCGAAATTTGCCTCACCGTGACCACATCTTCATTGGCATCACATACCCGAGTCCGAATCGGTGTCTGTTGGATTGGTTACCTTTTGGTGTGTTGGCTTTCCTGAGTCTCACCATCCTGAGTTCCATCCTGAACTTCTTTATCTGAGTCTGAGTCACTCCAATCATAGATAGTGACTGACTTCTTCTTTTCAGGTTCAGTGGATGTTTTGTCATTCTTTTTCAGGCTTAATCTGGTGATCCTCTTGGTCAGTTCATCTACATCATGTTCCTGTTTCTTCTGAACACAAGTAGATTCATCAAAAATAACATGAGGTGTTTCCTCCACAATAAGAGTCCTACAGTTGTAAACTCTGAAAGCTTTCTTGACTTGAAATATCCTAAGAATATTCCTTCATCAGCTTTACTATCAAATGTTTTCAACTGATCTTTACCATTATTGTGTATGAAACACTTGCAACCAAACACACGAAAGAAAGAAACAAGAGGTTTCCTTTCATTCCAAAGCTCATAGGGTGTTTTGCCTTGACTCTTAGTCAGCATGGATCTATTCTGTGAGTAGCATGCAGTGTTGATGACTTTCAAATTTCAAAATCTTTTAGGAATATCGACTTCATTATCATTGTCCTTGTCCTCACTTCTTTTCGAGTCCCGTCCTTCTTTCAAAGAACACCATTTTGTTGAGGGTCCTTGCAAAATTGATGTTTCATGTGAGATTCCATTTCTTTGCACAATAATCAGATATGATATGATTTATAAATTCAGTTCCTTTGTCAGATCTGATTTTGACCACACTCAGATTTTTCTCAATACTGAGCCTTTTCAGTAATTCTGGCAGCTTTATCTGAGTCTCTTTCTTACTGAGTAAGAATATGACCCAAGTATATCTTGAGTAGTCATCAACTACTACCAATGTGTATTTCACGCCATTAGTGCTCATTTGGTGTTATAGGACCAAAAAGATCCATATCACGAATCAAGTATTCTCACAAGATAAAACATCTACTTTGCTTTTAAATGATGCTTTAACTTGTTTTCCTTTTTTCGCACGATCACAAATATGTTCCTTCTTGAACACTTCATTAAAGCAACCCTCTTACAAGAGCTAATCTTGCAAGCTTGTTCGTGGTTTTGAAATTCAGTGATTCATTCTTTTATGCCATAACCAACTGGTATCTGTGGAACTTTTAGCAACCAAACATGTGTCTTTAGGAGTTGAACTCCAATCAGCAAGATACACATTTCCTTTTCTAGTACCAGTCAGTAAAACTTTCTGTGTTGTATCATCTTTCACATAGCATAAGGTCTTAGAGAACTCAACATTAAAACCCTTATCACAGAATTGGCTTATTGAAAGCAAATTATGCTTCAATCCAGATACATATGAAACACCATGGATATGAACTGAGTCGATTTCCAAAGTTCCATATCCTTCAGTCTGTCCCTTGGAGTTATCTCCAAAAGTGATCTGTGGGCCTCTTTGTTCAACATAGTCACTGAGTATCTTCTTAAATCCTGTCATATGTCTTGAACATCCACTGTCAAGATACCATACATCAGGGGCTTTTTCATCTCTGCTCATCGATCTTTATCACGATCTTTAATCAGCTTTGTGCCCTTGTTTTCCTCCTGAAAAACAGATCAATTTTTAGGTACCCAATTTGTGTAGGGTCCTACAAGGTTAGTTGTACCTTTCGGAATCCAAATTTGCCTGACAAATCTAATCACTTTAGAGTGGCTAATTTGTCTTCCATAAACATCAACATACACATTCACTACTCTGGGTGCCTTAGCAGTCTTCTGTGTATGTGTGTTAGCTTTAGCATGAACATGAGCCTTTGAATTCTTTTTTGGTTCAGGCCTTTTGTTCAGATGCTTAGGCTTTTGTGCAGACGGTCTAAATCTTTGTTGACTTCGAGTTCGATAACCTTTACCCTTAGGCAAGTGGGGTTCAGGGTTATGCATCTTGAAATTTGGGTCTTCAAGATATCGAGGACTTGGTTTCTTCGATTGAGAATATCTCTGAAAGTGTTTCTCTTCTCAAGATTCCTCTGATGGTTCAGTGTAGATCCTTTCAGGTTTGCATTCTTAGCCTGAGGCTTTGAAGTACTTGCTTGAAATTTTCCAACTGAGTGCTCAGGTTTTCTAGCCTTCACCTGAGGTTTGGGCTTTCCTACGATCATTCGGTTTTTTGAAACCATGGGTCCTTTTCCCTTGTCTACAACCTTGGGCATTTCTTGGTTTGAAGTGTGGGTGCCATTGGTTTTTTACAAAGATTGTCTTCTTGCTACTTGATCTGACATTCGGATGACCTTGTGAGGTTCCCCCTGGAATGTATCTCAATCCGTTTTTTATAGTGGCGGATCTCTGGTAACTCAATTTCATCTATTACTTTAGATGCGATTATTCAATAGAGTTAACTTCTTACATGCACTATCCTCCACAGATTCTGTAGAGTTTCATGCTTCTCGGAGAGGTCATTGAATTTAATCTTGATCGGTGAATTTCTTCAATGGATTTCTCTAGCTTTTTCGATTAGGGTCACTATCATCTTCTCTTTCTCGAGAGTTGTACTTTCGAACATCCAGTTCATCAAGAGCTCCCATTAATTGAGAAGTGATCTCAGTTTTGCTAGAGTCTTTCCATTTTAGATTTTCAACTTTTCAGTTCCTTATTCGCTCTTGAGTTTCATTTAGCGAGTTCTTGTAAAAGCAAGATAGTCCTTCATCGATTCTCAAAAGAATCCATCGGTCAAATTGGTCATTTTTACGGTTGAACTTGACAACTCTTGTGCTAGTGTAGGAGCAACAACAGAGAAAAGAAGAGTTTACCTCCTCAATGGCCATCGACAAATGTCATCACTTTCCTTTGTCGAGAATATTTCATCCAAGAGCTAGATCCTCCTCCTCGAATGTTCTTCTTCCGCAACCATAGCCTTTTTGCTTGAGAACTTCTTGTCTCTTTTAGCTTGTCTTTCTCTTCTCTCCTTAGCACTCAGATCTGGACAATCATACTGGAAGTGACCTTTCCTTTGGCAATTATAGCATTTGTTGGTATCATCATCCTGATCACTTTCTTCCTTGGACTTGGAGTCCTTCTTTTACGGATGAAGATCCTTCCGGTTTTTCGTGTCCTTTCTCTTCTCGGTTGGTTTGTCCTCGGGTTTCTTCCGGTACACGCAGATTCTGTAATAGCTTTTGTATTTTCCATATCGACTATTAAGTCTTTCAAACCTCCTTGCCATCGATCTGCTAGCTTATCCTCAAGCTCATCCCCGATTCTTAGCAAGGGAGTTCTCGAACTCTCTAGTTTTATGAGTTTTTATCTTTGGCTTTAAAAGCCACATTTTTACTAGATGATGAATCATCTTTCTTTGTCGACCTTTTTAGATTTCTTATCAATTACAAACTCATAGGCCTTCAGCTCAGAGAAGACTTGTTGATATGGCATTGAATTAATGTTTTTGGTGTTTTCAATCACCACTGCATGTATATCCCATTTCTTAGAAAGACCTCTAAGAATTTTCAATGCAATCTCTCTTTGTGGATATTTCTTTCCAAGTGCATTTAGATCATTCATGATACTAGTGAATCTGACTTCCAATTTGTCAATTGATTCACCTTCTTCCATTTCAAAACTATCAAACTTTCCTATTGCAACTGAAAGTTTGTTTTCCTTGATATGATCTTGTGCCTTGGACATTTACAATAGTGTATCCCAAATTTCTTTTCAGATATTGCGTTGAGAGATCATTCCCATCACACCATCATCAATTGTCTTTGTATAGTGTGTCTTTAGCAATATAGTCTAGATTGACTAACTTTCTCTCCTCAGGAGTCAGTTGGTCATCAGACTTAGGAAATTCTGCTCTAGGATCGTTTCTCTCATTATCTGTTCCTCTGGGATTCACCACAGTAAATTGGAATGGCCCTTCAGAGACCACTCTCCACATTCGTTCATGTTTAGAATACAGGTGAGCCTGCATTCTCAGTCTCCATAAATCATAGTTCTCCACTGAGAACATGGGAAGTTTCTTAGAAGACATTTTTATCTGTGTCTTTTAAGAATTCAGCAAATAAGATCAGTTCAGATAGACCACAAGTATTTTTAGCAAATAAAACTTTGGTCAACAAAGCAGGTGGTCAAGTTGAACCACTGCTCTGATACCACTTGTTGGTCCCGATGCAAACGAGTCTTACACGTGTATGGGGGGGAATACACGTGTTCAGTGTTTTTAAAACTTTTTCTTCTTGAGGTCACTTGGGTCGCCGCTTACAAGATTTGGTCTGAGAAGCAAAAGTCACTCTGGTCAAAGTCTCTTGATGCGGTGATCCCGAAATACGCTTTAAAACCTCAAATAATCCCAACTGAGTCCTGAGTTTCAGAGATCCTGAGTTGCTTGGATCAGATAACTAACTTACTGAACCCTCAAAAGAGTAAGTTCAGTTTGGTAACTATCTGTTCTAGCTACTCAGATGTGCGGAATGGTTGGCCCTTTAGTTTATACTCGTTTTAAGCTTTGTTGAAAACCTTCCTATGAATGGAATAGTGATTAGGCTGTGATTCAATTATATGCAACTTCCAGTGGATTGATTCCAACTGAAATCTCAGTGAAAATATGCTTTCTGATTTAAATCAATGCAACGATTAAGCCTGATAAGGAAAGCAATAAACAACACAAAGAATTTATAGTGGTTCAGAGACTCAAGCTCCTACGTCCACTCTCTCTGATCCTCAGAGAAATTTACTAATCACTTCCTGAGTTTTCTGACTATCTCGCGTAGTTTACTTACTCAACTCGGCCCTGAGCTTTCTGACTACTCCACGTAGTTTACTTACTCAACCCGACCTTGAGCTTTCTGACTACCTCCGTAGTTTACTAACTCTTTACAACTCTTCTCACCAACAAACACACTCCAACTACCTTCTCAAGGGTTTGGGGTTTCTCGGTTGGTTTCCAATTAGGATGAGATATCCTTTACAATGAAGTATGTTGGTCCCGGTGTAAACGAGTCTTACACGTGTAGGGGGGGAATACACGTGTTAAGTGATTTTAAAACTTTTTCTTACTGAGGTCAGCTTGGGTCAGATAATCTGAAGAATTGGTTACGAGAAGCCTGATCGCTACCGAGTCAAAGTCTCTTGAGACGTTGATCTGGAAATTGCTTTCGGATACCTCGATAATCCCAACCGAGTCCTGAGTGTCGAGAGATCCCGAGTCGCTTGGATCGGATAACTAACTTCTTGAATCCTCGGAAGAGAGTTCGGTTTGATAACTATCTCTTTCTAGCTTTACTCGATCGTCTTGGAATGGTTGGCCCTTAGTTTATACTTTCGTTTTAAGTTTTCTTTGAAAAACCTTCCTTTTATGAAATAGTGATTAGGTGTGATTCACTTATGCAACTTCATTGGATTGATTCCAACTCAATATCGATGAAAAAGTATGCTTTCAAAAAATCAAGTGAATGCAATAAGCACGAGATAAGGAAAGCAATAAAGAACCACAGCAATTATAGTGGTTCGAGACTCAAGCTCCCTCGTCCACTCTCTCCGGACTCTTGGGAGAAATTCACTATCAACTTCGAGCTTTTACGACTACCTCGTGGTTTACTTACTCAACTTCGTACCTGAGTTTTTACGACTACTCCACGTGGTTTACTTACTCAACCCGACCTTGAGTTTTTTTTTACCTCAAGTAGTTTACTTACTCAATCACACACAAGCTTTTCTACTACCCCAGGCTTACTAACTTCTCCTCTAGAGTTTTACGACTACTCCGCGTGGTTTACTAACTCTTTACAACTCTACTCACCAACAAACACACTCCAACTACCTTCTCAAGGGTTTGGGGTTTCTTGGTTGGTTTCCAACTAGGATGAGATATCCTTTACAATGAAGCACAATGCAAAGGGTTAGGATATCTCGACTAAGCTTTGGATAATTCTTATCAAGCTAGGCTTAGTATAGTGAGCTCTCTTCAATATTGAAGCACTTGGGAAATTCAAGGTATTTCGAGTGCTTTAACTTTTGCAAGAATAATTTTGAGCTCTTGAGTTGCGTATAAATTTCCCGTCACCTTACAAAGTAGAGGGTCACCAGTATTTATAGGCATACACCAAGGTTACTCTTGAAAACTATCCGTTGGAGAGATAGCTTCATGAGTTCCCTCTTATGGTGTGTGAGAAACGGCTATATTTAGGGTTTGAAACTCCCTAACACGTTTTAGGCAATAGCCTTTCATGTAGCCGGTTCTTCACTTTTTGCAGTCTGGAACTTTCGTACATCTGACATCTTTTTCAGCGGCTTGTCATTGTCAGTGTCAGTATGGTACAGTGTCGTCTTCCTCTTTTTGAATTTAGTCTCCAGTTTGAAGGTAGATACCTTCAACGGCTCTTTTGGTTACAAACTCTGAGTTTGATATAACCTTAACAACACTTCTGACTTAGTTCCTTTTGTCTGCATTTGAATGTCTTGGCAGATATCTAACTTTCTAAGGAATCGCGAACTTCTCAGTATTGCATCCTTCAAATAGATATATTCAGTGCCTCGGAACATTCAGGTTCATACTAAGCATTCAGTACATTACTGAGTCTTCAGTAATTACTGTGCTTTCAGTATTCTTGATCTTCAGTTTCTTAGTCTTCAGTCTTGCGTCTTCAGAGTCTTCTGAGTCTTCAGATTTATATTGACTGGTATACTGAGTCTTCATGCTGAGTCTTCAGTTCTCAGTTTCATACTGAAACTTCAGTATTTTCAGAAACATACTGAGTTCTTCAGAGTCTTCAGAACCTATCCTGAACTATATCTGCTGACTATACATTTTGCAGATAACATCCTGAATACTCTTAAAACTGAATCCTGACTCAACTATCAAGATCATTCTGAACATGTCATACTTAGGGGTTTTGGGATCTTAATCAAAATTATATAATCTTTTATTAAATTCATCTCCCAACAATTTCCCCCTTTTTGATGATGCCAAAACCTATCTTGTTACAAACATATAACCTATACTCAGGTTTCAGTTTATCCTATTACAAGATTGGTTGTCTCCCAACAATTTCCTACAATAGAGAATCTCCCAACAATTTTAGAGAGTCCCTACATCATTCAACAATTTCTTCAGTAATGAATTTTCTTAAATAGTTCATCACCAAATACTTAAACAATTTCCCTCATATAAACATACAAACAGTTTAGAGATATTCATTCAGGCATATCAAAATAAAAGACATGTAAATAAGATAATGAGATATTATCTTTTGAGCATAATGATAAATCTTCATTGATGATACGTATACTATTACAGATTACAATGAATTTATCAAACAGAATCAAAAAGACAAAAAATTTAAAGATTACAAAATCTTCTGAGTTCTTCAGTCTTCAGTCTTCAGATTCAGCTCTTCAGTTTGCTTCATTCTCGACTTCATCAACTGGCACTTCCAGATCAAACATTCCGAAGAATCTCTTCTTCAGCTCATTTCTTTCCTTGATGATGTCTGGACTGTTTCCAGTTAGGCCCAACTGACCAGCGTACTGAGCAATTTCTTGCGTAATGGCCTTCTCATTTACCAAGCCATTACCAAGTCTCGGAGGAGGATAGGAATATGGACCGGGGGCTTCTATCTGTACTCCACCTTCATCCGCAAGGTTAATCCAGCTTTGTAGATACTTTGGATAAAAAGTGAGAAGATATTCAATGAAAGCTTCGTTCTGATCTGAGTCTTCCCCTCGCCATTCCCTGAGAACATCGTAATTGAACCAGAAGGTTCTCTTCACTTCTTCCCACATGTCGTTGAGTTTAATGGGCATCCATTTATCAACGTGGGGTCACTTCAGCGCTTTCGATGTTCCCTTCCTCTTACTTGCAAACCTCCTGAAGTCACTCCTTCGCTTCTGCTCTTCGTCTATCTTCTTTCTGATAACAGAGGTTCCCGAGATCGAGCGGCGACTTTCTTAGCATGTTCTTCTTGGAGTGTCTTCAGAGCATCTCTGGTGTTGAAGACTTTCTTCTGAGGTTGAGACTCAGATTCTTCTGCATCTTCATCATCCAGAATCAACTTTCTCTGGATTGGCTTAGAAACCTTCGCCCGCTTTACTTGCTTCTGGGTTGATCAACGCCCAAGGCTTTCCTCTTCATAAGCGATTCGGCCTGGCCTAGCTTGTTCCAACCTTAGTTCTAGCACTTAGTTTCTCTCTTTTTTAACCTCAAGCTTGGTTTGCTCGAAACTTCGAGTGTAGATGGGCTTCTCCACACGGCGAATTTCAATTTCTCGATGGTTTCGACTTCTTTTAAGGTTTTGGCTAGATTGTACATTTGACATCTTTACGGCCTTCTTCTCCAAAGTCGTGCCATGAACTTCCCGAGGTCTACACCTTCCTTTTCCCCCTTCTTGGCACCGTAATTTGGAAGAAGTGCGGAGAGAGCCGTGTCCATGTGATCTTGCTCTTTGCTCACACGCTGTGGATCTCTCCGCTAACCGATCTTGCTCATCTTCCATTCTCACGATGTAGTTCTTAGCCCGCAGACGGGTCTTGAATATGTGGGTAAAAGCGGCGGAAGGAGAGTGCATCTTTAAGCATCTCTGTCATCTTGGTTATGAAACATCGAGCTCATTTCCTCAACAATGATTTGATCGGCACCTCATTTTTTCTCTGTCGGTTTCACCTCTAGAAATTGATCGACTCTCACAGTGCTTCATTTTTATTTGAAAGACTTAACTTTCTGCGTTGACTCCCTCCGAACTTTTCATTCGACTTTTCTTCCATGGAGGTCATCCGAGTGGTCGAGTGTTTTGTATCTGCACCGATTCTCAAGAATGGCTAAGACCTTCCATTATCGAGCTTGATTGGCCAACGTTGCTTCCATTTGAGCAAGTTTGATCGACATTGGCTCAATCTTCTCAAGTTTCTCCATTACGGGGAGTGAGATCAATCTCGGTATTCTACGCCTTTTTTGTGTTGTTTGATCATCTGAGCTCGGCTTCATCACGAGCTCTGGTCTCCATTGAGCCTCGGTCGATTATCGGACATTTGAGAATTAAAGATAGTACTTTTCGATAACTTTGGCATATTTGTTAATAGTGCCAAAAGGTACTGAAGAGTCTAACTTCGATCTGAGTTGATCGACAACCTGAAGTCTCTTTTTCTATTTGAGGCCCGATCCTCGGCTTCTCCCTGTTGGTCCCCATCTCCATCTTTGGATTTGTCTCCGTGCTCGGGGCTCCAACTTGATTGTTTTCTTCTCGGCTAAACTTCCTCTGAACTAGCTCATCAAAATCGAAATTTTTCATCTGAGCTTTGTCATACGAACCACGAGAAGTCGGTCGGGAAGGTTGTCTCCTCATTCCACGATCTTCCCCTCCGAATGTAGCAATATCAAGCATCTCGGGAAGAGTCGATTGAGGATATACACTTATCGTCCTTAATCGAAGAAAATATCTTGCGGATCGAGGGTATGGTGAAATTCGGCTCGGGGTAGCGGTCAAGGATGAACCGTTCCCCTTGCTCCTCCACTTCGCCTTCTTGACCTCGCCCTTCTTCCATCTCGGGCTCTCACGGTTCGATAGAAGCTTACGCTAAGGGATCAAGCGATAGATCCTTTCGGGGAGCTCATCGAAGTACAATTTGCTCTGAGCCTCATTAGTATCTGAAGCTTGTGCATTCGAGTCCTCGGTTTGCATCTGAGTGGGTTCTACGAGGCTGGTAGCATTTCCTCGATATGGTCGAGTTGGCTCGTCGGTCTGATCTGCACACATCTTGGGATCGACTACGAGCTGGCTCTTCTGTCTGAGCACCGCATATCGAGGTAAGGCATCTCTGGTCTGAAGTTCTTTAAAAATTTCACGAAATTTTATCTGGTAGTGATGTCTCGAGCACCTCGGAAGAAGACACGCTCCTCCGGTCGATCCGTGTGTCCTAGAGATAACTGAGCCAACACTTGTAATGGTGAACTCGGCGGTTTATTTTCGGGTTGAATCTCTTGAGAATCACTTCCATCTTCATCGGTGAGAACCACCAATCTTGCATTTTGGAGCAAGATTCTTCTTTTCATCATTTTTGCTCCTGCTCCATTTTTGCCTCCAACAACATCTTCCCCTAGTTTGTTGGGTCTCTTTTTCGAGATCTGGAGAAGGTGATTCTACCTTCTTTTCTTTCTTCCCCTCGATGACCTTCTTTTTTGCGTGATGGGTTTAAGGAGAATTTTGGATTTAGGAAATGGGGTCGAATTGGCGAAGATATCCTCCTCCTCTCTCTCGCACATCTCCAAAATGTAAGCAATTTTGGTGGCATGGTGGATCTTGCCTTTGATTGAGATCGCCCGTCAATCTTCCTCAAAACTTTGGTCCGCTTTCACTCACCGTCTGGATCGAGAATTTCGGCCCGGTTGAAATCTGTGGTGGGTGAGGCTTATCGCCGCCATCAATCGAGCTTGAGGTACTTATCCGCTCAAAACTCCCCATAAGACTCATGATGCACTTGCTCACAATATCCATCAACACACGATATTGTGGCTTCGGATCGCCTTTTTATGCGATGTCGCCTCAAACTTAACAGTTCTCGGCAATCCTATCTAAGTACTCTGCTCTCTCCACGACATATCGTCGTAGGATCCTCTCCTCTATCACGAGTTCAAAAACATCATTGATTTTTTGAGCTATATCTGATCCCTCTCAAAATCGACATATTTGGATGATTTGTTCTAAGTGTGATCTGATTAACTTAGGATGCATACAACCTTCTTCATCTATCTTCAAATTCTGAGATGAATTGATTACCTCTTTCGCAAACTCCCATGCAGTGGGTTTGCGACTAGTTAGTGAGTTTAGCGGTCGAATCATATCGCGAGCCTCTTCTTCTGGCTTTGAGTTGGTTGTGCTTTCTAGTGAGACAACGAACTCGTACCACGGCTTGTTGGTTTCGGCTAATCTCTCGAACAGGGTTGGAGCCATTTTAGAATATGATTGAAGAATTTGAAGCTTTAGGGTTTGTGATTTTTGGGCACAGGGGATTTTAATTGCAGAGGATTTGGGAATGAAGGGTTTTATAAAATTTTGGCTTGAATGGCTTAAAGAGGTATAAATAGCTTTGAGATCGTGGAGAATCGTGTTGGTTAGGTGAAAAGCAACGGTTGAGATTAATCTCCGATTAATCGGGTATATGAACCGACGATCTCCGAAAAATAAGCCGCCAAAATATCCTCATTGGTCAGAGCATTAAATGATTGTTGACCTTCTTCGGAATTTAAAACGATCCCGCCCAAAAACATTCTTCAGGTGTTTTGTATTTATTGCGAATGATTACTGAGTTTCACTTAAGCAATAAATGGGTCGCATGAGTCATTACCTCTTCAGACTAATTTCCCTCTATCAGTCTTCTTGATCTCTTGACCTTGATAAAATGTCGGTTAATAATCGAAAATCTTGAATCGGTTCGAAGATCTTTCTTGAAGTCTTGACCTTGATGAATCTGAGTTTCACGAGACTCGATTCGAGATTTCCATTTTATCCTGAGTTTCTCAGTAGAATTCTGAGAAAGCTTCATGTATCTGAAAATCTTCATTTTTTCAGATTTACTCTATACACCTGGTTCTAACATCCCTAATTCAACTTAAAGTTCCTGAAATCTTGATTCAGCCAAAGGTTTAGTCAAGATATCAGCTCTTTGCCTATCAGTATGAATTTTCTCCATCCTTATGTCCTTTTTCTCGACATGATCTCTGATGAAGTGATGTCTGATATCCACATGCTTGCATCTGGTGTGCAATACCGAATTTTGTGAAATAGCAATGGCACTATTATTGTCACAGAATATTGGTACTTCATTGGCCACAACTTTATAATCCCTTAATTGTTGTGCGAGCGAAAGAATCGAAACCACAAAGACTTCTGCGACCATGTATTCAAACCGATAATCTTGGTTACTCTTTTGGTCCTGCTTTCTTTGAAAACCAAGATATCGGTTTTGCTTCCTAGAAATTGACAAGTTCTGTTGTGGACTTCATCAATTCTACGCAACCTCCATAGTCGACATCGAGTAACCCGGTTAATTCAAGGTTATCATCGGTTGGATACCATAATCATCTATTCACTGTTCCTTAAGATATCTCAAAGATCTTTTTGGCGACCTCCATGTGACTAGTGTTAGGATTAGCTTGGTATCTTGCACATATCCCAACAAAGAAATGTTATATCCGCCCTACTTGTTGTGAGATAGAGCAATGATCCAATGATTCCTCTATAATCGGTATGACTCACCGATTTGCCTTCCTCAATCGGGATCCATCTTGTAGTTAGTATTCATAGGAATCTAATCAGCGTTGCAATCTGTACACCATATTTGGCAATCGGATCTCGGTGTACTTTGCACGGTTGATGAATATTCCTTCCTTTGATTGTTTCACTTGAAGACCTAGAAAGAAATTCATCTCTCCCATCATTGACATCTCAAACTTGCCTTTCATCGGTGTTGAAAACTTTTCACCACACAAATTGGATGGTTTGGAGATCCAAAAATGATGTCATCAACGATATCTCGAACCAATGAGATATCTTCCCCATCCTCTATCCTGAAACGAGTTCTATCAACAAATCCTTTGACAAAACCATGGTCAATGAAACCGAAAAGAGTATCATACCATGCTCGGGTGCTTGCTTGACACCATACAAGGCTTTTTCGAGCACAGAACTTGGTCACTCTGTTTGAAGCCGGGAGGTTGTTCCACATAAACCTCTTCTTTAAGAACACCGCTTAAATGCACTTTTCACATCCATTTGATGGACCGTGAACTTCATGTAAAGCGGCATATGCAAGAAACAATCTGATGGCTTCTAGTCTTGCAACAGGTGCAAAGGTTTCATCATAATCCAAGCCTTCTTCTTGGGAATAACCTTGTGCAACTAGCCTTGCCTTGTTTCTTACAATGTTATTGTTTTCATCTCTTTTATTCTTGAAAACCCACTTGGTTCCAATGACATTGTGCCTTTCAGGTCTATCTACTAACTCCCATACTTCATTCCTTGAGAATTGATTCAGCTCATCTTGCATAGCAGTAATCCAATAGGAATCTTGTAGAGCTTCACCAATCTCAGCAGGTTCTTTCTCTGATAGGAAGCAGCAGAATAGTGCACTCTCACCATGGAACCTTCTTGTCTTAACACCTTCAGTTAGATCACCCACAATCTGACTTGTAGGATGACTATCTAACCATTTTCTTCTTGATGTTCCCCCTTCAATAATATCCTCAACATTTGAGATGTTAGGTTCAGTTAAATCAGCAAACTCAGGGAACAATAGAAAAGGAGAAAGGGAATCATCTTCCTCAGGGGAAATTCTATTCAGAACAT
Organism: Stenogyne calaminthoides; assembly: GCA_037126765.1. Lineage (NCBI taxonomy): Eukaryota > Viridiplantae > Streptophyta > Magnoliopsida > Lamiales > Lamiaceae > Stenogyne > Stenogyne calaminthoides. The sequence continues at coordinate 19,790,438 of JBBCBC010000005.1, read as the reverse complement.
TGTCATAGACATTTGTTCCCCTTTGGTTGATAGATTCAAAATTTGCCTCAGCTGTGACCACATCTTCATTGGCATCACATACCTGAGTCTGAACTGGTGTCTGTTCAGATTGGTCACCTTTGGAGTGTTGGTTTTCCTGAGTCTCACCATCCTGATTTCCATTCTGAACTTCTTTATCTGAGTCTGAGTCACTCCAATCATAGATAGTGACTGGCTTCATCTTATCTGGTTCAGTGGATGATTTATCTTTTTGTTTCGGGCTTAATCTGGTGATCCTCTTAGTCAGTTCATCTGCATCATGTTCCTGTTTCTTCTGATCACAAATAGATTCATCAAAAACAACATGAGGTGTTTCCTCCACAATAAGAGTCCTACAATTGTAAACTCGAAGGGCTTTTTTGACTTGAAATATCCTAAGAATATTCCTTCATCAGCTTTACTATCAAAAGTTTTCAATTGATCTTTACCATTATTGTGTATGAAACACTTGCAACCAAACACACGAAAGAAAGAAACAAGAGGCTTCCTTCCATTCCAAAGTTCATAGGGGGTTTTGCCTTGACTCTTGGTCAGCATGGATCTGTTCTGAGAGTAGCATGCAGTGTTGACAGCTTCAGCCCAAAATCTCTTAGGAATATCGACCTTCATATCATTGTCCTTGCGAACTTCTTTTCGAGTCTTGTTCCTTCTTTCAAAGAACACCATTTTGTTGAGGGTCCTTGCGGTGATGTTTCATGTGAAATTCCATTCTCTCGCACAATAATCGATATGATATGATTTATGAATTCAGTTCCTTTGTCGATCCGATTTTGACCACACTCAGATTTTTCTCAATACTGATCCTTTTCAGTAACTCTGGCAGCTTTATCTGGAGTCTCTTTCTTCTTGAGTAAGAATATGACCCAAGTATATCTCGAGTAGTCATCAACTACTACCAATGTGTATTTCCGCCATTAGTGCTCACAGTGTTATAGGACCAAAAGATCCATATGAAATAATCAAGTATTCTTTTTCGGTAGAAACCTCAACTTTACTTTTAAATGATGCTCTTATCTGTTTGCCTTTCTGGCACGCATCACAAATATGTTCCTTACTGAACACTTCGTTAGGCAACCCTCTCACAAGAGCTAATCTTGCAAGCTTGTTCAGGGTTTTGAAATTTAGGTGATTCATTCTTTTATGCCATAACCAACTGGTATCTATGGAACTTTTAGCAACTAAACATGTATCTTTAGGTGCCACTGGTTTTACAAAGATAGTCTTTTTGCTACATGATGCAGCATTCAGATGACCTTGTGAGGTTCCCCCTGGAATGTATCCCAATCCAGATTTTATAGTGGCAGATCTCTGGTAACTCTGAATTTCATCTATTACTTTAGATGCATTATTCAATAGAGTTAACTTCTTCTGTGCACTAACCTCACAGTTCTGTAGAGTTTTATGCTTCTCAGAGAGGTCATTGAACTTCGATTACGATTAGTTTGAATTTCTTAAGTGGATTTCTCTAGCTTTTCAGTTAGGGACATTATCAACTTCTCTTTCTCTGAGAGTTGTACTTTCAGAACATCCAGTTCATCAGTAGCTCCCATTAATTGAGAAGTGATCTCAGTTTTGCTAGAGTCTTTCCATTTTAGATTTTTAGCATTCAGTTCCTTATTCTGCTCTTGAGTTTTATTTAGCAGTTCTTGCAAAACAGCATAGTCCTTCATCAGATTCTCAAAAGAATCCATCAGGTCAAAATACTGCTTTTCGGTGGAACTTGAAAACTCTTGTGCTAGTGTAGGAGCAATAACGAGAAAAAGAAGAGTTTACCTCCTCAATGGCCATCGAGGCATGTCATCACTTTCCTTTGTCTCGAGAATATCTCATCCCCGAAGAGCTAGATCCTCCTCCGAGTGTTCTTCTTCCGCAACCATGGCCTTTTTGCTTGAGAACTTCTGGTCTCTTATAGCTTGTCTTTCTCTTCTCTCCTTGGCACTCAATTCTGGACAATCATACTGGAAGTGACCTTTCTTTTGGCAATTATAGCATCTGTTGGCATCATCATCCTGATCATTTTCTTCTTTGGACTTGAGTCCTTCTTTTTGGATGAAGATCCTTCACTTTTCGTGTCCTTCTTCTTCTCGGTTGATCCGTCCTCGGGTTTTTCTTCGGTACTGTGGTTCCCGTAAAAAGCTTTTGTATTTTCCAAATCTACTATTAATTCAAAACCTCCTTGCCATCAGTGCTAGCTTTTCCTCAAACTCATCCTGATGTTTGGCATGGGGGTTCTCAGACTCTTTAGTTTTACAGGTTTTACCTTTGGCTTTTAAAGCCACATTCTTACTCGATGGAGAATCATCTTTCTGTCAGCCTTTTTGGATTTCTTATCAATTACAAATTCATAGGCTTTCAAATTTCGAGAAAGACTTGTTGGTATGGCATTGAACTAATGTTCTTGGTGTTTTCAATCACCACTGCATGAATATCCCATTTCTTAGAAAGACCTCTAAGAATTTTCAATGCCACTTCTCTTTGTGGATATCTCTTTCCAAGTTCATTTAGATCATTCATGATGCTAGTGAATCTGACTTCCAATTTGTCTATTGATTCACCATCATCCATTTCAAAAACTGTCAAACTTTCCAATTGCCCTTTGAAAAAAAGTTGTTTTCTTTTATATGATCGTGCCTTGGCACATAACAAATAGTGTATCCCATATCTCTTTAGCGAAGATACGGTGAGAGATCATTCCCATCACACCATCATCAATTGTCTTTGTATAGTGTGTGTTTTTGCAATGTAGTCTAGATTGACTAACTTTCTCTCATCGGGGAGTTAGTTGGTCATCGGACTTAGGAAATTCTCTCTAGGATCAATTCTCTCTTCTTACGTAATTCAGGATTCACCACAATGAAATTTGAATGGTCCTTGAGAAACCACTCCACATCGTTCATGTTTGGAATACGAGATGAGCCTGCATTCTCAGTCTCCAAAGATCATAGTTCTCTACTGAGAACATGGGAAGTTTTTTAGAAGACATTTTTCTGATCTTTTGAAAAAAAAAAATCAGCAAATAAGATCAGTTCAGATAGACCACAAGTATTTTTGAAAATAAAACTTTGGTCAACACAGCAGGTGGTCAAGTTGAACCACTGCTCTGATACCACTTGTTGGTCCCGGTGTAAACGAGTCTTACACGTGTAGGGGGGGAATACACGTGTTAAGTGATTTTAAAACTTTTTCTTACTGAGGTCAGCTTGGGTCAGATAATCCTGAAGAATTGGTTCTGAGAAGCACAGATCGCTCTGAGTCAAAGTCTCATCGAGATGGTGATCCCGAAATTTTCGGATACCTCGGATAATCCCAACCGAGTCCTTAGTGTCGAGAGATCTGAAAGTGCTTGGATCGAGATAACTAACTTACTTGAATCCTCATAAGAGAGTTCGGTTTGATAACTATCTGTTCTAAATTACTTTCGATCGTCTTGGAATGGTTGGCCCTTAGTTTATACTGCGTTTTAAGCTTTCTTTGAAAAACCTTCCTTTATGAAATAGTGATTAGGTCGTGATTCACTTATGCAACTTCGATTGGATTGATTCCAAATGAATATCGATGAAAAGTATGATTTCAAAAAAAAAGTCAAATGCAACGGATAAGCCGCGGATAAGGAAAGCAATAAAGAACACAACAATTATAGTGGTTCGAGACTCAAGCTCCTACGTCCACTCTCTCCGAGAGCTCTTGAGAGAAATTCACTATCAACTTACGAGCTTTACACTACCTCGTAGTTTACTTACTCAACTTCGTACTGAGTTTTTCGACTACTCCGTGGTTTACTTACTCAACCCGACCTTGAGTTTTTACGACTACCTCCGTAGTTTACTTACTCAATCACACACAAGCTTTTGGACTACCCCAGTGGCTTACTAACTTCTCCTCTAGAGTTTTTAGACTACTCCGCGTAGTTTACTAACTCTTTACAACTCTGCTCACCAACAAACACACTCCAACTACCTTCTCGAGGGTTTGGGGTTTCTTGGTTGGTTTCAACTAGGATGAGATATCCTTTACAATGAAGCACAATCTGAGGGTTAGGATATCTCGACTAAGCTTTGATAATTCTTATCAAGCTAGGCTTAGTATAGTGAGCTCTCTTCAATATTGAAGCACTTGGGAAATTCAAGGTATTTCGAGTGCTTTAACTTTTGCAAGAATAATTTTGAGCTCTTGAGTTGCGTATAAATTTCTCGTCACCTTACAAAGTAGAGGGTCACCAGTATTTATAGGCATACACCAAGGTTACTCTTGAAAACTATCCGTTGGAGAGATAGCTTCGTGAGTTCCCTCTTATGGTGTGTGAGAAACGGCTATATTTAGGGTTTGAAACTCCCTAACACGTTTTAGGCAATAGCCTTTCATGTAGCGGTTCTTCACTTTTTGCAGTCTGGAACTTTCGTACATCTGACATCTTTTTCAAATGACTTGTCCTTTGTCGATGTCGGTATGGTACAGTGTCGTCTTCCTCTTTTTGACTTTAGTCTCCAGTTTGAAGGTAGATACCTTCAACGGCTCTTTTGGTTACAAACTCTGAGTTTGATATAACCTTAACAACACTTCTGACTTAGTTCCTTTTGTCTGCATTTGAATGTCTTGGCAAATATCTAACTTTCTAAGGAATCACGAACTTCTCAGTATTGCATCCTTCAGATAGATATATTCAGTGCCTCGGAACATTCAGGTTCATACTAAGCATTCGATACATTCTTCGAGTCTTGATAATTCTTGTCTTTTCGATATTCTTGATCTTGATTTCTCGGTCTTGATCTTGCGTCTTCAGAGTCTTCTGAGTCTTCAGATTTATATTGGTAGTATCTTTTGAGTCTTCATCTTTAGTCTTCGGTTCTCGGTTTCATCTTTGAAACTTCAAGATTTTTGAAAAATATCTTGAGTTCTTCAGAGTCTTCAGAACCTATCCTGAACTATATCTGCTGACTATACATTTTGCAGATAACATCCTGAATACTCTTAAAACGGAATCCTGACTCAACTATCAAGATCATTCTGAACATGTCATACTTAGGGGTTTTGGGATCTTAATCAAAATCATATAATCTTTTATTAAATTCATCTCCCAACAAAGTACAATGCAAAGGCTAGGATATCTCGGCTAAGCTTTGGATAAATCTTATCAAGCTAGGCTTAGTTTAATGAGCTCTCTTCAATATAAAAGCACTTGGGAAATTCTAAGTTTTTCGAAAGTGCTTTAACTTTACGATAATAAGTTTGAGCTTCTTGAGTTCTTTATAAATTTCCCCGTGAACCTTACAATGTAGAGGGTCACATGTATTTATAAGCATACACCAAGGTCACTCTTGAAAAACTATCCGTTGGAGAGATAAAACGTGAGTTTCCTCTTATGGTGTGTGAGAATCAGCTATATTTAGGGTTTGAAACTCCATAACACGTTTTTAGGCAATAGCCTTTCATGTAGCCGGTCTTCACTTTTTTGCGATCTGTAACTTTTTTGTACATCGACATCTTTTTTTGCGACACATCCTTTGTCGATGTCGATGTAATCTGATGTTGTCTTCCTCCTTTTTTTGACTTTTGTCTCCGGTTAAAAGGTAGACACCTTCAATCCAGCTCTTTTGGTTACAAACTACGAGTTGATATAACCTTAACAACACTCGATTTAGTTCGCTTTTATGCGCATTTGAATGTCTTGGCAATATCTAACTTTCTAAGGAATCGCGATCTTCCGATGTTGCGTCGCTTGGATAGATATGTTCGATTGCCTCGGAACATTCGGGTTTATCTTGAGCATTGATGCATTCTTGAGTCTTGATAATTCTTGTGCCTTGATATCTTGATCTTCGATTCTTGATCTTACATCTTGAGTCTTTTTTAGTCTTGAGGTCTTGAGTCTTGATGTCTTACGATGTCTTGAGTCTTGAGTCTTGGATATCTTGGTGATATCTTTGAGTCTTCATGTTGAGTCTTTAGTTCCTCAGTTTCATCTTGAGTCTTGATATCTCGATTTCACCTTTTTGAGTCTTGATATCTCGGTTTCACCTTTGAGTTTTGATTCTCGATTTCTGTTTTGTCTTGAAAAATAGTTTCATATTGAAACTTTAGTTTCTTCAGAAACATACTGAGTTCTTCAGAACCTTCAGATCCTAACCTGATTTATATCTGCTGACTATACATTTTGCAGATATCATCACGAATCTTATAAACCGAATCGACTCAACTATCAAGATTATCCTGAACATGTCATACTTTAGGGGTTTTGGGATCTAATCAAAATCATATATCTTTATTAAATTTATCTCCCAACATGGATTTATGTTCCTACACCTTAATTTCATGGATGTGTGCAACGATGAAAGTCTTGACTGAAATTGGCCTTCGAATATTGAACTTGTATGCGAGTGTGACTTGCGTTACATTCAGTTAATTTTCTAATTCTATAAGTAGCATTTTAGGCAAAGTCAGAAAACACTACGAATTGATAATTGTACAGTATATTATTCCTAATTGTTAATATCTTTTGCATTCGTTTTGCTTATATTTCGTGTGTATTCCGATGATATTTTTCAGGCAATATCTTATCTTGCCTCGAGCAAAATATAATTCTAATATCATTACGTTTTTATTGTTAGATCCTGAAAAATAAACTTCCAACGATTCACTAATATGAGAATGAAGGACATAACTTATTTTAAGGATATGGTGTGTAACACGAGCCTTGATTTCCAATTTGGGGCATTTACAATGAGGTATCATTTATAATAGACACTTACTCTACGGTGCAAGTCTTGTTTAGTCTTACTATTAAGTGCTAAAATTATGTTAAAATGTCTCAATTATCCTTATGTGAGTAGTAGTGTGCAGAAAAATGGGGCCCATGTGCAGATTTAAAATCTAACACTTTTCTGCACCCCACATTTTTCCTTTTATCTAATTGATTTTTTTTTCCCAAAAAGAAAATTAGTTCTATAAAAAATTAATTTACTTTTTTATTATTAGCTCTTTATTATCTAATTAATTGTGTGCAGATTTTTTTATCTAATTGTGTGCAGATTTTTTTTTATTATCTAATCAATTTTAGATTTTAAATTGATTTTTTTTTTTCAAAAATTTCTGCACACCCCAAATTTTTGTTTAATCATCTACTATCATTTTGTTAAACATTCTGCGCACAGGTAGAAAAAGAATCTTACACACTCGTAAAAATTTCTACACACCCACAATAAAAATTAGAAAAGCGCAAATCCGCAAAAAAAAAAAAGAAAACTGCACTCACAAAAAAAATTGTGCACCCATAAAAAATTTTGCACACCCTCAATAAATTGTATCTATAATAAACTACATAAAAGTATATGACCCAAAATTATAAAAAATATTACAAATTAAAATTGTATCCGTAATAAACAACATAAAAACTACACTACAATATAAAAATCCCTTTTCTCTCTCCACATCCAGGTTCAAATTAAAAAAAAAATTACAAAAAATTCCAAGAACTACTCTGCAAACTCCAGAACTCTGATAACCTGCAATCAGAAGCAATAACAACGACATCACCACCCTTCTCCATCTCCACCGTCAAACACTCGTCATCTTTGCCGCCATCTTCGCCGCCATCGTACGAAACCCTAGATCTCTTCTAGATTCAGCGACAGCGCTAACAACCGAAGCACGACGGTCATACCAAGATCTTTCAAAACCGCCGCCGCACAATCACCCAGCCCCATCGCGCTGTAGCGCCTCAAAACTGAGACCCCCATACCAAGAAAAATCTAGATCTTTCGGAAACGCCGCCACACACCCCCAACCCCTAACCAAAAAAACCAGATCCGCCATCCAAGCGGTTGCCGCACCCCACCTGACTCAGCCTCCCCGACGCGCCACCGCCGCAGTCAAATCGCGACCAAGATCATCAGATACCTTCTTGCTGGAGGCTACCACTAAAACAGATCTAAACAATAAACAAAGCGGGTTTATGGGGATGGGGGCAGCAGGCGTCGCGGGTTTGTGGGGATGGGGCCGGCGACTTTAGTGGGGAGGGAGGGATTGGTTTTTTTGTGTTCGGGGTGTGTGAGGGATAATAATTGAGATGAGAGAGAGAATTTTGACCGAGGGTTTGAATGAAATTGATATTATAGGGGGGAAAATTGTACTACCTCCGTCCCGTTCTTTAGGGTTTTTTAATTGTTCATAAGAATTTATGGGAATAGTGATTAGAAAGAGTTGTTTATTAGTATTTTATGTGATAAAGTGATAAAGTGATGGGTAGTTGGGGGTAGAAAGAGTTGTTTATTAGTATTTTATGTGATAAAGTGATAAAGTTATGTGATAAAGTGATAAAGTGTATTTCCATTTTAGGAAAGAAACCTTAAAGATTGGGACAAAAAAAATGGAAAGAAAACCTTAAAGATTGGGACGGAGTGAGTATTTAATTTTTTAGGGTTGAATAAAATAAAGAAAAAATAACTAAAGGGCAAAGTGATATAAATGACACCTTATAAGTAATACAAAAAATGTAGCGCACTTTATAGTAAGACTACTATACAAATGGTACTAGGGAGTAATCTTTTCTTCTAACTTTATCCTACTCTCAATCATCTACTGTGCACCCCACGCATCCGAATTTCAATTTTAAGCATATTTTAAATTGAATAAATTGTTGAACGCCTTGAAGATTTATTTAAAATTTGTTATTTTTCATAACTCATATATAAATATAATTGAAACTTTTTTTATATATAGATGCAAACTTTTAAAAACGATCCAAACGAATATCAAAGTTGCAGTACTTAGAGCCCGCTTGGTTGGGGATAATGGAAGTGGGTAATGGGAATAACTTCTATTGATGTTGCTTGATAGCTTTGATACACAAGTAATGGGAATATAAGTAAGTAATTGATTATCCTCATTCACTCATCCCACCTCACATGATACTCATTGTTCATGTTCTAACCAAGCAATAACAATGCAATCAATAATTCTTAGTGATTGACCCATCAATGATACACATTACCATTACCATTCCCTTGTCATACCAAGCGGCCCTTAGATTTTGTGATTACATGATCAACTTGGAATTGAAGAGTCAAAAATGAATTACTACAACGTTGAATATATGTCCAAAATAAAAAAAAATTAATAAAATGAAATATATTTATCTTATATTCCTCTATTTTAAAATCAATCTTTATAAATTCATTGTTAATATATAAAATGATTCATGTTAAACTAATGACCAGGTATTAGTTCATACAAGTACGAGTATCACTTGCAGACCTAAACAGTATTAGTTGAACGATGAATGAATACTGAAACGAAAAACGAGAAGAACAGAGAATTTATGTGGTTCGATCCAAAAGATCTACATCCGCGGAGGGTCAGGACACAATCACTACTCACTCACGAACGGATTACAAGTTACACCCGCAATTATCACGAATCAATCTGAGATTTCCCAAAAACTAATGAAGAACCCTAACTCGATAACTACTAATAACCCAAAACCAACTCAGAGAAGAAGAAAACTGAAATTACACATTCTAGATGAAACAGCAAAACTTAACCCCAACCAATTAGACTCGATTCGTTGCAGAAGCTTCGTCAATCTCGTGCTGAAGATGTGATGAGCTAGGGCATGCAAGCCTGAGGGTTCAAATTCCGATTTGACTGCACAACTGAATCAGTTAGGCCTCGACTCCGGTTTTGACTAAGTCGCCCGGTTCACGCTGTTCACCCCCGGTTCAAGTACTTGAGCGCAGAAATAAGCGAAATGCTTCAAGTATCATTTCCAAAGTGTTAAGGTATTACTTCCGGATAGTAAACGTATTACTTCACAAGCCTTTGCAGAAAACATCCCAAATGCATTTGAATCTCACAATTTTCCACCTCAAATGCAATTTGTCCATCCTTCCCTCAAGATACACTTCATCATCTAGCAAATAAAGTATGCTTCACCAGACCACAACAGTGCTTGAACTTGTTGCTTGGCAAAGCTTTTGTCATCATGTCTGAAGCATTATCTTCAGTACACACCTTCTTTACTATGACTATTCCCTTCTCAAGTATATCCCTCACAAAATGCAGCTTAACATTTATGTGTTTTGATCTCTCATGAAACACTTGATGCTTGACTAAGTGAATGGTACTTTGGTTGTCACAATGTATGGCTACTGATCTCTGATTTATCCCAAAATCTTGAATTATGCCCTTCAACCGTATAGCCTCTTTCAGAGCATCCCCAATGGGGAGGCAAATGAGGAGGCAATGGCAAATTTGCCTCCAAACACCCTTCCAATGGGGAGGCAACTATAGAAGCAAATTTGATGGAGGTGAACAGTGTTAGGTAAATTAGCCGAAACACTGTTCACCCGGCAACTCTTCTTTCCTTTTTTTTTTTTTTTTTATTTTTGTTTTAATTAGGTTTTTTGTTTTGTTTTCTTTTTTCTTTTTAATTTTAATTAGCTCTTTTGTTTTTTAGTGAATAAAATAATGTATTGATTTAATAGAAATATAATTTGTAACTAATTGAAATATAATAAGACAACATTAAATAAAATACCAAATATTAAATTACAAAATATAATAATACAATAATAAAACTTCATAATATAAAAAAATACCAAATTTTAAATAAAAAAAAACACAAACATGCTAAATTAGAACACACAAAATCATAACTACCCATACAAAATATAAATTAAACATGAACAACATGAATTTAGTATTCTCCAAGACCACTTCCGGATCCTCCAATATTATCAAAATATTGCCCAAAAGTGTCGGGGGAATTTCCAAATTGGGTTTGATATTTTATTAAATATGTGATATTTTAATTGTGGGTAATTTTTAAAGATTTAAATGTAAATATCAAATTATAAATTTGATAATATACAAATATTAGATAAAATTAAATAAAAGTTGATTAAATTAAGAATATTTCAAGAGAATATTCCCTTTGAGTTAAAATTTGAGTGGTATGATTGGGAGTGATTTTATTGTTAGATGTAAATTTGGAGGCAAATTGGGTGAGTTGGAGGCAAATTTGCCTCTCCCCATTGGGAATGCTCTCACAGCCTCAGTCATTGCAATGTATTCAGCCTCAGTGGTTGAAAGAGCCACCACTGATTGCAATACTGATCTCCAACTTACAGCAGTACCATGAAGGGTGAATACATAACATGTGAGTGATTTTCTGGAATCTATGCTTCCTGCAAAATCCCTCCAATGGATTCTTCACATTATCTGATCTTTCAAATAACAAGCCCAAATTAATTGTATCATTCAGATATCTTAGTACCCACTTCAATGCTTCCCAATGGAACTTCCCTGGATTTGCCATATACCTTGTCACCATGCTTACAACATAAGCTAAGTCAGGTCTGCTGCACACCATAGCATACATGAGACTCCCAACTCCACTAGCATATGGCACTCCACTCATTTGCCTTCTCTCCTCATCAGTTTGAGGTGAATGCTTCACAGAAAGCTTGAACTGCTGCCTAAAGGGTGTAGAAATAAGCCTTGACTGATGCATAAAGTATTTCTCCATAACTTTCTTTAAGTAATCTTGCTGAGATAGGAGCAACACACCAGTAGATCTGTCTCTGACAATATCCATACCAAGTATTCTTCTAGCTTCTCCAAGATCCTTCATCTCAAAAGTAGAGTTCAACTTTGCTTTGAGATTATCAATTCTGGAATAGCTTCTACTGGTTATTAGCATATCATCCACATACAGTAACAAGTATGTGATGATGAGTGCACCTTCCTTCTCAAAATACACACAACTATCATATTTACACCTTATGAATCCAATAGAAATCATAAAGTGATCAAACTTCTTGTACCATTGCCTAGGACTCTGCTTGAGCCCATAAAGAAACTTCTTCAACAGACACACATTTTCTTCATTTCCAGGTGCAACAAACCCCTCAGGTTGATGCATGTAAATGGTTTCAACTAAGTCTCCATGCAGAAAAGTAGTTTTCACATCCAATTGTTGTAACTCCAAATTGTCTTGAGTGACCTTTGATAACAGCAGTCTTATGGAGCAATGTTTAACAACAGGTGAAAACACCTCATTGAAATCAATGCCCTCCCTCTGAGCGAAGCCTTTTGCCACTAATCTGGCCTTGAACCTCACCTTCTCAATGATTCCCACCTCTACTTTCCTTTTGAACAACCATTTACAGCTAACAAGCTTTTGTTTCTGAGGTCTGTCAACAAGTACCCATGTGTTGTTCTTCTGTAGAGATTGAAGCTCTTCTTTCATGGCCACCATCCACTTCTCACTTTCTTTTCCAGAGATAGCTTCCTGAAAGGTTCTAGGCTCATGGTGCTCTAGCTCTTCTGCAGTGATGAGTGCATAAGAGATCAGATCAGCATGACCAAATCTTGCAGGTGGTTGTATGTTTCTTCTTTGTCTATCTCTTGCCAATCTGTAGTTGCTCAGATCATGAGTGTCTTCAGTTTCTGCCTCAACTTCACCATGTTCTTCATCAGTGCCTTGTGCTACAGCTTCTTCAGATTCAGGATTAGGTTGTTGAGTCACCACCTCATCTGGTGAAGTAACTTGTGTTATATCTCCATCAGCATCATGAGATATCTGAGTGTTCATGTATCCAAGTTTTTGCTCATTGAACACAACATCTCTACTGACTATACACTTTTGGTTTCCTAGTTCCATACACCATAGCTTATAGCCCTTAACACCTTTTGGGTAACCAATGAAAACACATCTTAATGCTCTGGGCTCTAACTTGTCTTGTCTTATGTGAGCATAGGCTAGACATCCAAACACCCTCAGTTTAGAGTAATTAGACAATCTTCCATACCAGATTGCATCTAGTGTCTTGAAATTGACAGCAGAAGAATGTGACTTATTAATCAGATAACATGCAGTGTTAACTGCTTCTCCCCAAAAAGCTTTTGGAAGCTTTGCATCTGATAACATGCATCTCACCCTCTCCAATATAGTTTTGTTCATTCTCTCAGCAAGACCATTTTGTTGAGGGTTTGCTGGATGTGTCTTGTGATGTCCTTGTGCTTGCAATACTCCAGAAATTCATCAGACAAGTATTCAAGGCCATTGTCAGTTCTGAGATGCTTGAGTTTCTTGCCTTTGTTGTTTTCAAGTTCAGTGAGCCATTCTTTGAACTTTGAGAATGCCTCATGTTTGTGTTTCAGAATGGACACTCATACTCTCCTGCTAAAATCATCAATGAAGGTCATGAAGTATCTTCCACCCCCATGAGTTTCAACTCTTGAAGACCCCCACAAATCTGAATGCACATAATCAAAGGGCTCTTTAGTGTTGTGTGTGCCTTTAGTGAACATCAGCTTCTTAGATTTCCCAAGAACACATTTCTCACATAATTCAAGCTTGTTGACATTATTTCCAGAGAATACACCTTTCTTTGAGAGTTCAATCAAGCCCTTCTCTCCAACATGAGCTAGTCTACTATGCCATAACACAGTATCAGCTTGACTCATTACAACTTCAACATCCCCAACAACAGTAGTTCCAATCAGAGAGTATAAACCATTCTTCTTACTGCCTTTCATCACAACCTTTTTTCCCTTTTGTCACTTGCAAAGTTCCCCTATTTGTATTGAACTCACACCTAGTGGCATTTAGTGTTCCCAGAGATATGGAATTCCTCTTCAATTCAGGAACAAATCTCACATTTGATAGAGTTCTTATTTTGCTATCATGCATTCTGATTTTGACAGAACCAGACCCTTTCACCCTACAACTTTCATCATTTCCCAAAAGAACAAGGCCTCCATTAAATTTATGTATATCTTGAAACCACCTTTCTTCAGGACACATGTGAAAAGAGCACCCAGAGTCAAGAATCCATTCATGACTCAGGTTATTGCTGCTTACAGAGAGAGCATCAGCACTCTCATAACCATCATGTGCTTCTGGCCGGAGTTCTGCCCGGGGTAAACTTCTTCTTGTCTGATCTTTCTTTTTTTTTTTTTCAGGCAATTCTTCTTCAGATGCCCCACTTTATGGCAACTGAAACACTTCCATTTCTCCACAAAACCAGTCTCTCCTTTCTGATCACCCTTAGCTTGATTATCACCTTGTTTCTTCTTCTGAGATTGTTTCTTGTTCTTCTTGAACTTCACATTCAAGCCCTCTCCAGATGCCTGAGTTTTCTTGTCACTCTTCATCTGTAGAAACTTAAGTCTTGATTGTTGTCTCAATCTCTTCAAAACTCAGTTGATCTTTTCTTCCAAACAGAAGGGTGTCTTTGAAGTTTTCAAAGGACTTTGGAAGAGAATTCAACAGGATAAGGGACTTGTCATCATCATCCAACTTGACTTCCAAGCTCTCAAGATCATCAACTGATCTATTGAACTCATCAAGCTGCTCCACAAGACTCTTCTCCTCCACCATTTTGAATGCAAGAAGTTTCTGCTTCATGTAAAGTTTGTTGGAGACAGATTTGGTCTGGTAAAGATTCTCCAACTTCTTCCAAACATCTGTGGAGGTTTTTTCTTTAGCCACTTCTCTCAGAGTCTTATCTCCAAGGCAGAGAATAATGGTGTTGTGTGCCTTCTCAAGAATCTCATTCTTCTTTGCTTGATCCGTTGAAGATGTCGACGGCCATTGATCTGCAGGTTTGAGAGCATATCCCAAACCGTGTTGAATGAGTAGCGTGTTCATCTTGATCTTCCACAATCCAAAATCATTCTTACCGGTGAATTTCTCCACATCCAGCTTCATCGTAGTCATTGAGAAGAGATTTGCTTCCCACAGTCGGCATCACTTGTTAAACTAATGACCAGGTATTAGTTCGTGCACGTACGAGTATCACTTGCAGAACTAAACAGTATTAGTTGAACGATGAATGAATACTGAAACGAAAAACGTGAAGAACAGAGAATTTACGTGGTTCGATCCAAAAGATCTACATCCACGGAGGGTCAGGACACAATCACTACTCAATCACGAACGAATTACAAGTTACACCCGCAATTATCACGAATCAATCTGAGTTTTCCCCAAAACTAATGAAGAACCCTAAATCGATAACTGCTAATAACCCAGAACCAACTCAGAGAAGAAGAAAACTGAAATTACACATTCTAGATGAAACAACAAAACTTAACCCCAACCAATTAGACTCGATTCGTTCCAGAAGCTTCGTCAATCTCGTGTTAAAGACGTGATGAGCTAGGGCGCGCAAGCCTGAGGGTTCAAATTCTGATTTGACTGGACAACTGAATCAGTTAGGCCTCGACTCCGATTTTGACTAAGTCGCCCGGTTCACGCGGTTCACCCCCGGTTCAAGTACTTAAGCGCAGAAATAAGCGAAATGCTTCAAGTATCATTTCCAAAGTGTTAAGGTATTACTTCCAGACAGTAAAGGTATTACTTCACAAGCCTTTGCAGAAAACATCCCAAATGCATTTGAATCTCACAATTCCCCCTTCCAAGACACTAGAGTCCATAATTCATAGAAATGATGTTAATTGTGATTAACAAGGATTTGAACAACCAAACTAAATGATTCTTTAATCTTAAATATCTTAAATAATTGGAATAGATTATATGAACTAATAATAGAAATACGTTGGATATATGTAAAAATTATTAATTTTTTTCCTCGTGCCTGTTTTTATGTAGATCTTTACTAAGCCGCTTAGTCTACAAATTTTTATGTATGACTTTTAACTACGCATTCTTTGGTCACCCTCGTGCTCTTCTAATTAAAAGAATTCAAGTTCATCGACACCATACGTCTTACATGCACAAACCACTAAATGATGCTCTTGCATCTTCTCTTCAATGGGTGCAATGCCTAATCTACAATAACAAATTTTCGTTCATCACTATATCTCTCTTGATTTTACCACAAATCGGATGGAGCATGCACATCTCTATCACATTCATTTTGTGCACCGGAGTTCTTTTGGTTGATTCTAGTGTATGCCCTCATAGCTCTAACTTTGTGTTGGCTTTTGCTTTCGTCTCCTCAATTAATACAACGTCATTTGCAAAAAGTATGGTTCAAGGTAGCTCGTCCATAACAATCATAAATAGAAAGATAGAAAGTGATTTAATGCAGACTCTTGGTGTAGCCCAATAATGACAACAAATTCATCGGCCGTACCTCCGGAGGTTCTAACTCCATCGTACATACCCTTAATTATGGTTATATACTTGATAGGCACTTTTTTTTTTCTAGTGTCCATCATAACACCTTTTTTGGTATTTTATCATATGCATTTTCAAAATCGATAAAAACCATATGCAAATCTTTACCCCTCTCTCGATAATATTTCTATGAGTTGTCAAAGTAAATGGATGATCATAAACCCAGACTAGTTTCCCAAAATATCAATAAGACTTCTTAACCTTCTCATAGCTTCATTGTGTGACACACAAATTTAATACCACGATAGATAGAACAACTATGAATGTCACCCTTATTCTTATGAAGTTGTACTAAAGTATTCTTCCTCTAATCATTTGGGATCTTATTTGTTTTTCAAATCTTGTTGACGAGACATGTAAGCCATTTTATCCCTACCTCACCCAAAGATTTTCACACTTGGATTGGAATTCCATCGGATGGACTGTTTTTCTCGTCTTCATCTTCTTTAAAGCTCCATTAACAAGACTTTTTAAATAAATAATTTCATTGTGAGATAATTTTAAGTAAATTTTTATCATCATATATTAGAGTTGTTTAAAAAATGTCTAGTTATATAGCTCCCTCCGTCCTATTTTAGATTGTTCATTCGCTGTTTGACTCGTGTTTTAGTCAGCGAGTTGTTTATTAATATTTGAAATGATAAAGATATTTTTAAGGTGAGGTACGATAATCCTACCCCTCACCTATCCTGCACCTCCTTAAAAATCACTTTCTCATTTCATATACTAGTAAATAACTCGCTTGTTAAAACACAAGTCAAATAATGAATGTAAAATCTAAAAGAGGGCTGAGGGACTATAATTTATTATCTCATATCATGTGCTAACTATTTAAGATGCAGAGCACAATTAAATTTTGTTGGATGCAATTAGAAAGAAAATAAATATATGTGGGGAAATGCAAGTCAAAATAAGAAGTACTAGTACTAGTGTATCTATCAAAACCTATCTGTGCATGTTAGCAGAAGCACATGATGGGCCTATTGTCATATGTACCCTTTACTCTCAGCTGGCTCCTGCACATCCTGCCCATTCTACTCCTCACTAATGGGCCAATCTTGCATTTATTTTATTTTAACACCATCAATAGTACAACATATGCTTATAATAAATAATCTCAAAAACAAAACAAAAGGCAATCTTTTCTCTACTTAAAATTCACATGCCTATGTTACTATTCTGGACAAGAAAATAAGACAAATTTCAACATGATAATCAAGATCAAGATACCCCATTTATGTTCAACTTCTTTTTTTTTTTTTGATCGGGCAAAGTTAGATGTTAGTTGTTAGTAGTTAGTACATCAAACACTCAAATACTCCACGAAATCGTCAATTCACCTTATAACTCCCATAACTCCAAATTCGTTCTCAGAGGGAATCGAACCTGAGTCTCCCACTCAAATGAGGAGCCTAGTGGTCAGGTGGGCTAAGCCACCTGGGTATATGTTCACCTTTATCAACAGTCAAAAGTTGTTTTAAACTTTAATAACCAATTATTTTAACAAGATTTGAGAGGCTTATTACTTTTGCTCTAATATTTAGAGACAACCTAAATGTTTTATGTAAATTCTTGCTGTGTATGAAGCTGACCAATAAATAATCACCTCTTTTCTCCTTTTCTGATACTCTTTTTTAATATTTTTGCTTTTCACTTGTGAATGAATCCCTAGAGCACTAGTTTGTGTCCTTCAAAAGTAGGACGCGATAAGTTAAAAAATGAATAATAGACAAATGAATAAGGTTCACATGAATGCTTCAATTCTGCTGCATTTTCTGATGAAGATTACTAGATCAATCAATGGTTGCATTCTAAACATGTCTATAAGATCCTACACTACAGTTCTTGATTTTGTTTTCTACAATGAATTATTTCACCTTCTTTAGTCTTCGTGCGAATAATCTGCGCTCATCCCACACGTCTTTCGCTATGCCAAATGCTTCCAAACTCATCAAAACGTAGCGCATATATATGACAAATACTTCTATTTACTATGCAATTCATATACATTTTTAAATTGTATTAGTTCTTTTACTAAAAGGTATTAGTTGATAACTTATTTCAATGAACAAAGTTAGTTGTTTCATTGAACAATATTAA
Organism: Stenogyne calaminthoides; assembly: GCA_037126765.1. NCBI lineage: Eukaryota > Viridiplantae > Streptophyta > Magnoliopsida > Lamiales > Lamiaceae > Stenogyne > Stenogyne calaminthoides. Next base: position 19,772,155 of record JBBCBC010000005.1, on the reverse strand, counting down.
TTGTTCACCAACTATACTCTGCAACTGGTGCACCCAAGTATACTCTCTATCTATATATATGTATATGTGTGTATATATATTGTTCACCAACTATACTCTGCAACTGGTGCACCCAAGTATACTCTCTATCTATATATATGTATATGTGTGTATATATGGAGCCCGATGGTGAATTTTTTACGAAGCCCAACATTAATATAAATTATTTATATCATATTACAATAAATATATAAGTATTGACAAAAACTTGTATGGGACGGTCTCATATATGAGACGAGGCACAAACTAGCACAAATTAACACCCTTCTCTCCCAAAATGTTAAACGTCAATACTCAAATTATGTTCCGTCACACTATGACACTGTCTCACACATTTGTGTCTCGTATGTATTTTATAATTGTGCTATGTTCTATTATAAATCTAACTATCGGGCTCCATATCATTAAGTTATTTATTTATTCATATGGATGAGAGAAAATGATGGAGAAACAAGTGTTTATTAGGGCATATAATGACATGTGTTAGCACCATCACTAAAACTCCTCTCCCCACAATGACCAATACAACTGGCAATACTTTGATTCTTCTCGAAACATATATACATATATATAAATAAATAAATAATATTGTGCAAGCCAAAAGGATATAGAGAGGCAAAGGACAAAAAATAGTCTAGGATTTCACTCTGATTTCTTTGGCCCTCTTATAAATACATACAAACACCACCCACATTTCACACTCTTGATTCTATGAATACATCAACTTCACAACACAGCAGCGGCTGTGAATCCGGTTGGACTGCTTATTTTGATCAGGTCTCAAATTCAACTGATAAATACAGCAGCAGCAGCAGGGGATTTTACACAAATTATGAAGAAAAAGGGAGATATTATGAAAATCAAGAAGAAGAAGAAGAAGATGAGGATTTGTCAATGGTGTCAGATGCATCATCTGGCCCTCCTAATTATTCCTACACATCTTTTTCTAGAGAAAAAAATAAGAGTAAAATAAAAGAGGCAATTATTAGGCCTAAAAAGGAGCAGAGTTTGTGCCTTGATGATACTGCTAGTTCCCCTGTTTTCTCTTTCTCTAAGGTAAGAAGTAAGAACAAGATCAAGAACGCACACACACACATTCTTGTTTTTTCTATGTTTGGATTCTGATTATTGTTGTTGTTAAATTGGATTTCAGAAGAATGTACCTCCTAAGCATGATCATGAAGCTTGTCCTGATGCACATTATGAGGTAGTACTAGTGCATTTTGTAATGGTATTAGTTGTTTTACTAAAAGGTATTAGTGGGTCAGTATTAGTTGTTTTCGCTAAATAGTTGTATTTACTGAACGGTATTAGATGTGTTTGGTTCGAGTGCGTTCTTGAATGGTATTAGTTGTTCTTACTAAAAGGTATTAGTGGGTCAGTGTGAGTTGTTCTCACTGAACAGTATTAGTTGTGTTTGATTCAAGTGCATTTTTGAATGGTATTAGTTGTTCTTACTAAAAGGTATTAGTGGGTCAGTGTAAGTTGTTCTCACGGAACAGTATTAGTTGTGTTTGATTCAAGTGCATCTTTTAATGATACTAGTTGTTTTACTAAAAGGTATTGGTGGGTTAGTATTAGTTGTTTTCACTTAGCAATATTAATTATTTTTTACTAAACAACATTAGTTGTGTTTTGTTTTGGTGTGCACCCAAATGTTACTCATTCACTGTACTAAAATTAACAACATATGTGTCTAATTATTTATTGAATACATATGTGCAGGGTGAATCCATTGCAAAGAAGAATTTTAATTTCTTCAAGAGGGGAAAATCAGGTTAGTTTTTTAATATTTTCATGTGATGATAAATTGATTATTCATTTGAACATGGTCTGATTTGTTTGTCCTATGAACAGGAAGTTTGCTGGGAAGAAAGAGGCAGTAAGAAATGGGAAAAGGTATATTTGCTCAAGAAAATTATGGGATTTTCAGAAAGCAAAAGGGAATGAATGGCAGCTGAATCTCAACCCTCTTTGTCTGTATCTATTTTAATTTAATCTTATATTTATTTAATCTTTTCAACCTGTTATTTGTTCCTGTCCATGCAGTAGGGAACAAACCTAAAATCATACAATGTAAAAATCAAATTTGAAAAAAGAAAAAAAAAAGTAGGCAAGAATGCATATGTTCTTTTTTCTTTTCTTGAATAAATGGACCTTCAATGCATGTGTATTTGATAAAGAATAATCCTCACTTGCATCACACAATAGAATCTAAGGCAACATTTTCAGTGTATTCAAGAATTTCTAAAATATGGAAGAAAACAAAGTAGATAATGAAGTGAATGGGTCTTCTACTTTTCGTAATTATGTAAATTTTGAAGAGAAAAAAGTACACATGGTAAAAAAAAATGGTGAAACTGAAAAAGACAAAACTCATATGTACAATATTTTTAGCATCATGTATAATCACATACAACTGTAAACGAACGAGCTAGAGAGGAAGATGTAGTAGATTCAAACTCAATAAACCACACACATTTGCAATTACAAAACTTTAACCACTCTTTTAATAACATATCATTTAAAATTAAAGCATATAATTATCCAAATAAAAATTAGCCAACTAAGCCAGGGAGTAAGGTGGGGTGGACTTAAGTTCATAAATTAATTTTAAAATAAAAAGGGGATGATATATTGAAAATCATAATGAAGAGTGAAAGAATTTTAGTCCCTCTTTTAACTCTTTATTTATTATTTTCCCCTCCCACCAAAAAGTCCAAAAAAAAGGGCATATGACAGCTCCCAATAAATTAAATTTGATACAATTATTGGAATTTGTTGGAATTGAATTCTTCTTCGAAATCTTATTAAAGTTGTAGCAATCCTCACAATTTGAAGCCATATCTTTGGGAATGACACAGATTTTAGGAAAAGGACAAGGCATCACAGCTGTGCCTTCTCATTGACCCTAACAATATCTCCCTTATTTCATGCTGCTCTAATAATTGATACTTTATCATTGTTGTACCTATAATTCAAGCTTAAAAATCAAAATCACACATGGCTATGAGGGAAATTAAAATGCCCAAAAATTACATTACTTCAAATTTGTTTCTAACAAAATTCTAGTTAATACTCCCTTTAACTCCAAATGCTTGTCTTTCTGGAGAGGAATTTTTTTCTCAAAATGTTAGTCATTTTGCATTAGTATAGGAGGATTAAATGTCATATTTCGACTTTATCTTTATATTTACTTTTGTGGAAATATGCAATAAATGATCATGTAATAAATAACAAGGTAAAAATGACACTATATATATAGGTATATATATTGTTGAATTGGTATTAGTCATTTTAGTTGATAGTGTTAGTTATTTTTATTGAATTGTATCCGATGTACTAGTAATAATGTTCAATTAAAAGAACTAATATTAATTTGTGAAAATAACTAATGTCGTTTAAAATTTCACTTGAATTGCACTGAGTGCATGGTGTACAAGAGACTTTGTCATAATTTAGATACATCTTATACTAGAATTTGTTAAAACAAAAAGGAAAAAGAAAGGAGCCCATCCCCATATTTTTGTGAGAAAATCAAGTTACTTTTAGTCAATGGTTGATACAATTACAACAAAGTTTTGTATACACTTGATGCCCTTGTGTTATTCGTAGTTTTAAATGTTATTTATTTTTTACTAAAAAATACATTTTCTATCTCATACTCGATTATTCATTGGCAAAGAAAATTGATCACATACTCAATCGTTATTTTCATAATTGACAATAAAACAACATGTTTTTACAACTATATTCTCCCTAATTAGTCTAATTATATCTCAAGTCGTTACTTTACATACATTAATTCACCTTTATTAATTAAGCTCAAGTCTTCTAAATCCCTGCAAATAGTAAATAGTAAATGGGTAATTGAGTATGGAACGAATTGAGTATTATTTAATCAATTCTAATACTTTTCACAGAATAAAAAAAAATATTAATTATTTTCACTAAAAAGTATTAGTCGAGTACACTTCATCATACAAATAGTAGTGTATATAAGATTTACCATACACTTAAACATAATTAAATTCTTGAAAAGGTAATTAAAACTTATCTTCTAGATGAACATAAGTTTATATGGATAAAGACACAACCTTCAACCTGTGTAATAAAAAGACCAAATCAAGTCATAGGCATACCCATCAATCCATTTTTGTGAAAACCAAGTTAAGGAATGGTAGGTAAAATAACTATGAATATTTTTCTTTAAACATGTGCATAGATATGTTTGGGGAGTAATTGTGTTTAATCAGTCCTTGCTGTACTCAACTAAATTTAATACACTTTTGGGAAGTATGTTTAGTTCAATAGTGGGTTTGGTTTTGTTTATTGATTGCTTTTAATCTAGTCAAATGTTTGTCCCATGTTGATAGAAATATTTGTCCACATTATGTTAAAAAAAACCCAAGAATTTGGCCTCGCGATTGCCCCCAATTATTATTTTTTCCCTACTTTTATTGTTCGTCAATTATTGAAAAATTTCATGCACACTACACACGTGCACTACATGGAGATTCACCAACAAGAAAATATAAACAAATTTCATTGAGCGGCTAACTAAATTTCCAACCGGATAAACATCCACGTGTGCTTACACTCTTGCAAAATTTAAAAGACAAACTATGTGTAATATCAAACAAATGAAAAAAAATAAATAAATCATATGAGACGGTCTCATAAATGAGACGGGATACAATCTAACACAAATCACACCCACCCCCTTTTTAAAGCGTCAATGTTCAAATTATGTTTCGTCTCACCGTAAGACCGTCTCATACAAGTATGTCTCCAAACAAATTATAAAAATTTATCTAAATTAAATATTGATGTACATTGAGATTGTGTCTCAAGAACACGATAAGTCTCGAATATAAGTTTATTGAATATAAGATGTTCTCACAATAATTCAACCGATACTTATTTATACTAACAAAATATAAAGATTTAACTTGCTTCCAAAGAAATATCAAAGTAAAAATGAAAAATATATCAAGATATATTATATGGAATATTCTAGACTTAAATATAAAAGAAAATTAAAATAATTTAGATTCAATAAAAAAAAGAAAATACTTAATTATGATAATGATAATGATGAATATATAATTACTAAGCGACACGGGGTTTTATTCCATCAAATTTGATTTGTCTAATATCTTCCTTTTCTAACTAACTGATAACATTTTTCCCATTTTCAATATGAGATGAATGACCTCACAAAAGAATGTTTCATTAAGAAGAAGATATAATTCATACTTTCGAAATAAAAGAGAAGGAAAAGCCAAAATCCAGCTGGAGATGAATAGAGCAGTGACGGAGCCAGGATTTTCATTCAACGAGCTCAATCGATAGTAGAGTAACACTCCTTTGATCTATAATTGTTATGTATAAAAATTATCATTGTTATTATCAGGGACGGTGCTACATGGGGGCCAAGGGGGTTCCTGGGCCCCACTTGAATTATATATATATATATATATATATATATATATTTGTATAAGACGGTTTCACTGTGAAACGGAGTATAATTTGGACTAGTTTTTATCCCGTCTTATATATTGTTAACTTGATGAGGTTAGAGTTTTAGCTAATTTCAAAGTGTGTCTTCTTTGCCTATATAAATTTTCTTATTATCCTTCATGTGAGGAGGAGAGAGTAAAAGAGAGAAATAGATATGTATAATTTACATGTTAAAATATGTATATATAAATATATTTAACTCAGTTACTATAAAAAATTTAGTCTAATTTTTAGATATAATATAAAAAATTTAAAGTGCATTTAACTACTCTGCATTATAAATTGGGCCCCCCTCAGCAAACTTCCTTGTTCCGCCACTGGTTATTATGCATAATAATAATAGCAATTTTTTTACATAACAGTATCATTGAAAAATATAGCTCACACAAATTTTTGTCTTAATAATAATAAAAAATATGAAAATAAAAGTTTAAAATAGGAACATAAATCAATACCTATATTTATATAATCAAAATATGTAATTACATATAAATTTATAAATAAAAATTTAATTAATCTAAATTACAACATTCATCTTCAATTCTTCATGATTTAAAAGCTACATGATAAATATATTACCAACTTTTTAAAAAACATCATTTTTAATGTATACAACCAAACAATTATTCAAAAAATCTTAGAACAAAGGGAGTACTACCTTTAAGGTCACAGATACACTCAATCCAATTAATTCCTTATTTTCTACATAAAATCTACAAAATTAACGTTCCACACTCTACCCGTAACACTTTTTTTTTCCTTAAAACTTTTCTAGGAGGGGGTATAAGAGAAAGTGGAAGGGGAAGGGGGTAGCATCCCTCAGGTTATAAATAAACCAACACTGGAACAAAGACATGGTAGTATGTAAGCTAAATAAAGGACAGAAGAAAAGCAAAAGATCGAAATCATACACACTAATAAATGAAAATGAGCGCCATTAATAAGTTTGAAGATGAGAGCAAAAAACCTCTTCCAAATTGAAAAAAAATTAAAATAACTATCATAACATGTTAACAGCGTTATAAGTAATACATTGCACAACATTATCAAGACAGCCCGGAGCAAAAATGATGAAGGCAACATTAACCACCTTCCCTGCCTAATAAATAGGCTGAAAAAAGTACTATGTCCCGTAAATATGTCTATGGACAGGCTGGGCGTCGAAACTGTCCACAACTCTGTCCCACGGTTTGCTTATCACCAAAAGGGAGTTTTCAGAAAGATGTTCCACAAACAATGCACAACCTTGTGCGAATGGACGGAACTCAAAGTTCTTTAGACCACTGTGTTTATTGTCTGTCCTAAGGCGTTTAAGTGATTTATGTCCGTTGCTGTGTAACTTTCTTGTTAATCCATGGCCGTTTGATAGGAGAGCATCGTCGTCTTTTTCAACTGGTGTTTCGAAATCAATCATGCAACGGGTCCTGCAGCAGTAGAGGTGTTAGTTTTGGAAGTGGAAATATGGAATGAATGATGCAGGTAAAATTCAAAGAAAGCTAACATTTAGCAACAATTTTTTTTTATCATTTGAGTTTTCCAAGGCAGTCAAAACTGGCATCACTCAAGACATTTCATGCCCAAAGAATAATTATATCTGGTAGTGGATTTCTTCACAAGATTCTGAAAAAAAATTGGTTTAACTGCGGCTAAAATCACAATTTTTGCGTTAACTGCAGTTTAATATAGACAATTGGATCAAATCAGACGCCAAATAAAAAAGAAATTGCAAATGAAACTTCGGGGCAGCCCCCCTCTTGCCCGATTCTGACTTTATTAGTCCCTCAATCACAGTATACATTTCAACACCACAGTATACCGTGATTTAGGGCCTAATAACCCCGGACTCGGGCAAGAGAGGCGCTGCCCGGAAGTTTCAATTGGGAATATTTTCTAAATTGGTGTTTGATTTGCTATTATCATTGTCTAGATTAAACTGCAATTAATGCAAAGGTCATGATCTCTAGCCTCAATCACATTATACATTTCAACACCACAGTATACCGTGATTTAGGGCCTAATAACCTCGGACTCGGGCAAGAGAGGCGCTGCCCGGAAGTTTCAATTGGGAATATTTTCTAAATTGGTGTTTGATTTGCTATTATCATTGTCTAGATTAAACTGCAATTAATGCAAAGGTCATGATCTCTAGCCGCAATTAGGCCAATAATTTTCTATAAGGAAATTTTATAAAGCCAACATTGACTATTTTTATAACTAGTTAAGATTAAAGATTACAAGAGGGACGTGATATATAGTTGGACGTTATAAATAGGCACCTATGAACTAATGCTAACATTTATGGACTTGGGAAGTACAAGAATTTGATGATAATTTTTTTCCAAATGAACATGCACGCAAAAGAACCATCAAAACCCAGAAAAAGGAAATCCACATAAAGAATATCTAGCAGATAATATATGACTTTACCAGGGACTATAGACAATAACCGAAGACGAAGTTGAGGATGGCTGGATGGAAAGTCCAATAACTTCTCCTGGAAATTCCTGAAATCTCCTTGGAAGAGAAAATGTATGATGCAAGGACCATTTACCCAAGTTTTTCGCCTCCACATCCAGTGCATAAACCTTATTTGAAGAGGTGGAGATGATGAGAATGTTACTATCTTTTTTTGGAGAAAAACCACCAGCTGTGACAGCGGCTCCATCCAATCTTGATATAAACCAGTGTTTCCTGAAACGAAAAAATAAGCAACATATATATTATGTAAAGGATTTTCAAGCAAATCACTACAGAGAATTGGAATTCAAATTCACTTCACCAATGTTGTACTGCTATGTTAATATATTTTAGCCTTTGGATTCGGTAGTCAATTTTGTAGAATCGAGAACAGGAAACCAGTATAAATAATCCATTTGGTGAATGATACAAGAATGAATTACTTGAACTCGGAATTTTTTATTATTTATTATACAAGCAACAAAAAACTTTGTTCAAACAAGATCATTTTACCATTCAACAGGACAGCTGTAGAAGTGTACAATACCTGAGCGTCTCAAGACTGAAAATATACACATCCCCAAAACAGTTGACGGCAGCTAACCACTGGCAATCCTTGCTTGTGAACATTTTTGTAAAGGGAGGTTCACTAGGTGGTAAACTCTCAACTTCGTAATTCCGACAAGGAGTAAAAGCATGAACGACCTCCGTACTTTCAACATCTACCACCTGTAACACGAGAACAAGCTTAAGAGCAAAAGTAGCAATATACTTAGTTGCCTAAAACTGGGACTCAACGAACATCGAGAATCCTAATATAATTTTACAATTATGATCATATCTCAATTACTTGTGTCAAGGGAAACAGTTGTTTATTTGTATGCACCAATTATATATATAGTAAAAAGTAAAATAGGATGATAACCTCTGCAGAAGAATTCAAGACAAAGAACTAGAAAGCAAAGGCAGGATATAAAAATATGTTCCGGGTGGCTTTATGAATCTAATGTTGCTAGATTAATGAGTTCAGCCATGTAAACTTGTTTAGTTCCCCAAGGGGGCTACTTATCCATAAATTATGAATATTTCATTATTAATGGAAAAGAATGTTATATTTCATATCGAAAGAAAGAAACCAATGGTATTATAATATATTAAGTCGTTGCAGAAGAATAAGAGACGGCGTTTAATTATAATCAACACTAAACTTCATAGCACTAAATATATCGTGTGCAAATAACATCATATCAAGTAACCACATAACCTGGGACTAACAACACAAGCAAGCAAACGTATTAAAAAAAAACAAGAACAAGGAAGAAATACATACATATATCCTTCTGTCCTGCCCAGCTAATAGTAATCGTGAGGAATCAGAGCTGAAAATCATGCAATGCGCAAATGGCAACCCCTGCGGCAGCTGTCTTTTTTTTATAGTCCATAAATTTTTACCTGATTTATTCCTCTTCAACTCGAATAAATTGGGTTTCACATGATCAGAGTAGGAAAATGATGCGCCTGATGAGGAAATTGCACTGCATATGATCTTCCGAGGAGCCTTGCAACTAACTCGTGCCACTAATTCAGTGTTAGCAAGTCCAACAGATGGGCCACGACTAACATCAGATACAACACCCTTTTCCAATCGCACACAATAAATGCTTAGAGAGTGTGAATTTTGGATCAATAGCAATGGAGTCTGATTAAAATGTGTTTCTGACACAAGTTGCATCGGCATTCTCTGTGGTGCTGGGCATATATCATGTGGAGAGAACTTTGTAAATTCTTTAACAGAAGATGCAAAAAGCTTCGTATCATCACCAGCCGAGATAAGCATCGGCACACCCAAATGAGCCCATTTATGGTAACTGAAATCGAGGTGGTTTACTCTGCCACGTGCCCTCTTCACCTTTTCATCGGGTGGTAGATCTGCTGACGGAAAGAGAGCAGGTTAGTTTGTTCCAACTCCACAAGAATGTAACTTGAGATAAGGTAGCCAATGAAAGAAGCGTCAGTTAACAAATGAACATCAATCATAGTATCCAGTGATATCAAAATTATCAGAATCCAAATCACAAATCTACCTTCATGGCAGATTGGTACAGCTACGGTCAATGACCTCACATCATGAGTATGAGCTCTTTTATAGCCAACATAGATCCATCTCTTAATAGCTTCAGGAAAGGACTTTTCGTTACCTGAACCAACTGCCTCACTAGAAAGTTTATACAATATGACCTACAAAAATAGCAATTCACCACAAGGTATTTTGATCAAATTACAGAAAAAGAGAAGTAAAAATCAAGTAAAAATATGCTAACATAGTCATGAAGTGATTTTCATGGCAAAAGAGAAGCATTGAGATGGTGGCAAAATAATCAACCATAAAGGGAATCGATGAATGATCCATAATTCAAAGTATGAGATAGTTGCAAAATAATCAGCCATAACTCAGTAGAGAATCAATGGAAGAGCAGAAACCTACGGACCACGAAGGGAAGCCAGAAAATGGATATACCTGACCATCAGAACCAGCAGAAAACACTCTGTTATGACTTGGGGCAGCAGCTAAGGCATTTACATCACCCTTGTGATAAGAATGAGCCTGTAAAAGGGTTCCAAACTGACCATCCCAGAACTGCACATTACCAGAACTATCCCCACTGACGATGGTCCCACATCTGAACACCCCCCAAAGTTAAAAGAGGAAAAATAAAAAGAAATCAGTACATAACCAATATAATTCTGATATGTGAACACAAAGTGAGCTATTTGAACTGAGTTCATACCTTAGTGCAAGTAATGACCATATGCAAAGTTCACTTGCACTTCCAAGACCTCCAAGACCAACCGTTATTCTGTATATCTCTTGAGCTGATTTGACATTCCAACACCTTATGAACCTATTATTTTAAAAAAAAAACACTTAAATTCAGAAACCTGAAAATTTGAAATTAACACTCATATGCAGGTAGCAAAAAAAATGATTTTTGTGTAGCATTATCAGAATCCAGCTATTAGCTTAACTTAAACGATGATAGGGAAGTGACAAGTTGTCAAAAAGGTAGAGCGATTAAGGCACAAGTCGATGTTAGTGCACCTCAGACATACATACTAGGGTCATAACTTCACCTCAATACATACTTGCAGGGGGTTTCAAGTTTACAAGTTAAATTTGGCTTAGTTAGCTTAGTAATTTACAAATGGACCTCTAAAACAATAAAGATATTTGAAGGAAAGGGGAAAAAGCCGTATTTGGAAAATCAAAGCAAAATCAAGACATCTTTTAGTAGAAGTTTGTTTTGGGTTTTAAAAACTAGGATTTGGGTTTTGAAATTTAAAACCGGTTTCTAGTTCAGTATTTGAAATCTGGTTTTAGAAAACCACGACTACAACACCTATAAACCTACAACCATACTTTCCAATACAATTGATGATTTTCTCTCCTTACACATCTTAATACATTTAAATCATAATTCACATCCTCCAAACTTTACAATCACGCTCAACAATAATTATAATTATAATAATAATACAATTTCATTCACTCTTACACATTTATTTGACATAAGATTACCCCTCAAAAAACCCAAAACAAACGCACACCTTACTATTTATTAGGATTTCAAGATCCTCTAGATTTCAAAACCCGATTTTTAAAAGTCCCGGGAAACCCGAAACTACCATCACCTTATTGTCTCTTAACAGGTACAGTTTTAATAAGGTCTATTATTTGTATATATTATGAGTTTACACATCCACCTCGGCACATGCACTTTAATTGCACCTAGCGCCCTCAAGCAACAGACGGTCTTTGAGCCTTAATTACACCTAACACTATTGACAACTATGGGATATAACACATTCACACTGTATAAACAAAACTAGCATACCCGTCACTGCTTCCTGAATAAATCCTATTTGCATCTGAACTCCAGGTTACGCTGAGAATACGCCCTGAGGAAAATGAAAACAATAAAACATTGTTATAAACCACAACCAAGTAAGGCAAACAGGTTTCTCAGATATAGAGGTCAGATGTCTCACCACTGACCCTTGGCAGCGTCCTATTATAAATAAGTTTTTCTGCATCAGTAGCTGTATATATACGCACACAGCCATCATCACAGGCAATTGCTAGACGGGTACTGTCGGCATCATTTTCCTCGTGAATCTGAACTGCGCCTTTATCAGCATCTTCATCTTCGCTTTCACTACTATCCACTTCATCAACACCACTTATAATTGAAGAATTATCATGCCCGTTCTGATAAGACTTCATTTCTTGCTTCATGTTGGGCTGCAAATCATCACGTGGCTCCGCAGCAATCTGCCAAATTGAGATGCCGATGGAATCCAGAACCTCCTGCAGAAAAATAGAGCAACAAAAGATGTAGCCTATCAATAATTTGGATAAAACTTCCCCTTGTAATTTGATCACAAAAGAAGCCCTAATATAACCAAAAGTTCTAGTATTATTGTAAGAATCAACAAAATTTAAGTTTAGCTGCAGCTTGTTCAAGCTCTCCAAAAAGTTCAACTTTGTAGTCTTTGGTCTAAAGGGAAAATGATGTATAGTTGATTGTATCATGGTAAATTTGTAAATGCAATTGGAAATAATACAAGTTGTAAATGCAATATCAACTATCAAAATTTATATGTTCCATCAAATTCTACCAAATTTGAACTACTAAGTTCACAAGCATACTTCCAAAAAAACTAATATTAGCATGTCGTATTGTTTATAAGATGACTGAATCGTAAATGTAGAACAGCATAGAACTGCCGTCTTTACCTTTTGTCTCAAATCGAACAAATCCCATTCCGAAATCGACCCGTCAATGCTGGAAGACAACAACCGACCCAAAGACCCGCCTCTCGGCCCCGACTGACACCATACCAGCGACGACACTCTCGAATTAGGGTCCCCATGTATCGTCTACATACGAACCCCAAAAGAAAAGGTTCAAATTTACTTGAAAAAAATTGAAAGTACATAATATAAAACTAGCACATGAAGCATATGAAAAAGAGAGTGGTGGTTGGCGTACAAGCTGACAGTGCCAGCCTACGGAGCCGGGAGAAACAAGCCATATCTCAAGACAGCCGTCGGCGCGGGCTGCGGCCACCTGCGAGCCGTCGACGCTCGTGGCTAGGGCTACAACAGGTGATGGATTCCACTCCACTGACTTGTTTATGTAAAGCTTGTCAATCATCTCAGTTTATCGAAATTTCTCAAGATTTTATTGAATTTTGATAGCTTTGTGACGGAGGGACAAGAGAGCGGAGAAGCGAGGAAATAGGTTTTAGGGTTTAAGATCGAAAACCGGTTGAAAAAATTCAGGTTATTTGATTTTTATATTTGTAATGATTGGGCCGGATCAACATTTGAATATGGGCCTATAAGTCCATGTTTTTCTTTTTCTTCTTTTCTTTTTTTTAAGCTTTAAAGTCCAGTAAGAATAATTGAATAATATTATTTATTCAATATATAATATTATATTTATTCAATATATAATATTAAGATTATAGTATTTAATAATAATAACAAATTTATTATTTAATAATAAAATAATAAAAATCAACTATATTATAAAAATATAAAATATGGCCAAGTAGTGTGAGTTTGGAACTTAGGAGTATGTTCCTCTAGGTCTCAGTTTCAAACCCCTTAGGTGCGATCAACTTTTGAGATGACCCGTTAGTCGAAGGTGGATTATGGTCCCTCGAATTAGTCAGTCCATATCAATTACTAGTATTTAGACCCGCGTACCACGCGGGTTGAAATATATTATAGTATGTTATTGAATTAATTTTATTATTTGATATAATGAGTTTATCTATATTTTATACTAACTGTGTATTCTTTTTAGAAAGAAAAAATAATTTTGTTTACATTAACGACATTTATTTTGTATATTAATATTGTTTAAAATATCAAAATACGGATATAAAATTTATGGTCCATCAAATTTATATTACAAAATGGGAGAAAATTTTAATACATAGCAATGAAGAATAATAATTTTTTTTAAAAATGTATATTCTCAATTGTAAACTAAATAGTAGAGAAATCTAAAGGAAAATCTAAATGGTGTAGAGATTGTCAGTTGGAAAAAACAAATTTGAACATACTAATTTCTTACTACTAAAAAAATAGTTCAAAAGCCATAACGATAATAATAACTTTCACAATATTATATCTGGTGTTTGTCATATATTTTCAATTTGTGATATTATTCCTTCTCAAGTTTGATCATCAAGAGTCGTTTAGTGGTCGACACTTGATTCTCAACACCACTATCATCTTCCTTGCTTTGTGTGGGTCTGATAAATACCTAGCATCAACATGACCAAACAATTCAGTTGAGATTTATTTGAATAAAATAGGTCAATATCAACAGTTCCTTGGAGATAGTGAGAGTATGTTTAATATCATTCCAATGTCGTCTTGTGGAGATTAACTAAATCTTGCTAGTAAATTAACTGCAAATGATATATCTGGTCTTGTACAGTTAGCAAGGTACATAAGTGCACCAATTGCACTGAGATATGATAATTCAGGACCAAGTATCTCTTCACCTTCATCTCGCGGTTTGAAAGGGTCCTTATTAGGATCTAGTGACGGGACGACCATTGGGGTACTTAGTGGATGTGTCTTTTCCATGTAAAACCGCTTTAATACCTTCTGGGTGTAAGTTTGGTGGACAAAAAAATCCACCTTCGAGGTGTTCAATTTGCAAACCAAGGTAAAATTTTGTCTTACCAAAATCCTTGATCTCAAATTCTTTCTTTAAATATGCAATTGCCTCTTCGAGCTCTTCAAGAGTCCCGATTAAATTGAGATCATCAACATACACTGCAATTATCACAAAACTTTACCCATTTTTCTTTATGAAAACACATGGACATATTGGGTCATTGGTATAACCTTCTTTGACTAAGCATTCAGTAAGACGATTATATCACATACGTCCAGATTGTTTGAGCTCATACAAAGACCTTTGCAAATTTATAGAATAAACTTCTCTTGGATTTGATTTACACGCTTCAGGCATGCTAAATCCTTCAGGGACTCTCATGTAGATATCTTTTTCAAGGTTACCGTATAAGTATGCAATAACTATGTCTATTAGACGCATCTCAAGTTTTTCATGCACGGTAAAACTTACAAGATATCTAAATGTAAGTGCATCCATTACAGGAGAGTATGTTTCGTCATAATCAAATTCAGGTCTTTGTGAAATACCTTAGGCCACCAATCGTGCTTTATATCTCATAATTTTATTTTTCTCGTTTCTTTTTCGCACGAATACCCATTTGTATCCCACTGGCTTTACACCTTCTGGTGTTTGGACTATAGGTCCAAATACTTTTCGTTTTGCCAGTGAATCCAACTCAGATTGGATTGAATCTTTCCATTTTGGCCAATCATTTCTACGCCGACATTCATCAACCGATCTGGGTTCATGATCCTCAATTTCTTCCATAATATCAAGTGCTACATTATATGCAAAAATATTGTTAATGATTGTTTTTCTTCGATTCCAACTTTTTCCCATAGTGACATAATTTATTGAAGTTTCTACAATCTCATTATCCTCATAAACTGGCTCTTCAGGAGCAACGTCTTCTAAGACAACTTCTTCAGGAAATTGAATTTTCTCACTACGTGTGAGTCGTTCATTCTCATTTGACTCGTAGAGTTTAATTATTCATCTCTTCTTTCGAGGATTTTTATCTTTGGACCCAAGAGGTCTGCCATGCTTCAGGCGTGCTTTAGATTCATTAGCACTTGTTATTTGTCCTTTAGGGACATCGATCTAAACCGTAATATTTAATGCGGGAATATGTTATTTAGTAACTCTTCTGGAGTCACTAAATGAATCTGGTAATTGATTTGGAATTTGTTGCAAATGTAAGATCCTTTGACTTCAAGTTCACATTCTTTTGTACAAGGATCAAGGAAATCTAATGCAATTTTCCTATTGATTTTTTTTTCGGTTGATCCTTACCTCCCCCTAATGTGAGAAATGAGATTCATCAAAATGACAATCTGCAAATTTGGCAGTAAATAAATCACCTGTTAATGGTTCAATATATTTAAGTATCGAAGGTGATTCATACCCGATATATATTCTCAATCTTCGTTGGGGGCCTAATTTAGTACGGTGAGGAGGGTGCAATTGGAACATAAACCGCACACCCGAAAATTCTTAAATGGGAGATATTGTGCTCATGACAAAATGTTAATTGTAGGGGAGAAAGGTTATTATGACTTGTCGGTCGAATTCTCACAAGTGTTGATACATGTAGTATAGCATGTCCCCAAGCAGATAAAAGGAGTTTTGATTTCATTAGCAACGGTCTAGCAATTAATTGCAATCGTTTAATAAATGATTCGGCTAGACCATTTTGTGTGTGACAATGAGCTACAAGATGTTCAACACTTATTCCAATTGACATGCAATAATCATAAAAAACATGTGATAAATATTCACCAGCATTGTCTAGACAAATTTTCTTTATTGGGTGATCTGGAAATTGTGCTCGCAACTTTATTATTTGGGCAAGTAATCTTGCAAATGCTAGGTTGCGAGAGGATAATAGACATACATGTGACCATCTTGTTAATGCATCAACTAGCACCATAAAATATCGAAACGGTCCACACGGTGGATCTAAAGGCCCACAATATCACCATGAATTCGTTCTAGAAATGCAGGGGATTCAATCACCACTTTAGTTGGTGAAGGTCTAACAATTAACTTTTCTTGTGAGAAAGCAACACATGAGAATTCACTGGAATTTAACACCCTTTTATTTTCTAATGAATGGTCATGTGAATTTTCAATTATTCGCTTCATCACGGTGGAACCAGGATGTCCAAGGTCATGCAAAATCATAAAATATTTTGGGGTAATAGACTTCTGGTCTATTAGGTGATATGTTTCAGTTGTATTTATTTTCGTATAATATAGGTCATAAGAGAGTGAATACATCTTTTCTAACACACATTTCTTTCCAGAAACAACTTGTGTAATCAATAGACATTCATTGTTTTTCTCATTTAAAGTCTCGACACGATACCCATTTCTGCGGATATCTTTAAAACTCAACAAATTTCTTTGAGACTTGGGAGACAGTAGTGCATTATTTATAACGAGTTTAGTTCCTTCATGGAGAAAAATTGTGCCTCTTCCGGAGCCATCAATCAAATTTGCACTACCACTTATAGTATTAACATGTGTCTTCCCCTTTTGAAAATGAGAAAAATATTTTGTATCTTTAAGTATAGTTTGTGTAGTAGCACTATCAATTAGACAAATATCACCATCACTATCCATTCCCAAATGTTTGGCATCCATTGCTCTTCATAAAAAAATATAAAACATAAATTAGAAATTAATATTAATAAAAGATGCAAATATATAAATATTTTATTTATCATGAAAATACATATAGGGTATTCATCATATGATTGGTTAACATCGTTAAAGAAATCGGATACATCAAGGTGAGTCATAGCAACATCATCACCATCAAAAGCAACATTGTCATCAACAAAATTTATTTCAACATTTTTCCCTTATTTTTCAAAGAGGCTTGATAAAGCTCAACAAGATGATCCGTTATTCGACATATACGGGACCAATGACCTTCCATTCCGCATCGATGACAATATTCCTCATACTTTTGCTTTTCTCCATTGTCTCTCTTCTGGGAGACAGTTTGCTTCTCGTCACGATCGTGGTTGTTGTTATTATATGGAGTAAATCTACCACGATCGCGATCACGAAAATGGCCACGTCCTCGGCTTCCACCACGTCCACGACCACGACCACATTCATAATTTTGAGATTGAGTCGCATTCACTTAGGGAATGGACTAGAACCAGCGAGTTGGGACTCATGATTTTTCAACAATAATTTATTATTTTGTTCAGCCAAAAGAAGACACGCAATTAGTTTAGAATATTTATTAAATTCTTTTTCTCGATATTGCTGCTGCAGGAGCAAATTCGAGACAAGAAAAGTGGAGAATGTCTTCTCAAGCATATCATCATCAGTTATGGTTTCACCACATAACTTTAATTGAGAAGTAATTCTGAACATAGCCGAATTATATTCATTAACAGTTTTAAAATCTTGCAGACGTAGGTGAAGCCAATCATGCCGGGCTTTTGGAAGGACGGCCATCTTCAGGTGGTCATATCATTCTTTTAAATCTTTTCACAAGATAAGTGGATCTTTCACAGCTAAATATTCATTCTTTAATCCTTCATCCAAAATTCCAAATGATGACGAAGGAAAATCATCGCTTTGGCATGGTCTTGATTTGATGCATTATTATTATCAACAATAGTTTCTCCAAGACCTCTTGCCTCAAGATGAATTTCAACATCAAGAATCCATGATAAATAATTCTTTCCAGTGATGTCAAGAGTTGCAAATTCCAACTTTGTGAGATTACCCATAATGAAATAACAAAGTGACAAAGAAAATGTATTACCTCGAAAATCGTGTATGATACTTGTACTTGCCCCAATATCAATTAAGGTCGAGGTAAAGACTCGTGCTAATAACGTGTTATGAAACTAATACTTTTTGTTTGTCCCGGTGAAAAACCCATGAAATGCGGAAAAATCATGAAATGCATATAAAAACAGGGGTGAAGGAATGGTGATTCCAGATTTTTGTGTTTTAAGTCCATGTGTTGTGTTTTGCTTATAAACGAATGCATATGACAAGATAAGAACGTAAAGCAATAAAGAACACAACAAAGTATAGTGGTTCGGAGACTCAAGCTCCTACATCCACTCTCGCATTCTAGAGAAATTCCTTCAAACGGACTTATCACCCTCTCTCGGGCTCGCCTCCAGATATTTAACGAGCTCTCACTCCAACGGGACTTATCATCCTTCACGGATCGCCTACAAGCTTTTCGGGCTAACTCATCAGAAGCTTACTCACTTCTTCTCTGAGTTTTTACGGGTGACTCACTGCACTTACTAACTCTTTTACAACTTCACACAAACTACCTAACAATAGGGTTTGGGTTTGGTTGAATGTCTCCAACTAGGGTGAGATTTTCCCTGTACATTTGTTTAAAATTTCAATCTTGGGTTGGGAAAATCTCTCTAAGCTTAGGATATATCGTGGGTTGCTTAGATTTGGTTTTAGAACACTCGTGAATGTATTTGTATATCTACAGACTTGTGTTCTATGGTGGGAATGCCTTGAGTATATGGCTCTTGGCTCTGTAGCATCTTTTTCCATATTCTCCACACTTAATTTGATGGAAGATCTTGTATTTATAGTGTGGATTTGAATGTTACCGTTAGAGAGAATCACATTAAAATCCTTACTATTCTGTAAGTTCTGCAGCTCCTTCAGGCTGGTTGTCTTCCTCTCATTGGTCCACGTCAGCTAAATTCTAACGACTATATTCTTCAGTTTCTTCTGAGTCTTCAGGTTTCTCTGAGTCTCCAGGTTTCTCTGAGTCTCAGTGTCTTGATGACATCTTGAGTCTCCGTGTCTATCCCCGAGTCTTGAGTTTATCTCGAGTCTCGGTGTCTTGAGGACATATCTTGAGTCTTGATTACTTACGGAGTTCAGTTTTCTCCGAGTCTTCAGTTTTCTTCAGAAACTTACTGAGTCTTCGGTTTCTTCATAAACTTTCTTGAGTCTTGATTTCTTGAAACTTTTGAGTCTCGGAGTTTCTTGATTCAAATAGACTTCTCTTGGCGACCTTGTCCGTCAGGCATCTTGACACTCGAAGCTTCTGAGTTCAAATTTCTTCCAATCGGACATCCCGACCTTAGGTCACTTTTATTTCTTTACCGCAGTCACTTGACTCGATTTATCGATTTCTTCTTGCCTGATCTGATCAACTCGACTGATCAGATCAACACATCTTCAGGTCAACATCTCAAGATAGCATCAGGTCAGTACATCAGGTTAGCATATCAGGTTATCATATCTGATCTCGATCACGTCTGATCTTGATCAGTCTCATCTGCTCATTTTCTGATATGCAACCTTCTCTTCTGATTTGCTGGCTTTAGTTTTTCTTCACATTTGATTTGCACGGCTCATCAGTTAACTCGGAACTCATCTAACTCATCTAATCTACATCAGTCTCGTCTGCAGCCTCGTCTGATCTCAATCATCTTCTTCTGATTTCGTGAGTTTCCCCTCAACTTGTTCTTTCGTTCCCCCTCAACTTGTTATCTGTAAATTAGCTTGAATAACACAAGTTGATAATGTTTTGGCATAATTCATCAAAACTAAAATATCCCAACACTTTTATGTTGTGAAACTAATACTTTCATGGAGTATGAAAAGTAGGCAAAGTAGAAAATATAGGGAGAAATGGAGAATAATTTTATTTCATTTCATGAATACAAAATGAAGTGACATACCACATTTTTATAGGGAACAAGAGATGCTCCTAGATTAATCTAACATAAATATTTTCATAATTGACATCCACTAGAATAATCTAATAGAAAATAAAATGACATACAAATATTTGTATTATTTCATAATAATATTATGTTTTATCAACATATATTGACAAAAATATATTTATTAAAGATGGATTATTATTATTATTTAAATTTTATATACAAATCTATACTTATACTTACTATTTTAAAAAATGGCAAGGGATAGAAAATCATTTTCGGATCATTATACCCTTCCATATTTTGGTATACACATTTTAATCCTTCCTTTATTTTAAACTTAATTATTTGTTTAATTAATATTTTTATTTTAATATTAATATTAATATAGTAAATATGATTGTTCCTCTCTTTCTTTTTTTTACTGATCATCATTAGCGACCTTCATCTTACTTTTTTTTCATTTCTCTTCCAGCTCTACAATCAATCAACCATGGAGGTCGGCGATGTGCTGAGGACGACGATTCGCCGACGTGTGAAAGCTTGAGGAAGATTGAAGGTGCAGCAAGCGATGACGGCGGAATTGAAGCGCTGGCAGATCGGTGCTAACCTGAGACGAACAAGCGGCGATGCACTTCCCCCCGTAAGTGATCGTGTATGTTTGTTATTTAGGATTTTTGTTTTGATTGAATGAGGGATGATGAAAATCATAATTGTAAAGCCAAAATAATACATACATTTGAAATCCTGTTTGGTTTCTGTTTGTGTTTGAATGATTTTGGTTCAGATTTTGTTTCCTAAGTTTGAGGTTTCTTCCTTTCATTATATGGGACATTATACTTTCATTACCGTCAGAATTCATGTTAAATAGATAATCATTTGTAAGTTTTGAATTTGGTTGCTTAATTTTCAATTCAGATTCAATTTTTTTATTTTGCTTTATGATTGATGGAATAGATTGGGTTTGGTTCTATTTCAGTTTAGTTGTTTTGTGGTTTTTGGACGTCCTGGTTATAAAATTAGTTCACAAATAAATGCTTGCACATAACATGTTTGTTAAAATGTCCAAGCAAGATTAAATGTCTACTTTGGGGATAGAAAAGAGGAAAGGGATCACCTTTGAGCAGAACAACCAAGAGCTGCATCTATAGGTTTTTTTTTTAATAAGTCCTTTTATATTTTTCTTCTCTTTTCAACAATTGCTTATCATTAATTATTTATTTTTTTATCGCATATCTAATCCCTTAAAATTTATTAATCGAATTTTTGTCTAGGCACTAGCCGATATACGAGTGCTGAACTGGAGGGGCTGGTCGGACTTTGAAAGGGAGGAATCTCCGGCAGGTGCGCAACGCCATTTGGAGAATATATAATGATTTCATTGATTGATAGGTCCGTTTGTTTAAATCTTAGCAATATATACTGGATTATTGGGAAATATCTTGGCTTGGGTGCTTGGAGAGTAGGAATCATAATGGAATGGGTGTTGGTTGACTTGAACTATCGTTCCTTTTTTTTTTTTGGACCTTTAGGTAGGAGTTTGAAATATCTCTGCTACATATGCGGGTAATTTATTAAATTTCATTTTTACCCTTCTGTGTTGAATTGAGATTTCTCCCTACAACCTACTGTGTTTTCATTTTATTTATATTTTGTGATTTAACATTTTTTTTTTCTCGTAAAGCACATGCTGCATCATTTGATTCTTTTAGAGTATGCATTCCTTCCCTAGATCCATTCCACCATTTATTATTTTTTCCTGAAATTTACTATGATTTGGTTCCCTTGAACAGGTCCTAGGGAATGATAAGGATTCAAATCTCATATCTTTTGCCTCAAAAACCATCAATGAATATATGTTTGGTTTGATCTATATTGTGTTCCTATGTTTGTAAACAATACTTCTAGGCATTGTTTTACAGAGTATTATTGCTAATTGGTTGACTAAACTCGAAAACTTTTGCAGGGAACCTTCTTTTACTAATAAACAAGCAAATATGTTATTTCCTCCAAATTTTGCTGATGAGTTTTGGCCATGCAGGTATTTTCTTCTTTGAGACTTGAAAGACTTATTTTCTCTTGAAGTTGAATCTATTTTTTGCGTCAACCCTTCATCCCTCTTAATGCTACTTTTAGATTTTACAGGTTACATGTCCCACAATCTGCAACAGCAGTATACATAAATAGAATCAATGCACTTTGTATATGACCTAGAAATTGCAACAACCGTATTGGTTTTCAGTTATTAATATCTACTATTCTATGCAGACTGCGTATAATGCTAAAAAGATGAACACGTGTTCAAGATTTCTATTCTATGCAGACTGCGTATAATGCTAAAAAGATGAACACGTGTTCAAGATTTGGAAAGGAAATTGTATAATGCTAAAAAGATGAACACGTGTTCAAGATTTGGAAAGGAAATTGTATCCACGTAAGTTAATAAGATCAATTCCTTTTTACTTGTGGAATTGGGGGATGTTTACGATTAAAAAATGGTTGATCTCAAGAGGAATTAATCATCTTAATTATGTTCTTTGTGTAGATGGCCAAGAAGGAGGACCAATTGTTCACGCTGAAGAAATAGAAAAGAATAAGGAATTGGCCTTTTCCATTTGAAAGTTTTTAGAGCTTCTCAAAATGAAATTTTCAAATCCTGTAGTTTAAGCTTCTCTGATTTGATGGAGATGCTATTGTTATTTAAACACATTTCTATAGTTCTCTGGTTCTCCTGCTATAGAATCTTTGGTCTAAGGGACCATGGAAATTAACTTACTTCAATTGTTCAATAACCTTAGAGTAAAAAAAAAAAGTAGTACTAATGAAGATTATAGCTTAAAAAAAAAATTCAATAACCACCAGTTGTTGATGGTGAAGGAAATCTGGTAACATAATATGACTATTTTTGCTTTTTGCATTGGTGCATGATTATAAATATAAGTAGAAGATATTCATACAACTTTGTAAGTGTCATGTCTTAGGTAGGGGAAACTTTGTTACAACAGCTCTTCAGATAAAGCAGGCCTTAAAAGGTGTTTAACTCTTTTGTTCTTGAGTATGATTTCTACAATTATAAAATGTACTTTAAGAATGTCATGCTTTTTACATTGAGATTATATATCTCGAGCAATAATGATTTGAAAATGGATTTATTTGTAAAGGTCTTAAGCTATTTTATTCTTGGTTGTGGTCTGTACAAAATCATGTGATAATGTTTTTTTATGCATGCTATTTTGATTGAGAACCATGGCAATGGATTGTATTCTGCAAATCATTTTTTTTTATAATCAATTTGATAATCTCATGAACTTTCTTTTCTATTTTTAAACTGACTTCCCATTCTTGGTGACATTTTTGTCAAAGCCTATTAATTTCCTTATCTTTACTTGGAACAAAATTAGAAGCAATCACACGTTTGTTTATAATTTCTTAGATTTTGTTGCATCTGTTTTCTCTCTACAGCATTCTTCTCCTGCTACAGCAAATTTGAATGGTGCACTCTATGTTGCTGGTGGATATGATGGAAGATATTACTTGAGGTAGGACATATTTCTTACTATTTATTTCTCTCATTGTTTACGCAATTACACTACTACACATAATTAACATGTTGCATGCAATTTCAGAGTTTTTTTTATACATACCCGAAGAAATTAAATTTGCCTCCTTGTTTGCTATCAAATTTCTTGTGGTGTAGTACGATGAATTAATTAAACATTCCAATTTATTAAACTAAAGACCTCAAATATCAAATAGGTACATTTTTCTGTGGCAATTTGTCAAACAATAGGTAATACCTAATATGAAATAGTACTTAATAACTCTTCAGTTATGTAACATCTTTAGGGTACAATGCAATATTCATCTTCGTTATTCATGGAGATAATGGTGAAACCTTATTGCACATTTCTTATGGTCATACTCATTTAGAGTCTAGAATGCACCTAATATGAATGCTAAATGTGGGAACTTATATAATTTGGTTGATGTGTGTCATGCTATAATCAAAAGACATAGTGTGGGAGAATTTTCTATGTATTGAATTAGGTCAAGAGTACACACATATATATATACAAGTGAATAGACTATTCTAATAAAGGCCCACTAAAGGCCCATCTATACTTATTATTCTAACACTCCCCCTCAAGCTGGAGCATAGATGTTAATCATGCCTAGCTTGTTACAAAGATAGCCAACTCTAACCCCATTAAGAGCCTTAGTGAAGATATCTCCTAATTGATCTTCAGTCCTCATATAACCTGTCGAAATTAGGCCACGTTGAATCTTCTCACGAACAAAGTGACAGTCAATCTCAATGTGTTTGGTCCGTTCGTGGAAGACCGGATTAGAGGCAATGTGAAGTGCAACTTGATTATCACACCACAGTTTGGCTGGTATTGAGATCTCTAAACCCACTTCATTTAGAAACTCATATACCCATACTATCTCGCACACAGCTTTGGCCATAACTCTATATTCAGACTCTGCACTCGAACGTGAGACTACTTTTTGTTTCTTACTTTGCCATGAAATCAAATTTCCACCAAAGTAAACACAGTATCCTGAAGTAGGCCTTCGATCTTCCTTTTCCACCTAAATCAAAGATCGTAAAAACATTCAACCTTTTCGTGACCATGGTCACTATACACAATTCCACGCCCGTGGACTCTTTTTTTTCAAATAACACAAGATTTGCTCTACCACCTTCCAGTGATCAACAGTTGGTGATGACATATATTGACTCACTACACTTACGGGGTAAGCAATATCTGGACGTGTCACCCTAAGATAATTCAACTTTCCAACCAACCTTCTGTATCTTCCGGGATCATCAAATAACACACCCTCTTTTGTAAGCTGCAAATTGGGAACCATTGGAGAGCTACATGGTTTAGCTCCCAGTTTTCCTGTTTCAGAAAGCAAATCGAGCGCATACTTTCTTTGAGACAGGAAAATTCCCTTCTTACTCCTACTCACTTCAACACCAAGAAAATACTTAAGTGTCCCCAAATCCTTGGTAGTAAAAACTCGAGTAGGAAGGAAAACTTTCAAAGATGCAATTCCTTTAACATCACTCCCAGTGATCACAATATCATCCACGTACACAACCATCAAGATAATACCACCCTCAGAACGCATATGAAAAACAGAATCATCAGATTTGCTTTGCTTCATGCCAAACTTCTCAACAACACGAGTAAAAGTACCAAACCATGCACGAGGACTCTGTTTCAAACCATACAAAGACTTCTGAAGATAACATACCTTATGAGTCTCCCCGAAAGCAACAAAAAAACCGGTGGTTGCTCCATATAAATAAAGATCAACGAGATCACCATGGAGAAAGGCATTCTTGATGTCCAACCGGTGTAAAGGCCAATGATGAGTAAATGGCCATCCGAAATCAAGAGCCTAATCGAGGTAAGTTTGGCAACAGGAGAAAAGGTGCAAAATAGTCAACACCATAAGTCTGAGCATAGCCTTTGGCAACAAGGCGAGCTATCAACCGAGCCACAGAACCATCAGGATTAACTTTAACAGTAAACACCCATTTGCGGCCCAATAGGTCGTTTACTTTACGCAGAAGATCCACCAAAACCCAAGTACCGATAGTATCTAACGATTCATTTCCTCAATCATGGCATTACGCCAACCGGATGGGCCAACGCTTCTTGAATCGGTTTTTGGAACAGGTTTAGAGAAGAAACAAAAGCTCGAGAGGAAGGGGATAAGTGATCATATGAAACAAAAGAGGAAATGGGATAAGTCAAGAACGTTTACCTTTTCAAGAAAGCAATGGGAAGATCATCACTTGGAGGAGGATCCGCTGGACGAAGATATTGACTCATCGGGACATGAAGTCGACATATCGGGAACCAAATCAGAATGGCGAGGAAGCAGGAGGTGGAGGACGACGAAATACGTTTGTATGATAGGTGGCGAAGTGGAGTCGAATGGAGGTATCACCCAAGAGGAACCAGATATATCAAAAGTCAGATCCTCCCCTCGATTGGGAGGAGGAGTGGAATGAGAGAATGGTGTATGCTCAGAAAAGGCAACATCAACAGATACAAGATACTTGTTGAGACTAGGATAGAAACACCGATAACCCTTTTGCACCCTAGAATAACCCAAGAAAATGCACTCCAAAGATTTTGGATCTAATTTTGTGACCTGAGGCCGAACATCCCGAACAAAACAAGTACAACCAAATATTCTAGGCTCAATAGGAAACAAGGACTTAGATGGAAATAGAACATGAAAATGAGTTTTACCACCAAGAACCGTAGAAGGCATGCGATTTATAAGAAAGCAAGCAGCATCAGCCCAAAATGTTTTAGGTACTTGCATGGAAAATAACAAGGCTCTAGCTGTTTCAAGAAGATGTCTATTCTTTCTCTCAGCCACACCATTTTGAAACGGTGTATCAACACACGATGTTTGGTGGAGAATCCCATTATGCAGCATATAACAATGAAATGTTTCAGAGAGATACTCCTTAGCATTATCACTTCGCAGAGTTTTCACAGACACACCAAATTGAGTCTTAATCTCAGCACAAAAGACAGAAAAATGAGTAAATAACTCGGAACGATTTTTCATCAAATATAACCATGTCATACGAGAATGATCATCAACAAAGGTGACAAAAAATAATGAAATCCAGGTTTCGATGTAACTGGACATGGACCCCAAACATCAGAATGAACTAACTCAAAAGGAGCACTTGCTCGGTTATTGACTCGAGGACTCAAACTAATACGATGATGCTTAGCAAAATGACAAGATTCACAATCTAGAGATGACAACTGAGAAAACTGCGGACACAGTTTCTTCAACAAAGGAAGAGAAGGATGACCCAACCGACGATGTGCATCCATGGGAGTGACGGTTCCTGCACATGCTACTGAATTAGTCTGATGTGTCTGAAGGATGTAGAGGCCGTCAGATTCATGTCTCTTACCAATAATCTTCTTCGTCGTAAGATCTTGAAGCAAACAATGATCAGGATAGAATGAGACACAACAATTAAGATTACGAGTAAGTTTACTCACAGAAACCAAATTAAACGAGAGTTCAGGGAGACTAAGAACAGATGACAAGGATAGGGATGATGTTGGGTTAACAGTTTTCGATCCAATAACACGAGATTGTGAACCATCGGCTAAAGTAACAGGAAATGCAGTTTTATGTGGGTAAAAGGTAGAGAACAAGTTTGGATTACCTGTCATATGATCTGTGGCACCAGAATCAATGACCCATTTGGATGATGAGGAAACAAGACATGCATTAGAATTACCTGACTCGGCAACAGTGGTAACCGAACTTGCTTTTGACTGATTCACTTCCCGAAATTGCAGCAACCTTGCATACTCACTAGTAGAAATAGTGACAGAACCATTAAAGTGGTCAAATTTATTGCGCAATTTTGGACAATCTCCTTTGATATGTCCAATCCTATGACAATAACAACACTGCACATAAGACATTTTATCTTCAAAACTACAAACCAACCAAAAGAAACAATTCCAGAAACGCAACAAATCAAATCCAAAATTTCACAAAATCTGTACCCAAAAATGAAATCACACACCACTCGGATGTTGACCCAAACAGGTACACCAACAAAAAGAGCTCGACGAGGCGAGCTCAACAAAAGTCGCCGGAGAAAATTCCGGCAAAGGACGCGCCTCCACGCGCCGCCGCCAGTGGCTGCAGGAAAAAACTCTCGCCGGCGCGTGAGTCTCACACGCGCTGCCTCCGGCGATGAAATTTCCGGCGAAGGGTCTCCGGACGACGGGGAACCTCCCTGTGCCGGCGGTGTCGACCGGAGGTGGCCGAAAACGTGAAACCCCAAATCCTTGCACAAACCCTAGTTTTCTTCAAACCCTAATTTCAGAAATTAACTAGCCCTAATTTCAAATTCTGGAACCATGCTCTGATACCATGTCATGCTATAATCAAAAGATAAGTGGGAGAATTTTCTATGTATTGAATTAGGTCAAGAGTACACATATATATACAAGTGAATAGACTATTCTAATAAAGACCCATCTATACTTATTATTCTAACAATGTGGCTTTCATTTCTCTGATTGTTGGCAAATTTCAAGTCTTGCTGAAATGAGGATCAATATGACCATGATGATAGAAGGATCAAATCTGGAAAACCACCTTCACTGAGGGGATTGCGAATTTATTATTTGGGGAATCAGAACTCATTATCATCATTTTTTAAATTGTATGGAGTATAAATGAAAATTTTCAAGCTCAATTGAAACTAAGTGGCAATTTGAAACTAGTTACAGGAAATAGGTGAACATCTCAGAGGTCTTCAAAAAACTTACAAGATTTTCTTATTATTGGACACTGTAAGCCCGTGCATAATAAAATAGGGTACAATAATCAAGAAATGTTAAGCATTTTTTTCCTGAAGATCAGTGTTGTATGTATGCCAATTGTCAAAAGATATAAATGTTCGTTAAGATCTTATCTGCACCTAAGCAATTGTCTTGATGTTTTATTGTCATATGTATAATATATCTTTTGTTTAGAAAGGGTTCTTAATGTTAAATCTACATTGAGCTTTGCATTGGATGATGAATATTACTTGCTGGTGTATGTCGTGCCATTGGATAATGATTAATTCATGTGAGATATCTATGCCGTGAGGTCATGGCTTCGAATCACCATTTGCCCGATAAAAAAAATAATCCTATGAGATATCAAATGCGTTCATGGGGCTGGGCTTGTGATGCAGGTTAAAGATTATGATGCAACCTTGGACCTTGAATTGGACTCGATGGAAAATTTTGAACTCCAGTGCTTAGCCTTTTATCAGGTTAGTTTTATTCCAGTATGTCATGTTTCCAGTGAGTGTTTTGACAGAATTCATGTCTGCATAATTTTTTAAGATTTATTTAATGTTCATGCTTCATGCATACATACCAGCACAAATGATTTGTTATATCAATTTGGAAGAGATGGAAAATGTATGTTTAGATTCTTATGTTATTCATGCAGAATTGCGTACATGGTCCAGAATTATTGTCAAACTAATTATATTCATTGTCCATGATCTTTACTTAAATGTTATTGCAAAGCGTAAAATATATAAAAGTTATATGCATGTCTTCTAAATGTTAGTGCATGAGTCTGAGATTATTAACCTGGTTTTTTAATGGATTTTTAACATGATTCATACAAATATTGATTTATATGGTTTTTCGTATTTTTCCCCAAATGAGACGTGCACTTGATCTAGCTTTGATGATTGTATATTTAGTTGATGAATAAATTTTGAGTTCCTTGCATTTATTTATTGTTTGCATAGATGAAGTAAAATAGACACAGTTACAAAAAAAAAAAAGGATTTCTATATGATTTCTATTGCCAACCTTATAATATGTACTTACTTATGATAAATTGATTAAAATGTAAATTCTTTCCAGTTGCTTTTCAGTTATTTTCTTTTGAATTTAACATGTTTATTTTTTCCCCCTCTTGAACAATTGCTTATAATTTTCGTTAACTATTCTAAATTTTGATTTGGGCAGTACGTCTCTATGTTGAATTCAAAGCAAAGATGTGATTCTCAACACTTACTCAGTGTACTTGTTGGTCCCGAAAAACCCGATTTAAAACTCGTAAAATCTCAATGGAAGATGACTTTAATTTTTTTTTTTTGTATGTGTTATGCAGATTTGCTAAAGTATGTATGACAGTTAATATGAAAGCAAATAAGAACACACGTATTTTTATAGTGGTTCGGAGTCCAACTCCTACATCCACTCTTCCCTTCATGGGGTACCAACTAAACCAACAGATATTTATGGAGCTCTCACTTAACGGGACTTATCTCCCTCACTGGATCGCCTATAGATGTTTAATAAGTTCTCACTCTCTCGGGACTTATCTCCCTCACGGGATCGCCTATAGATGTTTAATGAGTTCTCACTCTCTCGGGACTTATTTCCCTCACGGGATTGCCTACCCTCCCTTTCGGGATTGCTTCTTAACTACCTCACTTAACCACTAATTCTCTCTCAAGAAAGGGTTTGAGTTTGGTGTTATTTCCAACTAGGTGAGATTTTACCTTACATTGTTTTAGCCTTTAAGCTAAGGTTGAGAAAATATCTCTAAGCTTATGATATGTCATTTTTACTTAGATACAATGAAGAACACTCTTGGGTAAATTTGGATATCTAATAATCTGTGTTCTTGAATGGAGATGCTTGAGTATTTGACTTTAATCTTCACTTTGCAGCATCCTCCATCATCTTCTTTTGAAGATAGTGCAATGTATTTATAGTGTGGATTTGAATATTACCGTTGGAGAGTAAATTCAAATCCATATTAATAGTCTTCCAGCTTTTCTTTGTCCTTTTGCACTGTTGCTTGCAGCTTTATGTCACATCCATATATGTGTTGTCATCTTCTCATTGGACATCTTTTTGTGTGTTTAACGGATCTGATTTCAGCTCGCCTGATTACTGTTCATCTCTTCTGATCCTGGTTGCCTGATCTGGTCGTCTGATTTCTGCTCTGCTGATTTCTGGTATGCAGTTTTCTGGTGTGCAGTTTTCTGGTCTGCAGATTTCTGGTCTGCAGATTTCTGGTCTGCAGAAATCTGGTACGCTGAAATCTGGTCTGCCTGATCTGGTCTGCTGATCTGGTCTGCCTGATCTGGTCTCCCTGATCTGGTCTGCCTGATATGGTCTCTTTTTCTGATTTCATGAGTTCCCCCTTAACTTGTTCTCTCGTTCCCTCCTAACTTGTTCTCTCGTTCCCCCTCAACTTGTTATCTATAGATTAACTTAAATAACACAAGTTGATAATGTTTTGGCATAAATCATCAAAACTAAAATATCCTAACAGTACTGATAAGGTTATTAAATATTATTTTTATGTTTCATAGAAATTATAAAGGACTGAATCCAGGAATCTCTGCAGCATGTTATATGTATCCAATGATTATTTTTGGAATCCTTGATTTAGGTTTGTCTATATATAGTAAAGAAAAGAAGAAAGAGCTAATAAGAAAATAATGATCAAAGAAGTCCTGAAACTGAATAAAGATCCTAACGCAGAAAAAACTTCCCATAAACGTAAGTTAGAAAGCTCAACAAGTCTCTCGGATTCACTCAATTCAAGTTGATCAAGAAAATTTGAGTTTACATTAGCTTTTTTCAAGAGTTCTTTTACATTCTTTCTAATCTAATAGGTACGGTTTAAATACATTGATCTGAGTGAGAAGAGTTGTTTATATTGACAACAATAGTTGTGTGATTAATTTTGTTGAATTTGAATTTACTATATTTGTTCAATACTTAATATTTGATAAATCGTGCAACGTGCGAAGCACGTGGTAGACTCCTAGTACATATGAAATATAGGAATATTTTATATTTATATATTATGTAATATTATATAAAACGAGGCATCGTATCAGAGTGATACCAAGATTCGTCCCGTCCCACTACAAGGCATGAGGTGGGGCAACCCAAACAGCACGGGCCATTGCGGGGCGGATTAAGGGGGTGTTTGGCACATCTTATAAGCTCTTTAAAACAGTTTATAAGTTGTTTAGAAGCTTATAAGTTCATTAATTTTGTTTGGTAAAATAAGATGTCTATCATCATATCTATACATATCTAATAACAAAATGTTGGGCCTAAAGTTGGGCAAAAAAATTGTTATAATTTTGTAATAAAATTTTAAACATCTTAACAAATTTGATGTAGCTCAAATGGTATAACAAATATTTTTTTATCTTCTTTGTATGCAAGAGTACAAGGTTCAATTCCCTATATCTACCACACATATATATTAATTATTTTTTTTAATATTTTCTAAATTATTAATATTATTTTTAAATTTATGAACTAGATCTATTTATACATATGTAATGCCAAAATATTATACCAAAAAAGAAAAAAAATTCAACAAAAAAAATTATTACAAATTTTTGAACTAAATCTATATATACATATATAATAACAAAATATTATACCAAAATAGAAAAAAATTCAACAAAAAATTATTACAAATTTATAATAAAATTTTAAAAGTGGCACATTAATGATTAATAATATAAAATGTTATATTTTGTAGTTGATATATATATATATATATATATATATATATAAAATCAGTTACTCTATCCATAATTTTTTTTTTGATTGCTCACTTGATTTTGACACGGGTTTTGATGAGAAAAATCTTTATTAATATTTGAAGGTAATAAAATAGCTTTTTGATAAGGGTATTTTGTCAATTTTATTGAATAAAATAAAAAATAAGTTATTTTTATATGTAATTATTAGTGACATGTGATGTAATTTAGTGATGTTTGTAAGGGATGAAATGAATACTTTATTACTATTTTAAGTATGTGATAAAAGATGGACTTTTGAGATTTTGAGCAATCTAAAAAAGACGAGAAGTATTGTATATATAAAAATGTACTACTATAATTTATATAGTTATTTGTATGATAATATTACATAATATTTGATTTAAATTGATTAGTCCAATTACCATAAATTAGTTGCATGAGCTATTGACATTAGACTTAAATTGTTAGTTGAATAATTTTTAATTAAATTATTAGTTGACGTTATTAGTTAAATTATAAAATGACACTAGACTGGTTGTGATAAAGCTCGATTTGTTTACTTATTTGTATGATTCTTTTATAGGATATAATATTTAACAAGTAGATTTTCATCTGAACCCGGGTTCACGTGAAATCTATTTTTTTAGTGTCACGATTATCCATTTACAGTTATACACTATTACTATCTTATTTTTTTTTTGATTTTTTAAATAATGATGGTGCATATACATAACATAGTTACAAATTTTTTTAGATGAAATATTTTCATGATTAACTAATTATATCACTTTTAAAAACTCATTTAAGTCATTATATACATATAATACAAGTATTACTCCTAATAATTATAATATATATAACATATACTTAAAAAAAATATGGGACACATGATCCCAACATAGGACATGTAGGTCCATCATTGAGTCAAATTACTATGAATTAGTTGCATGTACAATTGACATTAGACCTTGGATTGTAAAACGATACTGGGTTGGTTGTGATGAAGCTCGGTAACCATATTTTTAAAAGAAAATACTAATCGAGACTAAATTAGAACAAAAAGTGTTGATTTCGGGAATGACACTGTCATCATCAGATAGTAGACTCTCTTTAACATCTTAGAAATATAATTTTGACTAATGATATCTTATGGTGTGATCATTAATAAGAATTATAGATAATTATTAAAAATCTTGGACTTTCTTATGGAGATTAATTTAAGTCATGGATAGTTATATATTATCATGTCAGTAACTAAATGAGACAATTGAAAATTTTGACATGCAATGAGAATTGAGAAGTTGATAATAGGTGACAATCAAAGTGATTTAGAAGGAAATAATTTAAAATTGTAAGAAAAAAATACATTTATAGTTGCATTATTTAACAATGTAAAATTTTTAAGCAGTTGGAGCGCCACCCATTTCCCATGCCTGATTGCAAAAGCAAAACATGTTCATAAATCGTGCGTTGCATCTAAATTTTAAAAAAAAATTAAAAATGAAAAAAATATTCTTAATATTATTATAAGTAAAATAAATTTTTATAATTTATTTAACACAAAAATAATATATTTTATATTATGTTCATTTTATACTCACAAACCGTGCAACGCACGGGTGATATACTAGTAAGATCTAAAAATAAGTTCTTTAGAGCTTGTAAGCTCCAAAAAAATAAGTTGGGATATCCCAACTTATTTTACAAAAATTATATAAGTTCTATCCTATTTCAACCCATCCCGGCCCAAACCCAGTCCGAATTCAATTCAACCCGGCCAGTTTTTTCGTTTTTGCAAAAAAAAAAAAAAAAAATTCTGGGAACAAATTTCGAAAAAAAGATTCTGGGAAAATATATTTTTGAAATAAAAAAAAAGTATTTTCAAAAAATATTTTTTTTTTTGGAAAAAAAATATATTTTCTGCAAAAAAAATTCCGGATAAAAAAAATTTTGAAAAAAAATTATTTTCTGGAAAAATATATTTTTGATATTTTAAAAAATTTATTTTCTGGAAAAAAATTCGATTTTCTTTTTTCTGAAAAAAAAAATTACAGAAAAAAAATTTTATTTTCAGAAAAAAATTATTTTCGAAAAAAAAAATCAGAAAAAAAAAATTATATATAAAATAATTAAAAAATTATTATAGAACTTATAAGTTGTATTAATCAAAAACGTTAACAACTTATAAGCTATTTAAAAATTACATCTTATAAGCTTTTAAAACAACTTATAAATTATTATAACTTATAAGATGTTTAAAATAAATTTAGCCAAATACACCTCAATATAATCATCCCTACTCCAACCCCATGTTGACAAACCATCCCCTCTAGCATTGAACAAATACTTTTTGTGCGAGAACAAAAAATCATTTTTTTTTCTTTCAACTACACCGTCAGAAAAAGATGGTACATGATTGTGTACTTCATCATACACGATTGTAATATCCCGATCAACTGAGTCTAAATTCAATTAGACTAGTGCAAAACCCTCGTGACACGCGGGTTGAATATAATTTTTATATTATTAATTTTAAGGTAATGTTCCATATGATTTAATATTATTGTAATTGTATTTTGAGTTGATTCAAAATATTAGTATTAATTAGTTCATCGTTTGACTCGCAATCCCTATATAACTGACCCACCGGCCGGATAATATTACAATATTTTTCTTTACGCAACCCTTGTGTGATGTTATAATCGTTTTTCCTACCAGATAATAAGTGTGGGTAGTATAGGCGTTTATTTTTCATAGATCACTGTAGTAGGGTTTTGCTTGTTCTTGTTGTAATTTTGATCGAAAGGATGGACGATGTCGGATGGAGGATCTGGAAACGGCGATTGGGGTTTTGGCCATGAAAACTGTTTTGGCCATAACTTTTGACTCAGGTGTCCGTTTTCCTATTATAATACCATTTCAGAAACGTCTTGAAGTTATCTACATGTCTCACTGCTTCGCCGTCCCTCTAACACTGTCCCACTGGATAATATTATAATATTTTTCTCTATTGCAACTCTTGTGTGATGTTGTAATCGTTTTTCCCACCAGATAATAAGTGTGGGTAGTATAGGTGTTTTTTTTCATAGTTCAAATAAAAAACTGTCTATACAACCATGAAAAGGAAATTTCTAGATAAAATTATACTTTCACATTTTTATATTTGTACATAAAATTTAATACAATATCAAAAAAATAAATATCATCTCTGTGCATCGCACCGGTATAATACTAGTTTCGTTAATACATTCAATTCTTAAATACCTATAACTACACTTTTATAATATATATTACTACACTACTTAGCTAATGTCATATTAAACTATATAATATATTACAATTTAATAATTTAATAATAATAGTGACGAGAGTTTTAATCTAAAAACATGATCTAATCCATTATACCCCTATTATAAAAAGTCTGCCCATTTATCACAAATTAGATAACAAACCCATATACCCAACTTATAAGTTAAATATTTATTAAATTTTCACTTTTAATAAATATGTATCATATATTTTATGTATTTATTTATTTTTAAATGAAATTAATTGAAAAATGAACATGGGGCAAGCAAGAGCTCGCATAACTTTAATGTGCTCTAGAGTTGTAGTTGAACTAGGTGACTGATTCATTAAATTTGCACTCCTAATAAATACGTATTATATTTGGTCGAAAAATAAATAATTATGTATTATATATTTTTTGTATTTTTAACGAGAGAATTACGCCCCTATTATGTTGCACTCGGTATTAATGAGGAAAATTTTATTGCTCGTTAATGTCCTCTTTAATAACATGGGCTCTAAAATTCCTCATTAGCGCCTAGGGTTATCTGAACCCTCTTTGAAGCCCTTATTATTAACGAGGGCATTTATAACCCTCGTTAATGCCTTGCTTAATGAAACATTTTCTTTGTAATGGTAGACTGGTAGGGTGTATTACCTATATATATATCATGATCTAAATTACTTATATACGATTAGCTCCTTTTATATATATATATATATATATATATATATATATATATATATATATATATATATATATATATATATATATATATATATATATATATATATGGGTTTG
Source organism: Stenogyne calaminthoides (assembly GCA_037126765.1). NCBI lineage: Eukaryota > Viridiplantae > Streptophyta > Magnoliopsida > Lamiales > Lamiaceae > Stenogyne > Stenogyne calaminthoides. Next base: position 19,735,519 of record JBBCBC010000005.1, on the reverse strand, counting down.
GCTTGGCTACTATTAATTCTGGTTGAAGTAATTCACAAAACTTAAATTCAATAATTAATGTGGACCTATATATATCATGATCTACTTACTCTTACATATATAATAAATTGGGGCCAAGCCAAGTTGGAGTACTGTTGTAGAGGAAAATAAATGGATTTTGCGACAGTAGTTTTACTTGTACTAGTTCTTGGTTGGGGTTGCTTCCGTCTCCTTCGACGGCAGTGGGGGAAGCTTCCGCTTCCGCCAGGACTGTCCCAGTTTTCCATAATTGGAAACGCTCTCCAAAACATACAGGCCCTTAATGTCCCTTCAGCTCGGGAGCACATGTATAATAGTTGCATCATCTGTTGTAAATTGTTTGTATTTCAAAATGATTTATATTCGAAAGTTTATAAAATATTTTATAAGATTTAAGTTTATCATATTTTACTTATTTTACCAAGTCAATTAGATATTATTCCCATTATTTCTCTAACTACCCACCAATCCTGAGAAAAAAAGTTTTTCGGTCCCATAATTTTTCTGTAATTCAATTTTAGTCCCAAAAAATTAACTATCCAATTTTGGTCCCATATCTTTTGTGTTTGTCCAATTTTGGTCCTATTTAACTAAAACGACGTCGTTTTCGATAAAAAAATTGGTCATTTTTGGTCACACGCCCGATCTGAAATCCCCAATTTTTGATTGAAAACGACGTCGTTTTAGTTAAATAGGACCAAAATTGGACAAATACAAAAGTTATGAGACCAAAATTGGATAGTTAAATTATTTGGGACCAAAATTGAATTACAGAAAAATTATGGGACCAAATTTTTTTTTTCTCCACCAATCCTTATTGTGCGGTTAATCCTAAATGGTCTTTGGTCATCACCTTTTATCCCTTTTTCCTCGGTCTCTTAGTTAGTTAGTTTGCAACTCTTAATACACTTATATATATAATACAATGTTTATTGAGAACGAATGAAAAAAAATACACTATGTAAATCTTTCTTTCTTCTATTCTCTTTTAGATGAGTTTATTATTTGGTTGCTCCTGATCCTATGTTTATCCTTGAAAACTTATTGAATCCTGGGGGATTGCTAAGTGTAAATCCTTAAGGACAGTGCATTTCAAGTACGCCTCAAGTAGTTTTCTTTTGATCTTCGTTTTTATCTTTTTCTTGTTTTATTTTGATTGTTGGATTTCCTAAATTTTCCAACAATCTTAAGGATTTACAATCACCAAAGTTCTTATTTGTTGATTTCTTCTTTTCACAAACGTTTCAAAAAAAAAAAAAATGTATGCGGCGACCGATGTGAGTCTAATGAAGGCAGCAGAGATTTCGGGCCCGGTGGAGTAGGAAGATTAAGGGAAATCATATTCTCAGTTTTGCCCGATAGTTGGTAACTTTTAATACTACCTGAGTCAATAGAGGTGCATTAATTATTTATTTAATAAGTTTGCTCTTATCTTTAAACAAGTATGCAGATTGGTATACTAATGAGTGTACTATATTAGTTTCCATATGCTTGATGAGTTTTGTGGATTGATTTACATCTAAATGAAATTTATTAGAATTTTTGATGCATTTGAATTGTGATTAATTACGTGTTGCTGATTTTTAATATTTGATCCGTTTCTCTTAATTCTTGTAGGCAGGGTTTTTATTGTTTTAAGAGTATAAATTTTGTATAATAAAATGAAAATAATTTATTTAGCTCAAAGTGCTATTTGATTTTCTCTCTTGAAATATGGTGTTTCGTGCTCGTTATTTTGATTGATTGCTGAAAGAGAATTTCTATTGAGAACATAATTCTTTTACATATTCTTTTGAAAGCATCATCAAATTTGATTTTAATTGCACTAATGGCTAGAGTTAGACTTTTCCCTACGCTAACGTGATAGTTCCTGTTTAAAGCAACTTTTATAGCTTCTCCTTCAACCTTGAGAAAATTCGTTTTAATGGTTGCTTGTAGAATTCCAATTTCCAATATTTCTTATGTGCCTAACTTGATTGTCGTGTTATTCTCTATTGAAATGAAATGTGATTTATGTTCATTTTTATTTTTTGACGTGGGATTTTCCATAACATGTTTTTTGTGAAATAATTAAATTCTTCTTTTGAATTTGTGTCAATTAGCAGATGTATAATGCGAGCAGGAACTCTGTTAGTTATATAATTATGTGAATGATAGTATTATACTTAATGTGTATTGTGTGTTGTAGACTTGGAGTGCAACAGTTTATTATTAAGTTCTTATCATGAATTTACTCCACTTTATTCACTTTTAATTAATTACAAATATGTCAAGTGTGGATAACTCAAATGGTTAGAGCTCCACCACCTGAGACCTTGAGGTCCCTGGTTCGATACATGGAGAGGGAATAATCCCCCTCTTGTGGGGTGGTGGTCCCCCTGTTGTTGGGTTGCGGTTCCGATTGCGGTGCGGTTGCGGTTCCGAGTTGCGGCTTCTGGTGGTCCCCCTCTTGTGGTGATTGCTGTTCCGGTATACAGCGAGATGAAATGATATTGTCATGTGTTCGATGGTAGAAGTGTTGTAGCATGGATAAACCCGACCTCCCACCTGGGCACGAAGGATCATAAACAATCCAACAAAGACTGCATGAAGCAACCTCGGCAAGGGGACCAAGGGATCAACCCACATAATTCCCACAAGACCAAACCTTCAAGTCGCAAAGGTCGGCCTTTCGGGTAGTCGGTAGTTCGGAAATCGCGATCGATTCCGCTTTATATCCTCAAGTCGGGAAGACTGCACCACCCATAACTATACTGATTCACGTGGTCAATGATGCACCCCGAAACCGCCACTAATCCGCCCTCCACATCCGCTCCACGATTGGCGCACGTTGAAGATGGACGATTTTTGGCCGGTCAAGGCGAGATTAATGGTTCCCGATATTGTAGCCCTTTCATAGGCATTATTCCTTATGTAAATTCCCACCCAAAGGGTGGGAGTCATAGTATAAATAGGCCACCACGGCCACCTCTGTAACAGGTCGAACAACTTAGACTTCTAGGCATATACATACATCCTCTCCCTGGCTTGGACGCCCCCGGACGTAGTCTGATTCCAAAGATGAACCGGGTCACCAACTTCTTTGTCTCTTTCCCTGTTTCGATTGCCTTTAGCATACACATTTCACAATAATTATTGTTTAACTGAGTAGATAAAAACCAGTTACAACAATTGGCGCCGTCTGTGGGAACACATTTCTTGAGAAATTTCAACAATTCTCAAGGAGACCTCACCTTCCAAACTCTAAGAAAAACAAAATGGCAACCAACCGTGAAAAAGTCGAATCGGAATGAAACCGAAGCGTTAAGTGATGGCGTCGAGGTTTCACTGAGTTCTCAACCCACTCATCGGGCAGCCAGAAGGGTTCCCCGACCGGGTGGAATCTTGTCCGCACAATCGGAGGATACCAAAGCGATGATGGCCGTCCTCAACAAAAACATCTCAATTTAGGGCGTTGAGGAGAACAACCCCTACCAAGAAAATAGCCCATGACGCCTTAACCTCCTAAGGTAAACGCTTATGATGAAAAAAGGGACGGTCCATGGGCTAATCATGCGCATAACGCGCCTTAAACAGCCATCATTCGAACCACCGGCCTGGGATGGACCAACGAAGTTCGAATAGTGTATTCACCCGCCTCGGAAGCCAGCGGCCCGTAAGGCCCTCATGAGGGGCGGGACGAGGCTCACTCAACCACGCCATGATGAACGGTGGAAAGAGATCTTGCCATGGCCCCGACATGCACCACGGAGGATCGCCTAGACATTTGGCATACCACCATGGTCACGCGGCGGCCGCGAACTCCGCGACGCCGGTCGCTGGTTGGCGCTAGACCGGACCGTCCAACAACCGCTTGGAAAAAAGGTGGGTAACGGATGGACCGTCTGGGTCTAACACCGACCTTGTCATCCCCGATTCGCCCTTGGGAACTATAATCACTCGCACTGCCGGAGGAAAATCGGCATAAGCGGCTCTAGATCGCTTCTAAAGTCTGAGACCCGAGTCCATATGGACGGTACAATCGTATATGGCCTCAATGGGGGCATCGAATCTTGACGAAGTGTAAACTTTTCTCCTGGCGGCGACCGGGGCCCACATGTTTGGCACTTTTGCCATCTCTCTCCATTGATACTTTTCGAACAAGCGGCTCGATTATTCTTCAGACCACTATCTGGCGATGGCGCGGACCTGCGACAAGGTAGAGGCTCATGAACATGCGTCGAGAGGCGGTCGGATCGATCCTATGTTGAGAGGATCGATAGACTTATCATTGGCGACCCCCATTGGTGATGAGGCCAAAATTGGCTTTAGGCGATGTCGGCCTCGAAGAGGAACAAACTATGGTGGCACATGACCCAGCCGACTACCCGACCCGGCGCCCGATTTAGGGGAAAAGGGCGGCGACCTCATCCATACCATGGAATTACTAGAGACACGGCTCTCGAGAGAAAAAGGAAGTCGCAGAGCCCAAGAAAGGTTCCAAGAAAATCGGGGTCATTACAAGACACTCTGACTTTTAAACCATTTGAGGAGTCCATTCCGTTGAAGCCGATGGAGGCTCGGGTATGACACCGGTAACATTTATACCTGCATCGTGGGGCCGAGACATGTTGCAAGCACCCCCCCATGAAAGATAAAAGCCAAAGAAAACCCGAACAAGTATTGCCACTATCATGACGGAGGGACACTACACCAACGAAAGTGTCGAGATCTGTTGAAGCGATTGTGGAAGCTTTTATGACGATGGCGGTGAATGAGTTTGTCAAGAATCCTCGGGCGGAATAATCGTGGGCAAGGTCGACAAAGATGACCGCCAACCCGGCCGAGATCCGGTGCAAAGATCATTTGCTCATCTGGGCGTAAGCTTTTCGAGATACTCGAAAAGTTCAATATGAAACTCAACCCCAAAAAGTGCAACTTCGAGTGGAATCGAAGTTCCTAGGGCACCCGGTCGCAAGCGGGGATTGAAGCAAACCCAAAAGGGTGCAGTTATCTTGGATATGGGGGCCCCAAAACCAAAAAAAAGGACGTTCAAAATCAAGGGAGCTCGCCGCTTAAATGATTCATCTCCCGAATGGGGTATAAATGCAAGCCCATGTTCGACACCATCAGAAAGAGGGCGAGGTTCGAATGGACATCTGAGAGTCAGGATGCTCGACAGATCAAAGCATATCCGCCGACGTCGATTTTAGCCAAATCGGTCCTGGCGAAAATTTCTTTACTTGGCGACCTCGAAATCGCCTCGAAGCGCAATCTTTGTATGCGGGTGGAGGGTCAAACCCATCTGCCCATTTACTTTGTCAGTCAGATGCTAAATGAAACCGAGCAGCGATACACTCTTCTAGAGAAATTAGCCTATGCTCTAGTTATGAGTGTGAGAAAACTGAGACCTTACTTCTTTGATCACCAAGTGGAGGTCCTCACTTCCTTACCCATTCGCAACGTGCTCCATCGACCAGATACATCAGGTCGATGCCTCGAAATGGCCATCGAGGTTGGGCGGTAGATGGGTAACATACTTTAGCCGTGGCTGCAATAAAAGCTCAGGCCTTGGCCGACTTCATCGTTGAATTAACCCCTGCTCCTCGGGCCAGCGGTTCGATCGGCCCACCATGGGAGTTGTATGTAGACGGCTAGGCAACTGCCAACAAATCAGGGGCAGAAATTGTGTTAATCAGTCCCGATGGGATTTCTTTTCAGAATGCCATCACTTTCGATTTCCCTGCCACCAACAACGAGGCCGAATATGAAGCGCTGATCAACGGTCTAGAAATGTCCACCGCAATGGGCATCAAGCGACTTTAAGTACACACCGACTCCCAGCTCGTAGCACACCAGATATCAGGGGAGTATGAGGTTCGAGACGAGCGGATGTCGGCCTACTAAGAGGTCGTCAAAGCACTTTGCTTGAAATTTGAACAAATCTACATCAAGCTAGTACCAAGGGATGCGAACTCCCGAGCCGATGCATTGGCACGGCTAGCGACTTCGGAGGGACCAGCAGAGATGAGGGATGTCACCATCACAAAACTCTCCCACCCCTCCATTGCTAACACAACAGTCGCTGCCCTAGACACCCCGAGTTTAAGCTGGATAACCCCCATAGTCGACTACTTGATGACTGAGGCATTACCAACCGACAGAATTCAGGCAAAGCAATTGCAACTAAGGGCAGCAAGGTACACATTGGTTGGTAACAAACTATATAAGCGAGGCTTCAAAGATACCATTTGCTCCCATATGTTACCCCGAGCAAGCGCGACTATCCCGCAAGATATTCACGACGGGGTATCAAAACCACGATGAAAGGGTCGCTCGCTCATAAGACGGCGAAGGCGACAGGGTATTATTGGCAACTTAAAGGCCGATGCCATGGTTTTCGCACCGGAAATGCCACAAATGTCAAATACACGCACCATCAATCAAGGTACGCACTTTGAGGAACTCACCAAAGATCCTCGGTCCTTGGCTTTTTTTGAAGTGGGGATAGTTATCATCGGGCCATTACCAACGACCGGGTTGATCAAAATGCATACTAATCGCGATGATTACCTCACAAAATGGGCCGAGGCTGAGGCTTTGGCGACCATAAACAAGATCAAGTCATCAAATTCATATGGCGAAACATCATCTGCAGATTCGCCTACCGCAAGCAATTATATCCGATAATGGGGAAGCGGTTCGTGTCATAAGATCGATAGTTTCTTCGAAAATGGAAAATCACCAAGCTTTTCTCTACCCTTATCACCCTCGATCAAACGGTCAAGTCGAAGTGAACAAGATCATCAAGCACACTCAAAAAACCAAGATTGAGGGAGGAAAAGGGAAGTGGGCGATGAATTACGGATGTCTTTGTGGTCATGCGAAACGACTGCGAAATTCGACGGAGAGACCCCTTATTCGATGGCATTTGGCTCGGAAGCGATCATACCCGCAGAGGTCGATTTCCAAAACTCGAAACCTCGCAGATCGCGACCGATCAGAACGATGAGGCCTTGGCGAAAACCTGACTTGCTCAAGAGAAGCGATTAGAGGCGGTATCCCGAAATCACGAGATACAAACAACAAATCAAAAAAATACTATAACTCTAAAGTGCGACTTCAAAAATTCAAAGACGACGACCTGGTCCTGAAGAAGACTCTCGGAGTAACCAAAGGAACTTTCGGACCAAACTGGGAAGGACCATACAAGGTCGCTCGAGTATTATCCAACGGGGCATACGAGCTCGAGAACCCAGATGGCAATCAGCCTCAGTACCCGTGGAACACATCTCATCTGAAGAGATACTATCAGTAGGGTCGAGGCTAGTGTACTCGTAAACTTTCAGGCGAGTCAATAATAATGAGTTAAATTTTCTTTTTCACAATTCCTGTGTTTAAACCCAGGGAGGTCGCATAGATGAAACATCGACCTCCCCGAAACGACTTTTCGACATATTTCTTGGCGAGATCACCACCCCTAGCGGTGTGATCCTCCCCTAACTTTATAAGATGACTAAGCGAGGTTCAATCTAAAATCGCAATGCCAATAAGACGAATGAACATACGCACAGATTATAGTCGCATAAGGAAATCAAGTCGGCACAATAAAGGAAAGAAAAATGCAGATTTCATTAATGACAACAAGCCCGAAGATCGGTACATTATAAGAGCCCGAAGGCTAGATTACATCAAGCGGAAATCCTTCTTTCTTCTATTCTCTTTTAGCTGGGTTTATTATTTGGTTACTCCTGATCCTAGGTTTATCCTAGAAGACTTTGAATCGCTGGGGATTCTTTAAGTGTAAATCATGGGGCCGGTCAAGTTTAAAGCCTCCTCGTGATTTTCTTTTGATCTTCGTTTGATCTTTTTATTTTGATCGTTGGATTTCCTAAATTTTCCAACATCATCACCCGAGATGGTAAAAGAAATACTAAAGATCGACCAACGACCGGGTGTTTTCTGGCCGCTCTATCCCCGTGGCCGTACAAAGCTACGAACACCACAAAATGTCGATGGGGTTTTTGCCGGTGGGCGAGAGATGGCGAAAACTGCGGAAATTATGCTGAGAACAGATTTTCGCCAATCATCAGCTTGACGCTGGCCGTGGCTTTCAATAGGAAACTAAGGAATCACGTGCATGAATGCTGGCAAAGTTGTGGACATCGGTGATGCTGCCTTGGTAACCTCTCTCAATATCATCACGGTAACACTTTTTTCTGTTGAACTTTGCGGATTCGATTCGGATGTTACTCAGGAACTGAAGGAGTGTATTGTGGGTGTGGGGAAGATTAAAACGAAACAAAAAATTAATATTAAATTAATGCTACATTTTTTACATATTAATGCTACATTGAATTAACAAATCACTTCTACCTTTATTTATGTAAAATAATATTTTTAATTAGAACAAAAGATTTAGACCCGAACGCCGTTAAGAAACAAGCACCACCACCGCTACCCTTCGGACCTCGGCGTCGATTATCTTTGAATGCAACTTCACCTATGACTTGTGGATGAAATTAAAAGAATAGACAGGAATTGTAGCAGTTGGATAGGTTAATTTCTTGGTTCATGTCAGTTTTTAAATTATGGGAAAACTTATGGCTTATCATGATATGGAGCATTTGGAAACATATAAATCAAGTTATTTTCTGTAATTCGACTCCTAGTATTAAGGAATGTTTGATATGTTTTGTGCTAGATCGTGGAACTGGATTACGATTAGAGGGAAGATATCTAGTTATTACACCCTTAATAGTTGGAATTGAACCCAATTTCTTGTCCTTACTCTGCAATTCTTTGTAAGAGTTGAGTATCCCTTGTACTCATTTGCTTTCAATAAATTGTTGTTTTAAAAAAAAAAAAAAAATCTTCTTGTACTTATTCTTCAACATATTCAACTGATTTCTGCACCACTGCACCATTCGCTATCAATTTTAAAAATATGCACATATTTTTCTTCTCGATCCCCTTTTTTATTTTCAAGATCTATATGGTTTTCCTCACAATTTCAACACCTAATTATCTCTTTTAGCCTTCCCAACCTTTTTCCTACTCCAATTCTTCTGATTCACGCTCCTTTTTTCAAGATTTTGTTAATTTAAAAAAATTACCTAATTTCGATTTCATTAGATTTTGGGTATTTTACCTCCCATATTTGTCAAAGAGTGTGTTAACAGTGAAGACGACGTATTTTCTCTCATGGAAATGGTGAAGATGGCAGTGAAGAGAAGCTTCAAATGTTCTGCAAATGTGGAGAATAGTTCCACACATTGGTGAAGGAAGAAGATGATAGTTCATGTTTTTTTCTTTTCTTTTGTTTTGTAATTTTATTGTTTAAATTTTATTTATTATTATAATCATTTAATGAAATGGATTATGATGTGGCAAATTTATTGGTTTCAGCTTGCCAAGTGGGATTAAAGAATGCCAAGTCAGCCATTTCTACCGAAATAATGAGTCACGTGACCGGCAGATGATTAAAACTACGTCATTTAATGCTTTTTTCGGCCATTTGGACTGAATTGTCACATTATAAATATATATGAGACTAGATTCGAAAATCAAATAATTGCGGAACTATTTTAATATATGTGAAAAGTTAAGGGACGATTTTGGTTTAAATCCCTTGATTGATGAGTATCCTGACTCATCTGACAAGGAATTGGTTGGTGAAGAAGAAGAAGACGACCATCTCTGGAGGTATAAGATGATGTCATATGAGGCATTGATTGAGTTGGTGAAGAGGAAATTGAAAAGGCCGGATTATGCTCTCAGCACTTCCGAAAACGATGATGATAAATGGGACGATCTTTTTATGAAAATGGCAATGAGAAAGAGAAGGAAGAAGAAATTAAGAAAGATAAATGTAACTACTACCAAATCTGTTGATGCTCTTGATGTTATTGTTATTGAGGAGACATCGGATACTAAGGCAATATAACTTATTAATGAGGGCAAGACTGCTTCATTTGAGGCTAAATCAGATGAGCCTGCCATAGAGGAACACGTGGAATCTGCTGACAAGTGGATCGTCCCAGTTGCCAATGAAGTAGTTGAGGGTGTTGTAGATGAGACCCTAGCTACGGAGCCACTAAAAGAAATTCTCCAATTGCTAAACCTCAAGGCATCCCATGTGGATGAAGTATGCCCTCTTGAGTTAAAGACTACATGGAAATCAACAAATGCAGAGTTTCAACTCGATTATCATATAATCCAATGCTTACTGATGACAATCTAACAGAGATCATCAACAACAACCAGTTCCATTCCTCTGTGCCATAATAAAGGAAAAGCTTCTTCAACTCTTTATGAAAAATAGAAAAATAAATGTAGAAGTGATTTGTTGATTCAATGTAGAAATTTGTTAATTCAATGTAGAATTACTATGTAAAAAAAATGTATGGCATTCATTTAATTAAATTTTTTTGTTACGGGCACATAATTTTTTTGTTTCGTTTTAATTTTAATTTTTTTATTGCATTTATTGAGTGGATTTTTTTTTTCAATTTACATTTTTTTTATTGTGTGAAATTACACATTTGACAAGCCACATATGCAAGAAAAATGCACTCAGCAAATTCTTGCGAAATATGTTAGCATGCGACTGACACGTGATTAAAATGACGTCGTTTTGGTTTTTTTTGTGGTTCTTCAGCCGCTTGGGATCAAATTGGCAAAAAAAAAAAAAAAATTTATGTGGGATTAAATTGGAAAAGTTGATAATTACGGGACAATTTCAATAAAGATGAAAAGTTAAGGGACGATTTTTATTGTATTTATTGAGTCAATTTTTTTTTAATTTTTTTTTATTGTGTGAAATTACACATTTGGGAAGCCACATATGCAGGAAAAATACAACTAAGCAAATTCCTACGAATATGTTAGCATGTGACGGGCACGTGACTAAAATGACGTCGTTTTGGTTGTTTTTTGTGGTTCTCCGACCGCTTGGGATCAAATTGACAAAAAATAAATTTATGTGGGACTAAGTTGGAAAAGTTGATAATTACTGGACCATTTCAATAACTATGGAAAGTTTTTTCTTTTTTTTATAAAGAAAAAGGCCAGAAGAGAATAAAGATGGAAAGTTAGGGGACAATTTTTGTTTGGATCCCATGCAATGCCATTATTTTCTGCAGAAAATTGGCAAAAATATCTTATATTGATAGTTTTTTTTATGAAGAGAGAGTAAAAAATAGTTTGAACTAAGAATATATGGCAAAAAAGTGTTTGCCCCTTATTTTCAGTAAGCATTAAAATATATTCAGACGGACATTGGAATAGCCTTGAGGGGAACCGCATTATGTAAGGTGTCGTCAATTTTTTCCAGCAGCACCCCTGCCTCAACTTTCCAATCAAAATCATTAACCAAAGTAGCCACCATGAGATGCACCATTCGGTCAACCAGTGGCAAACCTGGGCATTTTCTTCTTCCTGACCCGAAAGGAATAAGCGCGAAATCTTTGCCTTTGAAGTCTACTTTGTTGTTCAAGAATCTCTCGGGCTCATACACGTTTGGATTTTTCCATATGGTTGAATCTCTCCCAATAGCCCAAACGTTGACAAATATCAGCGCGCTTTTGGGAATTGTAAAGCCGTTAATTTTGGCTTCTTCTTCCGCCTTGTGCAGAACCAAGAGTGGAGCAGCCGGGTGGTATCGAAAGGTTTCTTTGATCACAGCTTGTAGATATGGAAGTCTGGATATGTCTGATTCCTCGACTACTTTGTTTTTTCCAATCACTTTTCTGACCTTATTCGTAGCTTTATTCATCTTCTCGGGGTTCTTTAGTAATTCCGTCATTGTCCAGTATATTGTCGTTGATGATGTTTCTGCTCCTGCAAAAAGTAAGATCTAACACGAAGATCAATTAGCATATATAGTCATGGTGTGTGTGAGAGTAAAATTAATTTTTGGTCCCATAGAACATTACACCTCACGATTTTGGTCCCAACACCCATCACTTTGGCCTCAAAACCATTTTTTCATGCAGTTTTGGTCCCACCATTACGTTTTCTGTTAAAGTCGGCTGCAGTTTTAGTCCCACAGGACAAAGTTGAGACCAAAAGTGCAGTTGAACTTAATGGAAGGGCCAAAACTGTATGAAAAAAATTCTTAGGGACCAAAATAGTGAGTATTGAGACCAAAATCGTGAGGTGCCGTGTCCTATGGGACCAAAAGTTAATTTTACTCGTGTGTGTATGTGAGAGAGAGAGAGAATGATCTCACTCACTGCGAGTAGATGCACTATTTGATCCAAACTGAGCTCGTACTCGCTTCCCTCCTCCCTGAGATCAAGAAGTGCTTCCAACATGTCACTCTTTCTCTCATAAGATGATGCCCCTCTCCATTCCAATCTTTGATTGATTACATCTCCAATTATACCAAGCAATTTCCCCATGTGAAACTCCGCCTCCCTCTTAATCCCTTGCGGATCCAACATCTCAAGAACCGGGAAAAAATTGGCTAAATTTGGAGCGGTGGAAACCTTCCCCACACGCACAATACACTCCTTCAGTTCCTGAGTAACATCCGAATCGAATCCGCAAAGTTCAACAGAAAAAAGTGTTACCGTGATGATATTGAGAGAGATTACCAAGGCAGAATCACCGATGTCCACACTTTGCCACGTGCGCAGCATTCAAGCACGTGATCCCGCAGTTTCTGCAGCTTCTCCTGTCGAAAGCCACGGCCAGCGTCAAGATGATGATTGGCGAACATATGTTCTCGGCATAATTTCCGCAGTTTGCGCCATCTCTCGCCCGCCGGCAAAAATCCCACCGACATCTTGTGGTGGTCGTGGCTTTGTACGGCGACGGAAGTTGGGCGGCCGGAAAACACCCGGTCGTTGGTCTTTAGAATTTCTCTTGCCATTTCGGGCAATGATGCAACTATTATACATGTGCTCCCGAGACATTAAGGGGCCGTATGTTTTGGAGAGTTTAGCGAGTGATTGGTACGGGTATTTGCCGAGTTGGAGAGCGTTTCCGATTAACGAAAACTGGGATGGCCCCGGCGGAAGCGGAAGCGGAACTCGCTGCCTTCGCAGGAGACGGAAGCATCCCCAACCAACAACTAGTACAACTAAAACTACTGTTGCAAAGTCCATTTATTTTCCTCTCCAACACTCCAAATTGGCCCCAGTTTATTATAGTGTAAGAGTAGGTAGATCGAATTTAAAAAGGTTTGTCCACATTAATTATTGAATTTAAGTTTTGTGAATTACTTCAACCAGAAATAGTTGCCAAGCCAAACCCATATTATTATATATATGTGTATATATAAAAAGAAGCAGGTTAATTAACTTAGGAAATCGTATTTAAGTAATTTAGATCATGATATATGTTAGGTCTGTAGAGGGTACCTGTAATGTTTTTAATTAGTGGCACGGTATATATAAAAAAGATAGGTTGGAATAGAGTTCAACACCGTATTAACAAGGGCAATACGCCCTGCCATCGATAGGTTCTTGCTTTTCCACATGCTTATTTTGCTCTTACTTGTTGATCACTGGATCCCAGATTCTAAAACTAAAAAAATAAATAAAAAAAAATAGCAGAGGACATTAACAAGGGCTATAAAAGCTCTCATTAATAAGAGGGTTTTTAAAAGGGTTCATATAACCCTCGACACTAATTAATGATTTCAGAGGCCTTGTTACTAAAGAGGACATTAACAAGCAATAATTTTTTCCTTTAGTAGGTCTTAGGGAAAATTGCAGATTTGGTCCCAAGAGATTGAGTCCATAACAGTTTTGGTCCCGTGGTTTTAAAATTGTCCTTTTTTGAGCAGTTTTTGTCCCAACCGTTAGTCAAATGGATGAAAACTGTTAGTTGATCAAAAAAATTATGGGACTATATTTGCAAAATTAAGGGAAATGATACTAAACTATAATTAATTGTATATATAATAAAAACAATCTTAAATTGCAAATTAATTGTAAAATTATATATATGATTTAAATATGACTACAAAATAAAAAAAAAAGTTTGTAAACTAAATAATAACTTATGTAAAATTATTGAAATTAATATATACATATATAATTTTAAAAATAATGATTAAACTTTGGTAAATCAAATAATAATATGTAACATCTAAAAATATATATATATATATATATATAATATATTTTATAATTAATGTAAAATCTAAGAAATTTAAAGAAATATATATATATAATCTTTATATAATTAAAAAAATCAAACCAAATAATATATAGAATTTGAATATAATTTAAAAATATTTTACCATACACTTGTTTCGCAACTAATACTTTATGTTAGAACATTTGATAATATCTAATGAAATAACTATTTTTTTCATTAAACAACTAATACTATTAAAAGAATATACATGAAATGCAAACCAGTTGCACAACACGACTTTCTCTGCAATCGACATTGCCACCAGCCCATCCCACCACACTACCAATCATCACTCATCATCGTGAAAAAATCGCAAAATTAAAATCAAATTCGATATCTTTTTATCACGTAGATCAATATCAAACACATAAAAATCATAATTGTTACAGCCTATAGCTTATTCAATGTGATTTCGTTGAATTTCTGGGGGGGGGAATCGAGGGTTCTATTTTTAAACCCAAGTAATAATTTATAAATAATTTTAAAATTTTAAAATATACATATAATCCATATATAATCTTAATTTATGTTAAATCAAAAAAATAAATAATATATAGTTTTATATAGTTTAAAATAAAAAAATAAATATTTTCAAATAAAGTAATAATTTATGTATAATCTAAATATATATATATATATATATATATATATATATATATATATATAATCTCTAATATTAAATTGAATTAAAAAATGTTAGTTACAATTTTATTAATCTTAGTTATGAAATTATGTTTAATACTTTTTGAATTATAAATTAATTATATAAATCTAAATCTCAAATTTAACACTAAATAAATTATAAAGTAACTATAATGGTTTAATTAATAAATTATAAATTAATTTATGCACAAATTGAAAATTATTGTAAAAAAAATAACAAATTGATTTTCAAGGGACCAAATATGCAATTTTATGGGACCAAATTTGTAATTTTTTGGGACCAAATCTGCAATTAACAACGCACATGACTCACTTCAGTTAGAAATGGACGGAAAATCTTATGGGACCAAATTTGTTGAAAAAATGATCATTTTGCAACTGACACATTCTTTTTGGACAAAAAGTGCAATTTACATTTGGTCTGTTGGGAGATAAATTTAATAAAGAAGATTTTGATTAGATCCCAAAACCCCTAAGTATGACATGTTCAGGATAATCTTGATAGTTGAGTCAGGATTCAATTTAGAGCGTTCAGGATGTTATCTGCACCATGTATAGTCAGCAGATATAGATCAGGTAAGTTTCTGAAGATTCTGAAGACTTAGTAAGTTTATGAAGAATCTGAAGTCTCAGTATGAAACTGAAGAAACTGAAGTCTCAGTATGAAACTAAGGTTTTCAAGACTCAAGATGAAACGAGAAATCAAGACTCGCGATGAAATCGAGAAATCAAGACTCAAGATGAAATCGAGAAATCAAGACTCAAAGATGAAATCAAGAAATCAAGACTCAAAGATGTCGTCAAGACTCGTAAGACTCGTAAGACAATCAAGACTCGTAAGACAATCAAGACTCAAGATATCAAGACACGTAAGATATCAAGACACAAGAGTTATCAAGACTCGAATCCATCGAATGCTCAAGATAACCTCAATGTTCCGAGACACCAATAATATCTATCCAAGGCTACAAAACGAGAAAACGCAAATACTCGTAAAAATAGATATTGCCCAAGACATTCACATGCGGACAAAAAAAACTAAAACTAAGTGTTGTTAAGGTTATATCACCAGAGATATTGACCAAAAAGAGCCGGTATGTTTGTTTACATTTAATGAACACAAGAACCAATCCAGAGGAAGACATCAACATTTTTTATCGACCTTTGAAAGCGACAGTCATTTGAGCATGTCACTAGTACTATGTTCCAGACTGCAAAAAGTGGTGATTGGCTACATGAATGCATATTGCCTAAAACATGCAAGGGAGTATTCAAACCCTAAAATTAGTCGTTCACCAAACACCATAAGAGGAAACTCATGAAGCTATCTCCTCCAACGGATAGTTTTTTCAAGAGTGACCTTGGTGATTGCCTATAAATACTAGTGACCCTCTACATTGAAGGTTCAGAAATTTGTAAGCAACTCAAGAGCTCAATCTTATTATTGCAAATTGAAGCACTCGAAAACCCAAGAATTTCCCAAGTGTTTCACATTGAAGAGAGCTCATTCACTAAGCCTAGTTTGATAAGATATATCGAAAGCTTAGTAGAGATATCCTAGCCTTTGCATTGTACTTATTGTAAAGGATATCTCATCCTAGTTGGAAACCAACCAGAAACCCCAAACCCTTTGTAAGGTAGTTTGAGTGTGTTTGTTGGTGAGTTGGAGTTTTAAAGAGTTAGTAAACTACATTGAGGTAGTCAAAAACTCTAGAGAAGAAGTTAGTAAGCTCTTTGGTGGTAGTCGAACACTTGTGTGTGTTGAGTTAGTAAACTACATTGAGGTAGTCGAAAAACTCAAAGTAGAAAGGTGAGTAAGTCAGTAGTGAGTCGACCCGAAAACCTTAGGAAGTGGTTAAGGAATTTCTCTCGAAGGTCGAGAGAGAGTGGATGTAGGAGCTTGAGTCTCACGAACCACTATAATTGATGTGTTGTTTTGCTTTACATCTTTGCATTGTTATCTCATTGCATATCTTTAATCGAAAGCATAATTCTTGATATTCATTGGAATCAATCCAATCGAACTTGCATCAACCGATCACGACCTTAATCATTGTTTCATTAAAAAGGAAGATCTTGACAAAAGCTAAAAAACAGTATAAACTTAGGGCCAACCATTCCGCACACTTGAGTAGCTAGAATGATAGTTACCAAATCGAACTAACTCTCTCTTGAGGGTTCATAAGATAGTTATCGATCCAAGCGGCTTCGGGATCTCTGAAAAACTTCGAGGCTCGGTTAGGCTAATCTGAAGCTTAAAGGCGGCTTCAGGATCATTGTCTCTGTAGACTTTGACTCAGGGCGATCTGTGCTTCTCAGGGCCAAACCATCAGGAGAAACCAACCCATCCGACCTCGATGAAAGAAAAGTTTTAAAAATCACTGAACACGTGTATCCCCCCCATACATGTGTGAGACTCGTTAGCACAGGGACCAACAAGTGGTATCAGAGCAGTGGTTCAACTTGACCACTCGCTTTGGTAAGCCATAGTCTAATTTGCTAAAATACTCTGGTGGTCTACTGAACAGATCTATTTGCTGATATCTTACAAGGCTCAGTCATCATACCTTCTAAGAAACTTCCTATGTTCTCAGTTGAGAACTATGATTTATGGAGATTAAGAATGCAGGCTCATCTGTATTCAAAGCATGAAAGAATGTGGAGAGTGGTTTCTGAAGGACCATTCAAATTCACTGTTGTGAATCCTGCATCTTGGCCGAGAGAAATGATCCCAGAACTGAATTTCCAAAGTCTGATGATCAACTTACTCCTGAAGAGAGAAAGTTAGTCAATCTTGACTATATTGCTAAAGATACTTTATATAACACTATTGATGATGGTGTTATAGGGATGATTTCTCACTGTGAAACTGCAAAAGAAATTTGGGACACACTTGCTATTATGTGTCAAGGCACAGATCATATTAAAGAGAACAAACTTTCTGTTGCTATTGGAAAGTTTGATAGCTTTGAAATGGAAGATGGTGAATCCATTGACAAACTTGAAGTCAGATTCACTAGCATAATGAATGATCTGAATGCTCTTGGGAAAAGATACCCACAGAGAGAAGTGGCATTGAAAATTCTTAGAGGACTATCTAAGAAATGGGATATACATGCTGTGGTGATTGAAAACACCAAAAACATTGATTCCATGCCATACCAACAAGTTTTCTCTGAACTGAAAGCTTATGAGTTTGTGATTGACAAGAAATCTAAGAAAGCTGACAATAAAGATGATTCTTCATCTAGCAAGAATGTGGCTTTCAAAGCCAAAGAAAAATCCTGTAAGACTAGAGAGTCTGAGAACTCACTTGCCAAAAATCAGGATGAGCAGGAGGATAAGCTAGTACTGATGGCAAGAAGGTTTGAAAGACTTAATAGCAGATATGAAAAATATAAAAAATATTACAGGAATCACAGGTACAAAAAAGAGACTCAAAAAAGCCGAGGACGGATCCACCGAAAAAAGAAAGGACCCGAAAAATTTGAAGGATCCTCATCCAAAAAGAAGGACTCCAAGACTAAGGAGGAAAGTGATCAGGATGATGATGCCAACAGATGCTACAACTGTCAAAAGAGAGGTCACTTCCAATATGACTGTCCTGAGCTAAGTGCTAAGGAAAGAAAAGAAAGACAAGCCAAGAGAGACAAGAAGTTCTCCAGCAAGAAAGCCATGATTGCAGAAGAGGAAGAACATTCTGAAGAAGGCTCCAATTCCTCAGATGAGATGTTCTCAGATAGTGACAGTGATGATATCTGTCTAATGGCTGTGGAGGAGGTAAATTCTTCTATCTCTGTTGTTGCTCCTACACAAGCACATGAGTTCTCAAGTTCTACTGTAAACAGTAACTTTGACCTGATGGATTCTTTTGAGAATCTTATGAAGGACTATTCTGTGTTACAAGAACTCCTCAATGAAACTCAAGAGCAGGACAAGGAACCGATCACGAGAATCAAGTGGAAAGACTCTAAAAATCTTTGAGATCACTTCTCAATTGATGGGAACTCTTGATGAACTAGACGTTACGAAAGTACAACTCTCGAGAAAAAAAGAGAAGGTGATAGAGATCCTGAATGGAAAATTAGAAAAATCCACTGAGGAGATTCAGCTTATCAGAACTGAGTTCAATGACCTCTTTGAGAAGCATGAAACTCTAAAAAGAAATGTGAGGATAGTCTTGCAGAGAAAAGTTAGCTCTATTGAATTACGCATCTAAAGTGATAGATGAAATTCAGAGTTATCAAAGACCAGAACTATAAAAAGCCGGATTGGGATACATTCCAGGGGAACCTCACAAGGTCTTCTCAATCTTTCTTCTAGTAGCACCAAGATCTGTCTTTGTTAAACAAGTGGCACCTAATCTTCTTCTTCAAGAACGCCTGGAGTTTTAGACAAGGGTAAAGGACCTATGGTTTGAAAAAAACGAAGGTTCAGGGAAGAAAGCCTAGACCTCGGGAAAAGCCTAGAAAACTCGACCACTCAAGAGGGAAATCTTTAGGCCAAGATTTCAAAGCCTCGGTTAAGAATACCAACTCAAGAGATCTGCCTTTTGAACCATCGGAGGAGGAATTTTCAAGAAGAAAACATTCAGCAGAGATATTCTCAACTGAAAAGACCAAGTCCTCAGATTACTGAAAGACCCCAATTTTAGTACAGGCAACCCAAACCCCACTTGCCTAAGGGTAAAGGTTTCTGAACCCAAGTCGTGAGAGACAGAGACCAACCGCACAAAAAGCCAAGGCACTTGAACAAAAGGCTGAACCCAAGAAGAACTCTAAGGCTCATGTTCATGCTAAGGCTGGCACTCATACACAGGATACTGTCAAGGCACCTAGGGTGGTGACTGTGTATGTAGATGTTTATGGGAGACAAATCCGCCACTCTAAATTAATTAGAGTTGTTAGCCAGATTTGGATTCCAAAAGGTACAGCTAACCTGGTAGGACCCTACACCAAATGGGTACCTAAGAACTGATCTGTTTTTTCGGGTGAAAAAGACAAGGGGCACCGAAATTTGAATGAAGACAACATATCACTGATGAGTGGAAATGAATTGGCTCCTGCTGTATGGTATCTAGATAGTGGATGTTCAAGACATATGACAGGATATAAGCAGCTAATCACTGACTATGTTGAGCAAAAAGGCCCTCAGATCACATTTGGAGACAATTCCAAAGGATGGCCAAGGATATGGAACTCTTGAAGTTGATTCTGTTCATATCCATGGTGTTTCATATGTGTCTGATTTAAAGCATAACTTGCTTTCTATCAGTCAATTCTGTGACAAAGGATTCAATGTTGAGTTCTCAAAGAACTTATGTTATGTGAAAGACAATACTTCACGAAAAAAATCTCTTGACCGGTACTAGAAAAGGAAATGTGTATCTTCTGATTGGAGTTCAACTCCTAAAGATACATGTTTGGTTGCAAAAAGTTCCACTGATACCAGTTGGTTGTGGCACAAAAGGATGAATCACTTGAACTTCAAAACCCTGAACAAACTTGCAAGATTAGCACTTGTGAGGGGGTTACCAAATGAAGTGTTCAGTAAAGAACATGTTTGTGATGTTTGTCAAAAAGGAAAACAAATCAGAGCATCTTACAAAAGCAAAGTAGATATTTCTACTGAAAGAATACTTCAACTGTTACGTATGGATCTCTTTGGTCCAAGAACACACTGTGAAACAAAATGGCGAAAAAATATACACTTGTGGTAGTTGATGACTACTCTAGATACACATGGGTCATATTCTTACTCAGTAAGAAAGAGACTCAGACAAAACTGCCTGAACTACTGAAATGTCTCTGACAATGTTCTGAATGGAATTTCCCCTGAGGAAGATGATTCCCTTTCTCCTTTTCTGTTGTTCCCTGAATTTAATGAACTACCTGAACCTAACATTTCTGATGTTGAGGATACTCTTGAAGGGGGACATCCAGAGAAGATGGTTGGATAGTCATCCTATAAGTCGATTGTGGGTGATCTATCATATGGTGTCAAAAAAGAAGGTTCCATGGAGAAAGTGCTTTATTACTGCTTTGCTTCCTATCCGAAAAAAGAACCCATCGAGATTGAAGAAGCTCTACAAGATTCATTTTGGATTCTTCTATGCAAGAAGAGTGAATCGGTTCTCAAGGAATGAAGTTTGGGAGCTAGTGGATAGACCTAAGAGGCACAATGTGATTGGAACTAAGTGGGTGTTCAAGAATAAGAGAGATGAAAACAACAACATTGTGAGAAACAAGGCAAGGCTAGTTGCACAAGGTTATTCCCAAGAAGAAGACTTGGATTATGAAGAAACCTTTGCACCTGTTGCAAGACTAGAAGCCATCAGATTGTTTCTTGCATATGCTGCCCACATGAAATTCACAGTCTATCAGATGGATGTGATAAGTGCATTTCTGAATGGTGTGCTTAAGGAAGAGGTTTATGTGGAACAACCTCCTGGTTTCAGACAGAATGACCAAGTTTATAGGCTCAGGAAAGCCTTGTATGATCTTAAGCAAGCACCCAGAGCATGGTATGATACCCTTTCTCAATTTCTTACTGACCATGGTTTTATCAAAGGAACTGTTGATAGGACCTTGTTCAGGATAGAAGATGGGGAAGCTATCTTACTTGTTCAGATTTATGTAGATGACATCATATTTGGATCTCCAAATCATCAGTTGTGTAAAAAGTTTTCTACACTGATGAAAGGAAAGTTTGAGATGTCAATGATGGGGGAGATGAATTTCTTTCTTGGACTTCAGGTGAAACAAACTAAGGAAGGAATTTTCATCAATCAAACAAAGTACACCAGAGATCTAATTGCAAAGTATGGTGTACAGAATTGCAATGCAGTTAGAATTCCCATGAATACTAACTACAAGATGGATCCTGATCCTGAAGGCAAATCAGTAAATCACACTGATTATAGAGGGATCATTGGATCACTGCTATATCTCACAACAAGTAGGCCTGATATAACATTTGATGTTGGGATATGTGCAAGATACCAAGCTAATCATAAGGCTAGTCACATGGAGGCTGCCAAAAAGATTCTAAAATATCTTAAAGGCACTGTGAATAGAGGATTATGGTATCCAACTGATGATAACCTTGAATTAACTGGTTATTCAGATGCTGATTATGGAGGATGTAGAATTGATAGGAAGTCTACCACATGAACTTGTCAATTTCTTGGAAGTAAGCTGATATCATGGTTTTCAAAGAAGCATACCTTAGTAGCAACCAGTACTACTGAAGCTGAATACATGGCTGCAGGAAGTTGTTGTGCACATATTCTTTGGCTCAGACAACAATTGATGGATTATAAGATTATAGCCAATGAAGTACCTATATTTTGTGATAATAATAGTGCTATTGCTATTACAAAAAATCTGGTATTGCACACCAGATGTAAGCATGTTGATATCAAACATCACTTCATCAGAGATCATGTTGAGAAGAAAGACATCAGGATGGAAAAAATTCATACTGATAAACAGAGAGTTGATATCTTGACTAAACCTTTGGCTGAATCAAGATTTCAGGAACTATCAGTTGAATTAGGTATGTTGGATCCAAATGTATAAAGCAAATCTGAAAAATTGAAGGTTTTCAGATGCATGAAGTTTTCTCAGGATTCTACTGAGAAACTCAGGATAAAATTGGGAAACTCAGATATCCTGAAGATCAGTACTCAGTATTATACTGATCTTGCTCAGTACCCAGTATCATACTGACCCTTTCAATACTCAATATTATACTGACCCCGTTCAGTACTCAGTACTATACCGACCCCGTTCAGTACTCAGTATTATACTGACATTTTATCAAGGTCAAAACTCAGTAAGACTGATGGAGGAAATTAGTCTGAAGAAGTAATGACTCATGCAATGCATTTATTGTCCAACTGAATCTCAGTAATCATTGGCAATAAATAACAAAAGACCTGAAGGAATATTTGGGCGGGACCTTTGAAATACCGAAGAAAGTCAAATGGTCGCCAGGAATAGTAATTAATTGCACTGTTCATTAATCACCAATAAGGTTAAATTGGCGGCGTAATATTCGTGAAATCGTCCTTTCATATACCTGATTTAGTCGGTGTTTAATCTCAACCGTCGATTTCTTCAATCTATACGATTTTCCACGAATCAAATCCTATATATCCATTGAAAATTCATTCAAAGCCCAATTCCAAATAACCTTCGTCTTCAAAACACTCTGCTTCTAAAAACCTCTCATTTGCCCAGAAACCCTTCATCGTTCTCAAAACCCTTCACCCAAAAAATTCTTCAAAATGACGTTCTCGGTTTACGATAAACTTGTTATTTCTAACAAACCGTACGTTGTTTCGCTCGAAAGCTCGTCGAATGCAACACACGAAGAAGAAGCTTTGCACATGATTCGATTGGCGAAGCTCACATGCCTGGTTGCGAATCATCCAGAGGAGGAATATTCAAAAGAGGTAATTGAATTTATCTCTAATTTGAAAATAAACGAGGAGGACTGTATAGAGTCGCAAATTACAGTTTCTCACTTAGAGCATAGCTCAAAATATGTCGATTTTGTGAGGGAATTGTATATAATTCCTAAGAACCTTAATGACGTATACGAGTTGAGCGATAGAGGAGAAGACCCTACAATGTATATGATGGGTAGTGAGCAAGAGTATCTTGATAGGATTACAGAGCATCCTGTTAAGTTTGAGGCTACTCTCAATAAAAGGCATTTGAAGCCTAAGTATAGAGTTTTGCTGGATATCGTGAGTAAATGTATCATGAGCAGGTCCGACAGTTTTGAACAGATTAGCACGCCGAAGTTGAGATTAATGTCGGCGATTGAAGACTCACCCACTACTGCATTCCACTGGTTACATTATTTAATCAGAGTAGTGAGTGACCAAGCTAAGCAAGTCCAGAAGGTGAACGGTTCAGTTGTTATTAAAGGGAAATCCTACATGCAACCAAGATAGCATTCATCCTAGAGATGTGCAGAGAAGAAGAAGATATTTTTGCCAACTCCTCACCCTTTCCAAAGTCCAAGATCCTTTTCAAACCAACAACATCAAAGAAGACTTTGAAGGGAAGAAAAGAGAAGAAGGAGGAGACTGCTGTTGAAGGAGCTGCTGAAAAAACCCAACAAACCATGGGGAAGGCCCTGATGGAGGTGAAGAGAGAAAAGGGAGAAGCCCTGAAGAAGAAATCACTAGCTCCTAAGCGCAGAAAAGTTCAAATTTCTACTGAGGAGGAGGTCAGTGAAACTGAGGAAGTCCAACCTGAGGGCCAACAAGGACAAAAATCTCCATTGCAAGTACTGGTTCAGGTTGTGACTACTGCTCAAGAGCAAACTGAGGAACAGGTGTTCTCTGAGGTTCTTGAAACATCTCTGAGCTCAGACAAGATTTCTCAGGAGATATTCAAGGGACCTCAGGTTTCTACTGAGGAGATGCTTGTTCAGACCTCAGAACAAACTGAGCCTCAGGAGCTACTGAATTTGGACATGTTCCTGAGTGAACCATTCTTAGATCCCTCAGCACATGAATCTGATCCTACTGAACCTGAAAGCCCAAAACTGAAGAAGGGAGAGGCAGAAGAGACTGAGTGGCGCATCAAGGGGGAAAGATTCATTCTGGATAGGTACCCTGAGCTGAACACATATCCTGACCTTCAGGACCTCTTCTTCAGACTGAGGACCACAGTCTACATTCTGAACCAAACTCTGCCAGAGATGCTTAACATTGCCTTCTTCAGAGGAGAGGACTGGTGGAATGAAGAGACTGCAGTGCTGACTGAGTTCTCCGGGTTCAGGAAGACCAAGCTCCGGATGAAAGTTGCAGAGTTTGATGAGCTGGTCAGGAAGAAGGTGGCTGAGAGGAGGGAAGCTGATGTTGGTGCCTCGAGCTCAAAAGATCAAGATCAAGAAGGGGACCAACAAGGAAATGTTGAGAAGCAATCTCAAGTGGAGAAAAATACTGATGCTGGTCAGCCTGATATCTCACATCCTCAGACTGAAGTTAGCACTCCTCAGGTAACTTTTGGTACTATTAAACAATATGCCAAAGCTACTGAAGTTCCTATCTTTAAATCTGTTATGTCTGATATGCAGACTGAGGCTCAGGTGGAGCACCCAGCTCAGGTGAAAAAAGTTCTATACGCTCCAGAGATTGATCTAAGTCCCATCTTGGAAAAATTGGAGAAGGTGGTGCTAATGGTGGAGAAAATGACCCAAATTGAAGAAACATTGGCAACCCAATCTCAGAAGCTGGGAACACTGAGTTCATCTTCAGACTTGATGCAGCTTCAAACATCTCTTGCTGACAAAATGACTACCATAGAAGGAAAGGTTGATGGAGTCAAAGCTGAGCTTAATGCAGAGATGAAGCAAATGTATCAGGAAAGAACAGCATATCTTGAAGCCAAGCTGGTTGAGAAGAATGATCAAATGATCAAGACAGCTGTTGAGGAAATGGGCTCTATGCTCATGACCAAGATGACAGAGATGATGCAAAATGTCTTCTCACACAAGTTTGCACCTCTATCTGAAGAGTTCTCAGTAGCCAAGAATCACATGAAGAGGCTGGAAGAGAAGCATGATCAGTTGGCAGGGGAAGTGCGTAGTATTAGCAAAGAGCAATATCATATGGATACCGCACTTTCTCAACTTCTTCCAAGGTATGGTGCCAAAAAGGGGGAAAGGCCTGGAGGCAAGCTGAAGGAGTTGTTGGCACAAACCTTGAAGAAAAAGGCAGATAAAGAAGCTGAAAAGAAAATTCTTGCTGAAGCCTTAAAAGAAGTAGAAGCCACTGAGAAGCTCAAGTTCAAGCAAGCTGAAGAGCCAATCTACACTCATGTCTCTGAGCAAACAATTCAGGAAGCTATCTCTGAAAAACTGAGTGGTAGAAGAATGGTGGAAACAAGCCAAGCCGGTGCAGAGCAAGCTAAACCTATCAAGAGAAAGGCTGTGGCATTTGTTGAACCAGAGAAGAAGAGAGCAAAAGCTTCAAGGTCTACTCAAAGAAAATTGATCATTGATTTTGAAGAGTCTGAAGAAGAAGCTGGAAAAGAAGTTTTCGATACAAGAAAAGCTCTGAAATCACTTCAAGTGGAAAAAGAGAAGAAAACTGTTACTTCTGTATCAGGAGTTCCTGTAATCAGGAAGAAGAAAGAAGAAGAGCAGAAACGAAGAAGTGGTTTCAAGAAGTTCCTGAGCAAGATGAGGGGTACTGATAAAGCTCAGAAGTGGCCGCACGTTGATAAATGGATGCCTATCCAATTCAATGATGCCTGAGAGGAGATAAAGAGAACCTTCTGATTCTATTCTGAAATTCTGAGGGAATGGAGGGGGACAAGACATTCACATGCAGACAAAAGAAACTAAAACTAAGTGTTGTTAAGGTTATATCACTCAGAGATATTGACCAAAAAGAGCCGTTATGTTTGTCTACATTTACTGAACACAAGAACCAATCAGAGGAAGACATCACTGTACTTTACTGACACTGAAAGCGACAGGTCACTGAAGCATGTCAGTAGTACTATGTTCCAGACTGCAAAAAGTGGTGATTGGCTACATGAATGCATATTGCCTAAAATATGGAAGGGAGTATTCAAACCCTAAAATTAGCCGTTCACCAAACACCATAAGAGGAAACTCATGAAGCTATCTCCTCCAACGGATAGTTTTTTCAAGAGTGACCTTGGTGATTGCCTATAAATACTAGTGACCCTCTACATTGAAGGTTACAGGAAATTTGTAAGCAACTCAAGAGCTCAATCTTATTATTGCAAATTGAAGCACTCGAAAACCCAAGAATTTCCCAAGTGTTTCACATTGAAGAGAGCTCATTCACTAAGCCTAGTTTGATAAGATATATCGAAAGCTTAGTAGAGATATCCTAGCCTTTGCATTGTACTTATTGTAAAGGATATCTCATCCTAGTTGGAAACCAACCAGAAACCCCAAACCCTTTGTAAGGTAGTTTGAGTGTGTTTGTTGGTGAGTTGGAGTTTTAAAGAGTTAGTAAACTACATTGAGGTAGTCAAAAAACTCTAGAGAAGAAGTTAGTAAGCTACTGGTGGTAGTCTGAACACTTGTGTGTGTTGAGTTAGTAAACTACAGTGAGGTAGTCAGAAAACTCAAAGTAGAAAGGTGAGTAAGCTGTAGTGAGTCAGCCAGAAAACCTTAGGAAGTGGTTAAGGAATTTCTCTGAAGGTCAGAGAGAGTGGATGTAGGAGCTTGAGTCTCTGAACCACTATAATTGATGTGTTGTTTTGCTTTCTGTACTGCATTGTTATCTGTTGCATATCTTTAACTGAAAGCATAATTACTGATATTCAGTTGGAATCAATCCACTGAACTTGCATCAACTGATCACAGCCTTAATCACTGTTTCATTAAAAAGGAAGATCTTCAGCAAAGCTAAAAACGAGTATAAACTTAGGGCCAACCATTCCGCACACTTGAGTAGCTAGAACAGATAGTTACCAAACTGAACTAACTCTACTGAGGGTTCAGTAAGATAGTTATCTGATCCAAGCAGCTCAGGATCTCTGAAAAACTCAGGCTCAGTTGGGCTAATCTGAAGCTTTTGAAAGCAGCTCAGGATCATTGTCTCTGTAGACTTTGACTCAGGGCGATCTGTGCTTCTCAGGGCCAAATCATCAGGACAACCTGACCCATCTGACCTCAGTGAAAGAAAAGTTTTAAAAATCACTGAACACGTGTATCCCCCCCATACATGTGTGAGACTCGTTAGCACAGGGACCAACAAGTGGTATCAGAGCAGTGATTCAACTTGACCACTCGCTTTGGTAAGCCATAGTCTAATTTGCTGAAAGACTCTGATGGTCTACTTAATAAATCTATTTGCTGGTATCAGAGCAGTGGTTCACATGTAAAAATACATAAAAATAACCTAAAGTAGAGAAAGGTCAATTTTCGCGGGTCAACCCCATCTTCCAGATCACGCTCGTTAATAATATATAAAGGAACTATTAAAATGCTTTCACATTAGTTGTTGTGCCCAGTTGGTTAAGGTGTTCACTTTTTAAGTGAGGTCATAGGGTCAGTTGCTGTTCAATTTCAATGCATACTTTAATTAATTCTTTTTTTATTCTGACTTTTCAAATCAACTGGACAAAAATTATGTTTTTCATTCAATGATACCTTTTTTTTTTTTTTTTTTTTTTAAATTCTAACTTTTCAAATCATCAATTATTGCAGTAAGAGGAAGCTTATTATTCTATTAGTCAACTATTTAAAAAAAATATTAAATCCAATAATTCAGTTCAGTTATTATTTCAATTCCCCATAACCCCAAAACAAATAAATGCAAGTTGAATATGGTCATTGAACAACTCCCATTCTACTTATCGAAATGAATCTTGTGAAAACTTCCAGAAACGATGATGATAAATGGGACGATATTTTGATGATAAGGGCGATGAGAAAGAAAAGGAAGAAGAAATTAAGAAACAAAAATTTACTGCTACCAAATCTGTAGATGCTCTTGATGTTATTGTTATTGAGGAGACATCGGATACTAAGGCAGCATAACCTATTAATGAAGGCAAGACTGCTTCAGTTGAGGCTAAATCAATTGAGCCTGCCACAGAGGAGCACGTGGAATCTGCTGACAAGTGGATTGTCCCAGTTGCCAATGAAGTAGTTGAGAGTGCTGCAGATGAGACCCTAGCTACGGAGCTACAAAAATAAATTCTCCAATTGCTAAACCTCAAGGCATCCCATGTGGATGAAGTATGCCCTCTTGAGTTAAAGACTACATGGAAATCAACAAATGCAGAGTTTCTGCTCGATTATCATATAATCCAATGCCTACTGATGACAATCTAACAGAGATCATTAGCAGCAACAGGACATAATAAAGGAAAAGCTTCTTCTATCCTTTATGAAAAACAGAAAAATAAATGTAGAAGTGATTTGTTAATTCAATGTAGTATTACTATGTAAAAAAATGTATGACATTCATTTAATTAAAATTTTTGTTATGGGCACATAAACTATTTGTTTCGTTTTAATTTTAATTTTTTTAATTTTTATTGCATTTATTGAGTGGATTTTTTTTTTCAATTTACATTTTTTTTTATTGTGTGAAATTGCACATTTGGCAAGCCACATATGTAGGAAAAAATGCATTCAGCAAATTCTTACGAAATATGTTAGCATGCGATTGACACGTGACTAAAATGACGTCGTTTTGGTTGTTTTTTGTGGTTCTCCAGCCGCTTGGCATCAAATTGGCAAAAAAACAAATTTGCATGGGACTAAAGATGGAAAGTTAAGGGACGGTTTTTATTGCATTTATTGAGTCGTTTATTTTTTTTATTTTTTTATTGTGTGAAATTACACATTTGGGAAGCCACATATGCAGGAAAAATACAACTCAGCAAATTCCTGCGAAATATGTTAGCATGCGACAGACACGTGATTAAAATGACGTTGTTTTGGTTGTTTTTTGTGGTTCTCCTGTCGCTTGGGATCAAATTGGCAAAAATTAAATTTATGTGGGACTAAATTGGAAAAATTGATAATTACTGGACCATTTCAATAAATGTGGAAAGTTTTTTCTTTTTTTATCCGGAAAAAGGCCCGAAGAGAATAAAGGTGGAAAGTTAGGGGATGAATTTTGTTTGGATCCCATGCAATGCCATTATTTTCTGCAGAAAATTGACAAAAATGTCTTATATTTATAGTTTTTTTATGAAGAGAGAGTAAAAAAAGAGTTTGAACTAAGAATATGTGGCATTTGCCCCTATTTTCAGTAAGCATTAAAATTCAAACAGACATTGGAATAGCCTTGAGGGGAACCACATTATTTAAGGTCTCGTCAATTTTTTCTGGCACCACCCCTGCCTCAACTTTCCAATAAAAATCATTAACCAAATTAGCCACCATCAGATGCACCATTCGGTCAGCGAGTGGCAAACCTGGGCATTTTCTTCTTCCTGACCCGAAAGGAATAAGCGTGAAATCTTTGCCTTTGAAGTCTAGTTTGCTGTTCAAGAATCTCTTAGGCTCATACATGTTTGGATTTTCCTATATGCTTGAATCTCTCCCATAGCCCAAACGTTGACAAATATCAACGCATTTTTGGGAATCGTAAAGCCGTTGATTTTGGCTTCTTGTTCCGCCTTGTGCGGAACCAAGAGTGGAGCAGCCGGGTGGTATCGAAAGGTTTCTTTGATCACAACTTGTAGGTATGGGAGTCTGGATATGTCTAAGTCCTCGACTCATTTGTTTTTTCCGATCACTTTTTTGACCTCATTCGTAGCTTTATTCATCTTCTCGGGGTTCATTAGTAATTCCGTCATTGTCCAATCTACTGTCGCTGACGATTTTTCTGCTCCTGCAAAAAGTAAGATCTAACACGAAGAAGATCAATTAACATATGACAAAAACTCATATAAGACAGTCTCATGCATAAGACAGTATATTCAACCTACCACAAATCAAAACCCACCCTCCCAAAGTATTAAAGTATCAATGCTCCTCAAATTATGTCCCGTCTCACTGTGAGACCGTGTCACCTAAGTGTGCCTCTTAACATATATAACCATTGTGTGTGTGTGCGTGAGAGAGAGAGAGAGAGAGAGAGAGAGAGAGAGAGAGAGAGAGGGAGAGAGAATGGTCTCACTCATTGCGAATAGATGCATTATTTCATCCAAACTGAGCTCGTACTCGTTTCCCTCCTCCCTGAGATCAAGAAGTGCTTCCAACATGTCACTCTTTCTCTCATAAGATAATGCCCTACTCGAATTCAATCTTTGATTGACTACATCTCCAATTATACGAAACAATTTCCCAAAGTGAAACTCTGTCTCCCTCTTAATCCCTTGCGTATCCAACATCCCAAGAACCGGGAAAAAATCGGCTAAATTTATAGCTGTGGAAACTTTCCCCACACCCAGAAAACACTCCTTCAGTTCTAGAGTAATATCCGAATCGAATCCGCAAAGCTCAACCGAAAAGAGTGTTACCGTTATCAGATTGAGAGAGGTCACCAAGGCAACATCACCGATGTCCACAACTTTACCAGGTGCGCAACATTCGTGCACGTAATCCCTTAGTTTCCGTTGCTTCTCTTTTCGAAGGCATGCCCAACGTCGAGCTGATGATTGGAGAACAACTGTTCTTGACATAATTTTCGCAGTTTGCGCCATCTCTCGCCCACCGGCAAAAACCCCACCAACATTTTATGGTGGTCGTGGCTTTGTATGGCGACGGAGGTTGGGCGGCCGGAAAACACCCAGTCGTTGGTCTCTAGAATTTGTTTTGCCATTTCGGGCGATGATGCAACTATTATGTATGTGCTCCTGGGCTGAAGGGACATTAAGGGGCCGTATGTTTTGGAGAGTTTAGCGAGTGATTGGTACGGGTTTTTGCCGAGTTGGAGATCGTTTCCGATTAACGAAAACAGGTAACCGCCGCATATGTAATTATTTTTTTATTTTTTTTTATTTTGAAATGTCACCTAGATATTTTTCCTATAATTTTTTCATGACTTGACGTTATTTTGAAAAAAGACAAAAAACAACTCATTCTCCAATATCCTGCCCCTTGGAATTCAGCAAGATTATTTTTTCGATTGTTAGCGTTAGTGTCCTAGAGACAATCTTTTGTAAGGATATAATACTAGATAATATTCAGTTTGATTTAATATTATTATCCATTTAATATTA
This sequence comes from Stenogyne calaminthoides, assembly GCA_037126765.1. NCBI lineage: Eukaryota > Viridiplantae > Streptophyta > Magnoliopsida > Lamiales > Lamiaceae > Stenogyne > Stenogyne calaminthoides. Next base: position 19,704,017 of record JBBCBC010000005.1, on the reverse strand, counting down.
ATGTATGACAATACACTTGTTTGAATATTATGTTTGATTGTTTGCATTTATTCTTATATGTGTTCCCATGAACGAATGTTATCATTGAGGATGTGAGACCTCAGATGACTTAAACATGGTTCTCAAATAGCCCCGATCAAGGATCATCAAGAATGAGATATTGATGATGTATTTGAGATTGGTGTGCGATCTGCATCATACTCTTAGAGAGTGTAGTAGTTCTCACTTACTACGAGATACTGGGTATCTCATAATGGATACACAGATACATTAGAGGGTATTGATATACCCATCCAAGAAACCGTTTGATATTACTGCACTTAAGTGTCTACGGGTGTCTCGGTTAGTGGGAGCGATGTGATATTCCTCTAACTTGAGGTCAATACGCACGACATGTGTGGAGTGGTGAACTTTGACCATGACCGACACTTGCACTCTTAATGGGTAGATATGACATGAATTAGGTTCATCACGAAATGCATGTGCATGGTAGTTGAGCCAAGAAAAGGATTCATTCCTCAATGCGAATTTAGAGAGAGTGCTCATCTTCTCATACTAATTGGATCGTTAGTCATTGACCAATGCACGTCACATTTGGACTTTGTGTCCAAATGTGACAATCGGGATCAATTAGTGTAATGAGAAAATATGATTAAATTATTTGAATATGCACTTCATCATGTTCAAGATTTAATCGAGCATTCGCCAATGAAAGGATATTATCACAATAGCCCACGTAATATTAAAGGTTGTTGCAAATACCTCACAACATACCTTATATATTGAGAATATCTGATTTATTGTCTAGGGTTCAATTAAGACCGTTAGTTTGACTAATTGTTCGATATATAAGGGCATATGAGTCACACAACAAGCAATTCCCCTTTACAAATTATAGTTGGTTGATTAAGTATTAAATTGAATTTAATATTTAATTTATGGAGAATTAATAATAATTATATTTAGAATTAATTATTATTACTATTTAATTAAATTGGATTTAATTAAATAGGAATCCCAAAATAATATATGGAATATTATTGTAGGAAATTATATATAGGGAAATCAAATCTATGAGATTTGAATATTTGCAAGATTAGGGATTTATTTTCCTAATAAAGATGGCTTAAGATTTAAGTTGGACTTCTCTTATATATATGAGTCCTTGAGAATTCATTATTGACACAAGAATTAAATCTCTCCATAAAATCTCTAGTGTAGAAATTTCCTAGCAAATTCGTACAGGGATTCAACGCTGGCAAATCTGTGCGGATCTATGAACGGGGATTATGTGGATACCGTATTTGAGGAGATTGCTTACGAAGCACTGTAAGAATTCCGTTTACGTATTTCGTTATTTAATTATGAAATCTATAATTCGTTGTTGGTGAATTGTTAATTCCGCTGAGCATGTTTATTTGTATTACGTGCTTGTAAATTCCAACAGTGGTATCAGATCTCCAAGCTCTTGATTGATTTATTTAAAAGAATTTTTTTTATTTAAATCAAGGTGCGATCGAGTTTGACGTCAACCGCACCATAAAATTGTTGTTTGCTCTTGTTTAGGGTGTACAAATTATTGCTTGGTTTTTGTGGATGGATTTAATTGATAAAACCCACCCACTTTTTTACCCCCTTTCGTCTTCCTTGTGCGCTGCTTGAACTATGATTTTTTGAAACACTGAAAGTGCCCCGTCCACCATGCGTCGCTCGGCTGGCGACGGAGACCCGCGGCGCGTCATTAGGCGACGGCCATGCAGACCCACTCAACCAAGCACGATGGCGGTGTGTCCCATTTTCGTGCATCCCATTTTCCAATTTGTTTTGTTCTCGCTGTTAAATCCGTGATGTAGTTCGATTCACAAGTGGTGGCGGTTCATCGTCATCGTCTTCGGCGCATCGTCCTCTCTCTCAGATTGAAGCGATAGCTGCGCTCAATTTTTTGATTAATCGCTTGGAGTGATTGACTGATCATGTGAATCGAGCGGTATCGGCGATGCACCAGCACACCTAGAGCGGTGAGATCTCCCGCGCTCAAGGTTCAGCGATAGCGGCCCGATGCTTCTGCTCTTCGCGCATGTTGCTATTGGGAAATAGGGTGCCCAGATCTATTCGAGGTGCAATTAAATGCATATTTAAGTTGAACAAATATTTCTAACATGTATTAACCTATTAATTCAATTAGCAAATTCCAACAACAATCATGCGTATAATTTATTTCACATAAAATCTTACACATGCGGAATCTAGGAGTTTACGGGAAACATACCTCTCAGAGTGACAATCTTTGAGTAGATGGATCAACTTCTCAAGTATGTCCCACGTCCTTGCTTGTAATCTGGTGGAAGGATTCTCACAAACAATTATAACAAAGGAGAAAAAGAAAAAAAATATTGCACCACCTTTGTGGATTTCTAATTTTTCCAAGACTAAAATTGTGTTAGGGATGAAAAACTCATCCCCCATTTATAAGAACAAGGGGGAAAAATTTGAGTTAGATTAGGGTTATGAGAAATTTCTTTGTATCTTCTCAAGATACAATTTTGAATATATCTCATATATTTTATTTTCCATAAATAATCACAAAAGATCTTTTTCTCCCTATCTTACAATATTTTCAAAAATAACAAGAATAAAGAATCAAGATTTGATTTCTTGAATTTATGGGATAATCTTGTATTCCAAGAATATATACTTATCTTTTTCCATAAAATCTTTTCAAGAAAATCAAGAAAATATTTCTTCTTCTTTTTCCTACATATTTTTCGAAAATAATAGGAATAAATTAGGCAATAATATTTTCTTCTCCTTTTTATTAATTGGACTTATATTGGGCTACTTGAGGGGCCTTTAGGAGAATAAAAATTGGACCTCCAATGGGCTCTGAATTTCTTATATTGAGCCACAATATCATTCAACCCATTAATATTAATTTACTCCACTATAAAATTAATATTGCACTATCCATCTTAACCCATATTACGATAATATGTCACCCGGTTACTATTTCCCGCGTTTAAGATTATTTAGAATTATCCAAACCAAAAACTAATTCCACTTGCAAGATTTGGTATGATAAAACTTCTGAGCCCACCAAGGGGACAAATCAGACAAGACCTTCCTTGCACACTTTGCTCTGTATTAAATCTTAGCAATTGTCATGTAATTAATAATATTGCCCAAAATACAAAGTATAGAATCACTATTTGATTCTAAATCCAACGCAGATCAAAGCAATAAATACTTGTTGTCATTCGTCTTACGTATTAAATCTGATGTGGCTTTTGTGTACAACTTAACAAACAAACTTAATGATGTGTTGAGCACAAGGTATATGTGGCGAGCACAAATGTATTGTGAAGTGGAGAGCAAATATAAGAGTAATGAGTGGGAAAATTTCTGAACCTTTTATTTGACCTCTGTGGGTCTTATTTATACTGATTTTGCTAGCATGTGTTGCCTTGGCAAGTACGAGCTGGCCTTTTCTTGTCTAACAAGATTACATGTGGTAGTGACATGTGTATCACTGAGCTTCCCTGGTCGACATCTGTCTTTGCTTGCTTGTGAAGTCTTCGACTTGTCATCAAGGTGGTATCTGTTTAGTAGGTGGTCTGGTCCTCTCGTTCGTCACTATGGGCTTATCTTTGTGGACCCATTCTGCTCGCCCTGGGTGTACGACCACATCTTGGTCGCTGTGTGATCTTTGCTTTGTGCTCGCGTTGTTGGGCGAGCAGATCTTCAATTCTCTGTCTTGCTATCACTCCGTTCACCTCCTGTTGGTCAACTTTTCTGCTCGGTCTAGGCTCGGTCCTGCGAGCACGCTATTGGTGGCTGGGAGAGCACAATCTTTGGCGGTGAGGGGCCCATGACTGCCCCTTGCGTGTGCACGGGGGCGTACACCTGGCGAGCACATAGGTGAATCGGGTGCCTGCCTAGCTGGCGAGTACCCATTTTGTGAGGTTTACGCGTGCAACCCATTGATTGGTCCACGTGGCTTCGGGCGAACACGTGGCCTCTTGATCTTTGACCGAGTACAACAATACTAATTACACACAATCCTATTTAAGTGATAGAGTTTAAGAAATCAACAACCACTGAGGTCTAATTCTTCACCCCATAAGTCAGTACTGAAGAATTTATCCTCTCTGTAGGTCCTCTTCAGCACATCACAATGTGCTAGTGTAATCTCTTGGTCAAGATAAGTCAATCTGAGCTTTTCACTTCAACCTCTACCAATGGAGTGTTCAATTCCATCTAGGTTGTGAAGATGTACTTTTATTTACAAGGAATTGTTAATGTGATCTTCTATGATCGGGTATCACCACATTAACTACAATGCAATATGTACTAATATTGAATGGTTTGCAGTAAATAAATAACATTCATTCATATTTAAAGAAACAGTGATAAATCATTTATATTCAGTAAAATAAGAGTACATTAGTTTGTTATTACGTAAAAGCATACTTTGACGTATAACCCCAACAATCTCTCACTTATACTCAAAGTCTGCTTTTAAGTATACTACAACACGTCTCATGTCCTACATGAACCTAATAACATTTCTCCCACTTATACTCAAAGCAGATTGACAACGCACTTGACACTCATTCCTTCCACATGGCTCTCGAATGTTTTCTGAGGCAGACCTTTTGTGAATGGATCTGTTAGGTTATCTTCCGATGTGATCTTTTTCCACCTCTATATCTCCTCTCTTAATGATTTCTCGTATAAGATGGTATTTTCTTTCAATGTGTTTGCTGGCTTTGTGGGCTCTTGGTTCCCTTGAATTTGTGATTGCTCCGGCATTATCACAAAAGATAGTGATAGTGCTGGGCAAATTCGGAACTACATCCAAGTCCACTAAAAAGTTCTTGAGCCATACCGCTTCTTTCGCTGCTCCACAAACAACTACATATTCGGCTTCCATGGTAGAATCTGCGATGCATTTATGTTTTAACTCTTCTCCATGTTATGGCTGCACCTCCCAGACATAACACAATACCTAAGGTAGATTTTCTGGAGTATACCTAAGGTAGATTTTCTGGAGTCTTAGAAATCTGAGTCCGTGTATCCTATGGGAATAAGATTGTCCGACTGATAAACTAACATTCCATCTTAAGTTCTTTTCAGATACTTCAGAATGTTTTTAACAGCGGTCCAATGTTCTTTTCCCGAATTACTCTGATATCTTGCTACCATTCCTACGACAAAGCAAATATCCAGCCTCGTGCACAACATTGCATACATGAGGCTTCCAACTGCCGATGCATATGGAATTCCCCTCATGTCATCTATCTCGTTTTATGTCTTAAGACACATTTATTTTGACAGATGGATTCCATGTTTGAAAGGTAAGAAACTCTTCTTGGAATCCTGCATGTTGAATCGCTTCAAAATAATGTCTATGTATGAAGCTTGGGACAAGCCAATCATCATTTTCCTGTGATCTCGAGCGATCTTGATCCCTAGGATGTGATTGACTTCTCCTAAGTCTTTCATATCAAACTGATTTGACAGCCACACCCTCACATCTGATAACACATTTACATCGTTTCCGATGAGCATAATGTCATCTACGTGCAGTACTAAGAATACCAAGGCAGTTCTGACACACTTTTTGTATACACAACTCTCGAACTCATTTTGATCGAAACCGTAGGATTTTATAACTTGATCAAAATATTGATTCCAAGCTCAGGATGCTTGCTTTAGTCCGTAAATAGACTTCTTAAGCTTGCAAACTAGATGCTCCTGGTCTTTAATGAAACCTTCAGGTTGGCGCATATAGATTTCCTCTTCAAGACTTCCATTTAGAAAAGTTGTCTTGACATCCATTTGCCAGATCTCAAAATCTTTATGTGCAGCTATCGACAAGAGAATACAGATGGACTTCGACATGGCTACAGGCGAAAAGGTTTCCTCATAATCGATCCCTTCTTTCTGAGTATACCCTTTTGCCACATGCCTAGCCTTGAAGGTCTCAACCTTCCCGTCCGGTCCTCCTTTTCTCTTGTAAACCCACTTGCATGCAATGGGGTTTACCCCAGTGGGTGGTTCGATTGTTGGGGAATAATTTGCCGGATCTATTCGGAATGAATATTTAAATACAAATTTAATTCTAACAATTATTACTAGCATGAATTAACCCATATTAATCCAAATAATAATTTCAACAACAAATCATGCATATAAATAATTCACGTAAATCCTACGCATGCGGAAATACTACGAGTTTATGTGAACTTACCTCTTGGAATGACAATGGTCTTGTATATGAAAACACACCAAAAGTCCTTCCCAAGTATTCCCACGTCCTTGCTCGACAATCCGGTGGAAGGATACTCGCGAACAATTAACAAAAGGAAAAAATAAACTTTGTTGCACCACTTTCGTGAATTTGCTGATTTTTCCAGCACATGGAATTGCACTTGGGAATGAAAGAATCATCCCCTATTTATAGATGGGTGATGGACGATTTTTGGGGTAGAAAAACAATGTGGGAAAATCTTTTCTTGATCTCCAAGAAATCTTGAATATATCTCCTTTATTCTTTTCCCCATAATTAAAATATTCCACAAAAATCACACCTCATCACATTATTGAATTTTCGAAAAAGAGGGACCAAGAATCCAAGATTTGGATCTTCTTGAATTTATGAGATATTCTTGTATTTCAAGAAATACATATTTTCCATAATATCTTTTCAAGAAAATCAAGAAAATCTTTCTTTCCCCTTTTTCTTCAAAATTTTCGAAACCTCTTATATGAATAACCAAGTGGGAGATTTCTTGAATTTAATGAGATAATCTTGTATTCCAAGAATACATATCTTCATCCCATAACAAAATTCAAAGAAAATCTTTCTCCCCTTTCATCCATAATTTTTGAAAAATACAAGGAAAAATAGGCAACAAATTTATTTTATTTTTAAACACCTTTTTCAGTTATTGGACTTTATCTTGGGCTATTTGGGGGGCCTTTAGGAGAATTAAGATTGGACCTTCCAATGGATCTTGAATTATCAATATTGAGCCACAATATTATTCAAGCCCATAAATATTAATTAATCCCACTACATAATTAATATTGCACTATCCATCTTAACCCATATTACAGTTAATATGGCTCCCGATTATTATTTCTCGTGTTTAAGATTATCTAGCCCATTAATTAATTCAAGCCACTGAAATAGCTTTCCATTAATTAATATCTTTTATCCTTGGTAAAGGAACAGTTCAACATTATTATCCATACCAGAAACTAGTTCCACTTGCAAGATTTAGTATGATAAAACTTATGAACCTCCCAAGGGGGCAAATTGAACAAGCGTACTTGTATACGATTCTCCGTATTAAATCTTAGCAATCGCATGTGACCAATAATATTGCCCAAAATATAGGGTATTGAATCTCACTGATTCTCTTCCCATAATAAGTCAAAGCAATAGTTACTAACCACACGCAATCCTATTTAAGGGACGAAGATTAAGAAACAACTAACCACTGAGGTCTAAATCTTCCTAGTTCAGTTCTGAAGAATTTATCCTCCTGTAGGTCCTCTTCAATGCATCAGTCATGCACTAGTGTAATCTCTTGGTCAAGACTAACCAATCTGAGCCTTACACTACACCCTTTCACGATGGATTGTTCATTTCCATCTAGGTCGTGAATGGTGTACTTTTAGTTACAAGGAACTGTTAATTTAATCTTCTGTGATCTTGGTATCACTAAATTAACTACAATGTAACACGTACTATTTAATGAACAGTTATGCAGTAAATATATGTAACATTCAATCATATTTAAAGCAACAATGATAAACAATTTATTTCAGTAAATAAGTCCGAAATTCAGTTAGTCTGATTATACAAAGTAAAAGCATACTTTCCAGTATAATCCCAACAATCTCCCACTTATACTCAAAGTTTGCTTTTAAGTATACATCAGCATGTCTCGTGTAGTACATGACAACTAATGCCATCTACACGAACCTAATAATGTCTCCCACTTATACTCAAAGCAGATTGGCAACGGTCTTGACACCCATTCCTTTCACATGTCTCTCGAATGTATTCAGAGGCAGACCCTTTGTGAATGGATCAGCTAGGTTGTCTTCTGACGCGATCTTTACCACCTCTATATCTCCTCTCTTAACGATGTCTCGTATAAGATGGTATTTCCTTTCAATGTGTTTGCTGGCCTTGTGGGCTCTTGGTTCCCTTGAATTTGCAACTGCTCCGGCATTGTCACAATAAACAGTGATTCTGCTGGGTAAATTCAGAACCACATCCAAGTCCACTAGGAAGTTCTTGAGCCAAACCGCTTCTTTCGCTGCCTCGCAAGCAGCTACATATTCGGCTTCCATGGTAGAATCTGCGACGTATTTCTGCTTAACGCTTCTCCACGTCATGGCTCCCCCCATGCAAAACACACTACCGGAGGTAGATTTTCTGGAATCTATGTCTGATTGGAAATCCGAGTCCGTGTAGCCGATGAGGATTAGACTATCTGACTGATAAACTAACATTCTATCTCAAGTTCTTTTCAGATACTTCAGAATGTTTTTAACAGCCGTCCAATGTTCCTTCCCCTGGTTACTCTGATATCTTACCACCATGCCAACGACAAAGCAGATATCCGGTCTCGTACACAACAATGCATACATAAGGCTTCCGACAGCCGAAGCATAAGGAATGCCTCTCATGTCATCTATCTCCTTTTGTGTCTTAGGGCACATTTTCTTGGATAGATGGATTCCATGCCTGAAAGGTACGAAGCCTTTCTTGGAATCCTGCATGTTGAATCGTTTCAAGACAGTGTCTATGTATGAAGCTTGCGATAAGCCTATCATCCTTTTCTTGCGATCTCGAGTGATCTTGATCCCAAGGATGTGCCCGGCTTCTCCTAAGTCCTTCATATCAAACTATTTTGAAAGCCATGCTCTTAAGTCTGATAACACCTTTACATCGTTTCTGATGAGAAGAATGTCATCTACGTACAGTACTAAGAATACCAATGCAGTTCCGACACACTTTTTATACACACAACTCTCAAACTCGTTTTGATCAAACCCGTAAGACTTTATAACATGATCAAAATATTGGTTCCAAGCTCTGGATGCCTGTTTGAGTCCGTAAATGGACTTCATGAGCTTACAAACTAGGTGTTCTTGGCCCTTTTCAATGAAGCCTTGGGGTTGTTGCATATAGATTTCCTCATCAAGACTTCCGTTAAGGAAAGCTGTCTTGACATCCATTTGCCAGATTTCAAAAACGAGATGCGCAGCTATCGACAAGAGAATACGGATGGACTTGAGCATTGCTACAGGTGAGAAGGTTTCCTCATAATCGATCCCTTCTTTCTGAGTATAACCTTTCGCCACAAACCTTGCCTTGAAGGTTTCCACCTTCCCGTCCGGTCCCCTCTTTCTCTTGTATACCCACTTGCAACTAATGGGTTTGACCCCATTAAGTGGTTCGACTAGCTCCCACACTCTGTTATGATCCATAGACCCCATTTCTGCTTTCATTGCCTTTTGCCAAGAAACCGCATCCTTATCTTGGATTGCCTCATCGTATGTCCATGGGTCCGATTCATCTTGTCCGGGAATCAAGTCCGAGGACTCTCCTATCCCCATGAATCTCTCGGGCTGTCTTACAACCCTCCCACTACGACGAGGCTCCGGTTGTGAAAGTGTGTCGTTTGGTATATCATCTTGTACAGTTGGCAATGAGGTTAGCCCCCTTAGCTCACTTAAGGTAATCTCACTTCTGGGTCTTCTTTCGTTCATATAGTCTTCCTCCAAAAATCTAAAGTGGGTGCTTATGACCACCTTTTGATCTTTGGGACCATAAAACATACACCCTTTTGTTCCCTCTGGATATCCTATAAACAACCTTAATTCTGATCGAGGATCCAATTTCCCAGCTTCCTTGTCCAACACGTAGGCCGGACACCCCCAAATTCTCATGTGTCTCATACTAGGCTTGCGCCCGGTCCACAATTCTTTGGGAGTCTTGGGAACCGATTTGGATGGCACCAAGTTCAGAATGTAAGCCGCTGTTTCCAAGGCATGACCCCAGAACGACTTGGGAAGATCCGCATAACACATCATTGATCTAACCATTTCCAAAAGAGTTATGTTTCTTCGCTCTGCAAACCCATTTTGTTGAGGGGTTCCGGGTGCAGTCAGCTGGGATGCAATCCCTTCATCCGACAAGTAGTTCAAAAAACTCATCGCTGAGGTACTCGCCTCCACGATCGGATCTTAGAGACTTGATATGTTTTTTCCTATGATTCTCTGCTTGAGCCTTAAATTCTTTGAATTTCTCAAAGGTCTCAGATTTATGCTTCATAAGGAAAATATAACCGTACCTCGAGTAGTCATCAATAAAAGTGATGAAATACTCGTAACCTCCTCTTGCCATGGTTGACATTGGACCACATACGTCTGTGTGAACAATTTCTAACACTTCTTTGGCTCTATTTCCCTTGGTCATTTTACCCTCCAAAAAAGATTCGCAGGTTGAAATCGGTTCAACTTGGAGAGACTCCAGTGGACTGTCTTTCACCAACCTTTGGATCCTCTTTGGATTAATATGTCCCAATCTTAGATGCCATAGAAGTGTTTTGTTCACGTCTGATGAATGTTTTCTTTTACCGAAAATAGTTGGTGTGTTATAGGATGCATTTCATGAGTGGTGTGCACAGTTAATTGTATGGAGATTATTCGATCAATGTCCCATAACAGATACACTCATCATTTCAAGAAATGATGTCATTCTTATTAGAAGAAACTTAGTGTCCTTTAATAGAATTTTAGAAACTGAAAGTGAATTCTTTCTAAATCTGGGAACATAAAGATAATCTCCAAAAAAAACTTTATCTTCAAAAGACAGGTGCACTTCTCCCACTGCTTTAACCACTACTCATGTAGCACTGCAATATATGCTACTTACGTAGCATTGCAATAACTGTTACTTATGTAGCATTGCAATATCTGCTACTTACGTAGCATTGCAATAACCTCTACTTTCGTAACATCGCCCAGTGTGATGAGGATCTCACTCCCACTAAGTTGTCGGGTCAGCTGGGACCCCGCAACGTGAAACATACATGGTTAGTAGATCCCGTATCAACTACCCACGAATGAGAAGTATACGCCGCTAAATAAGTTTCAACAACTAGTGCGTGAGAATTACCTTTCTTTCCGACCCTTTTGGGATTGGAACAGGCAAACCTCCATTGTCCACTTTCACCGCAGCTTAAGCACTTCCTCTTTGGATTCTCCTTGACACTACAAGCATTCCTCATCTTACCATTGCCCTTGGCAACAGTTGAGTTTTATTGCTTATGGCTTTTGGTCCTCTTCATTTTCTTGCCTTCCTTTGGCCTAGAAGATGAAGACTTACCATTTGCCGTCAAAGCTTGAATTTGGTGCCCCATCAACATCTATGCCGAGACCAAAGCTTGCAACAAATCAGCTAGCGAGGCCAAAATGCTCAGAAACTTTTGGGCAGAGAGTGAAATACCAAATTCATCTGAGTCTCCAGATTGTAATCTGCACTCAGAACCTCAAGTTTGTTCAGATGGGCCATCAATTTTGAGGACGTAACCCCTTACGGGTTTATCCTCCACCATTTTCAGCGACGACATCTCTCGCAAGGTGATCTGACGGTTCCTGCATTTTTGACCCGTCAGTTGGCTCATTTGATTTTGGTGTGTCAAGAATCCACTTGTGCTTTTGTGCAGTTCGGACAATTATAATTTTTTGTTTCCAATCAATATAGTTTTCATACATATTGTATTGACTTTAAGTATATTAACAGTGGATTAAAAGGTTGCGACATCTTTGATCGAAATAAATAATAATATGCATCGCTACAAAATATATCACAAGGTTCGATCACATGTTTCATATTAAAATCTCCAAAAAATATGAACATGCATCAGCCAACATCTCGAAATAGTTTAAATAAGCCACGTGGGGTGGGTCATTATTTAAACACATTCAAGCAGGTTACAAACAAGAACAATTACAAACCTTTAATATCCAGATTAATAGTTGGCTCCCACTTGACCAATATAAAATTAACAGGGACTTGAGGGATATATGCATATCAATTTTATACCTAAGTAATAACCATGATTAAATCTGAGAATTATTATTTAAACTTTGAACGAGCCTCGTGGGGGGTCATAAATGCCACCACTAGTAATAATCCACAATCATCCGTTAGGAATTTATTCATGTGAAAGCTATCTTTTGGACCGTCCAAAGTGGGGAAATTTCTCCAAAAGAATTCACAAATAAATAAATCATGGAGGTCAATAATTAATTCAATTTTATTATCCGAATAAAATTGTCAATTAATTGTTTAAACATACTTAGTAATTTTTGAAAGTGAGATTTTTTCAAAATATTTTCTCATGCATCACAAATTTAAACACAATTTAAATAAGCATAAAATAATGCATAAACATCAAGACAAAAATTAAACATATTGGGCACATTTATCCAATTGTCATGGTTAATTTTGTCATGTCTTGATCTTGAGAAATCGACTTCATTGCCTTCATCGTTCGTCTCGAAAAAAGCTCCCACTTGACCGTTTTGAAAAAATGCCTTGTAAAGACATCGTCATCGACCATTTCATGGTCGGAGTGCTACTAACACTCCCGGCCGTGTCGAATTGCGATCAAGGCCATCTTGTCTTGCCGAAAGCGCTGGCGCCGTCGCCCGCGTCGCCCGTCTCACAGATACCCGCCGCCCTTGTCGCGTCACGATATACCCGCGCCCGCAAGTGTCCGCGTCGCGCGCGTGCCTCCCTTGGCACGTTTCGCGCGACGCACGCTGCCTACGCCCGGTTTCGGATCCCGTCTTTTAATTCTTCGTCTCCGCCTCCGTTTCCGATCCGGTTACAATTTATTTACAAAAATAAATAAACCTAGATCTAGACTAGTCTATTACATTGATCAAATCAAACAAATACTAATCTACTCGTGGATTTTCTCACGAGGCAAAACGAATCCTAACGAATCGAATTAAAAAAACACAATTTATATGCATGCATAAATTAAACACATTAAATTCCATGACAATTGGATACCTGCAAAAAAGATCTAGCAATTCTACTATCCAATTTCAAAATTTAATGACAGCGAATTAAATTACAATTTAAAATTCAGAGCCCGAAACCGAGGCTCTGATACCAGTTGTTGGGGAATAATTTGCCCGGATCTATTCGGGATGAATATTTAAATACAAATTTAATTCTAACAATTATTACTAGCATGAATTAACCCATATTAATTCAAATAATAATTTCAACAACAAATCATGCGTATAAATAATTCACGTAAATCCTACGCATGCGGAAATACTACGAGTTTACGTGAACTTACCTCTTGGAATGGCAATGGTCTTGTATATGAAAACACACCAAAAGTCCTTCCCAAGTATTCCCACGTCCTTGCTCGACAATCCGGTGGAAGGATACTCGCAAACAATTAACAAAAGGAAAAAATAAACTTTGTTGCACCACTTTCGTGGATTTGCTAATTTTTCCAGCACATGGAATTGCACTTGAGAATGAAAGAATCATCCCCTATTTATAGATGGGTGATGGGCGATTTTTGGGGTAGAAAAACAATGTGGGAAAATCTTTTCTTGATCTCCAAGAAATCTTGAATATATCTCCTATATTCTTTTCCCCATAATTAAAATATTCCACAAAAATCCCACCTCATCACATTATGGAATTTTCGAAAAAGAGGGACCAAGAATCCAAGATTTGGATCTTCTTGAATTTATGAGATATTCTTGTATTTCAAGAAATACATATCTTCCATAATATCTTTTCAAGAAAATCAAGAAAATCTTTCTTTCCCCTTTTTCTTCAAAATTTTCGAAACCTCTTATATGAATAACCAAGTGGGAGATTTCTTGAATTTAATGAGATAATCTTGTATTCCAAGAATACATATCTTCATTCCATAACAAAATTCAAAGAAAATCTTTCTCCCCTTTTATCCATAATTTTCGAAAAATACAAGGAAAAATAGGCAACAAATTTATTTTATTTTTAAACACATTTTTCAGTTATTGGACTTTATCTTGGGCTACTTGGGGGGCCTTTAGGAGAATTAAGATTGGACCTTCCAATGGATCTTGAATTATCAATATTGAGCCACAATATTATTCAAGCCCATAAATATTAATTAATCTCACTACATAATTAATATTGCACTATCCATCTTAACCCATATTACAGTTAATATGGCTCCCGGTTATTATTTCCCGTGTTTAAGATTATCCAGCCCATTAATTAATTCAAGCCACTGAAATAGCTTTCCATTAATTAATATCTTTTATCCTTGGTAAAGGAACGGTTCAACATTATTATCCATACCAGAAACTAGTTCCACTTGCAAGATTTGGTATGATAAAACTTATGAACCTCCCAAGGGGGCAAATCGAACAAGTGTACTTGCACACGATTCTCCGTATTAAATCTTAGCAATCGCATGTGACCAATAATATTGCCCAAAATATAGGGTATTGAATCTCACTGATTCTCTTCCCATAATAAGTCAAAGCAATAGTTACTAACCAAACGCAATTCTATTTAAGGGACGAAGATTAAGAAACAACTAACCACTGAGGTCTAATTCTTCCTAGTTCAGTTCTGAAGAATTTATCCTCCTGTAGGTCCTCTTCAATGCATCAGTCATGCACTAGTGTAATCTCTTGGTCAAGACAAACCAATCTGAGCCTTGCACTACAACCTTTCACGATGGATTGTTTATTTCCATCTAGGTCGTGAATGGTGTACTTTTAGTTACAAGGAACTGTTAATTTAATCTTCTGTGATCTTGGTATCACTAAATTAACTACAATGTAACACGTACTATTTAATGAACAATTATGCAGTAAATTTATATAACATTCAATCATATTTAAAGCAACAGTGATAAACAATTTATTTCAGTAAATAAGTCCGAAATTCAGTTAGTCTGATTATACAAAGTAAAAACATACTTTCCAGTATAATCCCAACATCAATTAGATCCCACACTTGATTAATTATGATCCATAGAACCCATCTCGGCTTGCATCGCTGTTTTCCAAGAATCTTCATACTTGTCTTGGATCGCCTCGTTGTATGACCATGGGTTTGATTCTTCCCCTGAGATCAAGTCTGAAGACTCTCCTATCCCTAAGAATCGCTCGGGTTATCTAACAACCCTCCCACTGCGACGAGGTTCTGATTGTGTAGGTGTGGCGTTTGGTATATCGACTTGTACAGTTAGTGTTGGAGTTGGCCCTCTCAATTCATATGAGGTAATCTCACTGTTGGACTTTTTATTGTTCATATAGTCTTCTTCCAAGAATCTAAAGTGTGTACTTATTACAATTCTTTGATCATTGGGACCATAGAACATGCACCCTTTCATTCCCTCGGGATACCCTATGAACAACCTTAATTCCAAACATGGGTCCAACTTACCGGCTTCCTTGTCCAACACATAAGCCAAACAACCCTAAATTCTCATGTGTCTTAGATTTGGCTTGCGCCCGGTCCACAGTTCCTTTGGGGTTTTAAGAACCGATTTGGATGGTACCATGTTTAGAATGTAAGTTGTTGTTTCCAAGGCATGCCCCCAAAATAACTTGGAAAGATCCGAAAAACTCATCGTTGATCTGACCATTTCTAAAAGAGTTCTGTTTCTTCGTTCTGCTATTCCATTTTGTTGAGGGGTACCTAGAGCAGTTAACTGGGATATTATCCCTTCGTCTAATAAGTAGTTTAGAAAATCATCGCTGAGGTATTCGCCTCCACGATCAGATCGTAGAAACTTGATACTCTTTTCCCTATGTTTTTCTGCTTCAACCTTAAACAATTTGAACTTATCAAAGGTCTCGGACTTATGCTTCATGAGAAAAATGTATAAAGAAATACTCATAATCTCATCTTGCTTTGATTGACATTGGACCACATACGTCAGTATGAACGATCTCTAACACTTCAGTGGCTCTACTCCCCTTGGCTCCAAATGCCCTCTTGGTCATTTTACCCTCTAAACAAGATTCACAAGTTGGAAACGGTTCAACCCGGAGAGACTCCAATGATCTGTCTTGTACCAACCTTTGAATCCTTTTTAGATTAATATGACTGAGTCTTAGATGCCAAAGAAGTGTTTTGTTCACATCTGAAGAACGCTTTCTTTTATGCAAAACAATCGATGTGTTATAGGATATATTTTGTGAGTGGTGTGAACAGTTAATTGTGTAGAGATTGTTCGATAACGTCCCAGAACAGATAAACATGTCATTTTGAAAAATAGTAACTCGCTTAGAAAAAGAAATAGAATATCCGTTCAAAAACAATTTAGAAACTGAAACCAAGTTCTTTCTAAAACTAGGAACGTAACATCTCTTATAATTAAAACTCTATCTTCAAAAGATAGCTTCACTTCTCCCACTGCTTCAGCTGCCACTCTCGTAACATCGCCCAGTGTGATGAGGTTCTCACTCCCACTAAGTTGCAGGGTTAGCTGGACCCCCTGTAAAGTGAAACAAATGTTATCAGTGGCTCCTGTATCCACTACCCACGAATGGGAGGCATACGCCGCTAAATATGTTTCAACAACTAGTACATGAGAATTACCTTTCTTTCCGTCCCTCTTGGGCTTGGAACAGGCCGACCTCCAATGTCCTTTCTCATCGCAGTTGAAACACTTCTCCTTAGCAATCTTCTTGACACCTTCCCCTTGGTTCACTTTTTCTTTGCCCTTGGCAACGCTTGAGTTGACTTGGTTCTGGCCTTTTACCTTCTTCTTCTTCTTACCACCATTTGGCCTAGAAGAAGTAGAAGGGTCGGTTGCCACCAAGGCTTGATTCTGGCCCCCCATTAACATTTCAGCTGAAACTAGAGCTTGAAGCAGGTCAGGAAGTAAGAACTTCTGATTATTCATCTGATAGTTCAGTTGAAACTGTTCAAAGCTTTTCGGTAGAGAATTGAGTATGAAATCGATCTGGGTTTCCATATCGTATTCAGCGCTTAGAACCTCAAGCTTGTTAAGGTGAGCCATCATCTGGAGAACGTGATCCCTCACGGGTATTCCCTCCACCATTTTCTGCGATAACATATCTCGCATGGTGATCTACCTAGCTGTACGATTCTGATGTTGAAACTGGTGATCTCGCATGGTGAATCGCGAGGTCGAACACGACCTGACCAGACCAAATTTTACAAAAGTATAACACCTCACCGAGAAAATGAAAGCAAAGGCACTTCAAGATCGAGTATGTGACCTAAGTACACCTCGTAGGTCGCGTACTGACACAAGTACGAAGCATTAATTACGATTGGACCAGTGACAGGCGAGCAGTGCCAGGGAGCTTACCTAAAGATGGCCTAAATCAAAGATGTGTCAGTAAAGGACGGTAATGATGAGTAGCTAGGAGTAGTTAGATGGCTAAATCCCTGCAAATCCGGATTTGTCTCGGGCGACGTCCCAGCGAGGTGCGCGAGCTCTTAATACCTCGAGCGACCTCCCAGCGATCACCGACCTGGGTCACATCAATCATGTAGCATTTAATGTTTTACAGAGCCACTTTTGGTTGCTTGTTCTTGCAACCCAGAGAGTGAGCTCCACTCGCCAAAACCTTATAAATATGGGTCATTTATGACCAAGAAAGGAAGGGAATTCATTATCTTACCAAATCTCTTGCAAATTTATTGGTCAAACACATGTTCTCTCAAGCAATCATATAACATAAATGCAATCCACTTTACACATTATTGTTTGTGTCACTAAGATCTTTAAGCCACGTCTTAATCCATAATCCTCATATTTTAGTACACAACAGAAACATTGCTTTAAGACTTCGCATAATTTCCGCAGCAGTTCCAAAGTTCTGGTGTTGGTGCAGTAATACATCCGACATTGAAGCCAGGATGGTGCACTTAGCCATCTCATTGTAACGCTCCCAGTCATTATACTCTTTCTTATCTGTCTTACTAGAGTCATCAGTAGGCTTATCGGGTTTAGGTACATCAAGAATCCACTTGTGTTGTTGTGCAGTTAGGACAATTGATAGTTTTTTATTCCAATCGACAAAGTTTTCATCAGTCAATTGATGGTCTTTTAGTATAGTAAAAAGTAGATTAAGAGGTTGTGACATGCTGAACTGAAAATAAACATACATTTTTGTGTTAATGTCCAGATTAATCACAAAATTTATCACATAATTCGATCACATATAACATATCAAAATCTCACAAAAATATGAACATGCATCAGCCAACATCTCAAAACAGTTTAAATAGGTCATGTGGGGTGAACTGTCTATTTAAACATATATAAGCAAGTTACAAACAAAGACAGTTACAAACCTTTAATTCAAAATTAATAGTTGGCTCCCACTTGACCATATAAATTGTCAGGGACTTAGGGGAAGTATATGTGTTGTGTTTGATATAATAATTCAGCATTAATCGAACACGTAAGAGCAACACATGTAATATTTATTAAAATAATCATGCCCGATGGACAAGTGTGCTCGCCGACCGTTGGCCAAACAAGTTTGTTCGATGAGCTCACCACTTGTCAACCAAAACAGACATACTCGCCACTCAGATCAGGAAAGAAGGAATCAAATGAGCTAAGTCAAGAGGACTCAGACCAACCTGAGGGCTCAGACAAGTCTGAGTCCACGAAAAAATCTGAGGACTCAGACAACCAAAATGCCAGACTATCCTGAGGGGTCAGTATGCTCGCAACTCAGATATCCTGAAGACTCAGATAATCTGAGGGTCGGTATGCTCGGTGCTCAGACATCCTGAAGGTTCAGATATCCTGAAGACTCAGATCACCTGAAGGGTCAGTATGTTCGGTACTCAGCCATCCTGAGGTCTCAAAACATCCTGAAGACTCAGACATCCTGAAGGGTTAGAGTGCTCGACACTCAGATATCCTGAAGACCCAAACATCCCAAAGACCCGGACATCCTGAGGGCTCAGTATGCTCGAGAAGAACAATATTCCAGCATAAAACTGACATGGTTAAAGGGGCGAACAAAGCATGCAGCCGAGCAAAAGATTGATTTGGACGACCAAAAGAGTGCCATATAGACAAGCAAAAGCAAAGATCAATCTAGAAGACGGAGTTGTAAAGGTGGCAGCATCTGAAGAGTTCTTGCATGGCTCGGAGTCTCCAGCTCCTGCTTGCCAACCTAGCTCATGCTTGTCGGAGTGCTATAAATAGAAGAAAAAACAGCAAGAGAAAGGTTCAGAAATTTCCCAGAGGCGTCAAGTTATGAAAAATTCGAGAGATCATCCACGAACATAAAAACCCTAGCCCTCATATGCTAATTTTCCAAATCATTTACGTCTTTAACGATTCATCTTCATAAGGTGTATCAAATATTGTACGTGTAAAACTCGCAATACCACATCCTGGCTTGGTATGCCCCCAGAGTAGTCATTTCTTGACGAACTGGGTCAACAAATTCATCTTATTTACAGTTTATTTTACACGTGCATGTTTTGTGTTGGTCCTGGTGTAAACGAGTCTTACACGTGTATGGGGGGGAATACACGTGTTCAGTGTTTTTAAAACTTTTTCTTACTGAGGTCAGCTTGGGTCAGATAATCCTGAAGATTAGGTTCTGAGAAGCACAGATCGCTCTGAGTCAAAGTCTCTTCGAGACAAAGATCCCCGAGCTTTTCGATACCTCGAGATAATCCCAACTGAGTCCTGAGTGTCAGAGATCCTGAGTTGCTTGGATCAGATAACTAACTTACTGAACCCTCAGAAGAGTAAGTTCAGTTTGGTAACTATCTGTTCTAGCTACTCAGATGTGCGGAATGGTTGGCCCTTAGTTTATACTCGTTTTAAGCTTTGCTGAAAACCTTCCTGAATGGAATAGTGATTAAGCTGTGATTCAGTTATGCAACTTCAGTGGATCGATTCCAACTGAATATCAGTGAAAAGTATGCTTTCAAATTCAAGTCAATGCAACAGTTAAGCACAGATAAAGAAAGCAATAAACAACACATCAATTATAGTGGTTCAGAGACTCAAGCTCCTACGTCCACTCTCTCTGATCCTCAGAGAAATTCACTAATCACTTCTGAGCTTTCTGACTACCTCGCGTAGTTTACTTACTCAACTCGGCCCTGTGCTTTCTGACTACTCCACGTAGTTTACTTACTCAACCTGACCTGAGCTTTCTGACTACCTCCGTAGTTTACTTACTCAACACAAACAAGCTTTCAGACTACCTCTGTAGCTTACTAACTTCTCCTCTAGAGTTTTCTGACTACTCCGCGTAGTTTACTAACTCTTTACAACTCTTCTCACCAACAAACACACTCCAACTACCTTCTCAAGGGTTTGGGGTTTCTCGGTTGGTTTCCAACTAGGATGAGATATCCTTTACAATGAAGTACAATGCAAAGGGTTAGGATATCTCGACTAAGCTTTGGATAAATCTTATCAAGCTAGGCTTAGTTTAGTGAGCTCTCTTCAATATAGAAGCACATGGGAAATTCTAAGTTTTTCGAGTGCTTTAACTTTTTTATAATAATAAGTTTGAGCTCTTGAGTTGCGTATAAATTTCCCGTAACCTTACAATGTAGAGGGTCACCAGTATTTATAGGCATACACCAAGTTCACTCTTGAAAACTATCCGTTGGAGAGATAGCTTCGTGAGTTTCCTCTTATGGTGTGTGAGAAACGGCTATATTTAGGGTTTGAAACTCCCTAACACGTTTTAGGCAATAGCCTTTCATGTAGCCGGTCTTCACTTTTTGCAGTCTGGAACTTTTGTACATCTGACATCTTTTTTCAAATGACACATCATTTGTCGATTGTCGATATGGAACGATCTTTGTCTTCCTCTTTTTGACTTTTGTCTCCAGTTAAAGGTAGACACCTTCAACGGCTCTTTTGGTTACAAACTCTGAGTTGATATAACCTTAACAACACTTTGTCTTAGTTCCTTTTGTCTGCATGGGAATGTCTTGGGCAATATCTATTTTCTAAGGAATCGCGATCTTCTCGATGTTGCATCCTTGATAGATATATTGATTGCCTCGGAACATTGAGGTTTATCTTGAGCATTGATACATTCTTGAGTCTTCGATAATTCTTGTGCCTTGATATTCTTGATCTTCGATCTTGATCTTGATCTTCAGTCTTCAGTCTTGAGTCTTGAGTCTTCTGAGTCTTGGCGTCTTGAGTCTTGAGAGATATCTTGGTGATATATTGAGTCTTCATCTTTGAGTCTTGATTACTTTCGGTTTCATCTTGAGTCTTGATATCTCGATTTCACACCGAGTCTTCAGATTCTCAGTTTCATACTGAAACTTTAGTTTCTTCAGAATCATACTGAGTTCTTCAGAGTCTTCAGAACCTATCCTGATCTATATCTGCTGACTATACATTTTGCAGATAATATCCTGAATACTCTAAAACTGAATCCTGACTCAACTATCAAGATCATTCTGAACATGTCATACTCAGGGGTGGTTTTGGGATCTTAATCAAAATCATATATCTTTTATTAAATTCATCTCCCAACATTTTGTTTGTGAGTCATTTCCGAATTAGCCACATCATATTCCCCAAATAAAATGACTCACGACAATTGGCGCTAAAGGAAAGGGACCAAAAAACCAACCCATACACAAACCCTTAGTTAGTCGAGGCAGAAAAAAGAAAAATAATGCCTCAATCTAGGAATACACAAATAGAGAGGTCGGGACAAAGTCGACCTCATGATCGGAAAGAGGCTCAGTGCCAGCCTCACAAAGATCAGACAATGGAGACTATCAATCTTGAGGATATTGCCAATGATCCGGCGACCACAACAAAGGCCATCACTTTCTTGCTGCGAGCACAGAAAGAGAGGGCTGAAAAAGAGTTGGCCAAGTTAAAAACTCAAGAAGATGAAGAACAACGCTCGCATACACCTGATAGCGAGCAAGTTAAAAAGAAAACTGCGAAGCGGGCCAATAAAAAAGCTGATGATACGTCTGATGACGAACAGCCTCAAGGGTCCAGACCATCAGCGTTTGGACGTTTGAGGCTCTCCGCCAAAGACCAAATTGGCAATAATAGGGGACAGGATCCAGGGAAGGAACAACCAATAAACATGCCCGCTCATGCAGATCCTCATGATCATTTGCATGCCAAACAAAAATCGGCGGGAACAAAATTGTCTATTCACCACCGATTGGGTAGTCAAGCACAAACTTGGAAAGGGGGACTGCCCCATCACGAGCATGACCCATTGGGTCCTCATGATGGGAAACAACCCCGATTTAAGTCTGTCAGTTCCACAAAATTTGCAGAAATGCAAAAAGCCATCGAGGGTTTACAGGCCGATCTGGCCGCGACCAAAGGCCACCCTCGAGTGAGCACAATACCCTGCTCGCCGCTATCACCGGCTATCATGGCGGCCAAAATACAAGAGAAAGTAGCGAAGACCCGACCACCAGTCCCCATGTTCGATCCTGAGTCTGACCCGCATGTCCATCTCAGCAAATATTCAGACTTTATGATCGCAATGGGTGCCACAGACGCAACGCAGTGTCGATCATTTCCCATAACTTTGGGTGATCGGGCACATAGATGGTTCTCTAATATGCCCGCTGCGTCCATCACATCTTTCGCTCAATTGGGACAACAATTTCTGTCCCACTTTTCATCCATGTGTGCTCGCCCAGCGCCAAAACAAAGATTGGCGCATTTTTCCCAACTAAGAGGTGAGTCAGATCGAGCATACATCGAAAGATTTGATAAATGTTTGTATGATGGGGCCCCAGTTGAAGAGGATGCCAAGATCCTCGCGGTGGTCAGGGGCCTAACCCTGAATACTGACATGTGGAAAGCCATGCATCAAGACTGGTCGAACACATATTCAGAATTCCGAGAGCGAGCGGCCAAAATCATAGCCATGCAAGATTTGCTCGCCCAATCACGATTGGGTCAAGAACCTACAACTAAGAAAGTTTTTGGGAAGAAAGTAATGAATGAAAGGGGGTACAAACCCCCAGGCTCTTTCAAACCATTCGAAGAAAGAGCAGAAGCAAACGCCGTATGAAGTCTTCTGGGCGTTTCAGCAGAAACAATTTTCAACCAAATTAGAGATTGGGATATGTTGGATAGGCCGAGAAGAATTATAATGGACAAGCATTAGCATCGGCTTAATGCTTCCAAATATTGTAATTATCACGAGTACATCGGGCACAACACAGAAGATTGTCGTGATTTACTTCGCCAACTTTGGAAGCTATACGAAGATAATCGTCTTACCCAATTCCTAAAAAAGCCGGCGAGCAGAGACTCCCGAACAAAAAGAACAGAAGATCGAAGGGGTAAACGTAAAGCCGACCAAACATCGGACAGTGATCCCGAAGAATCACGTAAGAGGTCTGAATTACCTAAAAGAGGGTCTCCTACTGTGGGAAGAGGTCGAGAAAGTCAAGAGATCCACATGATACGTCCTGAATATGGTCTAGTGGGTGGATGTTACCAGGCACCAACATTATCAAACAAACGTAAGAAGATGGAGATGCGTGCCATGCAAAGCATTCATCAGGTGAAGGTGGCGAGCACATCAGCTAGCACGCCACCCTCTCACCAAATCATGTTTTCAGAAGACGATCTCGACGGTATAATTACTCCCCACAATGACTCCTTAACCATCAGTGCTCGTCTCCTCAGGTTGAAGGTGCACCGCCTCCTGGTTGACACCGGAGCATATGCAAACATTTTGTTCGTCAACACCTTCACCATATGGAAAAGCAAGTTGGAGACTTGAGCAATTATATTGAACCATGTGATCATACCATAATGGGTTTTGGGGAATCTGTAACCCGACCCTATGGTATGATTAGGTTAGGAGTCGAGTTAGAATCAACTCTAAACCCAGAGATCCGACGAACCAGAATGCTAGATTTTGTAATCGTTGATGCTCCGTCTACTTATAACAGGTTTCTAGGTCACCCGTTTATTCAGGAATTTAAAGCGGCCTGTTCTACTAATTATTACTGTGTCAACTTTCCAACACAAGATGGAACAGGTAGTGTAAAAGGAGATCAGAAGAAAGCTCGAGATTTTTTGCTATCACGTGCACCAGAAAAGCATAATATCGTTAACATGATGGAGCAAACATGGGAGATCGGTGAGTCAAGCCAACGAGCAAATATGTCGCCAAAATATCTTTTGACGAACATTAATTTGACGAGCACAGCTCCCTGCGCGAACACAGAATGCGCGAACACACAATCTGGAAAGGCAACTCATGTCCCAGATCTCCCAGATCTAATGAATATTGATCTGCTAAGCGAGCAAACGGACCTAGAACCTCGCATAGGTTTCGAACCCATGAAGGTTGATGACGAACACCGGGGGTCGGTTCAAGATCCTCGGTGGAAACAAAAAAGAAAGCGAGCAACACCTGTCGAACAACTGGAGTCCATCAACATCTACCCGAACAGACCTGAGTTAGAAGTGTTCGATGGATCAGAATTACCCGAACCAATCCGAACAGAAATCTTTGCTTATCTTCAAGCAAACTTGAATGTGTTCTGTTGGGAAATTTAGAGTTTTGATGAAAGTTCTAAAACACATGTAATAGGACCAGTCAGACCTGTTAGCTGACTGATGTTTTTATTACTAGTTATAGGATACCAGTTGATAATTACTGTATAGAACAACTGATGTAATAGATAGGTCACATATTGAGGGGGAACCTCAATATGTATAGGTCAGATCTGAAGATATGAAGAACAGCTGATATCCGACAGGCCAAAAGGCAAGAGAAGGACAGAAGATCAGATTGATCTGATCAAGTCAGATATCTCAGCTGAAGTCATAAAGCTCAAATTCAGAATACTTGAAGATCAGATGACTTCCAGATGATCAGACCAGAAGACCTACATCAGCCGAGTCTGCTAGTTGAAGCTAAGAGAACTGGCACCAGAAGACTCTATTAGGTAGATCGATCGGTTTTGATCGATCAATCACCACCACCGTGAAAAATCGATGTTTCACCAAATCATACGATGATGATCTGAACAAGAAGAATGTCAACCTTAGTTGGTAGAACAACACTAAAAAGTGCCTCTGTTAACCAATAAGGACAAGACACGTATGATCGGAGCCGGCAATTACGGGATTTGGTGCTGCTTTCTCTAACGGCTATAAAAGACACTATTCACGCTTTCGGCCATGCCGTTCCTGAAGCACGTCACATCAATCCTGCAAGTCTACCAAATATAACCTGAAATTCAAATTGCTCTCCAACGGCTCTTTGATTTCGAGGTCTATAAATATGGGATTGAACTTCAGAGTGAAGACACGAAAACTATCAAGAAGCTCAAGCTATAATCAGATTTCCGCACGAAGAACACGAACTTGAAGATTATTTTCCTAGTGTTCATCCCATAAGTTCATAGAACAGAAATCTTTTCATCTAGCTGATAGGCTACTTATAAACTAGAAAAGATTTCAAAGTTGGAACCAAAACAATCTTACCCATACCCAAAGTTAGGTTAAGTTGTTTAGCAAGATTTCAGACTAGGGTTTCTAGTTCTGATTTCTGGGATCGGTTGAGTGAGAACTCTTTAAATATCTCATGGTGTCTTGTGTTGGACTAACACACAAAATCTAAGTCCAGTTGGTTTAGTTGGTGCCCCTTGTGATAGGGAAGAGTGGACGTAGGACTGGTTTGTCCGAACCACTATAAATCTTGTGTGCTTTTACCTGCTTTGATTAACTGCTTTACACAATCGCACTCAACTTATTAAAGCTGCATACATATTCTAAGTTAAGATCAGCTAGCACCAAGCTTCTGATCTGATCAGGTTTGACACTTTAGTCAACTGGTTGAAAGACTGACTTTGGAATCTGATTTATTAAAACTGGTTTTTCACACGGGTAAAACTTAGTTTCCGCTGTCGCTTAAACCGATAGATACCAAACCGATCCGCCTTGAGCGTTCAAGAAGTTAGATATCGATCAAACTGATTCACTTGCACTCTGATCAGGCTAACTGCAATCTCACCTGATCTGCACAAAAAGTTTTCAGAAGTCTATTCACCCCTCCCCTCTAGACTTCTGCCCTCACAAAACCCGTTCGGGACCTACAAGTGGTATCGAGCAAAGGGTTCTACGGACCCAATCGGCTTTGAGTATCATTGATTCTTGAGGAAGAATCTTTGTGGTCATTTGAACAGATCTTGAAAAACCGTTTTTAAAACTCATTCATTTTTCCAAAATCACTCAGCATGGATAATACCTCTGGTATGTATCATGATTTGCCGAAGTTCTCAATTGATGAGTATGCAGATTGGGCCATATATATGTGCAACCATCTAGGTTCGATAAGCGGCGTAATGATGGAAGTCATCGAAAGAGGACCCATCATCATATATCACGACAACCCCGCAGCTTGGAGGAGATCCAGATTTTGCCACGGGAAGTCTTGTGCGAAAAAAGCCGAATTTTGATGGATGCAAGAGGAAAGAAAGTCAGATACTCTAGATACAATCGCCAGCATATAATCATGAAGACGATGGATAAAGTCACCAAGGAGAAGATTAAATATCTCAAAATCATAAAGCAATGTGGGATACTCTAGCCGAGATATCTGCGAAGGAAATGATCGATCAAAGACAAATGACTACAAGCCGAATCGGTGAAGTTCAAAAACTCAAGATGTTTGCCTAACGAGACCATCAACGAACTCGATGGAAGGATTACTATGTCAAGAAATAAGCTACGAGAACTTGGTAGAGAGATGTCGACAAAGATATCAACTACAAGATCTTAAGATCTCTCACCAAGAAATGGGACATGAAGGTCACGGAATCAAGGATTGCCAAGACATTTCAAAGATGAAGCCGAGTAGCTTGTTCTTAAGCCTTTAAAGCTCACGAGTTCGATTTAATCGAAAGAGGACAAGCAGATGAAGACGAGGCGCCCACCGAAGCCTCAACGCCTAAATCGGGCGTTTAAAAGCAACCAAAGCAGCAGATCGAAGGTCAATGAACTCGTTGGAAACATAATAAGTCGAGCGTATCAGACGCTCTCGCTTACCAGAAACTTGAAAAATCAAATATTCAACTTGGTAAGTATCAAGATTCTATAAATATTATCAACATAGCCGAGGAAGAGATAGGAGATCAGCTAATGGATCTCCGTAGAAGAACTGATCGATGATCAAGAGATCACAGAGATGAAAAGAAAAGAGATAATCCGACTAATGAGAGAAGAGATAACAGATCCGACAGAAGGAGTTCGACATTATCGAAAGGAAAAAGTCACCGATAAATCCTACAGACGGAGTGACTCACCCGAAGAAAAGGTTCCGTGGATCAAGGAGCATGCTTCAATCAGGAGAAGCCAGTCACTACAAAAAGCAGACGCCTGCACTGAAGCCAAAAGAAAGGGAAGAAAAGAGGAACGAAGAGAGCAACGTTATAGGGACGTAAAAGCCATGGTCGCCGACACATCCGGAATTGATGATTCCTATCGCCCTCCGAGGATTCTCGATATACCTCTCAGAGAAGATTTATGTCCGATAAGCAAAGGCTGACTTCTATGAGAATGAAGATCGATATTCTCTTCGATGACGATGAGATCTCGCTGGCGGCCAAGGAGGACCAATCTGAGGTAACCTCCAAACCTTCGCTTTGGTTCGCTTTCACACCGCTATTATTAGCACACCTCTTTGGAGAGATTGACCTCTGACTCTACTCGAGCAATTGCTTGATGATCTCTCCAATGCAAAGAGACACTTATGCTATAGTGGAAGCCGAGAATGACAAGCTAAGGATCGTAAATAATCACCTTGTTAAAGAGAACGATCTCAAGAAGCTATCGAATCGAAATCATTTTGAATCGCATGACAAGGCAACCGAGGAACTTAACATTCTCGAAAGTTAAGTCTTCGATCGGAGAAGCGATCAAAGATCGCCTAGCAATTAACAAACAACAAAGCCGATGACTTCAAAATCCTTCAAGCTAAATTTGATGAGCTATTCCGACTACATGAGAGTCTAAAATCTTCCGAGGATAGTTTATGCAAGAAAATAGAAGTTTTCACAAAATCATCTAAAAAGCTGCTCAAGATATGAACACCTATTTTTGAACAACGACTAACAAGAAAGGACTTGGGTATGAGAACCCTTCCACATCCTCAAAAGCCCCGCTTTGATTCACTTCAAAAAGGTGTAATCAAACGAAGTTTCAAAAAGATACACTAAAAAGCCAAACTTGTATCTAATAAGGAAAAAGACCACATTGAGCGGTGTAAGACAGTGCCTAATCGAAAAGGAACGGAAATGGACCCCCTAATCGCAAAAGCATCACCCGAATCAACAGTAAGAACCCGCTTCTTCAAGAGACCTCAACCTGATCAACAGATTAGGTATCAGAAAAGACAACCTGTAAAAGGGAAGTCTAATCTGAGACCCAATCAAGGTCAGCTGCCGAATAAGCAAGCTATAGGTAAACTGCAAAAACCACCTATGCCAAAACGATATGAATCTTTTGATGGTAGCAAAGTATTTACCCCTATAATCGAAACCTGTGGTCAGCTGCAGACCGAGCCACAATCGATGAAAAGAAGACAAACAGAAAAAGATAAATCCCAAGTCTTCTAAGTCACCCAAGGTTCACACTAATAATCATACTAATCAGAAAGCATATAAAGAGACGTATGATTATATTGATAGGTATGGGAGACAAATCAGGCCTTCTGATCTAACTGATCACAATAGAAGTGACCTGTTTGTATGGATCCCCAAAACCAATCCTAACCCCTCAGGACCCAATCCAAAAGGGGTACCTAAAGCCTGATTTGATTGCAGGTCCGCGTGGGTCTGACCAACAAAGGAGGTGTGCAAGCAACTATCCTGGTACATCGATAGTGGATGCTCAAGGCACATGATTTGAAGCAAACACCTCCTCGCTCTTTACATAGAAATGAAAAGGGCCCAAGGTACTCTTTCGGTGACGATAACTTTGGTTTTACCAAAGGGTTCGGAACCTTAGAGAATGATGATGTACAAGTAACTGGAGTCTCGTATGTCGAAGGTCTAAAGCATAACCTATTATCGGTTTCATAATTTTGCGACAACGGATTCAGTGTTGAGTTCTCGACTGATCAATGCACTATCAAAAATCGAGCCACTCAACAAATTTTGCTAATCGGTTCAAGGAAAGGGACGATCTACACAAAGAGATTGGAACAGTTGCCCAAGAAATACATGCTCGATTGTTAAGAGTTCCAAAAGTAGCGAATTGGCTCGCACAAAAGAATGAGTCATCTGAACTTTAAAACTATTAATAAGATAGCAAGGATGTCATTAGTGGAAGGACTTCCGAATGAAGTATTTTCTAAGGATCAGACATGTGTCGCATGTCAGAAGGGAAAACAGGTCAAAGCTTCATTCAAGGGAATCCCCTGACCCAAGATCCAAAGCAGAGTATCGCAAATGCTTCATATGGATCTATTTGGACCAAGCACACCCGCCATCTCAAGTGAAGCAAATATACTCGTAATCGTGGATGACTATTCCAAGTTTACTCCGGGTTATATTCTTACATGAGAAGAATGAGACGACAAACGAAGATACCCGAGTCGCTTAAAAGATTACAAAATGAGAAGGGTGTCGGTAGTAAAAATCGACGATAAAGGTACGCAATTTAAACTCTTTTATTACTGATTTTTGCTCTAAGTTTGGTATACAACATGAGACATCAGCTGCAAGAATGCCACAACAGAATGGAGTAGCAGAACGGAGAAACAGAACACTCAAAGCAGTTGCTTTCAAGACGATGTTAGTGAACATGCAATACCAAGCCGCTTTTAAGGCGTAAGCTATCAACACTTGCATGTCATACTCGTAATGTATGCCTTCGACTAAGGCTCACTACAAAACACCCTATGAACTGTGGAAGGGCAGAAAATCTTGTGTTTCATACTTCCATGTTTTTGGGTGTAAGTGTTTCATACACAACAATGGGAAGAGTCAGTTGAAGACTTTTGAGGCCAAGTCAGATGAGGGTATATTCTTAGGATATTCCTCATCTAGCAAGGCTTTTCGGTTTACAACAAAGTAACCCTAGTTGTGGAAGAAACACCCCATGTAGTCTTTGATGAAGCATCTTCCGAACAAGAGAAATCGCCGTAACAACAAGATGTACCGATCAACAAGTACCGATGCTCGTAAAATGGATCACCTAACGATCAAGGAAAAAGGATCGGAACTCGTAATAAAGATACATTCCAGATCTAGGCGATTCACCGCACCAATCGGATCCTAAGGTATGAAAAACGCCGATGAAGAAACTGCATACAAAATGAAAAAGATCAATCGAACCATCCGTTCGGGGAACACCGAAGTTCCCACGAACAAACATCGACACATGATGAGTCCAACATCACCGAGACATGTTCTTATCAAGTGGATCATAACTCTGCACCACTCCCAATCGCTAGTAATGAACTATTATCGAAATGGATGATGTTCTCCAAACCGAAGCAAATCGTAATGTAAGGACTGGATAACCAACCATCCAACCGATCGATCATCGAGACCCATCCGATAGAGTTAAAACTAGACATCGACAGGTGAAAGTGCCATGTATTGTTGTTATCCGTCTATGAAGGAATCAACAACAATGAGGAAGCTCTACAAGAAGCAAGTCGATTCTAGCCATGCGCAGGAGGAGCCGAAACATTCGAGAGAAATCAAGTTTGGGAACCGTGGATGTACCAACTCATCAAGACGTAATTGGCACAAAGTGGGTTTTCAAGAACAAGAGAGATGAGAAAAATGTCATAACCAGGAATAAGGCAAGACTTGTTGCTAAGGGGTATTCACAATCAGAAGGAATTGATTATGATGAGACTTTTGCACCAGTCGCTCGCCTAGAAGCCATTCGGCTATTTTTGGCATATGCTTCCCACAGAGGGTTCACTGTGTATCAGATGGACGAAAAGAGTGCATTCTTAAATGGGGTACTAGCAGAGGAAGTTTATGTCGAACAACCTCCAGGCTTTGAAAAGGGCAACCAAGTGTACCGTTTAAGAAAAGCTCTTTATGGCCTGAAACAAGCTCCTCGAGCTTGGTATGATACACTCTCTCAGTTCTTGATAGACAGTGGGTTCACTAAAGGAACAGTGGACATAACCTTATTCAGAATAGAAGATGGAGAAGATATTCTGATGGTTCAGATTTACGTGGACGACATCATCTTTGGATCTCCCAACAAGAGTCTATGTGAAAGATTCAGCAAACTGATGCAAGGGAAGTTCGAGATGTCCATGATGGGGCAGATGAGTTACTTTTTGGGTCTACAAGTTAAACAAAGTACAGAAGGGATATTCATCTACCAGGCAAAGTACACTAGGAGTTTACTGGCTAAGTTTGGAGTTCAAAACTGTAAGGAAGCCAGAATTCCTATGTTAACTCGATTCAAGATGGATCCAGATGAGGATGGTCAGAAAACCAATCAGAAAGAATATAGAGCTCTCATTGGATCCTTACTATACCTGACTGCCAGCAGACCAGATATCACTTTTGGCAAAGAGGTGTATGTGCGATTTCGAGCAAATCCAATGCAAAGCCACCTAGAAGCATTAAGCGGATTCTTAAGTATCTGAAGGACGAAGAACCTTGGTTTATTTTACCCATCGATGATGATAATCTAGAACTTAGTGGGTATTCGATTACGATTATGGAGGTTGCAAGATTGACAGAAGTCAACCTTAGGAACATGTCGGTTTTAGGAAGTAAACCGATCTCGTGGTTTTCAAAAAGAAGAGACATCGGGCTTCGACATCTACTATCAAGCGAGAATATATGGGTCAGCGGAAAGTTGTTGCTCCCAACTACTCGCTTAGTCGGAAATGAGGGATTATAACATTGTAGCTAAGAATGTACCTATATTCTCGTGATGTTATAATAGTGCTATTGCAATCAATCACCGAATCTCGTTTCTACATACAAGATGCAAGCATGTGGATGTCAGACACCATTTTATAAGAGATCATGTTGAAAAGAAGAATATCAGAATGGAAAAGATTCATACTGATATACAGAAAGCTGATATTCTAACCAAGCCACTAGCTGAGATCAGATTCAGAGAATTATGCAATGAGCTAGGGCTTCTGGATCTTGGAGAAAAAGCACCTAAAGTGTTTGATGGACTGATCTCCAGAACCAGCTGGTTAAGAGACTAACCAGGTTAAGAGGAATCAGTTGAGTTTGGTATCTCAACTGATCAGAAGATCAGTCAAGGAACTGATATGAGAAGGCGATCAGATTTACGGGTTATCAGATTAAAGGAACTGATCAGATTAAAGGATTATCTGATTAAATCAGTTTGGTTATTTCACACTTTGTAAGTCGATTAAGCTTATATTCAACAAGCAAGAGTCACAAGATTAAAGATTACATCGCATAAGAAAACAGGAAATTTACACAACAATGGAATAATATAAATTTTCATTGATAAAGACCCAAAGGTCAGGTTTACATTACAAGTTACAAGTACAAGAGGACCCGGAGGTCAGTACATAAGTCATAAACCGAAAACCCTAAACCTATAACCCTAAAACCTCATCCTAACCCTAGAAGGGGGGGAGAGAGAGAGATTTTAAAATCTGATGCTCTCATTTTCCCCCACTTAACAAGGGTGAGAAGGCTTTGAAATAATCCTAAAGCCACTCGCAGAAGCTAAAATCAATGGAGCGAGAGCGGCGTTGATAGGATTTCTAAGCCAGGAGCCCTTAAACCTGAAATCAATGGGCTCTCCAGCTGTTAAATGGAGCACATGTGCCAAGAAAGTGGTTCAAAGACCTTATGGGCACATGTGTTGCATGAAAAAATAGAGTTGATATACGAAGATCAGTTGTAGTCTGATCAAGACCGTATATCAAACTTATGTTTTATATCAGACTGAGTCTGTTGATGCTAATTCCGTCATCTCGATAGACACACAAGGTGCATACGGTTAGGAGAAGTGTCTTCTCAGTTGCGACAGCAGATCCGCCGCCTCGGTGGTAGAGAAGCGTGGCAACAATTGTATCTGTAATCCTTGATGACGATGAAAACAGTAATAAGGGACACACAGGGTTGATTTGAGAAGCTGAAATCATTGAAAAAGGGGTAATGGTTTTTGCCGGAAGTTTCACCGGAAATAAGGGTTCACCAGAATGCATGATTTTACAAAGAAGATAAGTATGGTGAATGGGTTATGTTGTGTAAAACATTGGTCCAATTTATAGAGGCCAAGCAAGGGTGCAAATGCAAATTTGAGTTCTCAAAACCTTTTAGAGAAATTTGCATCACAAGGACAGCGTGTAGGAAACACGCGACTGATAATTGGATAAATTTACGGTGATTTGACATTACGAAGTATCCAGACTATTATTACACATGTCAAATCGTGCCAACTTAGGGAATCGAGACTACTATTCAATTCTTCAAGAACTAAGTTTTGGCGGTAACACTTATCCCAAGAATTGGCTTGGTCTGAGTAGAATCAGATTAGGTCAACTGAAATCTGATTAGATAAGAGACTGATCAGATGAGGAAGATCAGTTGAGTATGATATCTCAACAAATCAGATATATCAGTCTATAAGAAATCAGAAATAACAGTTGAAGGGGAAACTTCAACTGACCGAGGAGGATCAGAAAAGGGAAATCAGACGCAAAGTAAAGCGGATCAGTTGGAAAGGACAGTTGGGAAATTATAAGGGTTAGGCAGATAACTAAGATCAACAATTGGAATAAACAATTACAAGTGGTATTGACTGATTACAATATCAGTCAACCAGATACGCATTTCTGTTCCCTTGTTTATTGCTTACTTATCTGATTTTATCTGATAATATTTGCCTTACTGTACTCACTACTTTTGTGACGTATTTCCTGCAAAATATTTAATGCGGACGTGGGGTACATGTATTAAATGCCACTATATGTGCTTTTAAATCCAAAAGGCAATCGTGCGTGTATTTCCTGACCACACGATCAAACCTGCTCAATCTGAATCGTTTAAACCTTTCAAACGTTTGATCTTCCAATCTCGATTTTCCCTCCTTCATCCTATAAGTTTCATCAAAACCCTACCAGAGTTTTCTTATTCTCAAAATTCTCGCGATTTATTCTCTGAAAACTCAAAATTACTTTTCTGCGATTCAAGTGTTTTTCTTACGATTCAAACTTATCTTTCCGAAAAACAGAATCTGGTAATTTCTGGTTATTTGATGTTTTTCTTTTCAAAATCCATTGATCACATAGATTATGTCTATGTATGTTATTCTGAGATATGCCTTATCTTTTCTTGATATCCGTATGTGCTTATCGATTACTAGGCCTGAGAATAGGTCTGATAATCATTACTTGATATGTTTATGATTATGCACTATTTTAATCGAGTCTATCTCGTTGTAGATGGCCACTCACGGAATGGGAAAGATCATGTGCAACTATGCGGATCTAGCAACAAAAATTGTCGATGACAAATCCGTACAATTTGGTGTTACGCGGGATCCAGAATCCATGGAAGTTGAACAAATTCTGAAGAAAGGAGGCCTTGAAAAATTCTGTGCTGCTCACTGCAACCCAGTGATGCAATATGAAGCACTCGAATTCTTAAG
Source organism: Stenogyne calaminthoides (assembly GCA_037126765.1). Classification (NCBI taxonomy): domain Eukaryota; kingdom Viridiplantae; phylum Streptophyta; class Magnoliopsida; order Lamiales; family Lamiaceae; genus Stenogyne; species Stenogyne calaminthoides. The sequence goes on along the minus strand of JBBCBC010000005.1, from coordinate 19,669,317 downwards.
GAATTTGAAGGTGGATACAGACACTCCTGGAGATGAACTGATCTCTTCAGTCAACGGAGAGGAGATCAGACTGTCGAATGCGGACATAACCCGTCTGTTCAGCTTGCCCAAAGGAAGAATCTACCGCTTCACTACTGAGGAGAATGAAGATGAGCCGAAACGAACGAACTCTTTCGTAGAGAGGCCGACAAACATCGGATCGCAGTTTCATCGATCGATGTTAAAAGGAAATACCGATCGTTGTTTGACATATTGTCAAAAACAATCATGGGTATTTCGTTCAAATTTTATGCTCTAACATCTCAGAAATTGTACAAAGATGGTCATGCGATAATCGATGAAGCCAAGAACATCAATTGACATGGCTTCCTGAAGGCCATTCTGCTCCAAGAACATGAAAAATTTGGAGTTAATGAACGAAGGCAGGTCTATTTGAAGAAGAGGATCAGCAATCTCAACAAGGTTGCAGTTATTCTGAAAGACAAACTGCCAAATGCTGAATGGGACCAGAATGGACTGAAGTCCTACAAGGCCTTCCTCACAACCACTTCAGCTATATATGGGCCAATTGATGATGATATCGCCCACTCCTCCAAAGGTGAAGAAAGGAAAAACCAAGGAGGCAAAATGCGCCTACACCAGATGCTCCCCAAAAGAAAAAGAGAAAACTGGTGAAGGCTCAGGAGAAGAGGCCGAAGAAGGCAAAACAGGCCTCAATGACTCTGTTTCTGGAAGATGAGTCAGATGAAGAAGGAGTGCCAGAGCAACTTGATGAGCCACAGAAATCAGCCGAAAAATCAGACAGAGGCTTCTCAAGTTGAGAGCTCACCAGAACACTCCGAGGGAAGAGCCAGAGACGAACGATCTCATTCTCCTCAATCTCGAGTTGATTCGCCACTCCGAATTATGGCTGCTGAGCATGTTTCTCCTTCTTCCACCGCCCGCCGAACCCCGATACCATCATTTCGCGAACCAGAAAAATCACCTGCTGCAGAGCCGGACGTAATTGCTTCAACAACAGAAGAACCTCTGCAGATTCAGCCAATCAGCCAACTTCCGCCTATTCGAACACCACCAGAACCCTCTACATCCCATCAACCGGAATCTGGACGATCTGAACAAATAATTCCTGAGTCCGGATCATCCAAGACCATCACCGGGAAAATGGTCAGAATGAAAATTGAACGAGATATTGATGAGATGTATCCAGAGCTGGGAGCCCATCCTGTTAATAGAGAGGAAGGTATGGAGATCCTCACCTGGAAAGATCTCCGGTTAAAGAGCTTCTCAGATTTTATGATGATTATAGAACAGATGGGAGGTGCTGATGAATTTGCAGATTTTGATTTCGATATGAAGAAATCTGCTCAAGTAGATCACCACCGAAATGATAATCGGGCAATCAATCAAAGCTCGATCCACAAGAAGTTCGGGTTGATCAACAAGGTGAATCGAGATCGGCCAAGAAGCTCCTGAAGCAGATGTTCCTATGAAGGATGTGGAGCCGCCGATGATAGTGGAACTGTGCCGCAGCTTCACGACCAACCACCGGAGGTGCAAACAATCGAAAAGAGATCAAAGTGACGCAAAAACATTCCTACAACTCACATCATCACGATCAACTTCGTGAGATCGATCATGTTTCAAAGATCTCCGAAAGAAGAAGTCGAGGGAGTGATAACTGATCAGAGGCAGATTGGCCTCAAAGAAATAACAGATCAACGGGAATTGGCTATTTCCCAGATTGAGGCAATCAAGGATCAGTTCTCTCAAACTGTGACCAACCTGACTGCTGAGTTTAAAAAATCAGTTGATGACAAGCTAGTTCAGGTTGATCAACAACAAGTTTCTTTTCTGATGCTCACTGAAAAGCTAGAATTGACTGAAGAGAAACTGGACAAACTAATTCTTACCCTCTCTACTGCCGTGGAATCTGCAAGATCGAAATGCTCTCAAGATTCAAAGTCTAACTTTGCTCAAGCTCAAGGATTATCTTTGCTGCGATCTCAACAGGCGATATCGATCGATTTTGGATCTCTGATTTCCCACCTCACTGCTCTTTTTGATCAAACCAAAAAGGGGGAAGGACAGAGTGAGAAACCAACTGACACGATCAGAACAACAGAAGACCTGATTCAGACAGTTGAATCCTATGGACAAAGACTAGACCATCTGGATATTTTTGCTAACGAAATTTCTGAAAAGATGGAAAAGTCAAAGGCAAGAAAGGCTGCTACGGGTGCTGGGACATCACAACTGATACCAGTCACTCAGACTAAGAAAGTCACAAGAAGCACAACTAGCCAAATTCAGGCCGATAAAGAACTGGCTGAGAAACTGTCCAAAGAGCAGATTGCTGAAGAAGCCCGAATTAGTGAAGAAGAAAGAAGGGCAGAAAAATTGGCAGAGACAGAAGATCTGAAGAAGAAATACAGATCGAGGGCGAAGAAAGGAAAAGTTGGAAAATCTGGACCAGAACCTCAGCTACCAGCAAGAGTTGATGAGATAATTCCAAAAACTGCTGCACACGCTGATAGGTTTGAGGAATGGAATAAGATCAGAAGTGAATGGCTTCTGGATGCCTTTGTTCTAGATCTTGTTCCACACGAAGAATCTCCAGATGCAGAATTCCTCAACTGTTTGGAAAACAAATATCCATATTTTCTGAAGTATCTGGAAAATGAGGCCAAAATAATCAATGTAAAAATATCTCGCCAAGAGTATGATCTGTTGGATTACTCGAAGAAGGCAGATGGCTCATTTGACAGACTGGCATTTCAGAGGTTCTATTTTGACATCCTAAGCAAAGCGCGCATAACTGATCCTCAACAGATCAATGATGTCAAATGGAAACTATACCAGATTTTCAACATCCCTCAAGATCAAAGAGAAATGCCAGAAGGATACAAGCCTAAAGAGTGAAGAATCAGAAGACCTCTCAGGATCAGCTGTTTTTAAATTCAAACTTTTCTGATGTAATATGTAATCGACAAATCTAATGAAAGAAAAGTTTATTTTCTGATCCTAAGACAAAATCTCATTGTCTTCTGATTATGTGCTCTTTACTGTTCTATATTTATCAACTGTGATTGGTTTCTCAAGGTGTTTTGGTTTCATCAAAAAGGGGGAAATTGGTGGGAAATTTAGAGTTTTGATGAAAGTTCTAAAACACATGTAATAGGACCAAATCGGACACATTAATGAATCGATGTTTTTATTACCAGTTATAGGATACCAGCTTGATAATTATCAGATAGAACAACCGATGTAATAGATAGGTCACATATTGAGGGGGAACCTCAATATGTATAGGTCAGATATGAAGATATGAAGAACAGCTAATATCCGACAGGCCAGAAGGCAAGAGAAGGACAGAAGATCAGATTGATCTGATCAAGTTAGATATCTCAGCTGAAGTCATGATGCTCAAATTCAGAATACTTGAAGATCAGATGACTTCCAGATGATTAGACCAGAAGACCTACATCAACCGAGTCTGCTAGTTGAAGCTAAGACAACTGGCACCAGAAGACTCTATCGTAGACCGATCAAAGTCACCACCGTGAAAATCGATGTTTCACCAAATCATACGACGATGATCCGAACAAGAAGAATGTCAACCTTAGTTGGTAGAACAACACTGAAAAGTGCCTCTCTAACCAATAAGGACAAGACACGATGATCGAGCCGGCAATTACGGATTTGGTGCCGCTTTCTCTAACGGCTATAAAAGACACTATTCACGCGTTTCGCCATGCCGCTTCTCAAGACGCGTCACATCAATCCTGCAAGTCTACCAAATATAGCCTGAAATTCAAATTGCTCTCCAACGGCTCTTTGATTTCGAGGTCTATAAATATGGGATTGAACTTCAGAGTGAAGACACGGAAACTATCAAGAAGATCAAGCTATAATCAGATTTCCGCACGAAGAACACGAACTTGAAGATTATTTTCCTAGCGTTCATCCCATAAGTTCTTAGAACAGAAATCTTTTCATCTAGCTGATAGGCTACTTATAAACTAGAAAAGATTTCAAAGTTGGAACCAAAACAATCTTACCCATACCCAAAGTTAGGTTAAGTTGTTTAGCAAGATTTCGCATAGGGTTTCTAGTTACGATTTAAGGATCGGTTGAGTGAGAACTCTTTAAATATCTGTTGGTGTCTTGTGTTGGACTAACACAAAAATCTAAGTCCAGTTGGTTTAGTTGGTGCCCCTTGTGATAAGGAAGAGTGGACGTAGGACTGGTTTGTCCGAACCACTATAAATCTTGTGTGCTTTTACCTGCTTTGATTAACTGCTTTACACAATCGCACTCAACTTATTAAAGCTGCATACATATTCTAAGTTAAGATCAGCTAGCACCAAGCTTCTGATCTGATCAGGTTTGACACTTTAGTCAACTGGTTGAAAGACTGACTTTGGAATCTGATTTATTAAAACTAGTTTTTCACACGGGTAAAACTTAGCTTCCGCACAATCAGTTAAACTGATAGATATCGAACTGATCTGCCTTCAGGGGTTCAGTAAGTTAGATATCAGTCCAAACTGATTCACTTGCACTCTGATCAGGCTAACTGCAATCTCACCTGATCTGCACAAAAAGTTTTCAGAAGTCTATTCACCCCTCCCCTCTAGACTTCTGCCCTCACAAAACCCGTTCGGGACCTACATGTTCGCATGGTTACCCGAGGACATGGTTGGCATTGATCCAAAACATGCATGCCACTCCCTCAACCTCGATCCAACGCAAACTCCAGTTATCCAGAAGCGAAGAAAGTTCAGTCCGGAGAAATATGCGGCAATGAATAGTGAAATCAAAAAGTTGCTCGACAATAAACTGATTCGAGAGGTAAAATGCCCAAGATGGCTTGCGAACCCTGTGCTCGTTCGCAAGTCCAATGGATCTTGGAGACTATGTATTGATTTCACTGATTTAAACAAGGTATGCCTGAAAGATAATTTTCCGATGCCGCATATCGATTATTTGGTCGATAATACCGCAGGCCATGAGCTCATGACTTTCATGGATGCATTTGCTGGTTATCACCAAATACCCATGCATCCGGACGACCAAAAGAATATGACATTCTGCAGTGAAAAGAATATGTACTGTTGGCAACGCATGCCATTCGGATTAAAGAATGCCGGAGCAACATATCAACGTTTGGTGAACAAAATGTTCGACGAACACATCGGCCGAACAATTGAGGTATATATTGATGATATTGTGGTAAAGAGCGAACATAAGGAAGACCACATCACCCACCTCACACAAACGTTTGATATACTCAGGGAGTACAACATGAAACTAAATCCGAAGAAATGCAGCTTTGGGGTTCACTCAGGAAAATTCCTCGGACATATGGTCAGTCAACGGGGGATCGAAGCGAACCCATCAAAGATTCAAGCCATGCTCGATATGCAGGCCCCCAGGAGTGTGAAAGAGGTCCAAAAGTTAACCGGACGTTTAGCTTCCGTAAGCCTGTTTATATCACGAACTGGGGACAAATGCAAACCTTTCTTTGATGCATTAAAGAAAGGGAAATTCCAGTGGACCGAGCATTGCCAAAATGCATTCGAATCATTGAAGCAGTACCTTGCAGATACTCAGACACTATCTAAGCCTGTCCCAGGCGAACAACTCTATCTGTACCTTACTGCATCCGAACATGCAATCAGTGTTGTGCTCGTACGAGCAGAAGGGACGACACACTTGCTCGTTTACTATGTAAGCCAAGTGCTTAAAGAAGCTGAGCTCCGGTACCCTCCACTGGAAAAATTAGCATATGCTCTTGTAATGAGTGTTCGAAAATTGCGACCATACTTTTTTGATCACTCAGTCGAGGTACTGACCACATTCCCATTGCGCCAAGTCCTCCACCGACCAGATACTGCAGGCAGACTACTCAAGTGGGCAGTGGAGTTAGGACAATTTGGCATTACGTTCGCTCCGCGAACAGCGATGAAGGGCCAAGCTATGGCCGATTTTATGGTTGAGTTGACATATCCACAAATGCCCGAAAAAGTTGTCGGCCAACCATGGCATATGTATGTTAATGGCTCATCAACAAGTTCAAGAGCCGGGGCCGGCGTAGTTCTCATCAGCCCGACTAGGCAAACATTCACAACAGTCATCCGTTTTGATTTCCCAGCCACAAATAATAAAGCCGAGTACGAAGCTTTGATCGCTGGATTACAGATGGCTATGACAATGGGAATTCAAAGGCTGATGATCTACAACGATTCTCAGATAATCGTTTATCAAGTAACAGGCAAGTACTAGGCCCGAGGCAAACAGATGGCACAGTATCAGCAACTAGCAAAAGAGTTGCTCGAGCATTTCGAACAAGTTTTCATAGAACAATTACCACGATTGGGTAATTCGTTCGCTGATGCTTTGGCACGCCTGGCAACAGCAGAAGGAGTGACGAACACAACTGATATTGTGGTCGTCACAACTTGTTCGCCATCAGTTCCCAGAGTTATGATCGCCCAAGTAACAGGCGAACATGAAACTTGGATGACTCCAATCTTGAGTTACTTACAAAAGGGACTTCTCCCTGAAAATAAGGCACAAGCTGCTCGCCTCAGATTACAATCTGCTCGTTACACTATTTTAGACGAGCATTTGTACAAAAGAAGCTTCTCACTTCCACTATTGAAATGTATCACTCCTGAAGAGGGTCGTGTACTTCTGGAGCAAATCCATGATGGAGTATGCGGAAATCATACAGGTGGGCTTGTCCTGGCGCACAAAATAATCAGACAAGGTTATTATTGGCCAACCCTCAAAAAGGATTCGCTCGCGTATGCTCGCGCATGCCACAACTGCCAGGTACATGCCCCACTTATTCATAGCCCACCTGAAGAATTAGTGTCAGTTTATAGCCCATGGCCATTTGCTAAATGGGGGATCGATTTGATTGGCCCATTTCCTACTGGCACGTCGGGAGTAAAATTTGCTGTGGTTGCCGTTGATTACTATACTAAATGGGCAGAAGCCGAAGCCATTGTCAAAATCACCGAACAAAGAATGTGGAACTTAGTTTGGAAAAATATCATTTGTCATTTTGGGCTTCCCCAATCATTAGTAACTGATAACGGCAAACAGTTCGATGGAAGTGAATTCAGACAGAATTGTGCTCGCTGGGGCATAAAAAAACATTACTAAACTCCGTATTATCCCCAGTCAAACGGACAAGTTGAAGCCGTTAATAAAATTATCAAGCATACCCTCAAGGCCAGACTTGATAATTCCAAGGGGGGAGGATGGGCTGAAGAGTTGCCTGAAATATTATGGGCCTATCGAACAACTTTCAGAACATCAACTGCGGAGACCCCGTTTGCCTTGGCATTTGGTGCAGAAGCTGTTATACCCGCAGAAATCAAGATTCCAAGTCATCGAACAATGACTTTTGGAGAACACATCAATGACCAGGAGCTCACCTTGAGTGCAGACCTGTTGGAAGAAGAAGGACGGAGGCTGATTTCAAGAATGCCATGTACAAAAAGAGATCAGAGAAGTTCTACAACTCCAAAGTCCGAACACACAGGTTCAATGTGGGCGAGCTGGTTTTAAGACGAGCAACGGGGGTATCAAGTGGTGTGTTTGGCCGAGCATGGGAAGATCCGTTCAGAGTTACAGAACGTTTGCTAAATGGGGCATATGACTTGGAAGACCTGAATGGAGTCCCATTGTCCTACTCGTGGAATGCGTCAAATTTGAAAAAATATTATCAATAATGACGAGTATAACCGGCCGAACAAAGTCAGCCACACAGCTGAAGCGAGCACAGTCGGTCGAACAAAATTGTCCACACAGCTGAAACGAGCATAGTTGGCCGAACATAATTGTCGATGTAGCTGAAACGAACACAAATGGCTGAGCATAATCAAACATTCAGCTAAGACGAGTAGGACAATCCTGAAAGAAGAACACATTATGTTCGACACATATCTTCAGGAAAGAAATGCTGGCCAGCACTATCAAAAGACAGAAGATACGTGTCAGAATGAGTTGTCAACAGAAGATACGTGTCAGAACGAGTTGACGACTGAAGATACGTGTCATAACAAGTTGATAAGTGGTGGCAACCAAGAAAGGGACGAGTCAATCTTTGAACAAGAGCTAGCAAAAAGCCGAACAGATGTCAAAAGGGGGAGCAAAAGTAAGAGGGCCAGCACCAGCTAACTATGCCAGCACTAGCTTGGGATAGTTCTATAAATAGAGGCATATTGATAGCTGAAAAAAGCAGAGAAAAAACAGATGAAGAAGAAAAAAAGAAAAAGACTACAGTTCTCAGAAGAAAGTTGGTTCAGTATGCCTCTAGACGAAGAATCTAGCACTCGATTCAGCTATCATTCTGCTGAATCGAGCATCTGGCCTGGTACGAGATTTATACCCCATATGACACTCTGAGCACAGGTTGAAGCTCGTTGCGGACTCAAGATGCTCAGAAGAGTCATGGTTGCCACTCCACGTTACTCACTGCTTATGCAGTAGTAAATCACTAGTCCCCTATGCATCCCCAAAATCTCCTCCGAAGGGGAGGGATGTCATAGTGTCCGCTCGAAGCAATATGCGGATGCTGATGCTCAGGCATCTACTGAATGGGACAGAATGGTGCGAGCTGAAAATTTTGCTCGCACCTTCTATAGGCGAGCAGGTATGCGCGCCACATGCTCATGTCCGCAGCTGCCCGCATATTCACAGCTTGTCCAGGAGGGACAAAAGCTTATGATGCTGCTGCTTGAGCATGTTACTAAAGAAGGGTAGACAGAATGATGTGCCACATGCTTGTCAACATCAATTCCGCGAACAAGGTGAGGTCAGTTCGTGTCTACTCAAGACAAGGTTTAAATTCAAAACCTTAGTCTGATGTCTATAGTTGTGTAACAGATAGTCTTCTTCGAATGTAAAGGTTGTAATAGAATACAAAGTGTTGCAAAAGAAAAAAAATATATATGTATTTTTGTTCGCTAAAATTTTCTAGTTAAAGCCTATTTGAGGTCTCACCTAAGCCGGACGGCCCAAACAATATGCTCACCTGACGAACGAGTTCATACTCTGATTCCCGCAGCAAAAAGCGAGTAATGGGTACGCAGTCGCAAAAGACAACTCTTACTTACAGATACCCGTAGCGCAAGCGGGTGATGAGTGCGGGGCGCAGCTAAATAAGACGGCCCTAGTACGAAGTGATCGCACCTAAATAAGACGATCGCGAACCAAGAAAGGGGGGGTTCATAAAGTAACCCCATCTGGTCGCACCTAAATAAGACGATCAACCGATTGCAATGTCAATAAGACAATCAAAAACGAAAAAAGTCAGGAGCGGGCATAGGCAAACCCAATGTTCGAATTCATTCAAAAGAAAAGGGGCAAAAACTAGAAAGCAACAAAGCGAACATAAAGCAACAAAGCAAACATCAAGCAACACAAGTATCAATCATTCATCAGCAAGCACATTCATCCACAACGATCAGGTTAGAGGAAATAGTTCAATATGCAATTCAACCATTCAGTTTCAAAAGAGTTCGAACAAAAGAGAAGAAATTCAAAAATTATACAAGTTCAGAAGATATTGTTCGAGCAAAATATGAAGAAGACAAAAAGTACACAACATATGTTCGGCAAAACAAAAATTATACTAAGGAGCAAATTCATAATTGGGGGTGGACGGAAGAGAAATATCGAACAAATCATGCTCAGCCCCCTCAGCAACAACTCCTTTAGTATGGTCAGGTACAATATGCTCACCAGGAGGTACATTCTGCTCGGTCACAGGAGGTCCCCTTTGCTCGGCCTGCACTTGATCGGACCCGGACTCAGTTCGGAGATTTTGGCCAGCAACACCAGCAGTATTCACATACGAACCATCTTCCTCATCCAGGATATGATCATCAACTTCGATCCCTTCAGGAAGAATTGAGAAATCACACAGATCTTTCAAATCTGACATTGGAAGGTTGCGATCTGGTGGGTTGTCGATCAGGTACTGCTGGAAACTGGATATGAGAGGGGCCATTTGTTCGCCAGTGAGCGTATGGCGAGCAGACCGGATGGCATCAGCGAAGGCACATATGTAGGAGAAGTTGGACATGGAATCAACGTATTCTTCATTGTGCAGCCTTGAATTTTCGAGACCCAAACGAGTGTTGGTCTCTTCAGCAATGATGAGCTGTTGGCCGAGCACGTTCCTCTCACTTTCCATGGCCTCGACGCCAGCTCGGAGTCTACGAAGCTCAACATTCATCTCCTCCTGAGCTCTTCGTATGCTGACCACCTCCTCCTGAGAGTGATTCAGTTCCTCCTTTGCCTGGCGAGCATCCTCCTGAGCCTGGCGAGCATCAACTTGTGCCGAGGATGCCTGTCCCTGAGCCAACCTCAGTTCATCCTGAGTCCTGTTCAGCTCGCCCACCTTTTCTTCGAATTCCTGATCAGAGCCAAGTAGTTGGCATGAAGGTTGGCGGACTCAGCATAAACTTTTTCAAGGACGACCATAGATTGGCCCTGGAGTACCAAGCCGAGACGCATGTTCTCCAGAGGAGTGGGACCCGTAGTAGACTCTTCCAACTCGGTAGTCCATGCTCGAACGGGAGTCTGGCACTCTTTCTGAACATGCTCGGGAATGCCCGGAACCTTGCGAACACTTGGCGAGCATAAGTAGTTTTTCAAATTGGGCATCAAGGGCGCCAACCTGCTCAACCTACATATACACCCAAGCAAATAAATATGACAAAGCGAACATAATTAACCAAAAAAAGAAGTAAAGTGAACAAAATGTACCTGTTCGCACGAGCCGGATCCCATCCCAAGAATGATTTATCCTCAGGGGACCGAAGCTCAGGGTTCAAAGGAGTCCATGATCGGGGTCCAGCAAGAGGTGGAGAAGATGTGCCAACCTCCATTTCAACAATTTGCGAGACTGGACCGACCACAGAGGCGGCCATTCTGATTGCCTCGGCAGTAGGGGTTCGAGTCACCCTAACGGCATCAGTGCTCGTCTGAGCCTGTTCGCTCGGTGCGCTCGTCCGAGCTTGTTCGCTTGGCCCCTGCTCTCCGGTTTCCATCCTCGGTCTCTTCGGCGACAGAGCTTGTTCACTAGTTCCCTGCTCGGTCGAACAAGTACTCCTTTGCGGTCGGCTCAATTCCCCAGGGTCGAACGCAGATGCTCGGCTAGCCCTGCCAGCCCTGCTCGCTTCTCCTCTGTTTGCTCGCTGAGCTTCCCGCTCAGCTTGAATCCTAGCTAGCTCTTGAGGTCTTTTTCTTCGAGCCATCTCAGTATGCTCGGACGTACTCATGGCAACGGTCACAGCAGGGAAAGCTATAAGCAAAACAATTCATTATGCAAAAAAGGATAACAACGAGCAAAACGGCACAAAACATATTCAAATGCAAAAAAGTAATCCTTGCCAGCAACAAGATGGTGAGGGGGCACGAACAAGCCTCATTTCTTCCTCTGATCGGCGGCATTCAGGGTTCTCACAGATCGTTCTGAGCGAGACTCGAGATCAATTTGCCAAACGCTGCTAAAATAGCCGTCGTTGGTCTCCTTGTCCGTCGCAGCTGGAATCCCTGAAATAAAGAGTAAGTTAAAATCAGTTCAAATTGAGGAACAAAAGACACAAAATCACTTACTTCGGTACACCCCGAAGTCAGTGGGGATGTCTAAACGAGCATTTGGTTCGCTTCCAGAAGCCGGGCTCTTCCAATCGCCCCCAACGAACCAAAATTTTTCCTTCCAATCACTGATTTTGTTCGGCACATCCTCAATGATTTTGCACTTGGCATTAGCTTGCATGAATAGCCACCCATGTTCACCCTTCGGACGGGTCAAGTGCACCAATCGAGCAAGTTCAGCTGCTGAGGGATAGTATCTTGGCTTCATTTTGCCGAACAAAGTCAGGAAACTTATAATCATGTGCCACCCATTCGGCTTCAGCTGCGTGATGGTAATGTTCCATTCCACGAGCAAGCGGGTGATGGCCGGATGGAGGGGGAATCGAAGGCCAGCTTCCATTGTGTCCAAGTTCACAGCGACACAACCCTCAGGGGGCTGGTCTGCCCGCTCATCAGGACCCGGTGCCCAGAAAAAGACATCTTTGGGGGTTTCGTAATTTCTATGTAGCTGAGCGAGCATATCTACATCAATTATGCTCGCTATCTTGCTCGCTGGGTACTCATTTTCAACCCTAATCCTATGAGGTTGCTCGGGCCAATCAAAACTATAACGAGCATTATACTCGTTATATGTTGGACTATGAGGGATACCAACAGGTATATCAAGTTCAGAATTTTGCTCACCACCTATCCCTATGTTCGATTCGGTTACATTCACAACCATCAAAATTTCCCCCCTCACAATATCATCATTCCTATCTACATCAACATTATCAACAGCCCTAGACCTAATTTGAGTTTGGGGTAAAGAATCGTCACTTGAATCATTCGAGAAATCACTACGGACCAAGTCCCTATCTAATTCATTTAGGGCTTCGTCAGAATCGGAGGAAAGAACGGCAAACGGTTGCCGAACTTGCCAACGAAATCCTGAATCTGAGATATTCGTCTCCGGTGCGTTAGCGTTGCTACGGGGGATTCTACCGACAGAGGGGGAAGAAGAACTATGGTGGTCCGATTCTAGGGGAACAGAAGAGTCCGAGCAAGAGGCTATAATCGCAATGAGAGAAAGAATACAGCGGTTACCTGGGTAAGATCCTTCGCCGAAATAAAGAAGCCCTCGCCGGAAATTTTTAGACGCGAAAAAGATTGAAGACAGAGGCAAAGAGAAGAAGGAAAGAGAAAGGGATTAAGGCGGCGAAATGAAATATTTATAAATACCGGATTCTATTTTGAAAATCTGGCACGAAATACGAAACAACGTCAACTAGGGCCCAATCAGATTTTAACAGCCGGGCCCCATGGTGAATACAAAGCGACCCGACTGGGGGGTATTGTTGTGTTCGATATAATAATTCAGCATTAATCGAACACGTAAGAGAGACACGTATAATATTTATTAAAATAATCATGTCCGATGGACAAGTGTGCTCGCCGACCGTCGGCCAAACAAGTTTGTTCGACGAGCTCGCCACTTGTCAACCAAAACAGACATACTCGCCACTCAGATCAGGAAAGAAGGAATCAAATGAGCTAAGTCAAGAGGACTCAGACCAACCTGAGGGCTCAGACAAGTCTGAATCCACGAACAAATCTGAGGACTCAGACAGCCAAAATGCTCAGACTATCCTGAGGGGGGTCAGTATGCTCGCAACTCAGATATCCTGAAGACTCAGATAATCTGAGGGTCAGTATGCTCGGTGCTCAGACATCCTGAGGGTTCAGATATCCTGAAGACTCAGATCACCTGAAGGGTCAGTATGTTCGGTACTCAGACATCCTGAGGTCTCAAAACATCCTGAAGACTCAGACATCCTGAAGGGTCAGAGTGCTCGACACTCAGATATCCTGAAGACCCAAACATCCCGAAGACCCGGACATCCTGAGGGCTCAGTATGCTCGAGAAGGACAGTATTCCAGCATAAAACTGACATGGTTAAAGGGGCGAACAAAGCATGCAGCCGAGCAAAAGATTGATTTGGACGACCAAAAGAGTGCCATATAGACAAGCAAAAACAAAGATCAGTCTAGAAGACGGAGTTGTAAAGGTGGCAGCATCTCAAGAGTTCTTGCATGGCTCGGAGTCTCCAGCTCCTGCTTGCCAACCCAGTTCATGCTTGTCGGAGTGCTATAAATAGAAGAAAAAACAGCAAGAGAAAGGTTCAGAAATTTCCCAGAGGCGTCAGGTTACGAAAAATTCGAGAGATCATCCACAAACACAAAAACCCTAGCCCTCATATGCTAATTTTCCAAATCATTTACGTCTTTAACGATTCATCTTCATAAGGTGTATCAAATATTGTACGTGTAAAACTCGCAATACCACATCCTGGCTTGGTATGCCCCCAGAGTAGTCATTTCTTGATGAACTGGGTCAACAAATTCATCTTATTTACAGTTTATTTTACACGTGCATGTTTTGTTTGTGAGTCGTTTCCGAATTAGCCACATCATATTCCCCAAATAAAACGACTTGCAACAATATGCATATCAATTTTATACCTAAGTAATAACCATGATTAAACACAGAATTATTACTTCGTTTTGAACAATCCTCGTGGGGAGGGTCATTGTCGCCACTAATAATGATTCACAATCATCCATTAGGAATTTATTCATATGATATCTATTTTTTGGCCGTTCCGAGGGGGAAATTTCTCCAAAAGATTTCAAAAATAAATAAATCATGGAGGTCAAAATTAATTTGGTTTAAAAAAAAAATTAATTATATAAAACATACTTAGTAATTTTGAAGTTATGATTTTCAAACCAATTTCTTATGCAAACACATTAAACAAATTAAACAGAAGCACAAGAAAAAAATATCAAAAAATTAAAAAAAATTAAACATATTGGGCACAAAATATCCAACTGTCATGGTTTAATTTTCTTGTCTTGATCTTGAAAAATTCTCCGTCTTGAAGTTATCCTACTCGTTCGTCTCAAAAAAATAATTTCATCATGATACGTCACACCCGGTGCTCGACCAGCTCGCGGCGCGGGATGCACGACCGCATCCCGCCCAGTTGTGTGGATAGGCCTCCACGCCCAGGCACCTAGCACCATGTGCGTCGCCCCGCGGGTCTCGACAGTGCCGCTTGCCTTGCGCGCGCATGCCCTTGCGCCGTGTGCTTCAGCCCGCGTCCACCTCCGCGCGTCTATGCGCGCGCGCATCCGCTTGTGCCCGCGCCTAGGTGATCTCGCTCGTCGTGCACGTGCCCCCCACCCGATCCCGCCCAGTGATCGGCCCCTAACCACGCCCGTGCCCGTGCACGCCTGCCAGCGTCCGCATCGGGCACGTGCCTCTCTTGGCACGTTTCGCACGACGCACGCTGCCTGCGCCCGGTTCCGGATCCGTCTTCAATCCCTCGTCTTCGTCTTCCATTTGGTTACAATTTATTTAACAGAAAATAAATAAACCTTAAATCTAGACTAGTCTATTACATTGAACAAATCAAAATAACCTAATCTACTCGTGGATTTTCTCACGAGAAAAATAAATTTGAACGAGTCGAATTAAAAAACATTCATACGCATGAAATAATAAAAACCATTAAATACCATGAAAATTGGATACCTGCAAAAATGATATAGCAATTCTACTATCCAGTTTCAATAAATTTAATTAACCAACAATTTAAATAACAATTTAAATCACAGAGTTCGAAATCGAGGCTCTAATACCAGTTGTTGGTAAATAGGTTGCCCAGATATATTCGAGGTGCAATTAAATACATATTTAAATTGAAAAAATATTTCTAATATGAATTAACCTATTAATTAAATTAGCAAATACCAACAACAATCATGCGTACAATTTATTTCATGTAAAATCCTACACATGCGGAATCTAGGAGTTTACAAGAAACATACATCTCGGAGTGATAACCTTTGAGTAGATGGATCAACCCAAATTCCTTCTCAAGTATGTCTCACGTCCTTGCTCGTAATCTGGTGGAAGGATACTCACGAACAATATAACAAAGGAGAAAAAAAAATATTGCACCACCTTTGTGGATTTCTAATTTTTACATGACTGGAATTGTGTTAGGGGTGAAAAACTCATCCCCTATTTATAAGAACAAGTGGGACGAAAATTTGAGCTAGATTAGGGTTATGAGAAATTTCTTTGTATCTTCTCAAGATACAATCTTGAATATATCTCATATATTATATTTTTCATAGATAATCACAAAAGATCTTTTCCTCCCTATCTTACAATATTTTCAAAAATAACAAGAATAAAGAATTAAGATTTGATTTCTTGAATTTATGGGATAATCTTGTATTCCAAGAATACTTATCTTTTTCCATAAAATCTTTTCAAGAAAATCAAGAAAATATTTCATCTTTTTTCCTACATATTTTTTGAAAATAATAGGAATAAATTAGGCAATAATTTTTTTTTCTCCTTTTCATTAATTGGACTTATATTGGGCTACTTGAGGGGCCTTTAGGAGAATTAAGATTGGAACTCCAATGGGCTCTGAATTTCTTATATTGAGCCACGATATCATTCAGCCCATTAATATTAATTTACTCCACTATAAAATTAATATTGCACTATCCATCTTAACCCATATTACGATAATATGGCTCCCGGTTATTATTTTTCGTGTGTTAGATTATTTAGTCAATTAATTAATTAAGCCACTGAAAGACTTTATATTAATTAATATTTTTTTCCTTGGAGTAAAGATAACTCAACATTATTATCCATACCGGAAACTAATTCCACTTTCAAGATTTTGTATGATAAAACTTCTGAGCCCACCAAGGGGACAAATCAGACAAGACCTTCCTTGCACACGTTGCTCTGTATTAAATCTTAGCAATTGTCATGTAATTAATAATATTGCCCAAAATACAAAGTATAGAATCACTCTCTGATTCTAAACCCAACGCAAATCAAAGCAATAAATATTAATTACACACAATCCTATTTAAGTGATAGAGGTTAAGAAATCAACAATGATTGAGGTCTAATTCTTCTTCCCATAAGTGAGTACAGAAGAATTTATCCTCTCTGTAGGTCCTCTTCAACACATCACAATGTGCCAGTGCAATCTCTTAGTCAAGATAAGTCAATCTGAGCTTTGCACTTCAACCTCTACCAATGGAGTGTTCAATTCCATCCAGGTTGTGAAGATGTACTTTTATTTACAAGGAACTGTTAATGTGATCTTCTGTGATCACGTATAACCACTTTAACTACAATGCAATATGTACTAATATTGAACGGTTTGTAGTAAATAAATTAAAGCAACAGTGATAAATTATTTATATTCAGTAAATAAGAGTACATTAGTTTGTTATTACGTAAAAACATACTTTCACGTATAACCCCAACAGTTGCGAAACCGGGTTGACTCGTCTCGCGTCGCCTCTGGTGGTGGCGATTCATCTCGCCTTGCTTCGTCTTAGATGCGCGCTTGCTTTTGCCGCCGTCCTCTGACCCAATTCTGGACTGTTTCTTGCTTGTTGTTCTTTGAATGATATTGATGAAACTGAAAATCTGGATTTTTGGGTTTGGAAATTGGATTGTTCGAAAAAAGAAGAAGATTGGATCTGATTTGGATGGGTGATGATGTGGGAGGGCTGTTTTGCAAATTTGATTTGGGGCAGACCCTCCCGTGCAATTTTAAAAATTGCACCTAAGCCCCTAACAAGAAAACAATTAAAATCTGATTTTTGGAAAATTAATAAAAGTTTAATTTTTAAATTGGATTATGGTTGGATTAAATAATTAATTGGATTAATTTATTTTTTAATAATAAATTAAGGTTTATTGAATTTAATTTAAAATTGGACACATGATTATTTATCTGAGCCATTGAATTTCACCAAAGGCTAACACTGTACATAATTCAAACAAGGAAAAGCAGGTAACAGTGCATCCTCCCAATTAGTTTATGAAGCAATAATATTTCTGAATTCCACCTCCACTCAAACATCAATATTAAAATAATAATAATCTTCTCGAGTTCAATTAAGACCGTTAGTTTGACTAATTGCTCGATATATAAGGGTCTATAGGTCAGACAACAAGTAATTCCCCTTTACAGATTATAATTGGTTGATTAAGTATTAAATTTGATTTAATATTTAATTTATGGAGAATTAATAATAATTATATTTAGAATTAATTATTATTACTATTTAATTAAATTGGATTTAATTAAATAGGAATCCCAAAATAATATATGGAATATTATTGTAGGAAATTATATATAGGGAAATCAAATCTATGGGATTTGATTTGCAGGATTAGGGATTTATTTTCCTTATAAAGATGACTTAAGATTCAAGTTGGGCTTCTCCTATATATATGAGTCCTTGGGAATTCATTATTGACACAAGAATTAAATCTCTCCATAAAATCTCTAGTGTAGAATTTTCCTAGCGAATTCATATGGGGATTCAACGCTGGAAAATCTGTGCGGATCTGTGAATGGGGATTACGTGGATACCGTAGTTGAGGAGATTGCTTACGAAGCACTGTAAAAATTTCGTTTACGTATTTCGTTATTTAATTATGCAATTTATAATTTGTTGTTAGTGAATTGTTAATTCTGCTGCGCATGTTTATTTATATTACATGCTTGTAAATTCCAACATAATAAAATGAAGTATGAATTAAAGAAGAGACATAATGAATTATAGTTATTAAACATATTAATCGAATGCAATTTCAGGGACACAATTTTTATAAAGAGAGAAGGATGTAATATATGTGCTTTTTAGTACTACTTATATATATATATATATATATATATATCACTAGTATGAGTCCAGCGAATTTCGCGGACTGGAAGAATTTTTTTATAAAATAATTAATAATATTATAATATTTTTTATAATATAATATTTTTTATGGTTAAATAATTTGCTCACAATATATTAAAAATAAAAATATAATCTAAATATGCAAATGGTTATTTTATATATTATTATAATTATAACTCTATAAAAAATAAATGAATCCACAAACCTACAATTGTTGTATACTTGTAAGGTCCCCATTTAAACCGAGACATAATTTTCAATCACATTTTATTTTTGATTCTAGAGACTGCAATATATACTTGTATGTATGTAAAAATCGATCGAGAACATACAAATCTACAATTGAAATAGATTGACCCAAACTTTTATTTCTCATCATCACTGAACATAATAGGATTGGAAATTGTCTCCTCCTAAACTTTACAGGCATTATATAGTCCAAATTACTCAATGTAGTTTTTGGGATAAATACCTTATTCCCAATACTCATTTATGAAATTATTTGTGCCTAAAAAATATGACTTTTAGGCTTCGTGACTACCTCGTGCAATTGCACAAAATCTTACTTTTAGTCAATATTTCTGAGAAGCATTACCGAAACTTGTTCCTTCAAAATCAAATAGTGGTTCGATAATCCTGAACATTTAATCGAGTTTAAAAAATAATCAGAAAATAACTCTCCATTAGCTCCAGACTTAAACTTCGTTCTGCTGACACTATCAAAACTCAAATATATTTTAGTATATCCAGGAATCATAGACAAAAGCTTCTCATTAATAGACTCCACTTTATGACAGCAAGTATTGCTCTATCCTCAAAGTATTTTTATGCACGTAAATTATCCACTATGAACGGATAAAATTATTAAATTTTGATAAAACACTTCAATTTATTTGAATTAGTTCTATTCAATAATAGTAATATTTTTAATTTTTAATAGTTTATTTGTGTAGAATACTAAAAATATATTAACTTACTATCTAAATTATATTTAAATTAAAATATAATATTAAAGAAAAAAACAAAAAAAAAAGCTAATATTAATGTATTAGCACAATAAATATAATTTTAAAAAAAGTTCATGTTCAAAATTAATTTTTTCTAAATACATAATTTTGAACAACATTAGCTGTAATTTTGCATATTTTTTCATCATAATCAAGACAATTTTTTTTAATATTTTTCGCTCTTCAGTCTTGAGACAACACTATGTAGTGGAAGGGGAAAAAATATTTTTTAGGTCCATAATTATGACGACGACAATTTAAAGATAATAAGTTTCAGTATGAAAAAAGTAGGTTAGGTGGGAAAAGTAGACTTGTAAGGTTTGAGTTTACGTAAATTTAGGTCTGTAAATTTTTGAGTTTCTGCAAAAGTAGGCCATAAGTTTTAAGTTTTTGCAAATTTATGTCCGTCAATGTGAGAAAATGGCCTATATTTGCAAAATAATAATAATAATGTCCTACTTTTGTCAATTTTTTTATAATGTCCTACATGTGCCAAAAAAAGAAGTTAATGTCCTATTTTTGCCCAAAAAAAAGAAGAAGTTAATAACTTACTTTTCCCAAATTGAAACTTACTGGTCATGAAATTGTCACCTCTCTAAGTTACGGGCCTTAAAATAATATTTTCCCATAGTTGACCAAATGCAAAAACTGGCTTGAAAAGCTACACATCTATGCTCGATAGTGATTGACATTGACTTTTATTTATCATTATTGCGAAGCATAAAAAGATTGAAAAATATCTCATTTGAAACTTAATCAATGATGTTTGATCTGAAGTGGTCAACGTCAATGATGGGATCCTTCCGGAATTGAATTTTCTCTCAAGAACATGACTTCCAGCTTAGTAATAATCCATATTGTTACACGACCCAACTTTTTGACCAATATTTGTTAAAAGCATTACATGCATATCTTCAATACCAAACAATTATTACAGTCATATAATAATAATTAAATTTTACAAATATTATATTTAAAGATGGACTATTTTTATTTTTATTTTATTCACCTATCATTTTATACATTTGTTTCAATTATATTGTTACGTTTTCATATATATTATAATTATACTATTACATTTTCATATATTAAACCCACGGATAAAATTATAAAGTATGTTTTGGGTCCATTTAAAAATAAGACGGTTGATATTTTCAGGTCGGTAACTATGGTGGTGCAATTTAAGGACAATAAATTTCAATTATGGAAAAAATAGGTTAAGTAGTTTCAGTTTTGGTCCGTTAGTGTGAAAAAAATGGCTTATATTTGCCAAAAAAAAAAGAGTTAATGTCCTACTTTTGCCTTAAAAAAGAAGTTAATGTCCTACTTTGCCAAAAATAAATAAATTAATGTTATTTTCCCAAAATGAAGCTTATTGTCCTTAAATTGTCACCTCCACTAAGTAACGAACCTTAAAATAATATTTTACTGTAGTTGACCCTATGCAAACCGACTTGGAAAGGTACACATTTACGTATCTTTCAAGAAATATTTTCTCATGCAATTATTACATGTATATATACTTTCATTTCACGTTAAATTCTAAGTTATGCAGTGTAACATATTTTAAGTGATAACTACAACTTCATTCGTACACAAAATATAAAGTTTACCTTTTGTATTAAAATCAAGTGAAAGGTGAAATGATACCTGAAAAGAAATTTGTCACGATTCATCTAAAAATTTCAGATTACTGCAAAAAAAATCTCAATGAATTAATCCACAACATGAAAATTCACTTGAGAAGATGGACTTCATCCCGTCTAAAATTCAGGAGGAAATCAAAGGAAGGCTTTGAAGTTGGTGTTTGGTGAATTTTTTTATTTTTTGTAATGCATCTCTCGGCTCTTGGTTGGTTGATCCTTTGTATGTGATATATTCTTAAATATGTAAAGTAAGATGGCTATCCCTTATAGCCATGATTTTAATAAAATATATTTTGCCTGATAAAAAAAAATAAAAAAGCATGTGTTATACACCATATCTCAATGAATTAACTCGAAGAGTCAGATAAGAGAAGCAGGACTTTCATTTATCTGCTAACTCCACAACTTCCATCATATAGCAAATCTTAGATCTAATCTCAATAATACTTCTTTTTTTCTTCTTCTTCTTCAAGAAACCACTTGGTATTGTGAACTTCTGCAGTGTGTTTATAAGTGGATTTGTCATTGTCTGTCTTACAATTTGTATGTTCAATAAGTTGTTGTTGGGAGATGAATTTAATAAAGATGATTTTGATTAGATCCCAAAACCCCTGAGTATGACATGTTCAGGATAATCTTGATAGACTGAGTCAGGATTCAGTATAGAGTGTTCAGGATGTTATCTGCACCATGTATAGTCAGCAAATATAGATCAGGTTAGATTTTGAAGATTCCGAAGACTCAGTAAGTTTCTGAAGATTCTGAAGACTCAGTAAGTTTCTGAAGAAACTGAAGACTCAATAAGTTTCTGAAGAAAGTGAAGACTCAGTAAGTTTCTGAAGAAACTGAAGACTCAGTAAGTTTCTGAAGATTCTGAAGACTCAGTATGTCACTAAAGACACTGAAGACTCAGAAGACACTGAAGACTCAGAAGACTCAGAAGACACTGAAGACTCAGAAGATACTGAAGACACAGAAGACACAAGAAGATACTGAAGACACAGTAGTTACTGAAGACTCAGTATAACCTGAATGTTCCGAGGCACTGAATAATATCTATCTGAAGGCTACAAAACTGAGAAAAATGCGAATATTCAGAAAAATAGATATTGCCCCAGACATTCATATGCAGGCAAAAGGAACTAAGTCCAAGTGTTGTTTAAGGTTATCTCAATCAGAGAGCTTGACCAAAAAGAGCCGTTATGTTTGTCTACATTTACTGAAGACAAGAACCAATCAGAGGAAGACAACAATGTACTTTACTAACACTGAAAGCGACAGGTCACTAAAGCATGTCAGTAGTACTATGTTCCAGACTGCAAAAAGTGGTGATTGGCTACACGAATGCATATTGCCTAAAACATGCAAGGGAGTATTCAAACCCTAAAAATAGCCGTTCATCAAACACCATAAGAGGAAGCTCATGAAGCTATCTCCTCCAACGGATAGATTTTCAATAGTGACCTTGGTGAAGTTGCTTATAAATACTAGTGACCCTTTACATTGAGAGGTGATGGGAAAATTGAAAGCAACTCAAGAGCTCATTCGTATTATTGCAAATTGAAGCACTCGAAAAACCTAGAATTTCCCAAGTGTTTAACATTGAAGAGAGCTCATTCACTAAGCCTAGATTGATAAGATATATCCAAAGCTTAGTAGAGATATCCTAGCATTTGCATTATATTTATTGTACAGGATATCTCATCTTAGTTGGAAACCAACCAGAAACCCAAACCCTTTGTAAGGTAGTTTGAGTGTGTTTGATGGTGAGTTGGAGTTGTAAAGAGTTAGTAAGCTACAGTGAGTTAGCCAGAAAACTCTAGAGAAGAAGTTAGTAAGCTACTTGTGGTAGTCTGAACACTTGTGTGTGTATTGAGTTAGTAAGCTGCAGTGAGTCAGCCAGAAAACTCAAAGTAGAAAAGTGAGTAAGCTGCAGTGAGTCAGCCAGAAAGCTTTAGGAAGTGTTTAAGGAATTTCTCTGAAGGTCAGAGAGAGTGGACGTAGGAGCTTGAGTCTCTGAACCACAATAATTGTTGTGTTGTTTTGCTTTATGTACTGCATTATTATCTGTTGCATGTTTTTCACTGAAAGCATAATTCACTGATATTCAGTTGGAACCAATCCACTGAATTTGCATCAACTGATCACAGCCTTAATCACTGTTTCATTAAAAGGAAGATCTTCAGCAAAGTTAAAACGAATATAAACATAGGGCCAACCATTCCGCACACTTGAGAAGCTAGAACAGATAGTTACCAAACTGAATTAACTCTACTGAGGGTTCAGTAAGATAGTTATCTGATCCAAGCGGCTCAGGATCTCTGATAAACTCAGGCTCAGTTGGGCTAATCTGAAGCTTCTGAAAGCAGCTCAGGATCATTGTCTCAGTAGACTTTGACTTAGGGCGATCTGTGCTTCTCAGGGCCAAATCATCGGGACAACCTGACCCATCCGACCTCAGCGAAAGAAAAGTTTTAAAAATCACTGAACACGTGTATTCCCCCCCATACACGTGTGAGACTCGTTAGCATCAGGACCAACAAGTGGTATCAGAGCAGTGGTTCAACTTGACCACTTGCTTTGGTGGTCATAGTCTAATTTGCTGAAAGACTCTGGTGGTCTACTGAACAGATCTATTTGTTGATATCTTACAAGGATCAGTCATCATGCCTTCTAAGAAACTTCCTATGTTCTCAGTTGAGAGCTATGACCTATGGAGATTAAGAATGCAGACTCATCTGTATTCAAAACATGAAAGAATGTGGAGAGTGGTTTCTGAAGGACCATTCAAATTTACTGTTGTGAATCCCAGAATCACTGATACTGAGAGGAATGATCCCAGAGATGAATTTCCAAAGTCTGATGATCAACTTACTCCTGATGAGAGAAAGTTAGTCAATCTTGACTACATTGCTAAAGATACTTTGTATAACACTATTGATGATGGTGTTATGGGGATGATTTATCACTGTGAAACTGCAAAAGAAATATGGGACACACTTGTTGTTATGTGTCAAGGCACATATCATATTAAAGAGAACAAAATTTATGTTGCTATTGGAAAGTTTGATAGCTTTGAAATGGAAGATGGTGAATCCATTGACAAACTTGAAGTCAGATTCACTAGCATCATGAATGATCTGAATGCTCTTGGGAAAAGACACCCACAGAGAGAAGTGGCACTGAAAATTCTTAGAGGATTATCTAAGAAACGGGATATACATGATGTGGTGATTGAAAACACCAAAAATATTGATTCCATGCCATATCAACAAGTTTTCTCTGAACTGAAAGCTTATGAGTTTGTGATTGACAAGAAAGCTAAGAAATCTGACAGCAAAGATGATTCTTCATCTAGCAAGAATGTGGCTTTCAAAGCCAAAGAGAAATCCTGTAAGTCTAGAGAGTCTGAGAACTCACTTGCCAAAAATCAGGATGAGCAGGAGGATAAGCTAGTACTGATGGCAAGGAGGTTTGAAAGACTCAATAGCAGATATGGAAAATATAAAAAATATTACAGGAATCACAGGTACAAGAGAGACTCAAAAGCTGAGGACAAATACACTGAGAAAAGAAAGGACCAGAAAGCTGAAGGATCCTCATCCAAAAAGAAGGACTCAAAGACCAAGGAGGATAGTGATCAGGATGATGATGCCAACAGATGTTACAACTGTCAGAAGAAAGGTCACTTTCAATATGACTGTCCTGAGCTAGTGCTAAAGAAAGAAAGGAAAGACAAGCCAAGAGAGACAAGAAGTTTTCCAGCAAGAAAGCTATGATTGCTGAGGAAGAAGAACATTCTGAAGAAGGTTCCAGTTCCTCAGATGAGATGTTCTCAGATAGTGACAGTGATGATATCTGTCTAATGGCTGTAGAGGAGGTAAACTCTTCTATCTCTGTTGTTGCTCCTACACAAGCACATAAGTTCTCAAGTTCTACTGTAAACAGTAACTTTGACCTGATGGATTCATTTGAGAATCTTATGAAGGACTATTCTGTGTTACAAGAACTGCTCACTGAAACTCAAGAGCAGAACAAGGAACTGACTGCTGAGAATCTGAAGTGGAAAGACTCTAAAAATGCTGAGATCACTTCTCAATTGATGGGAACTACTGATGAACTAGATGTTCTGAAAGTACAACTCTCAGAAAAAGAGAAGGTGATAGAGATCCTGAATGGAAAATTAGAGAAATCCACTGAGGAGATTCAGCTTATCAGAACTGAGTTCAATGACCTCTTTGAGAAGCACGAACCTCTAAAGAAATGTGAGGATAGTGCGCAGAGAAAGTTAGCTCTATTGAATTCTGCATCTAAAGTGATAGATGAAATTCAGAGTTATCAAAGACCTGCAACTATAAAAGCTGGATTGGGATACATTCCAGGGGGAACCTCACAAGGTCTTCTGAATGCTGCTTCTAGTAGCACCAAGACTGTCTTTGTTAAACAAGTGGCACCTAATCTTCTTACTGAAGAACTGCCCAGAGTTTTAGACAAGGGTAAAGGACCTATGGTTTCAGAAAAACTGAAGGTTCAGGGAAGAAAGCCCAGACCTCAGGAAAAGGCTAGAAAACCTGACCACTCAGTAGGAAATCTTCAGGCCAGTACTTCAAAGCCTCAGGCTAAGAATACCAACCTAAAGAGATCTGCACTGAACCATCAGAGGAATTTTCAGAAGAGAAACACTCAGCAGAGATATTCTCAACTGAAAAGACCAAGTCCTCAGATTACTGAAAGACCCCAATTTCAGTACAGGCAACCCAAACCCCACTTGCCTAAGGGTAAAGGTTTCCTGAACCCAAGTCAGCAGAGACAGAGACCAGCTGCACAAAAGCCAAAGCACTTGAACAAAAGGCCTGAACCCAAGAAGAACTCTAAGGCTCATGTTCATGCTAAGGCTGGCACTCATACACAGGATACTGTCAAGGCACCTAGAGTGGTGAATGTGTATGTAGATGTTTATGGGAGACAAATCAGCCACTCTAAAGTAATTAGAGTTGTTAGGCAGATTTGGGTTCCAAAAGGTACAGCTAACCTGGTAGGACCCTACACCAAATGGGTACCTAAGATCTGATCTGTTTTTCAGGTGAAAGAAAAGGGCACTGAGCTAAATGAAGACAACATAGCACTAATGAGTGGAAATGAATTGGCTCCTGCTGTATGGTATCTGGACAGTGGATGTTCAAGACATGACTGGATATAAGCAGCTAATCACTGACTATGTTGAGCAACTAATCAACATATCACATTTGGAGACAATTCCAAAGGACAAACTGAAGGATATGGAACTCTTGAAGTTGACTCTGTTCATATCCATGGTGTTTCATATGTGTCTGGTCTAAAGCATAACTTGCTTTCTATCAGTCAATTCTTTGACAAAGGATTCAATGTTGAGTTCTCAAAGAACTTATGTTATGTGAAAGACAATACTTCACAGAAAATTCTACTGACTGGTACTAGAAAAGGAAATGTGTATCTTGCTGATTGGAGTTCAACTCCTAAAGATACATGTTTGGTTGCAAAAAGTTCCACTGATACCAGTTGGTTGTGGCACAAAAGAATGAATCACTTAAACTTCAAAACCCTGAACAAACTTGCAAGATTAGCACTTGTGATGGGGTTACCAAATGAAGTGTTCAGTAAAGAACATGTATGTGATGCTTGTCAGAAAGGAAAACAAATCAGAGCATCTTTCGAAAGCAAAGTAGATATTTCTACTGAAAGAATACTTCAACTGTTACATATGGATCTTTTTGGTCCAGTAACACCTGTGAGCACTAATGGCAGAAAATACACACTTGTGGTATTTGATGACTACTCTAGATATGTTGGGATTATACTAGAAAGTATGCTTTTACTTTGTATAATCAGACTGAATTTTGGACTTATTTACTGAAATAAATTGTTTATCACTGATGCTTTAAATATCATCTAATGTTACATATATTTACTGCATAATTGTTCAATAAATAGTACGTGTTACATTGTAGTTAATTTAGTGATACCAGATCACAGAAGATTAAATTAACAGTTCCTTGTAACTAAAAGTACACCATTCACGACCTAGATGGAAATGAACAATCCATCGTGAAAGGTTGAAGTGTAAGGCTCAGATTGGTTTATCTTGACCAAGAGATTACACTAGTGCATGACTGATGCACTGAAGAGGACCTACAGGAGGACAAATCCTTCAGAACTGAACTAGGAAAAATTAGACCTCAGTGGTTAGTTATTTCTTAATTTTCGTCCCTTAAATAGGATTGCGTGTGGTTAGTAACTATTGTATTACGGGTAGAGAATCAAGGAGATTCAATACTTTATATCTTGGGCAATATTATTGGTCACATGCGATTGCTATGATTTAATACGGAGAATCGTGTGCAAGTACGCTTGTTCGATTTGCCCCCTTGGGAGGTTCATAAGTTTTATCATACCAAATCTTGCAAGTGAAACTAGTTTTCGGTATGGATAATAATGTTGAACCGTTCCTTTACCAAGGATTAAACATATTAATTAATGGAAAGTTATTTCAGTGGTTTGAATTAATTAATGGGCTAGATAATCTTAAACATGGGAAATAATAACCGGGAGCCATATTAACTGTAATATGGGTTAAGATGGATAGTGCAATATTAATTATGTAGTGGGATTAATTAATATTTATGGGCTTGAATAATATTGTGGCTCAATATTGATAATTCAAGATCCATTGGAAGGTCCAATCTTAATTCTCCTAAAGGCCCCCCAAGTAGCCCAACATAAAGTCCAATAACTGAAAAAGGTGTTTAAAAATAAAATAAATATTTGTTGCAATTTTTCCTAATTTTTCGAAAAATATGAATAAAAAGGGGAGAAAGATTTTCTTTGAATTTTGTTATGGAATGAAGATATGTATTCTTGGAATACAAGATTATCTCATTAAATTCAAGAAATCTCCCACTTGGTTATTTATATTGGAAATTTCGAAATTTTTGAAAAAGAAGGAAAAAAAAGATTTTCTTGATTTTCTTGAAAAGATATTATGGAAGATATGTATTTCTTGAAATACAACTATATCTCATAAATTCAAGAAGATCCAAATCTTGGAATCTTGATCCTCTTTTTCGAAAATACCATAACAAGAGAAGGTGGGATTTTTATGGAATATTTTAATTATGGAGAAAAGAATATATGAGATATATTCAAGATTTCTTGGAGATCAAGGAAAGATTTTTCCTCCCTATTTCATGTAGAAAATCGGCCACCACCTCCTCTATAAATAGGGGATGATTCTTTCATTCCCAAGTACAATTCCATGTGCTGGAAAAATAAGTATATCCACAAAGGTGGTGTAACAAATTTTATTTTCCCTTTTGTTAATTGTTCGCGAGCTTCCTTCCACTGGATTGTCGAGCAAGGACTAGGGAATACTTGGGAAGGCTTTTTGGTGTGTTTAATCGACGAGACCATTGCCACTCCAAGAGGTAAGTTCACGTAAACTCGTAGTAATTCCGCATGCGTAGGATTTACGTGAACTGTTTATATGCCTGATTTGTTGTTGAATTATTATTTGAATTAATATAGGATTAATTCATGCTAGTAATAATTACTAAAATTAAATTTGTATTTAAATATTCATCCCGAATAGATCCGGGCAATTAATTCCCCAACAAGATACACATGGGTCATATTCTTACTCAGTAAGAAAGAAACTCCGACAAAACTGCCTGAACTACTGAAAAGGCTCAGTACTGAAAAGAATCTGAGTGTGGTCAAAATCAGATCAGATAAAGGAACTGAGTTTATCAATCATATTATATCGATTCTTCGTCGCGTGAAATGGAATAGCTCATGAAACATCACCGCAAGGACCCCACAAATGTAATGGTGTTGTTCTTTGAAAAGAAGAAATAGGACTCGAAAGAAGTTGCGGGGATAATAATGATTGTTGTCGATATTTCTAAGAGATTTTTTGAATGGTTATCAACACCGCATGCTATTCTCGTAATGCATCCATGCTGACCAAGAACCCAAGGTAAAACTCCATATGAGCTGTGGAATGAAAGGAAGCCTCTTGTTTCTTTCTTTCGTGTGTTTGGTTGCAAGTGTTTCATACACAATAATGGTAAAGATCAGTTGAAAATTTTTGATAGCAAAGCTGATGAAGGGATATTCTTAGGATATTCTCAAGTCAAGAAAACCTTCTTGAGTTTACAACTGTAGGACTCTTATTGTGGAAGAAACACCTCATGTTGTTTTTTGATGAATCTACTTTTTGTTAAGAAGAAAACAGAACATGACTCAGAGAACTCCACCAAGAGAATCACCAGACTTAGCCCGAAAAAGAATGATAAAACATCCTCTCGAACTCGAAAAAGAAGAAGTCACCACTTTCTATGAATGGAGTGAATCGGACTCGCATAAAAAGAAGTTCGTGATGGAAAAACTCAGGATGGTGAGACTCGGGATGGAAATTCTCCACTAAAGGAAAGCCAACACAATCGTCGACTAACTGAATAGACAACGATTCGCACTTCGTGTATGTAATGCCAATGAAGATATGGTCACAGCTAAGGCAAACTCTGAATCTATTAACCAAAGGGGAACAAATGTCTCTGACAATGTTCTGAATGGAATTTCCCCTGAGGAAGATGATTCTCTTTCTCATTTTCTCGTTGTTCCCTAATTTAATGAACTACCCGAACCTAACATTTCGATGTTGAGGATACTACTTGAAGGAAACATCCAGAGAAAATGGTTGGATAGTCATCCTATAAGTCGATTGTGGGTGATCTATCGATGGTGTCAAAACAAGAAGGTTCCATGGAGAAAGTGCTTGCGCTCTGCTTCTTTCCTATCCGAAAAAAAAACCCATCGAGATTGAAGAATCTCTACAAGATTCATTTTGGATTACTGCTATGCAAGAAGAGCTGAATCAGTTCTCAAGGAATGAAGTTTGGGAGCTAGTGGATAGACCTAAGAGGCACAATGTGATTGGAACTAAGTGGGTGTTCAAGAATAAGAGAGATGAAAACAACAACGTTGTGAGAAACAAGGCAAGGCTAGTTGCACAAGGTTATTCCCAAGAAGAAGGCTTGGACTATGATGAAACCTTTGCACCTGTTGCAAGACTAGAAGTCATCAGATTGTTTCTTGCATATGCTGCCCACATGAAATTCACAGTCTATCAAATGGATGTGAAAAGTGTATTTCTGAATGGTGTGCTTAAGGAAGAGGTTTATGTGGAACAACCTCCTGGTTTCAAACAAAATGACCAAGTTTACAGGCTCAGGAAAGCCTTGTTTGGTCTTAAGCAAGCACCCAGAGCATGGTATGATACCCTTTCTCAGTTTCTTACTGACCATGGTTTTATCAAAGGAACTGTTGATAGGACTTTGTTCAGGGTAGAAGATGGGAAAGACATCTTACTTGTTCAGATTTATGTAGATGACATCATATTTGGATCTCCAAATCATCAGTTGTGTGAAAAGTTTTCTACCCTGATGAAAGGAAAGTTTGAGATGTCAATGATGGGGGAGATGAATTTCTTTCTTGGACTTCAGGTGAAACAAACTAAGGAAGGGATTTTCATCAATCAAGCAAACTACACCAGAGATCTGAGTGCAAAGTATGGTGTACAGAATTGCAATGCAGTTAGAATTCCTATGAATACTAACTACAAGATGGATCCTGATCCTGAAGGCAAATCAGTAAATCACACTGATTATAGAGGGATTATTGGATCACTGCTTTATCTCACAACAAGTAGGCCTGATATAACATTTGTTGTTGGGATATGTGCAAGATACCAAGCTAATCCTAAGGCTAGTCACATGGAGGCTGCCAAAAAGATTCTGAAATATCTTAAAGGCACTGTGAATAGAGGATTATGGTATCCAACTGATGATAACCTTGAATTAACCGGGTTATTCGATGTCGATTATGGAGGATGTAGAATTGACAGAAGTCTACCACAGAACTTGTCAATTTCTTGGAAGTAAACCGATATCATGGTTTTCAAAGAAACAAACCTCGATGAGTAACCAAGACTTCACCGGTTCAATACATGGTCATGGTCGGGGAAGTCAGTTGTGCATGATTCTTTAGCTCGCACAACAATTGAGGGATTATAAGATTATAGCCAACGAAGTACCTATATTTTGTGATAATAATAGTGCAATTGCTATTACACAAAATCCGGTATTGCACACCAGATGTAAGCGTGTTGATATCAGACATCACTTCATCAGAGATCATGTTGAGAAGAAAGACATTAGGATGGAGAAAATTCATCTTGATAATAAGAGTCGATATCTTGACTAAACCTTTGGCTGAATCAAGATTTCAGAAACTATCAGTTGAATTAGGTATGTTGGATCGAGGTGTATAAAGCAAATCTGAAAAATTGAAGGTTTTCAGATGCATGAAGTTTTCTCAGGATTTTATTGAGAAACTTAGGATAAAATTGAAAGTACTGAACTCTGAGTCTTGGGAAACTCAGATATCCTGAAGATCAAGATTAATATCATATCATCTTTTCCCTTTCAAGATTTCGATCTTATATCGACCTCGCCAAGATTACTCGATATTATAATCGACATTTTATCAAGGTCAAAACTCAGTAAGACTGGTGGAGAAAATTAGTCTGAAGAAGTATTGACTCATGCAACTCATTTATTGTCTAACTGAATCTCAGTAATCATTGGCAATAAATAACATATCACCTGAAGGAATATTTGGGCGGGACCTTTGAAATACTCGAAGAAAGTCAATGGTCTACAGGAACAGTAATTAATTACACTGTTCATTAATCACCAATAAGGTTAAATTGGCGGCGTAATATTTGTGAAATTGTCCTTTCATATACCCGATTTAGTCGGTGTTTAATCTCAACCGTCGATTTCTTCATCTATACAATTTTCCATGAATCAAATCCTATATATCTATTGAAGAATTTCTTTCAAAGCCCAATTCCAAAAGCCTTCGTCTTCAAAACACTCTGCTTCAAAAACTCTCATTTGCCCAGAAATTATCATCTTCTTCAAAACCCTTCACAAAAATTATCCAAAAAAAATGACGTTCTCTGTATACGATAAACTTGCCATTTCTAACAAACCGTGGTATGAATACGTTGTTTCCCTCGAAAGCTCATCGAATGCAACTCACGAAGAAGAAGCGTTGCACATGATTCGATTGGCGAAGCTCACTTGCCTGGTTGCGAATCAACCAGAGTCAGAATACGCAAAAGAGGTAATTGAGTTTATCTCAAATTTGAAATTAGATGAGGAGGACTGTATAGAATCGCATATTACAGTTTCTCATTTAGAGCATAGTTCAAAGTATGTGGATTTTGTTAGGGAATTGTATATCATTCTTAAGAATCTTAATGCCATATATGAATTGAGCGATAAAGGAGAAGACCCTACAATGTATATGATGGGTAGGGAGCAAGAGTATCTGGATAGGATTGCAGAGCATCCAGTTAAATTCGAAGCTACGCTAAATAAAAGGCATTTGAAGCCTAAGTATCGAGTTTTGCTAGACATTGTGAGTAAATGCATCATGAGTCGGTCTGGAAGCTTTGAACAGATTAGTACGCCGAAGTTGAGATTAATGGCGGCGATTGAAGATTCACCCACCACTGCATTCAACTGGTTACATTACTTAATCAAAGTGGTGAGTGATCAAGCTAAGCAAGTACAAAAGGTGAATGGATCGGTGATCATCAAAGGGAAGATCCTTCATGCAACCAAGTTTGCATATATCTTGGAGATGTGCAGAGAAGAGAGGATATCTTCGCCAATTCCTCACCCTTTCCAAAGTCCAAAATTCTGTTCAAGCCTCCAACAACTAAGAAGACTTTGAAAGGAAGGAAGGAGAAAAGCTCGAAGTCTCAGGAGGAGACTACTGAAGAAGGAGCTGATGAAGCCCAACAAGCCAGGGGAAAAGCCCTGATGGAGGTGAAAAGGGAAAAAGGAGAGACTCTGAAGAAGAAAACATTGGCCCCTCAGAAGCGCAGGAAACTTCAAATTATTACTGAGGAGGAGGTCAGTGACACTGAGAAAGTCCAACCTGAGGGCCAGCAAGGACTAAAATCTCCACTGCAAGTTCTGGCTCAGGTTGTGACAATAGCTCAGGAACAAACTGAGGAACAGGGTTTCTCTGAGGTTCTCAAAACATCTCTGAGCTCAGACAAAATATCTCAGGAAATATTCAAGAGACCTCAGGTTCCTACTGAGGAGATACCTGTTCAGACCTCAGATCAATCTGAACCTCAGGAGCTACTGAACTTAGATGCGCTCCTGAGTGAACCATTCCTCGATCCCTCAGCACCTGAATCTGATCCTACTGAGCCTGAAAGCCCAAAGTTGAAGAAAGGAGAGGCAGAAGAGACTGAGTGGCGCAGCAAGGGGGAACGATTCATTCTGGATAGGTACCCTGAGCTGAGCTCATATCCTGACCTTCAGGATCTCTTCTTCAAACTCAGGACCACAGTCTATATTCTGAATCAGACTCTTCCAGAGATGCTGAACATTGCCTCCTTCAGAGGAGAGGAGTGGTGGAATGCTGAGACTGTTGTGCTGACAGAGTTCTCTGGATTCAGGAAGAGTAAGCTCAGGATGAAAATTGCTGATTTTGATGAGCTAGTCAAGAAGAAGGTGGCTGAGAGGAGGGAAGTTGTTGGTGATGCCTCCAGTTCTAAGGATCAAGATAAAGGGGGGGATCAACAAGATGATGCTGAAAAGCAATCTCAAATGGAGAAAGAAACTGATGCTGGTCAGACTGATATCTCACATCCTCAGACTGAAGTTAGCACTCTTCAGGTAACTTTTGGCACTATTAAACATTATGCTAAAGCTACTGAAGTTCCTATCTTTAAATCTGTTATGTCTGATATGCAGACTGAGGCTCAGGTGGAGCACCCAGCTCAGGTTGAAAAAGTTGTATACACTCCAGAGATTGATCTAAGTCCCATCTTCAGACATGATGCAGCTTCAAACATCTCTTGCTGATAAAATGACTACCATAGAAGGAAAGGTTGATGGAGTCAAAGATGAGCTCAATGCAGAGATGAAGCACATGTATCAGGAAAGAACAACATATATTGAAGCCAAGCTGGTTGAGAAGAATGATCTGATGATCAAGACAGCTGTTGAGGAAATGAGCTCTATGCTCATGATCAAGATGACAGAGATGATGCAAAATGTCTTCTCACACCAGTTTGCACCTCTATCTAAAGAGTTCTCAGTAGCCAAGAATCATATGAAGAGGCTGGAAGATGAGCATGATCAGTTGGCAGGGGAAGTGCGCTGTATTAGCAAAGAGAAATATCATATGGATACCGCACTTTCTCAACTTCTTCCAAGGTATGGTGACAAAAAGGGGGAAAGGCCTGGTGGCAAGCTTAGTGAATTGTTGGCACAGACCTTGAAGAGAAAGGCTGAGAAAGAAGCTGAAGAGAAAATTATTGCTGATGCCTTAAAAGAAGTGGAAGCCACTGAGAAGCTCAAATTCAAGGAAGCTGAAGAACCTATCTACACTCAAGTATCTGAGCAGACTATTCAGGAAGCAATTTCTGAGAAACTGAGTGGTAGAAGGATGGTGGAAACAAGCCAAGCCGGTGAAGAACAAGTCAAACCTATTAAGAGAAAGGTTGTGGCATTTATGGAGCAAGAGAAGAAGAAAAGAGCTAAAGCTTCGAAGTCTACTCAGAGGAAATTGATTATAGATTTTGAAGAATCTGAGGAAGAAGCTGATAAAGAAGTCTTCAACACAAAGAAAGCTCTGAAAACACTTCAAGTTGAATAGGAAAAGAAAACTGCTGCTTCTGTATCAGGAGTTCCTGTGATCAGGAAAAAGAAAGAAGAAGAGCAGAAAAGAAGAAGTGGTTTCAAGAAATTTTTGAGCAAGAGGAGGGGTACTGAAAAAGCTCAGAAATGGCCGCACATTGATAAATAAATGCCTATTCAGTTCAATGATGCGTGGGAGGAAATCAAGAGAACCTTCTGGTTTTACTATGAAATTCTGAGGGAATGGAGAGGGGCCAGCTCGGATATGAATGAAGCCTTCATTGAATATCTTCTGACATTCTATCCTAAGTACCTGCAAAGTTGGATTAACTTGGCAGATGAAGGTAATAAGCAGATTGTTGCCCCTGGTCCATATACTTACCCAGCTCCTAGACTTGAAAATGGCTATGTGAATGAGACAGCCATTTCTCAGGAGATTGCTCAGTATGCCATCCAACTTGGCCTGACAGGAAACAACCCAGACATCATCAAAGCAAGGGATGAACTGAAGAAGAGATATTATGGGATGTTCAACCTGGAGGTGCCCGAGGATGAAGTTGATGAAGACTGAAGATGATGAAGACTGAAGACTCTTTGTACTTCTGTTTTTATTTTTTGATTTTCATTGTAATCTGTAACTCTGATCTTACAATCAATGAAAATTTATCCTTATGCTCAAAGATAATATCTCATTATCTTTTTACATGTCTTTTATGTTTGATATGCCTTATGTTTTGAACTGTTGAGAATTGCCATTTTGGATTGTAATAGAAAAACTGAAACCTGAGTATAGGTTAGGTGTTTTTGTAACAAGATGGTTTTGGCATCATCAAAAAGGGGGAAATTGTTGGGAGATGAATTTAATAAAGAGGATTTTGATTAGATCCCAAAACCCCTAAGTATGACATGTTCAGGATAATCTTGATAGACTGAGTCAGGATTCAGTATAGAGTGTTCAGGATGTTATCTGCACCATGTATAGTCGTGAGATATAGATCGGGTTAGATTTTGAAGATTCTCAAGACTCAAAGAAGTTTCAAGAAATCGAAGACTCAATAAAGTTTCAAGAAATCAAGACTCAATAAGTTTCAAGATTCAAGACTCAAGATGTCATCAAGACATCAAGACTCGAAGACATCAAGAATCGTAAGACATCAAGACATAGAAGACATCAAGACTCGAAGACATCAAGACTCGAAGATATCAAGACACAAGAAGATATCAAGACACAAGAGTTATCAAGACTCGAGAAGATATCAATACTAAGATAACCTGAATGTTCCGAGGCACTGAATAATATCTATCTGAAGGCTACAAAATTGAGAAAAACACGAATATTCAGAAAAATAGATATTGCCCCAGACATTCATATGCAGGAAAAAGGAACTAAGTCCAAGTGTTGTTTAAGGTTATCTCATTCAGAGAGGTTGACCAAAAAGAGCCGTTATGTTTGTCTACATTTACTGAAGACAAGAACCAATCAGAGGAAGACTACACTATACTTTACTGACACTGAAAGCGACAGGTCACTGAAGCATGTCAGTAGTATTATGTTCTAGACTGCAAAAAGTGGTGATTGGCTACATGAATGCATATTGCCTAAAACATGCAAGGGAGTATTCAAACCCTAAAAATATCCGTTCATCAAACACCATAAGAGGAAACTCATGGAGCTATCTCCTCCAACGGATAGTTTTTCAAGAGTGACCTTGGTGAAGTTGCCTATAAATACTAGTGACCCTTTACATTGAGAGGTGACGGAAAATTTGAAAGCAACTCAAGAGCTCATTCGTATTATTGCAAATTGAAGCACTCGAAAAACCTAGAATTTCCCAAGTGTTTCACATTGAAGAGAGCTCATTCACTAAGCCTAGATTGATAAGATATATCCAAAGCTTAGTAAAGATATCCTAGCCTTTGCATTGTATTTATTGTAAAGGATATCTCATCCTAGTTGGAAACCAACCAGAAACCCAAACCCTTTGTAAGGTAGTTTGAGTGTGTTTGTTGGTGAGTTGGAGTTGTAAAGAGTTAGTAAGCTACAGTGAGTTAGCCAGAAAACTCTAGAGAAGAAGTTA
Source organism: Stenogyne calaminthoides (assembly GCA_037126765.1). Lineage (NCBI taxonomy): Eukaryota > Viridiplantae > Streptophyta > Magnoliopsida > Lamiales > Lamiaceae > Stenogyne > Stenogyne calaminthoides. The sequence continues at coordinate 19,632,409 of JBBCBC010000005.1, read as the reverse complement.
GTAAGCTACTTGTGGTAGTCTGAACACTTGTGTGTGTATTGAGTTAGTAAGCTGCAGTGAGTCAGCCAGAAAACTCAAAGTAGAAAAGTGAGTAAGCTGCAGTGAGTCAGCCAGAAAGCTTTAGGAAGTGGTTAAGGAATTTCTCTGAAGGTCAGAGAGAGTGGACGTAGGAGCTTGAGTCTCTGAACCACTATAATTGCTGTGTTGTTTTGCTTTTTGTACTGCATTATTATCTGTTGCATGTTTTTCACTGAAAGCATAATTCACTGATATTCAGTTGGAACCAATCCACTGAATTTGCATCAACTGATCACAGCCTTAATCACTGTTTCATTAAAAGGAAGATCTTCAGCAAAGTTAAAACGAGTATAAACATAGGGCCAACCATTCCGCACACTTGAGAAGCTAGAACAAATAGTTACCAAACTGAACTAACTCTACTGAGGGTTCAGTAAGATAGTTATCTGATCCAAGCGGCTCAGGATTTCTGATAAACTCAGGCTCAGTTGGGCTAATCTGAAGCTTTTGAAAGCAGCTCAGGATCATTGTCTCAGTAGACTTTGACTCAGGGCGATCTGTGCTTCTCAGGGCTAAATCATCAGGACAACCTGACCCATCTAACCTCAGTGAAATAAAAGTTTTAAAAATCACTGAACACGTGTATTCCCCCCCTATACACGTGTGAGACTCGTTAGCACCCGGACCAACTGTTGTTTTCTTTGGATTGATAATTATTGGTGGGTTCAATAATTTTAATTTATACATACATTTATGTGACACTCTGAGTTTGTCTCCTTGTGTGGTAGTGTTTACACTATGCATTAGAAGCACAAATTGACATATATATTACTAAAATACAGTGCCACCATAATTAGTATTGCCTTTGAGTAATATATATAATCATATTGCTAGGATAATGTGTGTATATATATGTATATATATAGTGTTTGATAGAATTTTCAATCTCCCAATGCAGATTCTGTACAATGTTGTCCTCAGCCATGGGAAAACTTGTTATTTTGTACAATGTGCTAGGAGTATGTGATTCAGAAATGAGATTTGTGTACTTTTTACCTGGTTGGGAAGGTTCAGCAGCTGATGCTAGAGTATTGCGAGATTCCGTTTCTAGACCCAATGGGCTGCAAGTCCCAAAGGGTATCCTCAACTTCTTTGTGTAGATACAACTTAATTATTTTTTTATTTCACTGCTTAACTTAATGATAATTTATGTTAGAGAACTACTATCTTTGTGAGAATGGGTATGCCAATTCTGAGGGATTTCTCGTACCTTATAGAGGTTGCATATATCACTTGAAATAGTGGGGACCATCAATGGATTGTCCTACGAACCCCTATGAACATTTCAATATGCGACACACTAGAGCACATAATATCATAGAACGTGCCTTTGGTGTTTTAAAAAAATGATTCTCAATCCTCAGTTTTCCTACATATTTCCCTATAAAGACTCAAATTAGGCTTATAATGACTTTTTTCCTACTCCACGACTTCGTTCGCAAAGAAATGTCTGATGACCCAATTGAACAACTACTTGACGAAAATGATCCTCCGGAACCTGACTCTCAACCGCCTGACATTATTGATATGGTTGAGTCATCACCGGAGTTTAATCTATTCCGAGAAGAGTTGGCAGAGTCTATGTATGATATTTGGAGACACTTGAGATTGTACAATTTGGATACTAAAGTGGTTTTTTCTGTTGTGATGTATTGGATTTGTGTATACAGATAATTTGTGTTCTTGCCTAATTATAATGTTCCACATGTTGGTTTAATTTATTCGTATCACTTTTTCTTTGTAAATAATAAATAGATGACACGTGATGAAGATTCATCGTTCTGCCGCAATGCTCATGTGGCAATGGTCGAATGATCCTAAGATGTGCAGGCGACAGTTCTATACAACCAGGTAGATATTACTATGTTTGTCCAACTATATAATATCATAACCATAGTGTCAATAACATGCACAACACTGAATTACAAGTTCAAAGATAACAAAAATCCATACACAAACCATCATAATATACAAACACATGAATAGATGATCAGGAAATCGCTTGTCTATTTTTAAGAAAAACCATAAAGCCGTGAAATTAGAAGTTCAAAATGTAATCAGCTCCAAACTGATCAATTGGTTGTCGATGCATTTCCCCCATTGAAATCCCCAGCTAGCAACTTCTGCACGTAACGGTAGCGAGCTCTTTCAGGAAGTCCCATAAACATATCAAGACAATGAGTGTTCATGCAAAGCATGTCAGTAGTAGTGAGACATTCATCCATTGATAGCTCTTCGATGCTTTCTACAATGGTGTAGACCTCATTTCGGTTCATGGCCAGCTTTGTCTCGTATCCAATGATATCGACGATGTTCTCAAGGCGTTCATCAGAACATTTAAACAAATCTCCAATTGCTTCAATGAGCTCTTTGTTTTCAATGCTACCCTCAATGGAAGATGACTTTCTCTTTAGCGACTTAGGGATAGAAGTTGTTTTCCGAACACTCGAGCTCTTACTCGTCATGTCCATGTCATATGAATCATCTTCATCAAGGATCACGTTGCTCTCTCCTGGTTCAGTTGCAGTCTTCCTCTTCTCATTATCCTCCTTAAAAAGTGTGTTAAGAGTATCCATAAGGTTCTCAGAATTAGAAACATTAGCCCTATCATTCCCAAATACCTCGAGCCAATCTTCGTATTAGGGCCATGGCTTGTACCGCATCGGACCAATCGACGAGTCTTTCTATAAAATGATTAATAGAAACATGTTATTTCTTAGTTATTTCAGTATAAAATTTTAATCTGAATTCATACAAATAGAAATGTTAAATAGATACACAGTATAAGAACATAATAGATGTATATTCAACACTTTACCTCAAGCTTCGTTAGAGACATCTAGAATCTTAGTAACAGTGTTAAACCCGCATTCGGTCTCCCCTAGAGCAGTCTGTAGGCAACCATAGTGCTTCTTCCATGTCTGTATCTTAGAGTTTATATGAGGCGTTGCTCTGATATCAGTACCAGGGAGCCTTTTCATCATCCTCTCTTCTAGCTTATTTGCATAGTCGGGTCTAAACCCGTTCTTACCTTTCCAACAGCCCGACACAACAAGTTCTTTTAACTCGGCCATCAAAATGTCCTCCTCTTTTTCATTCCATGTTCTTCGGGTGCCACCCGTCTTTCGCACTCTACTAGGGCCAATACTCCTACCATCACCCTCCATAATTCAACTAATACCAAGTATAATCAGTGGCATTAGAAGAATTTCACAAACTTTACCACGTTATAAAACACATATATCAACTGTAAAATACATATATAAACAAATAAACAATAGTAACTCATATATACATCACAATGTTCCTGACAAATCGACACTTATTTTATCCATATGAAACCTAATAAACAAATTTGGGGATTATTGATACGGTAACAATAAACTCCATTACCTTTAAAAACTCCATACAACCTAAATCAATAATCTCAAGTTGTATTTTTAGTTTGAATTTTATCAAATAACTCAATATCGAAGTAACTCATATATACATCACAATGTTCCTGACAAATCGACTCTTATTTTATCCATATGCAACTGCAAAAAATTTGGGGGTCAAGAACAATAACCTCCATTACCTTTAAACCCTCAACTCCATACCACCTAAATGAACCATCTCAAGTTGTATTTTTAAGTTCGTCGTCATCAAATAACTCAATATCGAAACAAGAAAACTAATACCCAAATAACTGGTGTAATCGGACCAACAAAATCATAGAAACCACATCAGAAATGGAATACAAATATAGATTAGAAAGGAAGAATGATGCACCTGGACAAATGAGAGAATCGCAAAACCAGGGTTCTCCGAATCGTCTTCGGGTATCTTCAACCGTGGTGATTTTTGCGCGACGAAGAAGGCATAAACAGTGGCGACGCGAACATCTTGTGCGAATAGGTAGGTTAATAAGATGTGGGAAAGGGTAAATCGGTCATTTTAAATAGATATACATGATTTATGTTACCTACCAATCAATGTATAAACATTACACAACTTTTTTAAGTGGCTACCAATCAACTTATAATATTTTACACACACTTTTTAATGTATACTACCAATCAATTTTATAGGAGTTCTTCTTATTAAATTAGTCTAAACATTAATATTATAGCAATTCCTATCATGACTACCAATCGGGCCTTAATCTATTCCATAAAGAATGATCATTCCCAAAAATAAAGAATTGTAACTTCGTACATACCTCATGGGTTTAGATATTCCACATCTTGAGGAATGAATTTTTTTTCCCATAAAAATACTATCATTCATTTTATTATTTTTATAATATTATCTTCTACCAACAACAACAATAATTAAAAATTAATAATAATATTTTATTTTATTAAAAAAATTATTTTTAATAAAAATAAAAATAATAACCAACTCCAAAAATAGTAATAATAGTAATATAATAATATTCGAGCATATAAATAATATAATTCTTTCAATTGTAATATTATATTTCAGATTATATAAATTTTAGCAATTCTCAATAATATTAATATAAATAAAAGTATTGGTTTTAAAATAAAAAAGTATTAATAATGATAACAAATATCTTATTTAATAAAATGATTTGAAAATATATGACATTATTATAAATTCAAACGTACAACAATAACTAAAAAATAATTATTATTAAAAATATTTTTTACTAAAATTATACTCCCTCCGTCCCGTGATTACTGCAACATTTGTCTTATTTAGAAGTCCAAACATTACTGCAATACTCCTAAAATGGAAACAAACATAATATTAATACACTCACAACACCCTTATTTTATTCCACTCAAACCCACTTTATCCCACTTTACTTCGTTTGCGGTCCAATTTGTGTGTTGCAATCATCTTGGGACGGTATTACAATAAAAAAAACAATAATAATTTAACTTTTATAATTATAAAAATTATTTTAAATAAAAAATCAATAATAATGTCATATTAAAAATATATATAATTTTTTTTTAAATATATATATAATATTCTTAATAATCAATAATAATAATATTGATATTAAAGTATAATTTCAATAACTAATAATAATTTAAAAATAGATTCACGAATATTTTCATTTCATTCCTGGATCATACCAATCGTAAGAATGATCATTCCTATATTATTCCATTCAAACCTTCATTTCATTCATGAATTCATTCCATTCACCCGTAAGTCCATCCAATCATGCCTCATTGTTAAGTTATTATCCTCATACAGTACAATTCAACTAAATAAATTATTGTATTCTTATTGTATTTTATAACATGCTAGTTAATATAATTAAGGTATATCATACCTTCATAGTATAATATAAATAAATTATCATGTCATTACATTTTTAAGAAACGATATTGATGTAAAGATTTTACATGTTATGACATAATATATTGGTAAGATTTATAGAAATTATATATAAAACGTTTTAAATGGTATGATGGACAATATTAAAATAATTAAAAACATAATACTTATTCCAATTTTTATACATTGACTCCATCTCTAATTATTCAAATTTATATTTATTATTGATTTGATTTTAATTTAATTTAATTAAACATGATATTTCTTTAAACGGTTAGATTAGGTATGGCCGAGATTTTATAATAGAAAATAAGTAAGAAATCAACTGCATATTTCACCAAAACCTATACAAAATTATACTTTTTCCATTTTTTAAAATAATTCAAATATCTCTATCCAAAAAAAAATCAAATATTTAAAAGTCATAATGACATATTACTTAAATAAAAAGATATCATGTTTTCTCGTTAAAATTGTTTGTATATAACTAAAATATCTTTTACTATATATAATATATTTTGTTAAAAATATGTATTGTGGCCAAATTTTTCTATTGAAATTTTATTTAAATATTAACTTTGATTATGTTTTAGGTCAATTTAATTAGACATCTATCCTATACTTAACTAATTTATAAATTGGAAGCTTTAGATTGAACACAAACCCCATCAATTATACAAATTATTATTTTATACTCCCTCCGTCCCTTAGCAATTTGCACACTTTTCTTTTTGGTCCGTCCCTACCAATTTGCACCCCTTAAAATGGCAAAAAATCTCTCAATCTCCACCCTCCATCCCCTTTGAAAAATCAATAAAACACCAAAAAGTTATTTTTTTTCTTAATATGTGTGTCATTTTTAGGGTGCAAATTGCTAAGGGGCGGAGGGGGTATTGAATATCAAAAATTTTGAGGTACACATTCATATTTTAAAAAATAATTTTATTTTGAATGCTATCATTTTATATAAAATTTATTTATTGGGTTTTTTTTTATAATTTATAAAATACATATAGTATTAGTGTAACACCCCGTTTTCAAAAACTTCCATTTTATATTTAAAACAATTTAATTATTTATTTAAATATCAAAGTTGTGAATTATTTGAGTTTGTGCAAGCTTAAAATTTATGAATTTTAAGAGCTAATGTTTTCAACGGATGTTTTTAAAGAGTTTTTGCAGGATAGCCCACTAAGGAGACCGAGCTTGATTTCGACTCACTCGTCACAAGTAATTAACAAAAAGAGATAAGTAATTCCTGGAATAAAAATTAAGATAGAATTGAATAATGATTATAATACAATTAATATTAATGCAATTTATAGTAATTAATTATAAAATATTTCCTATCAAGAAATATTCTACAGAGATTATTTAGTTATAGAAATTCCTATAACCATGAGATTTAATTAGATTATTTCCATATCTTGATCATTATTGTATCTTTATATATATCAGTGTAAATATTCATATTAATTAATTAATAAAGTTAAGAATACTTCATCGAAATCAAAACACACGCACACAACATAAAAAATATATATATTCTATCTTTATAATTTGTTTTAAAAAAAACACGCTTAAAACAAAAAAAGAAGAGAAAAAAAAACGCTTAATAAAAAAAAAAAAAGAGTGAAGAAAACTCACGCTCATCTGCTCATTCTCATTCTCATTCGAACACCTCTTTCTCTGCTTCTTTTCCTCTCTCTAACATTCCCCTAGAATTCGATCAATCTGAGCAAATTTTCAAGAAACCTTTGATGATTCAAGAGATCGTCAAGGAAAGAGAAGAATAAACACTCCCTTTCAACTCTTTTCTCCAAACTAAGTTTCAAAAGAAAATCTGTCCAATTTTTCTAACAAGGTATTTTGGCTTTTCCCCAATTTCTTTTCTATGATTTTTGGTAGGATAATGTTTAATAATTTGAGATTAAGCCTTGAAACGTTATTGACATAGGGTTGAGAATTTTGAATGGATTTTATGATTTAGCCTATGGATTTGTCAAATATGTGATTATTTGGTGTTAATTAATGAGTTATATGTTGATTTTGCAATTGCATGTTGATTTCGAGAATTGTTCTGACCTTTCCTGGACGAATTTGATAAAACCCTTTTATCACATTGATTATCTGGAAGCGTAGGGTATGTAGTAAAATTTTCAGAATTTTGGAGTTGTTTTCAATTTTATACGAATTTTCTATTGAACTGTTGTACCGCAGAAAAATCTGCCCTGTTTTTTACGATGATTGTAGGATTTACTGGGTACAGATAACTTCGTCTTTGAAACTAATTTTCAACTATGTTGTTCTATCACATCTTAGCTATCGTATGAATTTTATTTTGGTAAATTTGAAGTCATATTATATTTTTAATGATTTTTCTAGCAAACAGTACATGCACAGCGAAAAATGGGCAGTTTTAAGGCACTAGAACATTATACCATTAAATAGGAAATTCAAAGATTTAAATTGTGCTCATTTTACTGGTGTTATTACTGACTCTTAAGGTCACGAAGGATTTTGTCTTACATTTTTATGAGAAATACACAATTTCTACCGAATTTTATAAAATGACTTGATGTAGGCCCTATTCGTACCCTGCTTTTCAGTCCATTTGTGAAAATCACAGGAAAATATCTACATGTTATTTTGAATTGAATTTTTTATGATATGAAGCTATATGTGTCATTAACCTACTGTATAAATTTCATAATATTCTGAAGTGTTTGTATTTGTCTATAAATTATCTACTACAAGCTGTCTTTTAAGGAAGTTTAACATATAGAAGTGAGTTGGTAGATTGTTTTATTTAATCACCTAGTTAACTAAGAATATGAACACTCCAAAATGAACAAATTGGACTTGTTATGAGCATTTTAAAATACTATTATGATTCATTTTGGAGGTGTGGGATATTTACTTAAATGTTATGACTCAACATGTCTTTCCATGTGAATTTGCCTAGTTTTCTTAACTAGAATTTCATTGAATTTTGATTCAGTTAGTAGAAATATTTATTAAATAAAGGTGGAAATAAGGTATATACGTGTTTAATTAGATTACAAGAGAAAGTGAAAACAATATGTGTACATTGAAACTTTTAAAGATTTAACAGACTGAAAGATAGATGAATATGTCGAGTGCAGTGCGAGACAGTCGGACTCTGAAGAAGCTATCCTACCATATCCAAACGTCAAGAAAGTGGGTAACACTTAATTACTCCTGTATTAGTTAGTTTAATTTGTGTGTAAGATGCAAATAGACAGATCTTCAGATTTTGCTCGATTTTGCTCTGTGTGGATTACGCTGTGTGGGTTATGTTGTGTGGAATTAAGCTGTGTGGATTATGCTGTGTGGAATTAAGCTGTGTGGAATAGTCGGTTCGATGGGCCTTGGCATGTACTCATTTCTTCATATCAAATGACTTTCTTTAATGCATTAGTATATTAAATGTTATCCCACTGGGCTTTCTCTCCGGGGAAAGACTCATGATGCTACTTTAACATTTTCAGGTCCTGTTGACGACACTGGGGAGACTCCACTAAACCTACTCAGTGTTTTTTTAAACATACGTAAGAAGTGGATTAAGTATTAGTTTGCTTAAATTATAGTTTTGAATTATGTATGATTTTCTACGGAAAGTTGTTTAATCTTTTGCAAACTACTGGTTGGTCTTTTGAAATGTTAAAATGTTGTTTTAGATGTTTGGTTTCATAATTGCGCAAACATTGTTAGGTCAAGTAATCAAAGCTTTTTCAAAGTGCTAGGATAATGTGCCGACCTTTTTAATATTAAAATTGCATGTATGACGGGTCTGTCCTAAGTGAACTCTTATTATATTAAGTTATTATAACATACTTATGTTCATGTTAACCTAATTTTGGATTTGTCTTATTTAAGTAAGTGTTTGGCTTAGAAATGTGGGTAAGGCACGAGTTAGGCACAAACAAGGTTAGACACTTAATACAATAATATATACGTATATATATATATAATTTAAAAAAAATGACTCGTGTTTTTATAAATGTGGTCTTCCGCTTTAATCGCTTTAAGTAAAAAATTATTTAAACTTCAAATGATTTCCCCTAAGTAAAGTGGCACCGTTTTTTGGTCGCCACAATTAGTTTGGTGATCATAAAGTATAAGCAATTGATATGATTTATACAAATATCCCTATATTTAAATATTTTTAAATCACTGATTGAGGAGCTTTCAAAAATAAATTACATAATTTAGAAGGTGCATCATATTTATAACAGTCTATTGAATCAATGTATACAAATTTTGTATTATATTGTGTTAAATTTTTACTACATGATAAAACGCGATAATAAAATCAATGTATACAAATTTTGTATTATATTGTGTTAAATTTTTACTACATGATAAAACGCGATAATAAAGGAGTGCATTAATATTAATTAAGATTTAGTGTAATTATCATATTTTCGGTACATATTAAGTATTTAAAATTCTCAACACATATTTAATTCAAATTCAACATTGATGAATGATGATTTGGTAAATTGATTTCCATTCAGAAAATGATGGTAGCAGGATATTTGAAGGTATTATTAATTGCTTGTGAATAGGACATGAGTAATTATTAATTAATAATTATGTACAGTTAATATACATTAATCAATACTTAATTTATACTATATTTAAGAATACCAAACCAAAATTCTATGTATCAAAATGAATTTGTTGGGAAATCTGTATTTTAGTTTTGATGGAAGTTCCAAAACAGGTTGTAATAGGACCACCAGTCGGACACATTGGTAATTGATGACTTAGAATCGATTAAGATGACCAAATTTGAAATGTATAGACAGCTGATGTAAAAGATAAGTCACATATTGAGAGGGAACTCAATATGTATAGGTCAGGTCGAAGTATTAGATGACCCAGATAAGGTCAGATGATCAGAAGACTAAGAACAAATCAGAAGACAAGAAGTCAGAAGATCAGGTGAAGACAGATGAACCTGAAGACTCAGATGAACCTGAAGGCTCAGATAGACACTGAAGACTCAGATGAACCTGAAGACTCAGATAGACACTGAAGACTCAGATGAATCAAGACTCGATAAACTCAAGACTCAAGAATAAACTTGAAGACTCAAGATGACCGAATACACCGAGGCTCGAGACACCAAGATCAAAAGACCAAGACCTACATTCAAATGGGTTCGCATATTGAGCTAAGATACCGCAATGAAGACTCAATAAGGTAGATCGATCGCCATTCGATCAAGTCACCACACCGTGACAATAAAAATATACACCGCATAAGACGAATCTTCTACAAAAGGAATATCAATCGCCTAACGGACAAATTATCAAGTGTCACCGCCGGGCAAAGAGAAAGCGACACGCACAAAAAAGAGTCGATAATGCGGATACGACGCTATGACAAAAACGGCGCTTAATCATGCCTACGCCACGCCGATAATCGAAGCACGCCACAATCATATCCTACAACCTTTAATATAGCCCGAAATTCAAATTGCTCTCCAACGGCTCTTTGATTTCGAGGTCTATAAAATGGGATTGCTTGAAAAGAAAAAAAAAAAGAGACCAACTACTATCACATGAACAATTGAGCAAAGCGGAACAACATCATTAACGCAGATTCTCAAGAAGCAAAAAAGCCTTCGAATTTACGCTCAAGAACAACACCATATTTGAAGATTATTCTTAGAGTGTTCATCCCATTGTTTCTTAAGCAAGAAATCCTATCCACTAGCATTTTGGCTACCTAAAACACCGGGATAGATTTCGGTTGGAACCCTCAAACATTCTTTACCCAAACGCAAGTTAAGTTAAGTTTGTTCCCTAAGATTTCGGATCAGGATTCTAGTTTTACGATTTCTAGTTCGGTTGAGTGTGAACTCGATAAACATCTGTAGAGTGTGAACTCAATAAACATCTCGCCATCCCATCGGGATATAAAGTCCCGAGTTAAGTTCGGTTAAGCTTTCGGTTAAGTTCTTGTTAAGGTTCCCTGTGTTAAGGGAAGAGTGGACGAAGACGGGTTTAAATGAAACCACTATAAAAAGTCTTGTGTGCATTTACGTGCTTTCTTATTGCTTTACATTATTCACACTATCGAAGTTTAAAATCGCATACATATTCTAAGTTAAGCTCGATCTGCGCACTAAGCAAATGATCCGATCAAAGTTGACACCTTAGTCAGCTGGTTGAAAACTAACTTAAGAATCTGAATTGATAAAACTGGTTTTTCACACGGGTTAAAACAAGCTTCCACACTCTCAGTTAAACTGACAGATATCAACCTGATCTGCCCTCAGGCACTCAGTAAGATTGAACATCAGTCTAAACTGATACACTAGCACTCTGATCGGGTAATCTGCAAATCACACCGATCCAAGACGAAAAGTTTTGGAAGTCTATTCACCCCTCCCCTCTAGACTTCCACCCTCACAAAACCCGTTCGGGACCTACAAGTGGTATCAGAGCAGTGGTTCTACAGACCACTTGCTTTGAGTATCATAAATTCTTGAGAAAGAATCTTTGTGGTCATTTGAACAGATCTTGAAAAACCGTTTTCAAAACACATTCGTTTTCAAAATCACTCAGCATGGATAATACCTCTGGTATGTATCATGATTTGCCTAAGTTTTCAATTGATGAGTATACAGATTGGACTATATATATGTGCAACCATCTAGGATCGATAAGCGGCAGAATGATGGAAGTCATTGAACGAGGACCCATCATCATATATCACGACAACCCAGCAGTTGGAGGAGATCCAGACTTTGCACCGGGAAGTCTTGTACGAAAAAGCCCAGCCTCGATGGATGCAGAAGAAAGAAAGTTGTATACTCTAAATACAATCGCCAGACATATAATCATGAAGACGATGGATAAAGTCACAAAGGAGAAGATAAAGTATCTCAAAACTGCGAAACAAATGTGGGATACTCTTGCTGAGATGTGCGAAGGTAATGATCAGATCAAAGACAGCTGACTACAAGCTGAACTGGTGAAGTTCGAAAAGCTAAAGATGTTGCCCAACGAGACCATCAACGAGCTCAATGGGAGGATCACCATGTCAGTAAATAAAATACGAGAACATGAAAGAGAGATGTCAAACAAAGATATCAACTACAAGATCCTAAGATCTCTCACCAAGAAATGGGACATGAAAGTCACGGTAATCAAGGATTGCCAAGACATTTCAAAGATGAAGCCGAATAGCTTGTTCCTAAGTCTTAAAGCCCACAAGTTCGATTTAATCGAAAGAGGACAAGCAGATGAAGACGAGACGCTTTCTTTGAAGCCTCAACGCCTAAATCGATTCATGTTTAAAGTAACCAAAGAAGCAGATCAAAGGCCATCGAACTGTTGGAAACATAATGAGTCAAGGTAATGACGCTTCTCGCTTACCAGAAACTTGAAAGATCAAATACTCAACTTGGTAAGTATCGAGATTCTCAGAGACTATCAAGACAACAAAAGAAAAACAGAGGCCAACCGATGCATCACTAGAACGAATCCGCATCCGATGATCAAGAGATCATAGAGAAGAAAAGAAAAGAGATAACTGGCCGATGAGAGAAGAGATAACAGATCCGGACAGAAGGAGTTCAGATTACCATCGAAAAAGGAAGTCACCTAACACATCCTATGCACGGAGTGACTCACCGGGCAGAGGGAAGTTCCGAGATCGAGGATCATGCTTCAATCATGAGAAACCAGTCACTACAAAGACCGATCGCCTCGACTCGACTCCCAGAGAAAGGGAAGAGAAACAGTAATGTAAGAGAGCAACGCCTCGAGATAGAAAAAGCCATGGTCATCGACACATCCGAATTGATGATTCCTAACCGCCTTCCGAGGATTCTCGCTACTCATCTCAGAGAAGACTTCGTCCGATAAGGCAAGGTTTATGACTTCCACGAACATGAAGATCTGATATTCTTCGTGATAACGATGAAATCGCCTAATGTCCAAGAAGGAAGACCAATCTGAGGTAACCTCCAAACCTTCCTTTTTCAATTTCCACACCGCTATTATTAGCACACTTTGGAGAGATTGACTTGCGGCTCTACTCGAGCAATTGCTTGATGATCTCTCGATCGATGATGAACACTTATACAATAGTGGAAGCTTTAAAATGACAAGCTAAGGATCTCAAATAATCGACTTTGTTAAAGAAAAAAGTCACAAGAAAACTCTTGAATCGAATTACCAAAATCCGCCGGAAGGTAAATCGAGGAACTTAACATTCTCGAAAGTTAATTCTTCCGATCGGGAGAAGCGATCAAATATCGACTAGCAATCAACAAACAACAAAGGCGATGATTTCAAAATCCTTCAAGCTAAATTTGATGAGCTATTCTCGACTACATGAGAGTCTAAAATCTCATCGAGGATAGTTTATGAAGAAAATAGAGGTTTTCACGAAGTCATTAAAAACCGTTCAAGATATGAACACCTATTTTTGAACGCCGACTAACAAGAAGGGAATTGGGTATGAGAACCCTTCTACATCCTCAAAAGCCCCGTTTGATTCACTTCAGGAGGGTGTAATCAAACAAGTCTCTGACAAAGATACACAAAAAGCTAAACATGTATCTGATAAGGGAAAAAAAGACCTCACGAAAGAAGTAAGGGAAGTGCCTAATCGAAAAGGGAACGAAATGGACCCTAATCGATTAAGCATCACCGAGAATCAACGGAAAGAACCCAGTTCTTCTGAAGAGACCTCAACCTGATTAGCAGATTAGGTATCAGAAGAGAGAACCTGTAAGAAGGAAATCTAATCTGAGACCCAATCAAGGTCAGCTGCCTAATAAGCAAGTTATAGGTAAACTGCAAAGACCATCTATGCCAAAGAGATATGAATCTTTTGATGGTAGCAGTCGTACCTACCCTTATAACCAGAGATCTAGGGCTACTGCACCTGAGCCACACTGAATTAAAAGAAGAGAAAATATAAAGAAAAATCCCAAGTCTTCTAAGTCACCCAAGGCTCACACTAATAATCATACTAATCAGAAAGCATATAAAGAGACGTATGATTATGCTCTGTTTGTGTGGATCCCTAAATCCACCACTAACCCCCCAGGACCCAATTCCAAAGGGGTACCTAAAGCCTGATTTGATTGGCAGTTCGCGTGGGGTCGCCAACAAAGGAGGTGTACAAGAACTATCTCGGTACATCGATAGTGGATGCTCAAGGCACATGATTTGAAGCAAACATCTCCTTAGCTCTTACAAAAGAACAAGAAGGCCCACGTACTCTTCGATGATGATAACTTTGGTTTTACCAAAGGATTGAACCTTAGAGAATGATGATGTACAAGTAATGGCTGAGTCTTGTATGTCGAAGGATTAAAGCACAATCTACTATCAAGATCACAATTTTTTGCGACAACGGATTCAACGTTGAGTTCTCGAGCGACAAGTGTACGATTAGGAATCGAGTCACTCAACAAACCTTGCTAACTGGTTCAAGGAAAGGGACGATCTACACAGCAGATTGGAACAGTTGTCCAAGAATACATGCTTAATTGTTAAGAGTTCTAAAAGTAGCGATTGGATCTGCACAAAAGATTGAGTCATCCCGAACTTCAAGACTCTTAACAAGATAAATAGGATGTCTTTGGTTGAGGGACTTCCGAATGAGATATATTCTCCAAAGATCGGACCGTGCGCATGTCGGAAGGAAAAACAAGTTAAAGCCTCATTCAAGGGAATACGGACCGCATCGATGAAATCTTTGCAAAATCGCTCCATATAGATCTATTCGGACCGGATACACCAATCGGTCTCGATGGGGCCTTAAATATACTCTAGTAATCGTGGATGATTATTCCAAGTTTACTTGGGTTGTATTCTTATACAAGAAGAACGCGAGACAACGACAAAGATACCCGAAATTTGCTCAAGAAGCTACAAAAACGAGAAGGGTGTCGGCATAGTAAAAATCGGATCGAGATAAAGGTCATGAGTTCACGAATTCCTTTATTCTTGATTTTTGAGTTTGGTATACATCATGAAACGTCGGTACAAGAACGCCACAACAAAATGGAGTAGCGAACGGAGAAAAAGAAACTCTCAAGGAAGTTGCTCCCCACTATGTTAAATTTAACATGCCACACCAAGCCGTTTACGGGCATAAGCAATCAACATTTGCATGCCCATACTCGTAATGGATGTTCTCTCGACTAAGACTCACTTCAAAACACCTTATGAACTATGGAAGGGCAGAAAACCTCGTGTTTCATACTTCTATGTTTTTGGGTGCAAGTGTTTCATACACAACAATGGAAAAGTCAGTTGAAGACTTTTGAGGCCAAGTCAGATGAGGGCATATTCTTAGAATATTCCTTATCCAGCAAGGCTTTCAGAGTTTACAACAAACGAATCCTAGTTGTGGAAGAAATACCACATGTGGTATTTGATGAGACATCTTCTGAACAAGAGAAAGCTGCCTCAGAACAAGCCGTACTAGATCAACCGCTACCTGACACGCAGAAAATGGATCAGCTAAGTATCAAGGAGAAAGAAGCTGAACACGTAACAGTGTATATTCCAGAACTTGATCTTGTTGATTCAACAGACCAATCAGACCCTAAGGTACACACAACCCGATTGAAAGAAGGCTATTCTAAACCGAGACAAGATCAATCAAAGCATCTGGTTCAGGGGGAACTCCTGAAGTTCCTACTAACAGACATCAGCACATGATGAGTCCAACATCAGCTGAGACATGTTCTTATCAAGTGGATCATAATTCCGCACCACTCCCAATCACTAGTAATGAACTACTATCAGATATGGATGATGTTCTCCAAACAGATGCACATCATAACAGAAGGACCTGGATTACCAGTCATCCAACTGATCTGATTATCGGAGACCCATCCGATAGAGTCAAAACTAGACATCAGATTGGTGAAAGTGCCATGTACTGTTGTTATCTGTCTTTGAAGGAACCAACTCATGAGAGGAAGCTCTACAAGACGCTTGGTTGGATTCTAGCCATGGAAGAGGAATCGAACAGTTTTGAGAGAAATCAAGTTTGGAACCGGTGGACAGACCAACTCATCAAGACGTGATTAGCACGAAGTGGGTATTCAAGAACAAGAGAGATGAGAATAATGTCATAACCAGGAATAAGGCAAGACTTGTTGCTAAGGGGTATTCACAATCAGAAGGAGTTGATTATGATGAGACCTTTGCACCAGTCGCTCGCCTAGAAGTCATTCGACTGTTTTACGGCATATCTTGCCCACGAGGGTTCACATGTGTATCAGATGGATGTAAAGAGTGCATTCTTAAACGGGGTACTAGCAGAGAAAGTTTATGTCGAACAACCTCCAGGCTTTGAAAAAGGCAACCAAGTGTACCATTTAAGGAAAGCTCTTTACGGACTAAAACAAGCTCCTCGAGCTTGGTATGATACTCTCTCGATTCTTGATAGACAAATGGGTTCACTAAAGGAATAGTAGATGTAACCTTATTCGAATAGAAGATGGAGAAGATATTCGATGGTTCGATTTACGTGGGCGACATCATCTTCGGATCTCCCAACAAGAAGCTATGTGAGAAGTTCAAAGAAATTGATGCAAGGGAAGTTCGAGATGTCCATGATGGGTCGATGAATTACTTTACGGGTTTACAAGTCAAGCGAGTCTGAAGGGATATTCATCCGCCAAAGCGGCGATACACAAGGAATCTCTTGGCAAAGTTTGGAGTTCAACATTGTAAGGAAGCGAAATTCCAATGATGACCGGGTTCAAGATGGATCCGATGAAGATGGTCGAAAGTTAATCAAAAATAATATAGAGCTCGATTGGATCACTACTATACCTTCTTTGCCAAAGAGACTAGACATTACTTTTTGCGGTAGGTGTATGTGCGATTTCAAGCAAATCCAATGCAAAGCCACCTAGAAGCGGTAAAGCGGATTCTCAAGTATCTGAAGGGGATCAGAACCTTTGTTTATTTTACCCATCGATGATAATCTAGAGCTTAGTGGGTATTCGATTGATTCACGGAGGTTGCGAATCGACGGAAGTCAATCTCGGGTTCATGTCGGTTTTAAAAATAAACCGATCTCTTGGTTTTCGAAAAAAGGGACATCGATTCGCGACATCTACTCTTGAAGCGAGAATATATGGTCTGCAGAAGTCATTGTTCCCAAATCGCTTCCTGGCTAAGTCGGCAGACTAAGGGATTACAACATCGTAGCTAAGAACGTGCCTATATTACGTGACCAATGATAGTGTTATTGCAATCACTTTCGAAATCTGTTCTACATACAAGATGCAAGCATGTGGATGTCGGACACCATTTTATCGAGATCACGTTGAAAAGAAGAATATCGGGATGGAAAAAGATCCATCTTGACAAGCGAAAAAAAGTCGATATCTTAACTAAGCCACTAGCTTAGATCGATTCGAAGAGTTATCTGTGAAGCTAGGGCTTCTGGATCTTGGAGAAAATGCACCAGATATGGTTGAAGGACTGATCTCCAGAACCAGTTGGTTAAAAGACTAACCAAGTTAAGTGGAATCAGTTGAGTTAGGAATCTCAACTGATCAGACGACCAGACGAGGAGCCGATCCGAAGTTCGGATAAGGAGCGGATCGAAAAGTCGGATAAAAGCCGATTTGAAGTTCGGGATAAGGAGCGGTCGATTTCAAGACATATCAGATTAAGGGGGAACTGATCAGATTGGAAGATTACTTTATAAGTCGATTAAAGCTGCAGTCAACAAGCAAGTCAAGAGTAAAGCTACAGATCGCATAAGTCAGAAGAACCAACACAACAATGAAATAACAGATTTTTTCATTAATAAGGACCCGGAGGTCAGATTTACAAGTTACAAGTGATATCACAAGCTACAAGTGCTACAAGCTATCTTCAAGTGGTATTACAAGTACAAGAAGACCCGGAGGTCATAAACCATAAGCCCTAAGACAACCCTAGGCAGGGAAGGAGAGAGATATTTTAAGAGCCGATGCTCTCCGGACTCTCCGACCCTGTATGCGCAGAAGCTTCTAGAATCTGAAAGCCACTCTTAGTGCTTGGAGTGAGGAGCGAGAGCGAGCCTTGAAGGATCTTTTAAACTAGGAGCCCTTAGACCTAAAATCAATGGGCTTTTCAAATTTGTTAAATGGGACCGCGGTTACCCACGAGTTTTGGTCACAAAAAGACCATATGGCCATGAGTGTCTCATGCAAAATATTGAGTTTGATACACAAGATTGTATATCAAACCCATGTTTTTGTTTCGTATCGAGTCTCATGATGCTAATTCCGTTATCTCGATAGGTGCACAAGGTGCATATGATTAGGAGAAGTGCCTTCTCATTTGCCTTAGCAGATCCGCCTCCATGGTGGTAAAGAAGCTTAGCATTGATCGTATGTGAAATCTTAGATGATTTAAAAAAAGTAGTGTGAAGGAACACACATGGTTGATTTGAGAAGCTGAATTCATTGGAAAAGGGTTAAAGGTTCCCACCGGAAGTTTCACCAGAAATAAGGAACTCATCAGAAAAGCATGAAGTATATGTTAAAGAAGATGAATGGTTTATGTTGTGTTGTTTGCCTAAACACCCCAGGCTAATTTATAGAAGGAAATTAGGGGTATAAATGCAAATTTATTTTCTCAGAAGACCTTAAGAGAAATTTGCATCGACAACGCGTAAGGAACACGCGGCTAATGGTTGGATGAGTTAACGGTGTGAATAATCACAGCGTATCTATTCCATTATTACGGAATGTCAAATCGCGCCGATTTGGGAATCGAGGCGACCTTTAGACTCCCCGAAGTAAAAGTTTTGACGGGAGTTGACTTCAGTAAATACTGGCTGATCAGAAGAAGACTGAAGGATGAAGTGTATCAGATAAGTGCATCAGAAAAGTGTATCAGATAAGTGGATCAGATAAGTAACGAAGTGTTTCAAGCAAGAATCTGATCAGATGAGTGAGATATTGTTGGGAAATGCTTAAGGCCACCATCAGTAAAGTCAACAAGTACCAGATCAGATCACAAGTGGTAACTGGTTGATTACAGTATCAATAAGTCAGATACGTTATCTTATTTATCCCTTTCTGAATAACTTACATGCGTTATTTAAATAAAATGTTTTACTCTGTTCATGACGCATGCTCTGCAAAACTTTTAATGCGGACTTGAAAATGTGTTTTTAATGCGTTTTATTGCGAATTTTCGAGTCCGAAATACGAGAAGACTACTTTTCTCAAACGTGCGATCAAAATACTTTTTGGCCGACTAATCTCGAAATTAATCGATTTCAAAACACGGATACTTGAGTACTTTGGAAAGTTGTGCAAAAAGGTTTTCCCTCGTATTCTATAAAAATCCAAATCTTTTCAGAAAACCTCTTTCCACTACTTCGTCTTCTCAAAGTTCTTAAAAGATCAAATTCTTTCAAAAAAAAAAAACCTTCAGAGAATTACTTTCGAGATCAATTGATTCTACTCAGAGGTCCCGCAGGTTATGTGAAAGGCGTAAGTCTAGAGGGGAGGGTGAATAGACTTACAAAAAACTTTTTCGTCTTGGTCGGGTGTGAGAGCGGATGCTTTGATCAGTGCGAAATGAATCGGTTTAGTCTGATAACCAACTTCTTGAACGCGCTGAAAGCGGTCGATTCGTAAATATCGATTAATCGATGTGTCGCGGAAGCTTTAAGTTTTACCCGTGTGAAAAACCGGTTTGTATAAATCGATTCCAAGTTTTATCTTTTTAATCGGATACGAAATATCGGTCCGTCGGATCGTAAGCTTGGTGCTATCTCGATCTTAACTTAGAATATGTATGCGCTTTAAGATTGTGCGATGTGAGAGCAGTTAATCAAAGCAGAAAGGCACACAAGATTTATAGTGGTTCGGACAAACCAGTCCTACGTCCACTCTTCCCTTTCACAAGGGGCACCAACTTAACCGACTTAACCGACTGGACTTAGTTTAGTGTGTTAGTCCAACACAGTACACCAACAGATGTTTTAAGAGTTCTCACTCAACCGATCCCAGAAATCAGTACTAGAAACCCTAGACTGAAATCTTGCTAAACAACTTATCCTAACTTGGGGTTTGGGTAAGATTGTTGAGGTTCCAACTATGAAATCTTTCCTAGCATACCAAGCGACACGATAGCTAGATGAAAAGATTTCTTGCTAAGAACTTATGGGATGAACACAATATAAAATAAGCTTGTTGTTGTGTTCTTCGTGCGGAAATCTGACTATAGTTTGAGCTTCTTGATTATTTTGTTTGTCCAAGCATTTCCGTGTTTCACTCTGAAGTGTGATCCCATATTTATAGACCTTGAGATCAAAGAGCCGTTGGAGAGCAATTTGAATCTCAGGCTATTTTAGGTAGACTTGCAGGCTTGATGTGACGTGCTTCAAACGGCATGGCCGAAAGCGTGAATGTGTATTTTATAGCCGTTTGAGAGAGCAACATCGAATCCCGCGAGTATCAGCTCTGTTCATACGTGTTTCTTCCTTATTGGATGGAAGACTTGCTTTGCAGTGTTGTTCCTCCAACTAAGGTTGGTATCCTTCTTGTTTAGATCGCAGACGTATGATAAGATGAAACATCAGTTTTCATCTTATGAAATTTGACTTTGATCGATCTGGCCGATCGATCTACTGATAGAGTCTTCTGGCGCCTGTTGACTTAGCTTCAACTGGCTGACTCCGGCTGATGTAGGTCTTCTGGTCTTATCTTCTGGAAGTCATCTGATCTTCTAGTATTCGAGGTTTGAGCTTCATGACTTCCGAAAGTTATCGACTAGATCGATTCGATCGATCTTCCGCTTACGGTTTAACGTTACGGCGGCTGTCGGATATCGACTTTCTTCCGATTCTTGATCGACCTATACATATTGAGTTCCCCTCAATATGTGACCTATCTATTACATCGGTTTTTCTATACAATCATTATCAAGCGGTCTCCTATAGCGATAATGTAAACATCGATCATTAACAGTCCGATGGTCTGTATTACATGTGTTTTTGGAACTTTCATCAAAACTATAAATTTCCCAACAATTTCCCCTTTTGATGAAACCAAAACACCGAAAACCAAACAGTTGATAAGTATAGAAACGATTAAAAGCAATGTCGAAAAGACAAAGAGATTTTGTCTTGAGATCGAAAAAAATAAACTTTTCATTAGATATGTTGATTACATGTTACATCGAGAAAAGTTTTGAATTTAAAAAGCGGTGATCCCCGGACATCTTCCGATTCTTCACTCCTTGGGCTTGTATCCTTCGGCATTTCTCTTTGGTCTTGTGGAACGTTGAAAATCGATAGAGTTTCCATTTGACATCGGTTATGCATGCTTGATCGGTTATATGCGATTTGCTCAAGATGTCAAAGTAGAATCTCTCAAATGCCATCTGTCGAATGAGCCATCCGCCTTTCTTCGAGTATACTAACGGATCATACTCTTGGCGAGATATCTTTACATTTATGAGCTTGGCCTCATTTTCCGGATACTTGAAAAAGTCCGATATTTATTACGAACCGGTTGAGGAACTCATCATCCGGTGATTCTTCTTGTGGAACAAGATCAAGGACAAAAGGCATCAAGAAGCCATTCACTTACGATCTTATTCCATTCCTCAAACCTCTTAGCGTGTCTGCGCGGTTTTTTGGTATGATCTCGCCGACTCTTGCCGGCAACCGAGGTTACGGTGCGATTTTTCGGTCAATCCTTTCTTAGCCCTTGATTTGAACTTCGTTTCAACCCTTCCGCTTTGTGCCCGTTTTTCGCCTTTCTTTCTTCTTCACCATCATGCTCTTTGGACAATCTTACAAATAGTTCCTTATCACCAGATTCCGACTAGTAGGTGTTTACGGTGACTTTCTCCGTCCGAGTAATCGGGTCCAGATTTTGATGTCCCAAAGACCCGCAGCAGACCTTTCTTGCAATTGAGCTTTGTCCATGGGCCTTATCGGTATGAATCGAGATCTTCGATGTGTCGGTTAGTTTCTCGAGATCCTTCCCTTTTTGGTTTGATCAAAAAGCGCATTGAGGTGGGAAGTCGAGACCCAAAGTTGATCGATAATGCCCGATTCAGATCATTAGCGAGATAAACTGAAGTTTGAGTTGTTAGATTCTGAGCGATTTATGTCACTTTGTCTTGGCGATTTCCATTGTAGCGAGAGAGTGTCCAAATCATTTTGTCAAATTTCTCTTACGATAACTCGAGCCTTTTTTCTCGATGGCGTCGAAAAAGAAGATTGATTTTGATCCACTTTTTCACTTGTCATCAACTCGATTTTGTAAGCTCAATGACATGGTGGTCATGGATTGGGAGAACGATCTCGATTGCTTCGATTTGTTTGAGACTAATTTGTCTCGATCGATTAGCACTCCTCAATCTCTTCTTTTCGGGAGATCTTTGAGACAAGATCGATCTCCTGAAGTTGATCGATGGTGATTTGAGATGTAGGAATTGGATCCATCACTTGATCGAGTTCGATTGTTTGTGCCTCCGGTGGTTGGTGCGTGAAGCTATGACACAGTTCCACTTTCATCGGCGGCTCTCGCATTCTCCATTTCAAATCTGTTTTACGGAGCTTCTTGGCGATTTCGGCTTTTCTTCTTCCGTGATTCCAACTTCACGTGGATCGAGCTTTCCGCAGTTTATCGGATATTAGCTCGGTTGGTGATCCCACTTTGGCGAACTTCCTCATATCGAAGTCAAAATCTGCGAACTCATCCGCACCACCCATCTGTTCAACAAGTAAAATAAGATCGAGAAGCTTTTTAATCTGAGATCTCTCGGTGAGATCTCCATGACTTCTTCTCGATGGCGGGATGGGCGACCCGGTTGTGGATCGTCTCATCAATCTCTCGTTCAATTCTTAGTCGACCATTTTTCCGGTGATGGTCTTTGTTGATCTGGATCTGAGAATTATCTGTCCGGATTACATTGGATGAGATGTGGAAGCTTACGGTTGTGCTTGAGTCGGCGGAAGTTGTCTGATTGGTTCGACCTGCGATGGATTCTGGCTTTGTAGTGGCGGTTATATCTGGTTCAGTTCATGAAAGCGGGTGAACTAGCGGAGAGACATGCTCAGCTGACCTTTAGTCTGGCGGTGAATCGGCTTGAGGTTGAGAGAAGGAGATTTATCGGTTTGTGCTTCTACCTCGGATCGTTCTGGCGAGCCCTCGGGTTGAGAGGCTTACTGTCGATTCTGTTCTTTGTTGTTGCCTTAATTTATTACCGCTCTTTTTCTTCTTCTGACTCATCTTCTAGTGCTAGAGTCATGGTAGCTTGCTTTGCTTTCTTTGGCCTCTTCTCCTGGGCCTTCACGATTTCGTTTCTTTTTTTTAGGAGCAACCGGGTGTGGATGAGGCGACTTCTTTTTGCTCTTTCCTTTCTTGATTTTTGTTGGAGTGGGCTCCTTGTCATCGTCTGGTGGCCCATATATAACTGAAAAGTTGATGAGAGGAAGGCATTGTAGGACTTGATCCATTCTCGATTCCATTCGGTAACTTGGCGGTTTGTCCTTCAATATAAGCGCAACCTTGTTGAGATTCTTGATTCTCTTTTTCGAGAAAAGACACTGGATTCATTGACTCCAAATTTTTTCGTGTTCTTGGAGCAAGATGGCTTTCGAGAAGCCGTGCCAATTGATGTTCGAGCCCCATCAATTATTCTTTGCCATCTTTGTACATTTTGGTGATGTGAGAGCATCTGGGCTAAATGAGATTCCCATGATCGTTCTTGATGAGAATGTCAAACAACGATCTGTACTTTCTTTTGAGCATTGGCACGATGAATCCGGCTTTTACGATGTTTATGCGCCTCTCTTAAGAGCTCCTCTCGATTTCTTCGTCCTCATTCTCCTGTGAGTGCGCGGTGAGATTAATGCTTTTAAAAAGTGAGCAGACGAGTGATGTCTGCATTTGTCAGTCTGATTTCTTCTCCGTTGACTGACGATATCAGTTCGTCTCCTGGTTTTTCTGTATCCACACTCAAATTCTGCAAGAATTGTAGTGCTTCATACTGCATCACTGGATTGCAGTGAGCAGAGCAATATGTTTCCAGTCCAGCCTTCTTCAGAATTTGTTCCACCTCCATGGATTCAGGATCCTCGGTGGTTCCAAACTGAACGAACTTATCCTCAAAGATCTTCGTTGCCAGTTCCGCATAGTTGCACATGATCTTTCCTAGTCCATGAGTGGCCATCTACAGGTGAGATAGACTCATTAAATTTGTGCATAATCAATATCAATATCATACCGCGGAAAACAAGAGGCAATGAAGCATAAATTCCGAAAAACAACTTTTGAAAACAATGTTTTTAACGGAAAGAAAGATTCATCATTAAGCTTAAAAGAAAGTATTACCAGATTCAAATTTTCAGAGATGATTTTGAACTCTAAGAAATCGCTTTTTAAACGTAGAAAAATTTGAAGTTTTTTCAAAGAAAATAATGCAAGTTTGTGAAACGAAAAAAACTCGTAAGGTTTGATGAATCTTATATAGAAAGCGGAGGAACAATAAGACAAGATTTGGAAGATCAAACGTTTTGAAAAGATTATGCGCTCCAGTTTAAGCGGTTTTTGATCGTAGGGTCGAAAACGCGCGTAAAAAAACTTTTGGATTTAAAAAGCACGATCAAATAGCGGTTAATACATGTACCCCACGTCCGCATTAAATGATTTGCGAGTACACGTCACAAGGATATGGTGGGTACAGAAGAAGGCAAATAATATCGATACGATCCGATAAATAAGTAAAGAACAAGAGAAAAGAGATCGATTCGGTTGGTGATATTGTAATCAGTCAATATTACTTGTCAATGTTGATTCCACTTGTTGATCTTAATCATTCTGCCTAAGCCTTAAGAAATTTCCCAACTGATCCTTTCAACTGATCTTCTCCAGTTGCATCTGATTTGTTGAAACTTCAAGCTTAGCTGATCTTTCCTTGAGTACGTCTGATTTCCCTTTTGATCCTCCTTGATCAGTTGAAGTTCCCCCTTCAACTGATATTTCTGACATAGACTGATATATCTGATTTGTTGGAGTTTCAAGCTCAGCTGATCTCTCTCATCTGATCATGCTCGTAAGTAATCAGATTTTGGTTGACCTCATCTGATTCTTTTCAGATTAAGCCAATTCTTGGGATAAGTGTTACCGCCAAAACTTAGTCTAGAGTAGTAACTTCTATTCCCTAAGTAGGCGTGATTTGACATGCGTAAATATCGTCTGAATCTCTCGATATGTCAATCAACCGTAAATTTATCCAATTATCAGTCGCGTGATTTCTACACGCTGTCCTTTTGATGCAAATTTCTCGGATAGGCTTCTTGAAATGGAAATTGCATTTGCATCCTTGCTTGGCCTCTATAAATTGGACCAATGTTTTACACAACATCACCCATTCACCATACTTATCTTCTTTGTAAGAATCATGTATCTTGGTGAACCCTTGTTTCCGGTGAGACTTCCTAAGAAAACACTTTTACACCCTTTTATATGGTTTCACCTTCTCAAATCAACCCTTTACATCCCTTATTCTTTGTTTTCTTCATCATCTTCGATTTCACATACGATTCTTTGCAAAGCTTCTCTACCACCACCGGCGGCGGATCTCTTTATTTGCAAATCGAGAAGACACTTCTCCTAACCGTATGCACCTTGTGTGTCTATCTGGATGACGTAACCAGAACCATCAGACTTAGTCTGGTATAAAACATGCAACACATGTGCCCATGAGATCTGACGACCAACTCTTTGGCACACGTGCTCCATTTAACAGCTGGAGAGCCCTACTACTCTCCCTTTTAGGGCTCCTGGCTTAGTAATCCTATCAATGCCGCTCTCATTCACTTGGAGAGTCCATCGGGTTTGTGGCATGGGATTACCTTTCAAGCCCCCTCACCTCGTTAAGTGGGGGGAAAATGAGAGCGTCAGATTTCATAAAATCTCTCTCTCTTCCCCTCTTTAACACTTAACTAATGAGTTTGGGTTTGGGTTTGGGTTTGGATGAAGGTTTAGGGTTATAGGTTTAGGATTTTGGTTAACATTTATGTACTGACCTCCGGGTCTTCTTGTACTTGTAACTCGTAATGTAACCTCGCCTTCGGGTTTTTATTAATGAAAAGTTCATTATTTCATCGTTGTGTAAATTCCTGCTTTCTTATGCGATTGTTAGCTCTTAATCTCTGAATCTTGCTTGTTGAATATCAGCTAAATCGATTCACAAAGAAATACTATAACCAAATTGATTTTATCAGATAATCCTTTAAACTGAGCATTTTCCTTTAATCTGATAAACCTTGAATCTGATCGGTTCCTTTTAAATCGATAGACTTTAAATCGATAAACTAAAATCGATCGGTTCCTTTTTGGATCCGCAATGCGTGTAAGTCCGATCGATTTTTGCTTATCGATCTCTTGAGATCGATTAAGATACCAAACTCAACCGATTTCTCTCGATCCGTTAGTCTCTTAACCAAATAGTTACGAGAACATTCCATCAAACATTTTTAGGTGACATTTCTCCAAGATCTAGAAGTCCTAGCTCATTGCATAAATCTCTGAATCTGATCTCATTTAGTGGCTTGGTTAGAATATCGATATACGTATATCGGTATGAATCTTTTCCATTCGATATTCTTCTTTTCAACGTGATCTCTTATAAAGTGGTGTCGACATCCACATGCTTGCATCTTGTATGTAGAACCGGGATTACGAGTGATTGCAATAGCAAGACTATTATCGCCACGAATATAGGTACGTTTTTAGCTACAATGTTGTAATCCTCAAATTTCCGATCGAGCCAGGCGATTAGGAACAACAAACTTCCTGCAGCCATATATTCTCGCCTCGATTTGTAGATGTCATGAATCGATGTCCGCTTTTGAAAACCACGAGATCGAACTTACTTCCTAAGAACCGACATGTTCCTCGAGGTTGATTTTTCGTCGATCTTGCAACCTCCATAATCGTAATCGAGAATACCCACTAAGCTCTAGATTATCATCGATGGGTAGAATAAACCAAGGTTTATTGTTCCTTCAGATACTTAAGAATCCGCTTAGTCGCTTTCTAGGTGGTGATCATTGGATTTGCTTGAAATCTTGCACATACACCTCTTTGCAAAAAGATATCCGGTCTGGCGGGCGAATCGTATAACAGAGATCCAATGAGAGCCCTATATTCCTTCCGATTTGTTTTCGACCAAATCATCTGGATCCATCTTGAATCCAATCATCATAGGAATTTTGGCTTCCTTACTATTTTGAACTCCAAACTTAGCCATAGATTCCTAGTGTACTTTGCTTGGCGAGATGAATATCCCTTCGCACTTTGTTTAACTTGGAGACCTAGAAAGTAATTCATCGACCCATCATGGACATCTCGAATTTCCCTTGCATCGGTTCTTTGAACCTTTCACATAGGCTCTTGTTAGGAGATCCGAAGATGATGTCGCCCACGAAATCTGAACCATCGAATATCTTCTCCATCTTCTATTCTCGAATAAGGTTCATCCCCATTTCCTTTAGTGAACCCACTTTCAATCAAGAACTGAGAGAGTGTATCATACCAAAGCTCATGAACTGTTTCGAACCATAAAGAGCTTTTCTTAAACGATACACTTGGTTGCCCTTTTCAAAGCACGGAGGTTGTTCGACATAAACTTCCTCTGCTAGTACCCCGTTTAAGAAAGCACTCTTTCGTCCATCGATACACACGCGGAACCCTCTGTGGGAGCATATGCCGAAAATGACCGAATGGCTTCAAGGCGAAGCGATCGGTGCAAAGGTCTCATCGTAATCAATTCCTTCGATTGTGAATACCCCTTAGCAACAAGTCTTGCCTTATTTCGGTGATAACATTTTTTCATCTCTTTGTTCTTGAAGATCCATTTCGTGCAATTACGTCTTGATGACCTGGTCGTATACTAGTTCCCATACTTCATTTCTCTCGAACTGCTCCACTCCTCCTCGCATGGCTAGAATCCGGTTTAAATCTTGTAATGCTTCCTCTATTGTAGTTGGTTCCTTCATAGACGGATAACACAATACATGGCACTTTCACCAATCGATGTCTAGTTTTAATTTTATCGACGGGTCTCCGATTATCGGTCGGTTGGATGACCGGTTATCCAGTCCTTCGCTTACGATTTGCGTCGGTTTGAGAACATCGTCCGTTTACGATAAAATCTTATTACTAGCGATTGGGAGTGGTCTTGAGGTTATGGTCCACTTGATAAGAACAAGTCTCGGTGATGTTGGACTCATCATGTCTTGATGTCGTTCGTGAGAACTTCAAAGTTCCCTGAACCGGATGGTTTCGATTCTTCTTATCTCGGTGAATCGGCTTTTTTCATCGACAGTTGTTCGTACCTTAGGATCTGATTGATCCGGTGAATCGGCTAGATCTGGAATGTAAATTGATCTGATTTACGATTCTTTTTCCTTGATCGTTAGGTGATCCATTTTCCGAATATCGAGTTACGGTAGATCGTACTTCTTGTTACGAGGCGATTTCTCTTGATCGTAAGATGCTTCATCAAAGGTTACATGGGGTGTTTCTTCCACAATTAGGGTTAGTTTGTTGTAGACCCCTGAAAGCTTTGCTAGATGAGGAATACCTAGAAATATACCCTCATCGGACTTGGCCTCAAAAGTCTTCAACCCGACTTTTCCCATTATTGTGTATGAAACACTTGCACTCAAAAACATGGAAGTAAGAAACACGAGGTTTTACGCCTTCCATAGTTCATAGGGTGTTTTGTAGTGAGCCTTAGTCGAGAGACATCTGCTTACTGCGTATGGCATGCAAAATGTTGATTATACGCCCGAAAACGGTTTGGTATCGCATGTTCATTTAACATTGTTCGAGCGAACTTCTTTGAGAGTTCTGTTCTCCGCTCGGCTACTCCATTCTGTTGTGGCGTCCTCGCGGTGATGTTTCATCTTTGATACCAAACTTAGAGCAAAAATCGATAATAAAAGAGTTCGTAAATTCGTACCTTTATCTCGATCCGATTTTTACTACTGACACCCCTTCTCATTTTGTAATCTTCTTAGCGGCTCGGGTATCTTGGTTGTCGCCTCATTCTTCTTATGTAAGAATATAACCTGTAAACTTGGAATAGTCATCCACGATTACGAGTGTATTTCGTCCGTTGAGACCGACCGTATAATCGGGTCCAAACAGATCCATATGAAGCACCGCAGATTACTCTCTGTTTGGATCTTTGGTCCGGAAATTCCTTTGAATGAAGCTTTGACTTTTTTTTCCTTCGACATGCAAGACATGTCCGATCCTTTGAGAACACTTCATTCGGAAGTCCTTCCACTAGAGACATCCTAGCTATCTTATTAAGAGTTTTAAAGTTCGGATGGCTCATTCTTTTGTGCCGAGCCAATTTCTTACTTTTGGAACTCTTAACAATCGTGCACGCATTTCTTGGACAACTGTTCCAATCACCGTGTAGATCGTCCCTTTTTCTTGAACCGGTTAGCAAAATCACATTGAGTGACTCGATTCTTGATAGTGCATTGATCGATCGAGAACTCAACACCGAATCCGTTGTCGCAGAATAGTGAAACCGATAATAGGTTGTGCTTGGACCTTCGACATCTGAGACTCCGATTATTTGTACATCATCATTCTCTAAGGTTCCGAACCCTTTGGTATAACCAAAGTTATCATCACCGAAGAGTACACGCGGCCTTTCGTTTCTATGTAGGAACCGAGGAGATGTTTGCTTCCAAATATGTGCCTTGAGCATCCACTATCGATGTACCGCGGATATAGTTGCTTGCACACCTCCTTTGTTGGCGGACCCACGCGAACCTCGCAATCGGATCGGGTTTTAGGTACCCCTTTCGGATTGGGTCCCGAGGGGTTAGGTTTGGATTGGGGATCCATACAAAAGAGAGCACTTCTATTGTGATCGGTCCGATCGAAGGCCTCGATTTGTCTCCCATACTGCCAACATAATCATACTTATCCTTATATGCTTTCGATTTGTATGATTACTTGTGTGAACCTTGGATGACTTAGAAGACTTATGATTTAACTTTTTTCGGTTTGTCTTCTTTTTATCGATTAAGGTTCAGTCTGTGACACCTAAATTTACGACTATAGGGGGGTAGGTACGATTGCTACCATCAAAAGATTCATATCCTTTTCGCATAGATGGTTTTCGCAGATTTACACAAGCATGCTTATTAGGCAAATGACCTTGATCGGGTCTCGAGATTAGACTTCCTTTTGTAGGTTGTCTTTTACGATTCCTCGATTGATGATCGTTGAGGTCTCTTCGAGAAGAACCGGGTTCTTCCGTTGATTCCTCGGTGATGCTTTACCGGTTGGGGTCCATTTACATTCCCTTTTCGGTTAGGCACTTGCCTTTACCCGCTCAACCGGTCTCTTACCCTATTAGATACAAGTTTAGCTTTTGGTGTATCTTTTTTTTTGAAAATTAAATGCGATTACACCTTTCTCGAGATGAATCGATCGGGGCTTTTGAGGATGTGGAGGGTTTCTCATAGCCAAGTCCTCCTTATCAATCTTTACTCGAAAATAGGCGTTCATGTCTTGAACGATTTTAGATGATTTTGAAAAAACCTCTATTTTCTTACGCAGATTATCCTCGGAGGATTTCGGACTTTCATGCATTCGAATAGCTCATCGAATTTTGCTTGCAAGATTTTGAAGTCATCGACTTCTTTGTCTGTTAATTGCCATCGATCTTTGATCTTTGATTCTGATCGAAGCTTTAACTTCGAGAATTTTAAATTCCTCGCCATTACCTTACGGCGGTTTTCAAATGATCTAAGTTCGAGGCTTTTCTGAGATCATTTTCTTGACAAAGTGATTATTTACGTCCTCGACTTATCATTCTCAGCTTCCACAATAGCATAAGTTTCTACTGCATTGGAAAGATCTTCAAGCAATTGCTCTGAGTAGAGCTGCAGGTCAATCTCCCTCCCCGGCGGGTGTGCTAATGATAGCGGTGTAGAAGCGAACGAAGTGGGTTTGGAGGTTACCTCGATTTGGTCCTCCACGGCCATCGGTGAGTTCATCATCGTCGGCGAGAATATCGGATCTTCATTTTCATAGAAGTCAACGACATCTTCTTGTCCGGCGAAGTCTTCTCTGAGGAGTATCCGGAGTCCTCGGAGGGCGGATAGGAATCGTCGATTCTGGCGTGACGGCAACCATGGCTCTTCTGTCTCTATAAGCGTTGCTCTCTTTTGTTCCTCTTTTCTTCCCTCTCTCTCTCGGCGTCAGTGCAGGCGATCGTGCTATAGTGACACGGCTTCTCCTGATTAAAGACGCTCCTTGATCCACCGTTCCTTTCCTTCGGGTGAATCACTCCGTCTATATGACCTATCAGGTGATTTCCCTTTCTGATAGTAGTCTGAGTTTCTTCTATCTGATTGGTTATCTCTTCCTTCCTTCGTCTGACTATCTCTTTCCCTTTCATCTCTGTGATCCCTCCGATCATCAGATCTGGTTCTTTCTGGAGATCTATTGTCTGATCTCCTATCTCGTCCTCGGCTATGTTGATAGTCCTTATAAAATCTTCGATACTTACCAAGTTGTATATCTGACTTCTCAAGCTTCCTGGTAAGCAACGCGATCTGTTCTGCCTGACTTAATATGTTTCCAATGGGTTCATTGGCCTTTGTTCTCCATCGTTGCCTTGAAAGCAATCGATTTTGAAGTCGAGGTTTCAAAGGGGGACCTCGTCTTCATCGAACCTTGACCTCTTTCAATCGGTCGAACTTCGTGAGCTTTAAGACTCAAGAACAAGCTACTAGGTTTCATTCTTGAAATGTCCTGGCAATCTTTGATTACCGTGACCTTCATGTCCCACTTCTTGGTGAGAGACCTTAGGATCTTATAGTTGATATCTTTATCAGACATCTCTCTACCAAGTTCTCGAAGCTTGTTTATAGACATTGTAATTCTTCCATCGAGTTCGTTGATGGTTTCGTTGGGCAAAGATCTTGGTTTCTCGAACTTCACCGTTCGGCTTGAAGATCGGTATCTTTTATCTCTGCTCATTTCCCTCGCAGATCTCAGCCAGAGTATCCCACATTGCTTTCGCAGATTTGAGATACTTAATCTTTTCTTTGGTGACCTTATCCATTGTCTTCATGATGATATGTCTTGCAATGGTGTCCAGAGTATGCAGTTTTCTTTCTTCTGTGTCCATCGTATTTGGGCTTTTTTCGTACAAAGACTTCCCGGGGAAAGTCCGGATCTCCTCCGATTTCTTTGGATTGTCGTAGTAAATGATGATGGGTCCTCTCTCGATGACTTCCATCATTCTCGCCAATGATCGAGCCTAGATGGTTGGACATATATATGGCCTAATCTCTGCATACTCATCGATTGAGAACTTCGCGGATCATGATACATCTGGGACGTGTTATCCATCTTTGAGTGATTTTGGAAAATGAATGAGTTTTTAAAAATGGTTTTTCAAGATCGATTCGATTGACCACAATGACACAGAGTCGGTTGGTCGGAAGAACCAACCGCCTCGATATCACTTGTAGGTCCCGAACGGGTTATGTGAGGAGGGCGTAAGTCTAGAGGGAGGGGTGAATAGACTTCGAAAAACTTTTTCGTCAGATCGGTGTGAGAGCGGATAGCTTTGATCGAGTCACGAGTGAATCGGTTTGGTCGATAACCAACTTATCAACGCGCTGAAAGCGATCGGTTCGGTAACTATCGATTAATCGATGTGTCGCGGAAGCTTTAAGTTTTACCCGTGTGAAAAACCGGTTTGTATAAATCGATTCCAAGTTTTATCTTTTTAATCGATGACGAAATATCAAAGTCGATCGGATCGAAAGCTTGGTGCTATCTCGATCTTAACTTAGAATATGTATGCGCTTTAAGATTGTGCGATGTGAGAGCGAGTAATCAAAGCAATAAAGGCACACAAGATTTATAGTGGTTCTGGACAAACCATCCCCACGTCCACTTCTTCCCTTTCACAAGGGCACCAACTTAACCGACTTAACCGATTTGGACTTAGTTTAGTGTGTTAGTCCAACACAAGATACCAACAGATGTTTTAAGAGTTCTCACTCAACCGATCCCGTAAATCGATCTTAGAAACCCTAGATCGAATCTTGCTAAACAACTTATCCTAACTTGGGGTTTGGGTAAGATTGTTGAGGTTCCAACTATGAAATCTTTCCTTAAGTATGTGCGACTGATAGCTAGATGAAAAGATTTCTTGCTAAGAACTTATGGGATGAACACAATATAAAATAAAGCTTGTTGTTGTGTTCTTCGTGCGAAATCGACTATAGTTTGAGCTTCTTGATTATTTTGTTTGTCCAAGCATTTTCGTGTTTCACTCTCGAAGTGTGATCCCATATTTATAGACCTTGAGATCAAAGAGCCGTTGGAGAGCAATTTGAATCTCGTGGCTATTTTAGGTGACTTGCGGCTTGATGTGACGTGCTTGAACGGCATGGCGAAAAGCGTGAATGTGTATTTTATAGCCGTTTGAGAGAGCAACATCGAATCCCGCGAGTATCGGCTCTGTTCATATGTGTTTCTTCCTTATTGGATGGAAGACTTGCTTTTGCGATGTTGTTCCTCCAACTAAGGTTGGTATCCTTCTTGTTTAGATCGCGGGACGTATGATAAGATGAAACATCGGTTTTCATCTTATGAAATTGACTTTCGATCTGAATCGATCTACTGATAGAGTCTTCTCCGCTGTTGACTTAGCTTCAACCGGGTGACTCAGTGATGTAGGTCTTCCGGTCTTATCTTCCGAAGTCATCCGATCTTCTAGTATTCGAGGTTTGAGCTTCATGACTTCCACCGAGTTATCCGACTAGATCGATTCGATCGATCTTCCGATTACGGTTTTAACGTTACGGCTGTCCGGATATCGAACTTTCTTCCGATTCTTCAGATCGACCTATACATATTGAGTTCCCCTCAATATGTGACCTATCTATTACATCGATTTTTCTATACAATCATTATCAACTGGTCTCCTATAGCAGTAATGTAAACATCAGTCAGCTAACAGGTCTGACTGGTCCTATTACATGTGTTTTTGGAACTTTCATCAAAACTATAAATTTCCCAACATACTCTTCCGATTTCTAAATCTTTCGAATCAATTTCTGGTAATTTCTTGTTTAATTAATTGCATGATCTAAATTTTTCTCTGGTACCTAGGTTTACAAATCGTGATGATATATTTCTGTAATTTTTATTAGATCTAAACGCTTATTTGCTAAATTGATGCTAAAATTACTAGTTTGACTGAATTTATTGAAATATCTTACTCAAACTAAATATCAATTTGCATATCGTACAGAAATGGCATATCTTATTCCACGACCGGGCCAAGGGAAAAAGTTATGCAATTTTTCATCGATGAAGAAAGACATCATTGATGAAAAGTACGTAGTCTTCACCATCACCTCGGGCCCTGAATCGCTGGAAATTCTGGAGTGCTTGCGAGCGTGTGGACTTGAACGTTATTGCTCTACACATCAGAACATCGTCCATGCACATGAAGCTCTGGAGTTTCTATACAATCTGCAGAGGGATGAAGACATTGATGCTGACCTGATTTCTTCCGTTGGAGGACTGGAAGTTCGAGTGTCGAATGACGATCTCCAGAGGATATTCGGCCTAACTCGAGGAAGCATCAATCCAGAGACCTACACGACTGATGTAGGAGAAAAGGGATTTCTTGAAGTCGAGTTGTTGAGACCTGCAAACAAGGAGAACACGACGAACGTCAAAGCCTCCTATCTGAAGAGGAAATATCGCCTTCTTCTTGAAATTGTTCAGAAGGTGATCATGTGCTCAACCTACAGTCTTGATGCAGTCACTTCGTACAAGATAAGTGTCATGGCTGCAATAATCAAGAAGGCTTCAAATATCGATTGGTTGGGTATGGTCAAAGCAAGACTGAGAAAAGACTCCGGGAAGTTCGAGCTGACCCAGAGTAATGAAGTGTGCTTATCTTCCAAGTGCTCATTCATACACAAAATCTCTATCATTCTGTCAGATAAGCTGCCACAGAATTATAAATGGAACGAGAATGGAGCGAAGATATACCAAGCAAAGCACAAGGCCATATTGGGCAAAGATGAGTCTCTACAATCTGATGAGGATCCGACTCCTTATGTGCCCAAAACCAAGGGAGAAAAGAAGGGAAAAGATAAGGCAACTGCATCTTCTGAAGTGCAGGAAAATGTCATTCCAGAGAAGAGGATGAAGAGGAAGGATCTGGCCAAGAAACCAGATGCTCAGCGAAAACGTCAGAAGAGAGTCACATCTCCTCTGAAGACTGCTCCAAGTTCTGCCAAACCAGCTAGCAGAACGAAGGATCTGATGCAAGTAAGATCAGACGAAGAGATAGCAGTCCGCTCTGAGCCAACTATCAGAGAAGTAAGGGAAGAGCAGATGATCACAACAGAAGGAGAGAAATCTATCAGAAGGACAGAAGTGGAGCAATCTGAGGAAGAATCACCATCTGATTCTCTGCCTCTCACCAAGATCTTCCAGAGAGCAAGATCGCCAACGCCCACTTCCAAATCACCATCACCCTCTCCTCAAAAATCATCATCACCTCCCCACAAAACCTTCTCACCCTCACCCCCGCCTATCAGATCACCAAGATCTCCCACACCACCAATCAATCAACCCGTTCAGGAAACTGAACAACCTCAAAACGCTGAAAACAACCACACATATCCCCACAAATATCCCAATCTCCAATCAAGTCACTGGAGCCTGAGAGATCCGACAAGCGAGTGTCTGTCTCTCATAATCCCTTCAATACCAGAACCGTGCTTGCTTCACCTGCTCCAGAAAGCACCATCATAAGGATAATGAAGCAACAGATCAAGGAGTATCTGCTGGATCTATGCCCTGAATTGGATCAACATCCTGGCATCCAGCAACAGATAGAAGAAATAGTATTCTGGAGGGATATCGGACTAAAAAGCATTGAAGAATTTCTGATTCTCATGACAACTCTGGGATCAAATTTCTTTGTAGACTTGGAGTTGAAGTGCTTGAACACTGCTGGGATTGAAAGTGTTGTTGAATTGGCATCTGACGATGATATCAGATGGTTAATTCACGAAAGGTTCGAAATTGCTGATAACAGGAAGGAAACCGTTCAACCTCCTACAGATCATGAGGGAGCTGCCGATGAACCAAGAATGGGTGCTGCAGATGAGACCCGACTTGGCAAGGCTTCAACATCTGACCAGACTGCTACGATGAGCTCTAATACCCTAGATCATTATACTGAGAAGATTCAGGATGGGATCAAGGCTGCATTTGAAGACAAATTCACAGTGCTCACAACAGATCTGATGAAGCGATTTGAATATGAGCAAGCAAAACTAGTTGACAAGGAACGAAGTCACACAATTGGGATGCACAATGCCATCCTTGCTGAAGTAATGCAACTAGTAAATCCTCTTGCTGAGAAGCTCAAACTCCAGTCTGACAAACTCACAGTTCAGACAGAGATGCTCAATCAGACACAGGTACTTTTGGAAAGTGTCTGGGCATCCTTGGACAAAACTAACAACCATATGGATATGGGTTGGAAACATTTTCTAGCTTCTACAGAACGAGCAAGACAAGAAATCGAAATTGCTCTCAGACGCTTCTTCACTCCTGCACCTTCTGCCACCGTTCAGATTACTCCTCTTGTTGTCGAGGAACTCAGAGAGGAGATCTCACGGCAATTAACTGCTCTGAACCGCAAGATGTCCAACCTCTTTGATGAAACCAAAAAGGGGGAAGGACATGAGAATAAAGAGAAGAAAGAAAAACAGACACAGTTGGTAACAATTTCATCTCTACCAAAAACCACTGTATCTGACTTGCCAGCCACTCCATCTACTGATCTCGTTGCTGAAGTGAAGGAAACTGTGGAGCAACATGGCAAAGAGATTACTGAGCAGAAAGCTGCTCTTTCAGAGATTACTGCCAGAGTCGACAAGATTGAAGACTTTTCTTCGTTCGTACAGAAAAGAATGGAAACTGATGATTAGGCCAAGAGCCTTGAACTCGCTAAGAAATTAGCTGAAGAAGACGAACAAGAAGAATCTGAGCAGACTCTGAGGAGAAAGAAAGGCAAAGGCAAGATGATGAAAGCAACTGCGGAAGATCAGAGACAAGGCCAACCATTCTCTACCAAAAGCCAGATGACTCCTGAACAAGTTCAAGAGCAAACAAGACAGAGAATTAGAGAGGCCGCCATCAAAAAGCAGAAGTTAGCAGAGGCTAAGGGACTGGACATCGCTTACATCCGAAGGAAGAGGAAGAACGTAGCTGCAGCAGAGGAGATTGCTTGGGAGAAGAATGCCC
Organism: Stenogyne calaminthoides; assembly: GCA_037126765.1. Classification (NCBI taxonomy): domain Eukaryota; kingdom Viridiplantae; phylum Streptophyta; class Magnoliopsida; order Lamiales; family Lamiaceae; genus Stenogyne; species Stenogyne calaminthoides. The sequence continues at coordinate 19,594,641 of JBBCBC010000005.1, read as the reverse complement.
TTCCAGCACCTGTTAAAGACATCCTCTGTGCACGGCTAGATTTGCTTCCAGAATGGGATCAGATCAGAGGAGAATGGTTATGTGACGTACACATCCTGGAGAAGATTCCAATTCATCAAAATCAGACTGAAAATGATGATGAATTCCGGAACTGGTTAGAAATGATGTATCCAAACTTCTACCAAACAGTGATAAAAGAAGGGAAAATCATGTCACTAATATCAGAAGCTCCACCCTTTGAACTACTCCTTCCACCTTTGCGTCCAGACAAAAAGCTAGATGCTGTAAAATTCAAGAATGCCTACTATGGATTTGCTGAAAAATGAGGGATCCATAGGAGAGAAGATCTGGACAAACTAATGCAAAGGATGTACAAGATGTTTGGCATCCCCAAAGAGCTGCAAATGTTCAAGTACACCTGAGGAAGACAACTTGGAATCAGATGATAGGTACGCTTTTCATGTATTCTATAATGCACACACCTATCTGAATGAAATATTCCATCTCACTGATTCTAAGATAACATCTCATTGTCTTCTGAGGTATGTACTGTTTACATTATCTACATTTCCATTCATGGTATCTGTTTTTCTGATTAAGTGTTTTGGTTCATCAAAAAGGGGGAAATTGTTGGGAAATCTGTATTTTAGTTTTGATGGAAGTTCCAAAACAGGTTGTAATAGGACCAGTCAGGCCTGTTAGCTAACTGATGACTTAGAATCAGATTAAGATGATCAGCTGAAATGTATAGATAGTTGATGTAAAAGATAAGTCACATATTGAGAGGGAACTCAATATGTATAGGTCAGGTCGAAGTATCAGATGACCCAGATAAGGTCAGATGATCAGAAGACTAAGAACAAATCAGAAGACAAGAAGTCAGAAGATCAGGTGAAGACAGATGAACCTGAAGACTCGGATGAACCTGAAGACTCAGATAGACACTGAAGACTCGGATGAACCTGAAGACTCAGATGAACCTGAAGACTCAGATAGACACTGAAGACTCAGATGAACCTGAAGACTCAGATAAACCTGAAGACTCAGTAACAAACCTGAAGACTCAGTATGACTGAATACACTGAGGCTCAGAGACACCTGAAGATCAAAAGACCTGAAGACCTACATTCAGCCGAGTCTACATATTGAGCTAAGACAATCTGCAACAGAAGACTCAACAAGGTAGACTGATCAGTTACCTGATCAAGTCAGCTCACACCTGGTGACAATAAAAAATATACACCAGACAAGACGAATCTTCTACAAAAGGAATATCAATCGTCTAACGGACAAATTACTGAAGTGCCGCCTCGCGAAGCCAAGGAGAAAGCGACACGTGTACAAAAAGAGCTGACAATGCGGGATACGACGCTGCGGATAAAAACGGTGCTAATCATGCCTACGGCCACGCCGATAATCGGAGCACGTCACAATCATATCCTACAACCTACCTAATATAGCCCGAAATTCAAATTGCTCTCCAACGGCTCTTTGATTTCGAGGTCTATAAAATGGGATTGCTTGAAAAGAAAAAAAAAAGAGACCAACTACTATCACATGAACAATTGAGCAAAGCGGAACAACATCATTAACGCAGATTCTCAAGAAGCAAAAAGCCTTCAGAATTTCTGCTCGAAGAACACCATATTTGAAGATTATTCTTAGAGTGTTCATCCCATTGTTCTTAGCAAGAAATCCTATCCACTAGCATTTTGGCTACCTAAAACACCAGGATAGATTTCCAGTTGGAACCCTCAAACATTCTTTACCCAAACGCAAGTTAGGTTAAGTTTGTTCCCGGAAGATTTCAGACTAGGGATTCTAGTTTTCTGATTTCTAGTTCGGTTGAGTGTGAACTCGATAAACATCTGTAGAGTGTGAACTCAATAAACATCTCGGCCATCCCGTGAGGGATATAAGTCCCGCAGGTTAAGTTCGGTTAAGCTCGGTTAATTTCGGTTAAAGTTCCCCTGTGTTAAGGGAAGAGTGGACGTAAGACGGGTTTCGTCTGAACCACTATAAAAAGTTTTGTGTGCATTTACGTGCTTTCTTATTGCTTTACACTATTCACACTAGTGAGTTTAAAACTGCATACATATTCTAAGTTAAGCTCAGTCTGCACCAAGCAACTGATCTGATCAGGTTGACACCTTAGTCAGCTGGTTGAAAACTGACTTAAGAATCTGAATTGATAAAACTGGTTTTTCACACAGGTTAAAACAAGCTTCCGCACTCTCAGTTAAACTGACAGATATCAAGCTGATCTGCCCTCAGGCACTCAGTAAGATTGAACATCAGTCTAAACTGATACACTAGTACTCTGATCGGGTAATCTGCAAATCACACCTGATCCGCACGAAAAGTTTTGGAAGTCTATTCACCCTCCCCTCTAGACTTCCACCCTCACAAAACCCGTTCGGAACCTACAGAATTTAACTTTTTCAAACATTTGGTAATTGATACTTTTCAATTAAAATTACGTATACTATAACAAAAAAAGAAATTATTCACTTATTAGTTTATTTAATTTAAATTTATAACTAATTGTTAATAAATTATACTCGTTCACACATCTGATATTTTTCAAGAATAATTAGTTGTTCCTCTTAATCTGTAGACTGACATTCCGCACATTATTAACTATAATTTATAATAATAATAATTTAATTGATAATATTAAGTATAATGACGAATTGTTGTATTATAGTACTATCTAAAATATGTAAAATAGTAAAATATTCATTCAAAATAAAATAAAATACTATAGTATCATATTATATGTAGTTTGACTTGGTATATTTGGTAATAAATTTACAATTAATTATCATTTATTATGCTTTAAAAGTTATTACACCAATTCTCCGTAATTAATTTTTTTTTTAAAAATTGTACATATTTAACTCAATTCAACATTGATGAATGATAATTTGCTAAACTAATTACCATCTAATAAAATAGGTGTTTTCAATTACACAAATTGAGGATCTACATTAATATTAAATAAGTCAACTGTTTGACAGAGTAATTTATGGATTTTACCAAATAATTAGAAAAATGTAATTAATTATCAAATAAAATTTTAATCCAAATTTGACTAATCATCCTTGAATAAAATCCATAAATTCCGTTACATGAATTCAATTTATAGTATGTAACGCCCCGAATCCAGAATGCTGGCTCTTGCACCTTCGACACTCTAAACTCAGGTCGCCACTTAGTGATTGTAAAATCTGAGCTTAAAAATTTCTTTTTAAAATATAACGACAAGCATAAGTATTACATTTTACAGCGGAAAGTATTAATGACAAATATAAGTTATGAAAAAGCAGTGTGGGCCCGTTTATTAAAACTAGACCATTGATAAGTATTAGTAAATTTTAAGGATATCTTACAAGATAAACATCTAGCAACTTTTAAGAGAATGTTCATTACTCGGTATACAAATATATCATCAAGCGTTAAGAGTGATAACATTTATTTAAAGAGTCATATCTATATATTATTATCATTAACCAGGGGAAACTCCGTGTCATCCCTGCTGCAGCTCCGACCCCTCTCAATTCATTTTCCTGAAATATCAAACTGTGGGGGGTGAGATAAAAATCTCAGCGGGTAACTTGTACACTGTTACTCATACTGGTCACCGAAATATAATTATCTTAGTATTTTATTAAAGATTATTCATACGCTTTTGCGTAGATGATTTTTGGAGGATTTTACGGAGTCTTTGTATAGACTCGTTCGTACCTTGGTTTCTTATGGTAATATTTTTAGTAGCTTAATTTCTTAACATCGATGATATTCATAAGATATCATCCATCATGATCATTCGATCATAAGCATTTCATTTAGATAATTTGGATATATTTTGGGACACTGGTTGCTCCGACCACATGCAATCCTCTTGTCGCTTCCAGCCTACATCGCATGATAATTATCATGTGGGACACTGGTAACAGCTACCACGTGCAATCCCCTCTTACATCTTCCCACCTCCTTCGTGAAATCGCATCTTATGTATCTCGTAAGATACATATCATATCATTCATAAGCTTGTCTATTTTATTTATTGTTTTCTTGTGTTCTTGGTTATAGATTTGTGTTTGTTTTAGTCGAGTTCAGAATACACCAACAATCACTGTAACATAAACCACTGCATACAAATAATGTCACCCACCTTGTTAACTTTTAAGAAAAGTTACAAACTTGAAACCGGTTTAAGAGTTTGAGCTTGACGGTGATCGTCCGGGCTTTGATTTGAGCAGCACTTCCCCTAGCACAATATTTTCATGTTCTCGTCATTAATTACTCTTTGATTGAAGTAAATTATTCGTAAGTTTATAGAGGACGTTAAACTCCATTCTTTAGATTTCCTTACTCGTGAGTTTTTGTCGAACTTTTACTTTAAACGGCTATTGAATTTTATTAATGAATGTCCTAAAATTATTTCTTGAAAATAGATCTTAAAGGACTTAAAGTTTGTGGCATAAAAGAAAATGAAACACGTAAGGTTTTTGGAGATAAAATTATTCAAATAATCATAATACTATCCAATAGTCTTTTAAAAGTTTCAGTATTTAGTTTTGACATTTTTTGGAAAGTTAGTGTCCCAAAACTGTGTGATTTTCTTCATTTTTGCGAGTTATTCCCCGTTGATTCACTAATCCGATCGAGGTGAAACTTTAGGGCTTTTAAAGGTTGTAATCTGAAGTTTACTGGCATGAAAAATCGTTTGGAAAATAACAAACGGAAGTTGGTTAAAAGTGTCATGAAAGTCAGGTATTTGAGACCAACTCTTTGTTCAAAGAAAATTTCCAGTTTTTTGTCCTACTTTTAAAACGTACATAACTTTTTATAAAATAAACGAAATGACTCAAATTTTTATATTTAGAAACTACAGTATGTAGAGAATATAACTCTTTTTGTCTTAGTTCAAAAGAAGTTTTATCAGAAAGTTATAGACGAGTGAAGTTACCTCAGTCACACTAAAATTACAGATTTTTTCCAGCACGTCACACTTTTTGAAATAAATCATAACTCCGATTCTACCCGATGAAAAATTACGAGATTTTATAAGAATACAGTACACTCGATGATTTTAACTTGCCGCTAGTTTCATCTCAAAATGATTTTTAGAACTCAAGATATGAATTTTTAAAGTTATTATTTAGGAATTTCGAGTAGCAGTTTTTCTATAAATTTCAGTTTTCGAGCGACCATGTTTAATCGTAAAAACGAGCAGTGTAACGACACAAAAATTGAGTACCGAGACTACGATCACATATTAAACATATAAGGGAGCGCAAAGGTGTTTTAAAACACAAATTTCCAGTACAACAGAGTACTCGACGGCGTAGCCGAAAATCAGTCGGAAACAGTTTTGACGTTTCAACTTGACATATTTGAGCGTAAATTTTGGCAGCATAACAGTACAATTTCTGAAAACTAAAAATACGAGCATGGCGTATGCACTTCAATCAACATGTAGAAGTCCTAAGCTAGCAATTTCCATCACGTTTAAGCACTCAACAATCTCACCGAAAATTATATGAACACAGTTTCAAGTTCGGTGATTACCTACGTTATTTCCTTCACAAAACTAAACGTTAGACGATGGATGAAGCTCCTCCTTGCTGCTGGAATCAAGAAATTGCTCGATCAAAATGAATGGTTGGAGGGAAGTTTCCTTACTTGCTTGAAGATGATGGTGGCCGATGGATTTGGAGAAGAGAGTGAATTTTGAGAAAGTTGGATATGATTCTTGTTGGTTTATTTGCTTGCTCTTGGTTGATATATGAAGTTGAGATGGAGTGTAAATTTTGGCGGAGCTTGGCCATGTTTTGAAGAAGGGAATTAAAATGGTTGTGGGTGATACGTGCGTGTATATATAGATGGAGGAGAGGGGCGATCAAAATGAAGAAAAAAGGAAGGACTTGTGTGCAATTTTAAAATTTAATATCTAGATATTATTTATTTCACGGTGTTGTTATTACTCAGTATTATTACATCTTCGCACCTCCACATCTGTATTATAAAATCGTGGTTTCGCTAATTAAAATTCACGACTTTGTTAGAAATAATTGTTTAGAACTTTTAGCAATTAAATCGTCACGTTCTGAGACGAAAATTATTTATTTAATTATTTAATTAAAATTTTGATTTTTCTTAAACTTCTCAATAATTCCAATTTAGTTAGACGAAGAAGATTTTTCCGTCGTAGTATTTATTATTCGTTAAATTTCCGATTTTTATATCGAAATCCTAATTCGCTAAAATATTAAATTTTCTTTCTTTAAAATTTGAAATTAAAATATTATTATGACCAAACCTTAATTAAATGTTTCATTACAGTGCTAGGTGTGCTCTCGGTTCGAAGTGCTCGTCCATTCTCTGAAAAAATCAAAACCTTTGCAAATACATAGGCTCTAAAATCATTAGAAAAAATCTCAAATTAAATATTTATTTTATTAAACTCATTTCTTTTATTATTCATATTAAAACTGGGACGGGTTATTACATAGTAACTAATTAAACCAAAACTCAATTTATAGTAACTAATTAACTAATTAATTCCATAAATTTCGTACATGAATAATAATCAAAATTATGGTGAATAGTGGACCAATAGTATTATTCAATATTGGACTAGAATTATAGTAAGAGTTATTATTCAATATTATTCAATGAATTCAATTTATAGTTTTCCTATGCAATAGTAATTAAAATAATAGTTAAAATATTTTTAATTTAATTTTGTAATCAATAGTGAACCAGATATTTATATGAAATATATTTGATTGTATAATTCATGAAATTTACCAAATAATAAAAAAAATTATCAAATTATTTTAAACTGAAAGTTGACCAATCATGCTTGAATTGTGAATTTCATTACACGATTAATAAAAATAGTATTTGTACGCACTACACAAAAGTATCAGATATTGAAAGTCACGGAATAAAATAATGAATTTCATTAGAAAAATATTAATAGCGAAATAGTTTCAAAGATACAATGGTTGAAGCCTGAAGGGATCAACTTTCCTTACAATAAAAGTATATACAATCTAACATTAGATGAAACGAAAATTTATGAAACTTTAACAATAATCTTTGCATCAAATGGATATAAATATTATCTTGTCCTCATCTTCATAGTAGAAAAATATAATCTTCACGTATTCGTTTTCACATAATCGCATCCTGGTCTGTATGCAATATTCTCCATCTTTATTCAACCTGCAAAAGAAAAAAGAAAATTAAATAAGAATGATAATCTAGGTTGAATAAGAAATCAAAAAAATATTAATAGAATTAAGAAACATGTAGAAATAAAAATATTATGATAAAAATCTATAAATAACAACGATAAAATACATAATAAAAAAGAATAATAGTGAATGTAACAAGAACAAGAATAAAAAAACATAATGAATTCAATCAATTACCTGCAAATAAAAGATTTAAGAATGATATAAGAACAATCATACCGTACTGAGAGCAGATGAAGCAGACAAAATGAAGAGAAATCACAGGCACGTGAGATTAGACTGACAATAAAAAATGAATGAGAGAGGTCACAATTTATAGGAAATAGAAGACAAAATCAATGGCTGAGATTAAAACAACACTCCAAATGAATGAGATTAGAGAGATTTGAAATAGAAGAATATGGCTTTGCCACGTCATTGCCACATCATTTTATGACTTGACACATCATCTTATATAAGTTTTGCATTATAGAGATTATAGATATATTGTGCGTGTTCTATATTACGCATGAGCTGCTCATGATCTTGCATTATTTTATCTTAAATATTGGACTAATTATTATGCTTTTACCTATTTTGAGGTGGTAGAGTCCAATTATAATTTATAGGGATGCTGTTGATATTTAAATAATTAATGCAAATAAGTTGATGATTGGTAGCATCAATTTTTATTAATAAATAGAAATTAAAATAAACAAATAATTTTTGCTCTATACATACACACACGTCTAATAAATAAATATAAGGCCACCTGTGTTATGCTTGTTAAGGCCTGATAGATGATTTTATTCAGTTCAATCTTGTGTATGGTTTGATGGACTTAGGCCCATGATAAAAGGACAACTCGATACCAAAATTGAATATAATCAACTGATTGAGTGATAAATCGTCTACGTGATATTGTGGGTTTAGGGTTAGTGTGTAAATATAATATTATCCTCATATATTTTAACTTACAGACTAAAACACCCTTATACATACATCAACCATATTACTGAAATGCCACTATATATACACGACACTGGGCTAAATTACAGAATCTGCCACTATATTGCTCCTTCATGTTTGAGAGAAAATTCAGAGCAAAGAACAACGATCCAAGCCGAAAAATCGATTGAAAAGGTAAGAAATTAACAACTATGACCTTGTGCCTTTTCTTTTCTCTTGTTCTTTCCAACCACGTTTTATGAGAAAAGGCTTCCAGAAATTTTGGGATTTTTGAAATTAGGGCATTTTTTCTTTTCTTTTTCGCGCAATTTGATTCTTAAATTGTAGTTTTCCTGAATGTTTCCGTTAATTTTGAAATGTATGTGCCAACCAATTTTGAGATTTGAGCTTTCTGATGGATTAGGCTTCTTCAATTGCCATCTATTATTTTCAGGGCAGTTTAGACAAAAATTTTAATATTTTAACTTTTATAACTCAAATCAAACACCTAGAATTATATATCAATACAGTATTTTACAACTTAACCCATCAAACCAAACAAAATCATTTTTTCAAAATCTCAAGACATAGAACAATGAAATCCAGCCTAATCTTATCATCCCTATATATCCCATCTACTAAACCAAACGTGGCCTAATAGTATTAGTAATAGATATCAAGTTTTGTAATTAGAATATTAGTTTATGCCCTATATATAGTAGGACATAATGCATCAAAAGACCCCTAAACTATCAACTTTTATTTCGAAAGATCCCTAAACTATTTTTTATTTTAAAAAGTCCTCAAACTATATAAATTATGTTTCACGAGGTCCTTATTTAACAATCCGTTAGCAATTGTTTTTCAAACGCTGTTTTACGCGAGTGGTTGTGTGTTTAATAAGATAAGTAGGATTAAAATAGGCACATATATAGGTAAATATTTCTTTCTCAAAATTTATTAAATTTTTGTTTCGTGGAAACTAAACGGCGGCTGCAGATTTATAGGGCCGAAAATGCCCAACTCCACCCACTCCATCGCCGCCTTTTCCTCTGGCCACCGCTTCTTCTACTCCTACTCTTTCCCCTCTATGTGCGGCGACGACGATATATTAGTGTATTGAAAGCAATGACGACGCCGCTGATGTTCGATATGGACCTCGTGAAGGAACGATTGAGAATCGGCCAATTGAACTTGCAATTAGTCGTAATTTGATTCATCCTCTCTTTTCTATAATCTGAAATTAGTCATAATTAATTAATTATAAGGGTTTTTGAATAATTAATTAATTCAGCCACACAAAAACCATGTACAGGCATAAACACATATATATATGATTGTGTTCTTCTGCATCCTTTTGAATAATATTTCTAAATCTTTGACACATTTTTTTCTTTTTTCTTTTTTCTTTTTTCTTTTTCTCGTTCATCTTAAAGGAAACCTATCACGACTTACTGTGAGTTTCATGAAGCGCTGGAAACGTAAAATTGCGCCGAAAAAGAAGACGGGGAACATATATATGCACGACATCTTCTTTGAAAATTGGGAATTTTCTAATGGAAAATTACAATATAAAATGACATTTGAATATGAAATTATTAAAATAATACTAACATATTATTTGTTAACGGAATGTTAAGTTCAACTCGGCAACTTCTGTTAGTTTTCTTTTCTGGGGCCTCTCAAAACATGATTTACATAGTTTAAGTGTTCTTTATAACAAAAAATAGTTCAGGGGTCTTTCGAAACAAAAATTGATAATTTATGGGCCTTTTAATACATTATGTCTATATAGTAGAGCATGGTAACAGGCTACTAATATACATGTTATAAACGATGTATTCACGCAATATAAAAAGAGAATTGATAATGCTTTCAATCGCTTATCATGTTTAGTAATACTAATTTTTTGTCAGTCCATGCGTTGCACGAAAGTCATTAAATATTAACATATTTTATTAATTTATTGTTATATATATTTAGTATCACTTCAATTTATAGATTATAATTAATCTTTTAGATATTAATTGTCATATTAATTGATAATTTAATCATGAAATATATATATATATACACACATATATATATGTATATATATATTTTACTAAAACATATATTAGTTAAAATAAATTTTAATAATTATTGTCATCCCCAAAGTTTCAACTACAGGAGATCCAAAAATTTAGAGCCTCTCCGTTTACGACTTCACAATTTGGTTTTTGAAACGGCGCTTTATATGCATAAGTGATTCTCATTCTCTAATTTTTAATATAAAAAAATTAGATAGAATACATCAAACATAAAATAATAAACATACATGTAACAGTAATTATATTTTTTTTAAAAAATAAAAATAAAACAAAAACAACCATTTTTAAAAAAAAATAACATTCACCCTTTCAAATAAAAACAATGTAGATAAACAAAACAAAAAATCATAATATAATTTCATAGCATAGGAAACAATCAACGGAAACTGTCTGCATGTAAACTTGAAAGGTAACCTAGTATTAGAAGGAGTTAGTGACAATTTAGGTATCAATGTTAGTTCACCAGCGATGCTACTAGTAAGAACTTTAGCTTCGATTACTCTATCACTCAACCTAGTGATCACCAACCAACACATATAGAAAAAGAAATTATAGAGTTAATCTTAAAAGAAATGGTAAATATTACTAAAAAATAAATTTAATTAAAAAATAAAAAGTAGCATGGTCCCATTATATAATCCCCTTGAATGATCTATATTTCTCAACAACATAACAGGCGTTCCAACTTTGAGATTAAGTTCATGATCTGGCACACCAGAAAATTTCAAAGTGTTGAGGAACTCAGGAGTATGAACATCAGCTAGAGAATCACAATTGGAATCAGACCTGCAAAGACTATCAGATCTGATATACTTGTGAGACTCCTTTTGATTTAACCAAACCATGCAATCATTAATAGATTTAACAGCATCAAGTGTCGGGGCAAGGATAACTCTGTCCTGTAAAAATTTGTGATCGTACATCCTCCATTTAAAGTCAGGATAAATATAATCAACTATAGAAGCAATTGGATTATCACCACATTTCAACAAAATATCACCGATGATGATAACATCAGAACCATAATCAGTTCTTGTCCCTATACTTCCATCACCAACTGATTCAATCCATTCCGAAAATAATTTCATTTTGTTAATCCCTTGAATTGAATCGAATTCCATCAACCTCATGTTTCTTGTCAACATCAAAACAGTGCATGATTTCCACAAATCAGATGAATTGATAGTGGCATGTACAATTTCCTGTCTCCTTCCTTTTGGAATGACAGACAATATCTGTCGAAAATCTCCCCTAAAAATAATTGTCTTTCAACCAAATGGTATTTCAGAGCGTGATGGAGCATACAACTGCATGATATCTCTCAATGATGTGTCTAATGCTTCAATACAATGTCTGTGGATCATTTGAGTTTCATCCCATATTATGAGCTTGCACTTAATCAAAAGTTCAGCGAGTCAACACAAAACTTCTCTATTTTTTTAAAAAAAATCTCCCAATTGCATGTCAGTACCCATTGTTCACCGTCTTTGAAGCACCGACCATAGACTACTCTTTCAGTAGACGGTTTGAATGGACAACTTTTACGAAGTAAAATACCAAAGGCTTCGCCCCAACGCTGAGGTATACAATTAGACTACAAATACATGTACACAAAATTAAATCCAATAACTACTAATCTAGTGAACTTAATATTGGTTAAAATCTAAATATTATATTATAATGAGAAATATAATCATGTTAAATAATAAAACTGTTGGTCCCTGTGCAAACGAGTCTTACACGTGTATGGGGGGGAATACACGTGTTCAGTGTTTTTAAAACTTTTTCTTACTGAGGTCAGCTTGGGTCAGGTTGTCCTGATGATTTGGTCCTGAGAAGCACAAATCGCTCTCGAGTCAAAGTCTCATCGAGACAAAGGATCCCGAAATCGCTTTAAAAACCTCGAGATAATCCCAACCGAGTCCCGAGTTTTCAGAGATCCCGAGTTGCTTGGATCGAGATAACTAACTTATGAACCCTCAGAAGAGTAAGTTCAGTTTGGTAACTATCTGTTCTAGCTACTCAGATGTGCGGAATGGTTGGCCCTTAGTTTATACTCGTTTTAAGCTTTTGTTGAAAACCTTCCTTTAATGGAATAATGATTAGCCGCGTGATTCAATTTATATGCAACTTCAAAGGATTGATTCCAACCCAAATATCGCGAAAATATGCTTTCAAAACTTCGGTGATGCAACAGATAAATCAAGCAAAAATGAAAAGCAAAGAACACAACAATTTATAGTGGTTCGTAGACTCAAGCTCCTACGCCCACTCTCTCTCGATCTCTTCAGAGAAATTCACTAATCACTTCCTTGAGCTTTACGACTACCTCTCAGGTTTACCAACTCAACTCGGCCCCGAGTTTTTTACGACTACCTCTGTGGTTTACTTACTCAACCCGACCTTGAGCTTTTACTTTACCTCTGTGGTTTACTTACTCAACCCGACCTTGAGCTTTACGACTACCTCTGTAGTTTACTTATTCAACTCACACAAGCTTTGGACTACCACAAGTAGCTTACTAACTTCTTCTCTGAGCTTTTCGACTACCTCAATGTAGTTTACTCACTTTTACAACTCCAATCTCACCAACAATCACACTCAAACTACCTTCTAAAGGGTTTGGGGTTTCTTGGTTGGTTTCCAACTAGGATGAGATATCTTTTACAATAAAGAACAATGCAAAGGCTAGGATATCTCGACTAAGCTTTGAATATATCTTATCAAGCTAGGCTTAGTTTAATGAGCTCTCTTCAATATAAAGCACTTGGGAAATTCTGGGTTTTTCGAGTGCTTCAACTTTGCGATAATAAGTTTGAGCTCTTGAGTTGCTTACAAATTTCCCGTAAGCTTTCAATGTAGAAGGTCACAAGTATTTATAGGCATACACCAAGGTCACTCTTGAAAAACTATCAGTTGGAGAGATAGCTCCGAGAGTTTCCTCTTATGGTGTGTGAGAAACGGTTATATTTAGGGTTTGACACTCCCTAACACGTTTTAGGCAATAGCCTTTCATGTAGCCGGTCTTCACTTTTTGCAGTGTGGAACTTTGTACTTCTGACATCTTTTTTCAATGACACATCACAAATCGGTATGGTACAGTGTTGTCTTCCTCTTTTTTACTTTTGTCTCCAGTTAAAGGTAGACAACTTAACGGCTCTTTTGGTTACAATCTCTGAGTGATATAACCTTAACAACACTTTGTCTTAGTTCCTTTTGTCTGCATTTGAATGTCTTGGGCAATATCTATTTTCTTAAGGAATCGCGATCTTCTCAGTATTGCATCCTTCAGATAGATATGTTCAGTGCCTCGGAACATTCAGTTTATCTCGAAGCATTCAAGACATTCTTGACTCTTGATAATTCTTATGCGGCCTTCATTATTCTTGATCTTGATTCTTGATCTTACATGTACGTGTCTTGAGTCTTACGAGTCTTGAGGTCTTCTCGAGTCTTGAGTCTTCGAGTATTCGGGGTCTTCGAGTCTTGAGTCTTACGAGTCTTCTGGATGTCTTGACCGATATCTTTGAGTCTTCATCTTTGAAGTCTTGATTCCTCGATTTCATCTTGAGTCTTGAAACTTCCGGTTTCATATTGAAACTTCGGTTTCTTCAGAAACTTACTGAGTTCTAGAATCTTTAGATCCTAACCCCGATCTATATCTGCTTGACTATACATTTTGCAGATAACATCCTGAATACTCTAAAACTGAATCCTGACTCAACTATCAAGATTATTCTGAACATGTCATACCAGGAGTTTTGGGATCTAATCAAAATCATATCTTTATTAAATTCATCTCCCAACAATTTCCCCCTTTTTGATGATGCCAAAACATATCTTGTTACAAACATACTTAACCTATACTCAGGTTTCAGTTTTATCCTATTACAAGATTAGTTTTATTTTCAACAATTTCCCCCAAAAAATAATGAGACTCTTAACAATTAATCTCCCAATAATTTCCATACAGAGAATCTCATAGCAATTTCTTCAGTAATGAATCTCTCAAAGGATTCATCACCAAATACTTAATTTCTCAATCAATTAATCTCAGAGACAATCATCCAGGCATATCAAATTTAAAAGACATGTAAATAAGATAATGAGATATTATCTTTTGAGCATAAATGATAAGTTTTCATTGATGATAGGTAGACTGTTACAGGTTACAATGAATCTTATCTGAACAAAATCAAAAAGACAAAAAATATAAAAGATTACATAAATCTTATGAGTCTTCATCTTCTGAGTCTTCATTATGTTCTTCAGTTCAGCTCTTCAGTTCGGTTCTTCAGCTCTGCTCTTCCACCTCATCAGCAGGGACTTCTAGGTTGAACATTCTGTAATATCTCTTCTTCAGTGCATCTCTTTCTTTGATGATATCCGGACTGCTTCTGTCGAGACCTAATCGAAAGCAAAGATATCGAGATATTTCCGAGAAAATGACTTTCTCATTAACACAGCCATTCTCCAGCCTGGGAGGAGGGTACACATATGGACCAGGGGCGGTTATCTGCACATTTCCTTCATCCGCTAGATTTATCCATCCTTGGAGATATTTTGGATAGAAGGTCAGGAGATAATCAATGAAAGCCTCATTCGGATATGAGCTCTCCCCTCTCCATTCTCTGAGCACATCATAGTAGAACCAGAAGATTCTCTTGATTTCTTCCCACGCATCGTTGAGATGGACTGGCATCCATTTGTCAACGTGCGGCCATTTCTGTGCTTTTGTGCTCCCTCTCCTTTTGCTTGCGAACCTTTTGAACCCACTCCTTCTTTTCTGCTCTTCTTCAAATTTCTTTCTTCGATCCTTTGGTACACGAAATGAAGCGGCGGCTTTCTTCGCTTGTTCAATCTGGAGTGTTTTCAGAGTGCTTCTAGTGTTGAAGACTTTCTTCTTGGGCTCAGACTCAGAATCTTCAGTACCCAATATCAGCTTCCTCTGAACTGGCTCAGAAGCCTTTGCTCTTTTGCTCTCAGGCTCTTCTGTCACCACGACCTTCCTCTTGATGGGCATTTCAGCACCGGCCTGGCTTATTCCAATCCTTCCTCTACTACTCAGTTTCTCCATAGCAACTTCCTGCATTGTTTCCTCTGAAACCTGAGTGTAGACTGGCTTCTCCACCTCCTTGAAATTAAGCTTCTCAGTGGCTTCTATCTCCTTCATGGCTTCGGCAAGTATCTTCTTTTCAGCATTTTTAACAACCTTGCCCTTCAGAGTATGTTCCAAGAATTCCCTGAGATCAGCTCTAGGTCTTTCCCCCTTCTTGGAACCATACTCTGGCAGAAGCTTGAGAGTGTCTTTGGTCCATGTGATATTGCTCTTCTTGACGACTCCGCACCTCCCCTGCAATCTGATCTTGCTCCTCCTCGAGCAGCCTAAGGTGGTTCTTCGCCACAGAGAACTCTTCAGACAGATGTGCAAATTGGCTTGAGAGAGCTTCCTTGAACATATCTGTCATCTTGGCCATGAGCATTGAGCTCATTTCCTCAACAACGTTCTTCACTAGCAACTCATTCCTCTCAACCAACTTTGCTTCTAGAATTTGTGTCTGCTCCTGATGCTTTTGCTTCAGTTCTTCATTAAGTTCAGCCTTGACCCCCTCCATCTTGTTTTCTAGCTTTGCTTCCATGGAGGTCGGCTTTTTCATCATAGAGTTACGAGCGAAGACCAGCTTCCGAAGAAGTACTCAATCCTTCAATCTTCTGAGATTGGTTGGCCAAAACTTCCTCCATCTGAGCAATTTTGTTCAGAATTGGCTCAACCTTCTCCAATTTCTCCATCACCGGGGTGAGATCAATCTCAGGAGCATTCTTGATCTGGCCAGCCTCCTGAGTTGGTTGCTCATCCCGAGTCTCGGTCTGAACTTTGAGCTTCATTTGAGCGGGCTTCACCCCGAGCTTGGGTGTCCACTGAGCCTCGATCTGCGCATATCGGACATTCTGATTTAAAAGGTAGGAACTTGATGAAACTTTGGCATAATTATTAATTGTGCCAAAAGTTACTGAAGGCTAGCTTCGATCGAGGATGTTCAACAATGACTGACAAGATCGATTGAGTCTTTCTCCTTCTGAGATTGACTCTCATCATCCCCTTGTTGGTCCCCATCCTGAGATTTGTCAATGGAGCTCGGGGCACCAACTTCAAAGATTCTCTCGGCACCTTCCTCTTCACAAGCTCATCAAAATCCGAGATTTTCATCCCGAGCTTGGTTTTTCTGAACCTTGAGAATTCAGTGAGAAAAGTTGTCTCCTCGTTCCACCAGTCTTCCCCTCTGAATGAAGCAATGTTAAGCATCTCTGGAAGAGTCTGGTTGAGGATGTAGACCGTTGACCTCAATCTAAAGAAGATGTCTTGGAGGTCAGGGAATGAGCTCACTTCGGTAGCGGTCAAGAATGAACTGTTCCCCCTTTCCGCCATTCGATCTCTTCAAACCTCCTTTCTTGAGCATCGGGCTCTCGTGTTCAATGGAAGGGTCAATCAACAACTCACTCGGGAGCTCTTCAAAGTTCATCTCGGCTCCCGAGGCTCGGCTTTCAAAGAGGTTTGGACAGCACTCCCTCGGTCCGATATGACTTGGTTACGAGGTCCGAGCGCCTCCTCTCGGGGAATATCTGCTTGCTCTGAGAACTGAGTGGGCATATCCTCAGCAGGAATCTGAGCATCTTCTGCGGTCTGAGCCGGCATATCCTCAGAGGGAATCTGAACTTTCTCTGAGGTATGAGGTCCTTGGAAAATTTCCTGAGAAAATTTGTCTAAGCTTAGTGAAGTCTCAAGAACCTCAGAGAAGACTTGCTCCTCAGTTTGATCCTGTGCCTTTGAGATAGTCTGAGCCAATACATGTAATGGCGATTTCTGAGCAGTTTGGCTCTCAGGCTGAATCTCCTCAGTCTCACTTTCCTCATCTTCATCAGTGAGAACCACCATCCTTTTGCGTTTTGGAGCAAGGGTTTTACCTTCTTCAATTTCTCACCTGCTTTCCTTCTTGGCTTCCAACAACACCTTCCCCCTGGCTTGTTGGGTTTCCTTTTCAGCAGCCGCAATCGGTGATTCCACTTTCTTCTCTTTCTTTCCCTTGAAAGTCCTCTTCGCAGCAATGGGCTTGAACATCACTTTGGACTTAGGGAATGGAGTAGAGTTGGCAAAGATATCCTCCTCCTTATGGCACATCTCCAGAATGAATGCAATTTTGGTGGCGTGGAGGATTCTGCCTTTGATAGATATTGCCCCATCATCCTCCCTTTTTATGACCTTGGCTTGCTCAATCACCACCTTGATCAGATATTTCAGCCAGTTGAAATCCTTGGTGGGTGAGTCCTCAATAGCCGCCATCAGTTGGAGTTTGGGAGTGTTGATCTGCTCGAAGCTTCCAGATCGACTCATGATGCACTTTCCCACAATATCTATCAACACTCTGTATTTCGGCTGTAGATGCCGTTTGTGCAGAGTTACCTCAAACTTAACAGGTTTCTCGGCAACCTTGTCAAGATACTCCTACTCCCATCCCAACATATACAATGAGGGATCATCTCCCCTATTGCACAACTCAAATACATCGTTCAGATTCTTAGGGACTATATAGAGCTCTCGAACAAAATCTACATATTTCATTGATTGTTCGAGATGCAAAACAGAAATCTTAGATTCTATACAATCTTCCTCATCGATTTCCATATTTGCAACAAACTCTATTACCTCACGAGTATACTCCGCCTCTGGTAGATTTGCGATGAGGTTCGTCAGTTTCGCCAATCTGATTAAGTGGAGCGCTTCTTCTTCGTGCTTGGCATTTGACGTGCTCTCCAGAGACACCACGTATTCGTACCATGGCTTATTCGTCTCGGCTAATCTCTCGAAAATGGTAGGGGCCATTTGAGATTTTGAAGATTTGAAGATTTAGGGTTTGGGTTTTCTGGGCAAAGGGATTTTCTTGCAGAGGATTTTGGGAACGAAGGGTTTGATAAAGTTTTAGCTTGAATGGCTTCAAGGGATTAAATAGCTTCGAGATCGTGGGAAGTCGTACCGGTTAGGTGAAAAGCAATGGTTAAGATTAATCCACGATTAATCGGGTATGCGAAAGGTCGATCCCCGAAAAGTAAGCCGCCATTTTAACTTCATTGGTGATTAAATGTAACAGAGCATTTAATGACTGTTGGCCTTCTTCGTAATTTCAAAGATCCCGCCCAAAAACATTCCTCAGGTGTTTTGTATTTATTGCGAATGATTACTGAGTTTCACTTAAGCAATAAATGAGTCCCATGAGTCATTACTTCTTCAGACTAATTTCCCTCTATCAGTCTTACTGAGTATTGACCTTGATAAAATGTCGAGATGATCTTTTAAATTGAATGGGTTCAAGATACTCTTCGAGTCTTGACCTTGATGAATCTGAGTTTCACGAGACTCGATTCAAGATTTCCATTTTATCCCGAAGTTTCTCGGAGAATTACGAGAGAACTTCATGCATCCGAAAACCTTCAATTTTTTTTCGATTTTACTCTATACACCGATCCAACATCCCTAATTCAATCGATAGTTCCCGAAATCTTGATTCAGCCAAAGGTTTAGTCAAGATATCAGCTCTCTGCTTATCAGTATGAATTTTCTCCATCCTTATGTCCTTTTTCTCGACATGATCTCTGATGAAGTGATGTCTGATATCCACATGCTTGCATCTGGTGTGCAATACCGAATTTTGTGAAATAGCAATGGCACTATTATTGTCACAAAATATTGGTACTTCATTAGCTACAACTTTATAATCCCTTAATTGTTGTTTGAGCCAAAGAATCACATGCACGCAGACTTCCCCGCAGCCCATGTATTCACTTTTCAATCTTGGTTGCTCTTGAGGTCCTGCTTTTTGAAAACCAAGATATCACCATTACTTCCAAGAAATTGACAAGTTCCTCAGTAGTGGACTTCACATCCAATCTGCAACCTCCATAATCGACATCCGAGTAACCAAGCAATTCAAGGTTATCATCACCGGATACCATAATCCTATATTCATCGTGCCCTTAAGATACTTCAAGATCTTTTTTGGCGACCTCCATGTGACTAGCCTTAGGATTAGCTTGGTATCTTGCACATATCCCAACAACAAATGTTATATCCGGCCTACTTGCTGTGAGATAGAGCAATGATCCAATGATTCCTCTATAATCAGTATGACTTACTGATTTGCCTTCAGAATCAGGATCCATTTGTAGTTAGTATTCATAGGAATTCTAAGCGCATTGCAATTCGTACACCATATTTGGCAATCGGATCTCCGGTGTACTTTGCACGGTTGATGAAGATTCCTTCCTTTGATTGTTTCACTTGAAGACCTAGAAAGAAATTCATCTCCCCATCATAGACATCTCAAATTTTCCTTTCATCGATTGTAAAAACTTTTCACACAACCCGATGATTTGGGGATCCAAAATGATATCATCAACATATATCCTGAACCAAGAAGATATCTTCCCCATCTTCTATCCCGAACGAGTTCTATCAACAGCCTTTGACAAAAACCATGGTCAAGAAGAAAACGAGAAAGAGTATCATACCATGCTCGGGTGCTTGTTTGAGACCATACAAGGCTTTTTTCCGAGCACTCAGAACTTGGTCATTCTTTTTGAAACCGGGGAGGTTGTTCTACATAAACCTCTTCTTTAAGCACACCGCTTCGAAAATGCACTTTTCACATCCATTTGATAGATCGTGAACTTCATGTGGGCGCAAAGATATGCAAGAAACAATCGATGGCTTCTAGTCTTTGCAACAAAAGTGCAAAGGTTTCATCATAATCCAAGCCTTCTTCTTGGGAATAACCTTGTGCAACTAGCATTGCCTTGTTTCTTACAATATTGTTGTTTTCATCTCTTTTATTCTTAAAACCCACTTGGTTCCAATGACATTGTGCCTTTCGAGTCTATCTACTAGCTCTCATACTTCATTTCTTGAGAATTGATTCAAATTTCATCTTGCATAGCAAGAATCCAATGAGAATCTTGTAGAGCTTCACCAATCTCAAAGAAGCTCTTTCTCCGATAGGAAGCGGCAGAATAGTGCACTCTCACCATGGAACCTTCTTGTTTTGACACCTTCAGTTAGATCACCCACAATCGACTTGTAGGATGACTATCTAACCATCTTCTTCTAGATGTTCCCCTTCAACAAAGATCCTCAACATTTGAAATGTTAGGTTCGATTAATTCAAGAAACTTCGTGGAACAACAGAAAGGAGAAAGGGAATCATCTTCCTCGGGGAAATTCTATTCGAGAACATTGTTAGAGACATTTGTTCCCCTTTGGTTGATAGATTCGAATTTGCCTCACCGTGACCACATCTTCATTGGCATCACATACCGAGTCCGAATCGGTGTCTGCTCGGATTGGTCACCTTTGGTGTGTTGGCTTTCTGAGTCTCACCATCCCGAGTTTCATCCCTCGAACTTCTTTATCTCGAGTCCGAGTCACTCCAATCATAGAATGTGACTGACTTCTTCTTTTCAGGTTCAGTGGATGATTTGTCATTCTTTTTCAGGCTTAATCTGGTGATCCTCTTGGTCAGTTCTTCTGCATCATGTTCCTGTTTCTTCTGAACACAAGTAGATTCATCAAAAACAACATGAGGTGTTTCCTCCACAATAAGAGTCCTACAGTTGTAAACTCTGAAAGCTTTACTGACTTCAGAATATCCTAAGAATATTCCTTCATCAGCTTTACTATCAAATGTTTTCAACTGATCTTTACCATTATTGTGTATGAAACCAAACACATGAAAGAAAGAAACAAGAGGCTTCCTTTCATTCCACAGCTCATAGGGTGTTTTGCCTTTACTCTTGGTCAGCATGGATCTGTTTTGAGAATAGCATGCAAAGGTTGACAACTTTCAAATTTCAAAAATTTTAGGAATATCGACCTCGGTATCATTGTTCTTACAGCTTCTTTCAGAGTCCTGTTCCTTCTTTCAGCAACACCATTTTTTTTAGGGGTCCTTGCAACTGATGTTTCATGAGTAATTCCATTTGCTGCACAATAATCAGATATGATATGATTTATAAATTAAGTTCCCTTGTCAGATCTGATTTTGACCACACTCAGATTTTTCTCAATCTTGAAGTCTTTTCGATGAATCGGCGACTTTATCTGAGTCTCTTTCTTACTGAGTAAGAATATGACCCAAGTATATCTTGAGTAGTCATCAACTACTACTAGTGTGTATTTCTTGGCATTAGTGCTCACTGGTGTTATAGGACCAAAAAGATCCATATGCAGTAACTGAAGTATTCTTTCAGTAGAAACATCTACTTTGCTTTTAAATGATGCTCTAATTTGTTTTCCTTTTTGGCACGCATCACAAATATGTTCCTTACTGAACACTTCATTAGGCAACCCTCTCACAAGAGCTAATCTTGCAAGCTTATTCATAGTTTTGAAATTCAGGTGATTCATTCTTTTATGCCATAACCAACTGGTATCTGTGGAACTTTTAGCAACCAAACATGTATCTTTAGGAGTTGAACTCCAATCAGCAAGATACACATTTCCATTTCTAGTACCAGTCAGTAATACTTTCTGTGATGTATCATCTTTCACATAACATAAGTTCTTAGAGAACTCAACATTAAAACCTTTATCACAGAATTGGCTTATTGAAAGAAAGTTATGCTTCAATCCAGATACATATGAAACACCATGGATATGAACTGAGTCGATTTCCAAAGTTCCATATCCTTCAGTCTGTCCCTTGGAGTTATATCCAAAAGTGATCTGAGGGCCTCTTTGTTCAACATAGTCCCTGAGTATCTTCTTGAATCCTGTCATATGTCTTGAGCATCCACTGTCAAGATACCATACATCAGGGGTTTTTTCATCTCTGCTCATCAGTGCTATGTGATCTTTAATCAGCTCAGTGCCCTTGTTTTCCTCTTGAAAAATAGATCAATTTTTAGGTACCCAATTTGTGTAGGGTCCTACAAGGTTAGCTGTACCTTTCGGGAATCCAAATCTGCCTGACAACTCTAATCACTTTAGAGTGGCTGATCTGTCTTCCTGTGTATGAGTGCTAGCCTTAGCATGAACATGGGCTTTTGAATTTTTCTTTGGTTCAGGCCCTTTTGTTCATTTGCTTTGGCTTCTGTGCAGCTGGTCTGAATCTTTGTTGACTCGGGTTCAGATAACCTTTACCCTTAGGCAAGTGGGGTTCAGGTTGCCTGTACTTAAATTTGGGTCTTTCAGTATACGGAGGACTTGGTCTCTTCAGTTGAGAATGTCTCTGCTGAGTGTTTCTCTTCTGAAGATTCCTCTGATGGTTCAGTGTAGATCCTTTCAGGTTTGCATTCTTACCCTGAGGCTTCGAAGTACTTGCCTGAAATTTTCCAACTGAGTGCTCAGGTTTTCTAGCCTTCACCTGAGGTTTGGGCTTTCTTACCTGATCATTCAGTTTTACTGAAACCATAGGTCCTTTTCCCTTGTCTACAACCTTGGGCATTTCTTCAGTTTGAAGTGTAGGTGCCACTGGTTTTACAAATATTGTCTTCTTGCTACTTGATTCAGCATTCAGATGACCTTGTGAGGTTTCCCTGAATGTATCCCAATCCGCATTTTATAGTGGCGGATCTCTGGTAACTCAATTTCATCTATTACTTTAGATGCGAGATTCAATAGAGTTAGCTTCTTCATACACTATCCTCACATTCAGTAGAGTTTCATGCTTCTCGGAGAGGTCATTGAACTTAGTTACGATCACCGAATCTCTACAATCAGATTTCTCTAGCTTTTTCGTTAGGTCACTATCAACTTCTCTTTCTCGAGAGTTGTACTTTCGTAACATCCAGTTCATCAAGAGCTCCCATTAATTGAGAAGTGATTTCATATTGCTAGAGTCTTTCCATTTTAGATTTTTAAATTTTCGGTTCCTTATTCTCGCTCTTGAGTTTCATTTAGCGAGTTCTTGTAAAACAAAGATAGTCCTTCATTAGACTCTCAAAAGAATCCATCGAGTCAAAATGATCACTTTCTGAGTTGAACTTGACAACTCTTGTGCTAGTGTAGGAGCAACAACAGAGAAAGAAGAGTTTACCTCCTCAATGGCCATCGATGATGTCATCACTTTCACCGTCGAGAATATTTCATCCGAAGAGCTAGATCCTTCCTCGTAATGTTCTTCTTCTCGCAACCATGGCCTTTTTGCTAGAGAGAACTTCTTGTCTCTTTTAGCTTGCCTTTCTCTTCTCTCCTTAGCACTCGATATGGACAATCATACTTTGAAGTGACCTTTCTTTTAGCAATTATAGATCTGTTGGCATCATCATCCCGATCACTTTCTTCTTTGGACTTGGAGTCCTTCCTTTTGGATGAAGATCCCTCGACTTTTCAGTCCTTCTTCTTATCGGTTGATCCGTCCTCGGGTTTCTTCCGTACACTGTGATTCCCGTAATAGTTTTTGTATTTTCCATATCGACTATTAAGTCTTTCAAACCTCCTTGCCATCGCTCTTAGCTTATCCTCAAGCTCATCCCGATTTTTAGCAAGGGAGTTCTCGAACTCTCTAGTTTTACGGGTTTTTATCTTTGGCTTTAAAAGCCACATTTTTACTAGATGATGAATCATCTTTCTTTTGTCGACCTTTTTGGATTTCTTATCAATTACAAACTCATAGGCCTTCAGCTCAGAGAAGACTTGTTGATATGACATTGAATTAATGTTTTTGGTGTTTTCAATCACCACTGCATGTATATCCAATTTCTTAGAAAGACCTCTAAGAATTTTCAATGCAACTTCTCTCTGTGGATATTTCTTACCAAGTGCATTTAGATCATTCATAATACTAGTGAATCTGACTTCCAATTTGTCAATAGATTCACCTTCTTCCATTTCAACACTATCAAACTTTCCAATTGCAACTGAAAGTTTGTTTTCCTTGATATGATCTGTGCCTTGGCACATTACAACTAGTGTATCCCAAATTTCTTTTGCAGTATTACACTGAGATATCATTCCCATCACACCATCATCAATTGTACTATATAGTGTGTCTTTAGCAATATAGTCTAGATTGACTAACTTCCTCTCCTTAGGAGTCAGTTGGTCATCAGACTTAGGAAATTCTGCTCTAGGATCGTTTCTCTCATTTTCTGTTCCTCTGGGATTCACCACAGTAAATTGGAATGGCCCTTCAGAGACCACTCTCCACATTCACTCATGTTTAGAATACAGGTGTGCCTGCATTCTCAATCTCCATAAATCATAGTTCTCCACTGAGAACATGGGAAGTTTCTTAGAAGACATTTTATCTGAGTCTTTTAAGAATTCAGCAAATAAGATCAGTTCAGATAGACCACAAGTATTTTAGTAAAATAAAACTTTGGTCAACAAAGCAGGTGGTCAAGTTGAACCACTGCTCTGATACCACTTGTTGGTCCCGGTGCAAACGAGTCTTACACGTGTATGGGGGGGAATACACGTGTTCGATTAGCTTTTAAAACTTTTTTCTTCGAGGTCACTTTTCGTTGTTGTCCGATGATTTGGTCCTGAGAAGCACAGATGCTCTGAGTCAAAAGTCTTATGAGACAGTGATCCCGAGGCGCTTTCCAAAACCTTAGATAATCCCAAACGAAGTCTGAGTTGCTTGGATCAGATAACTAACTTACTGAACCCTCAGAAGAGTAAGTTCAGTTTGGTAACTATCTGTTCTAGCTACTCAGATGTGCGGAATGGTTGGCCCTTAGTTTATACTCGTTTTAAGCTTTTGCTGAAAACCTTCCTTTAATGGAATAGTGATTAGGCTGTGATTTAATTTATATGCAACTTCAGTGGATTGATTCCAACTGAAATATCAGTGAAAATATGCTTTCAAAACTCAGTGATGCAACAGATAAATCAAGCAAAAAAGAAAGCAAAGAACACAACAATTTATAGTGGTTCAGAGACTCAAGCTCCTACGTCCACTCTCTCTGATCTCTTCAAAGAAATTCACTAATCACTTCCTTGAGCTTTCTGACTACCTATGTAGTTTACTAACTCAACTCGGCTTGAGTTTTCTGACTACCTCTGTAGTTTACTTACTCAACCCGACCTTGAGCTTTCTGACTACCTCTGTAGTTTACTTACTCAACCCGACCTTGAGCTTTCTGACTACCTCTGTAGTTTACTTACTCAACTCACACAAGCTTTCAGACTACCACAAGTAGCTTACTAACTTCTTCTCTAGAGCTTTCTGACTACCTCAATGTAGTTTACTCACTCTTTACAACTCCAATCTCACCAACAATCACACTCAAACTACCTTCTAAAGGGTTTGGGGTTTCTTGGTTGGTTTCCAACTAGGATGAGATATCCTTTACAATAAAGAACAATGCAAAGGCTAGGATATCTCGACTAAGCTTTGAATATATCTTATCAAGCTAGGCTTAGTTTAATGAGCTCTCTTCAATATAAAGCACTTGGGAAATTCTGGGTTTTTTAGTGCTTCAACTTTGCGATAATAAGTTTGAGCTCTTGAGTTGCTTACAAATTTCCCGTAACCTTTCAATGTAGAAGGTCACAAGTATTTATAGGCATACACCAAGGTCACTCTTGAAAAACTATCGATTGGAGATATAGCTCAAGAGTTTCCTCTTATGGTGTGTGAGAAACGGCTATATTTAGGGTTTGACACTCCCTAACACGTTTTTAGGCAATAGCCTTTCATGTAGCCGGTCTTCACTTTTTGCGATCCGAACTTTGTACTTGACATCTTTTTTCAATATATCATCATTTATTAGTGTCGGTGGGTACGATCTTTGTCTTCCTCTTTTTTGACTTTTGTCTCCAGTTAAAGGTAGACAACTCAACGGCTCTTTTGGTTACAATCTCTGAGTGATATAACCTTAACAACACTTTGTCTTAGTTCCTTTTGTCTGCATTTGAATGTCTTGGGCAATATCTATTTTCTTAAGGAATCGCGATCTTCTCAGTATTGCATCCTTTAGATAGATATGTTCAGTGCCTCGGAACATTCAAGTTTATACTGAGCATTCAATACATTCTTGACTCTTGATAATTCTTCGTGCCTTCAATATTCTTGATCTTGATTCTTGATCTTACATCTTACGTGTCTTGAGTCTTGAGTCTTGAGGTCTTCGAGTCTTAAGAGTCTTCTCGAGTCTTCCGAGTCTTGAGGTCTTCGAGTCTTGAGTCTTCGAGTCTTCTGAGATGTATTGGTGATATCTTGAGTCTTCATCTTTGAGTCTTGATTCCTCGGTTTCATCTTGAGTCTTGAAACTTCAGTTTCATCTTTGAAAACCGGTTTCTTCATAAACTTACTGAGTTCTTCAGAATCTTCAGATCCTAACCTGATCTATATCTGCTGACTATACATTTTGCAGATAACATCCTGAATACTCTAAAACTGAATCCTGACTCAACTATCAAGATTATTCTAAACATGTCATACTCAGGAGTTTTGGGATCTAATCAAAATCATATCTTTATTAAATTCATCTCCCAACAAAAACTTACTATTTTTCTTTCAAAGACAGCAAAAAATTCGGGCACATAATTAACACTTGGGAAAAAGGCTACAATATCATTAAGAATTTCAAGTTAAAAAACATTCTTGTAAATATATATGTTGGGAAATTTATAGTTTTGATGAAAGTTCCAAAAACACATGTAATAGGACCAGTCAGACCTGTTAGCTGACTGATGTTTACATTACTGCTATAGGAAACCAGTTGATAATGATTGTATAGAAAAACTGATGTAATAGATAGGTCACATATTGAGGGGGAACTCAATATGTAAAGGTCAGATCTGAAGAATCAGAAGAAAGTTCGATATCCCGACAGGCGAATCGCTAAACCGAGCGGAAGATCGATCGAATCGATCTTGTCGATAACTCAAATGGAAGTCATGAAGCTCAAACCTCGAATACTAGAAGATCGATGACTTCCGGAAGATAAGACCGAAGACCTACATCACCGAGTCGGTCGGTTGAAGCTAAGTCAACAGCGCCAAAGACTCCATCGTAGACCGATCGATTCAGATCGATCGGTCACCATAAGATGAAAAATCGATGTTTCATCTTATCATACGTCTGCGATCTAAACAAGAAGAATGCCAACCTTAGTTGGAGGAACAACACCGCAAAAGCAAGTCTTCCATCCAATAAGGAAGAGACACGTATGAACAGAAATATATCATGGATTCGATGTTGCTCTCAAACGGCTATAAAATACACATTCACGCTTTTCGCCATGCCGCTCCTAAAGACGCCACATCAAGCCCAAGCAAGTTCATTTAAAATAGCCGAGATTCAAATTGCTCTCCAACGGCTCTTTGATCTCAAGGTCTATAAATATGGGATCACACTTCAGAGTGAAATACTTAAAATGCTTGGACAAACAAAATAATCAAGAAGCTCAAACTATAGTCGATTTCATACGAAGAACACAACAACAAGCTTATTTTATATTGTGTTCATCCCATAAGTTCTTAGCAAGAAATCTTTTCATCTAGCTATCGTGCTACTTGTACATGCAAGGAAAGATTTCATAGTTGAACCTCAACAATCTTACCCAAACCCCCAAGTTAGGATAAGTTGTTTAGCAAGATTTCATCTAGGGTTTCTAAAGATCGATTTAAGGATCGGTTGAGTGAGAACTCTTAAAACATCCTGTTGGTGTCTTGTGTTGGACTAACACACTAAACTAAGTCCATCGGTTAAGTCGGTTAAGTCGGTTAAGTTGGTGCCCTTGTGAAAGGGAAGAGTGGACGTAGGACCGGGTTTGTCCGAACCACTATAAATCTTGTGTGCCTTTATGCTTTGATTAACCGCTTTGCTCACATCGCATAATCTTAAAGCGCATACATATTCTAAGTTAAGATCGATATAGCACCAAGCTTCGATCCGATCGGACCTGATATTTACGTCATCCGATTAAAAAAAAAAAAACTTGAATCGATTTATACAAACCGGTTTTTTCACACGGTAAAACTTAAAGCTTCCGCACACATCGCTTAATCTGATAGTTACCGAACCGACCGCTTTATGCGTTGAGAAGTTGGTTATCGACCAAACCGATTCACTTTGCACTCGATCAAAGCATATCCGCCGCACACCGATCCGCACGACGAAAAGTTTTTTTAGAAGTCTATTCACCCCTACCCTCTAGACTTCGCCTTCACATAACCCGCTTCGGGACCTACAAGTGGTATCGAGCGGTTGGTTCTTCCGACCAATCGACTCGTGTCATTGTGGTCAATCAAGTGATCTTGAAAACCGTTTTTAAAAAAAAACTCATTCATTTTCCAAAATCACTCAAAGATGGATAACACGTCCCAGATGTATCATGATCTGCGAAGTTCTCAATCGATGAGTATGCAGATTGGGCCATATATATGTCCAACCATCTAGGCTCGATCGAAGGGCGAATGATGGAAGTCATCGAGAGAGGACCCATCATCATTTACTACGACAATCCTGCGGTGGAGGAGATCCGGACTTTCCCTACGGAAGTCTTGTATGCGAAAAAGCCCAAATTTCGATGGACACGAAAGAAAGAAAATCGCATACTCGACACCATTGCAAGACATATCATCATGAAGACAATGGATAAGGTCACCAAAGAAAAGATTAAGTATCTCAAATCTGCGAAAGCAATGTGGGATACTCCGCCGAGATCTGCGAGGGAAATGAATGATAAAAAGACAAATTGCTTCAAGTTCTACCCGGTGAAGTTCGAGAAACCAAGATGTCTTTGCCCAACGAAACCATCAACGAACTCGATGGAAGAATTACAATGTCTATAAACAAGCTTCGAGAACTTGGTAGAGATGTCCGATAAAGATATCAACTATAAGATCCTAAGGTCTCTCACCAAGAAGTGGGACATGAAGGTCACGGTAATCAAAGATTGCCGTGACATTTCAAGAATGAAACCTAGTAGCTTGTTCTTGAGTCTTAAAGCTCACGAGTTCGACCTGATTGAAAGAGGTCAAGTTCGATGAAGACGAGGTCCCCGGCCGAAACCTCGACTTCAAAATCGATTGCTTTCAAGGCAACCATGAGCGAACAAAGGCCAATGAACCCATTGAAACATATTAAGTCGAGGTAATGTATCGCGTTGCTTACCGCGGGGAAGCTTGAGAAGTCGATATACAACTTGGTAAGTATCAAGATTTTATAAGGACTATCAACATAGCCGAGGATTTAGATAGGAGATCGACAATAGATCTCCGAAGAACCGAATCGATGATCGGAGGGATCACAGAGATGAAAGGGAAAGAGATAGTCGACGGCGAAGGAAGGAAGAGATAACCAATCGATAGAAGAAACTCGGACTACTATCGAAAAGGAAATCACCGATAGGTCATACAGACGAGTGATTCACCCGAAGGAAAGGAACGTGGATCAAGGAGCGTGCTTCAATCGTGAGAAGCCAGTCACTATAAAGACAGATCGCCTGCACTGGACGCCGAGAGAGGGAAGAGAAGAGGAACAAAAGAGAGCAACGCTATAGAGACAAAGAGCCATGGTTGCCGATCACGCCGTGAATTGACGATTCCTATCTACCCTCCGAGGACTCCGGATACTCCTTCAGAGAAGACTTCGCTCGACAAGAAGGCTGCCGACTTCTATGAAAATGAAGATCCGATATTCTCGCCGACGATGATGAACTCTCGCGATGGCCAGGAGGACCAAATCGAGGTAACCTCCAAACCCCCTTCGCTTCGCTTCTACACCAAGCTATCATTAGCACACCCGCCGGGAGATTGACTCGCAGCCTCTACTCGTGAGCAATTGCTTGAAGATCTCTCCAATGCAAGAGAAACTTATGCTATTGTGGAAGCCGAGAATGATAAGTCGAGGACTAGAAATAATCGACCTTGTCAAGAAAATGATCTCGAAAAAGCCTCCAACTTAGATCACCAAATCGCCGTAAGGTAACGAGGAATTTAAAATTCTCGGTTAAAGCTTCGATCAGAAAAGCATCAAAGATCGATGGAAATTAACAGACAAAGAAGTCGATGACTTCAAAATCTTGCAAGCAAAATTCGATGAGCTATTCCGAATGCATGAAAGTCCCAAAATCCTCGAGGATAATGTCTGCGAAGAAAATAGATGTTTTTTTCAAAATCATCTCAAACCGCTAAAGACATGAACGCCTATTTTCGAGTAAAGATTGATAAGGAGGACTTGGCTATGAGAAAACCCTCCACATCCTCAAAAGCCCCGATCGATTCATCTCGAAAGGTGTAATCGGGCAAATTTAAAAAAAGATACACCAAAAGCTAAACTTGTATCTAATAGGGTAAGAGACCGGTCGGTCAGGTAAAGCAAGTGCCTAACCGAAAAAAGAATGAAATGGACCCCAACCGGTAAAGCATCGGTAGGAATCAATGGAAGAACCCGGTTCTTACGAAGAGACCTCAACCTCGATCAACAGATCGAGAATCGGAAAAGACAACCAACCTACAAAAGGGAAGTCTAATCGAGACCCGTCAAGGTCACCGCCTAATAATCATGCTTCGTAAATCTGCGAAAACCATCTATGCGAAAAGGATATGAATCTTTTGATGGTAGCGATCGTACCTACCCCTATAGTCGAAATTTAGGGCTATCGCACTGAACCACAATTGGATAAAAAAGAAGACAAACCTAAAAGTTAAATCATAAGTCTTCTAAGTCATCCAAGGTTCACACAAGTAATCATACAAATCAGAAAGCATATAAGGATAAGTATGATTATGTTGACAGGTATGGGAGACAAATCAGGCCTTCTGATCTGACTGATCACAATAGAAGTGCTCTGTTTGTATGGATCCCCAAATCCAAACCTAACCCCTCAGGACCCAATCCGAAAGGGGTACCTAAAACCTGATCTGATTGCAGGTTCGCGTGGGTCTGCCAACAAAGGAGGTGTGCAAGCAACTATCTTGGTACATCGATAGTGGATGCTCAAGGCACATGACTGGAAGCAAACATCTCCTCAGTTCCTACATAGAACGAAAAGGCCCTGCGTGTACTCTTTCGGTGATGATAACCTTGGTTATACCAAAGGGTTCGAACCTTAGAGAATGATGATGTACAAGTAACTCGAGTCTCGTATGTCGAAGGTCCGAAGCACAACCTATTATCGGTTTCACAATTCTGCGACAACGGATTCAGTGTTGAGTTCTCGACTGATCAATGCACTATCAAGAATCGAGTCACTCAACAGATTTTTTCTAACCGGTTCAAGAAAAGGGACGATCTACACGGTGATTGGAACAGTTGTCCAAGAAATGCGTGTGTTGATTGTTAAGAGTTCCAAAAGTAGCGATTGGCTCGCACAAAAAGAATGAGCCATCCGAACTTTAAAACTCTTAATAAGATAGCAAGGATGTCTCTAGTGGAAGGACTTCCGAATGAAGTGTTCTCGAAGGATCGGGCGTGTCTTGCATGTCGGAAGGAAAACAGTCAAAGCTTCATTCAAAGGAATTTCCGGACCAAAGATCCAAAGAGAATCTTCGGTAAATTCTTCATATGGATCTGTTTGGACCCGATTACACCAATCGATCTCAATCAACGGACGAAATACACTCTGTAATCGTGGATGACTATTCCAAGTTTACGGGTTATATTCTTACATAAGAAGAATGAGACGACAACCAAGATACCCGAGTTTGCTAAGAAGATTACAAAATGAGAAGGGTGTCAACAGTAGTAAAAATCGGATCGATAAAGGTACGAAATTTCGAACTCTTTTTATTACCGATTTTTTGCTCTAAGTTTGGTATCTGACAAAGATGAACATCAAATTGCGAGGACGCCACAATGTAATGGAGTAAATTTGAACGGAGAAAAGAACTCTCAAAGAAGTTCGCCGAACAATGTTAAATTTGAACATGCGATACCAAACCGTTTTCAAGGTATAATCAACACCGCATGCCATACGCAGTAAGCAGATGTCTCCCGACTAAGGCTCACTACAAAACACCCTATGAACTATGGAAGGGGCGTAAAAACCTCGTGTTTCTTACTTCCATATTTTTTTTTTTGGGTGCAAGTGTTTCATACACAACAATGGGAAAAGTCGGGTTGAAGACTTTTGAGGCCAAGTCTGATGAGGGTATATTTCTAGGGTATTCCTCATCTAGCAAAGCTTTCAGGGTCTACAACAAACGAACCCTAGTTGTGGAAGAAACACCCCATGTAGCCTTTGATGAAGCATCTTCTGATCAAGAGAAATCAGCCTCAGAACAAGAAGTACCTGATCTACCAGAACCTGATATTCAGAAAATGGATCAGCTAACGATCAAGGAAAAAGGATCGAAATCAGATCAATTTACATTCCGCATCTAGGCGATTCACCGATCAATCGATCTTAAGGTACGAACAACTGTCGATGAAAAAAAAGCCGATTCACCGAGATAAGAAGAATCGAACCATCCGGTTCGGAGGGAACTCTGAAGTTCTCACGAACAGCCATCAGCACATGATGATTCCAACATCAGCTGAGACTTGTTCTTATCAAGTGGACCATAACCCTGCACCACTCCCAATCACTAGTAATAAGATTTTATCAGAAACGGACGATGTTCTCAAAACCGACGCAAATCGTAAGCGTAGGACACGGATAACCACCATCCAACTGATCTGATAATTGGAGACCCGTCTGATAAAATTAAAACTAGACATCAGATTGGTGAAAGTGACATGTATTGTTGTTATCTGTCTATGAAGGAACCAACTACAATAGAGGAAGCATTACAAGACGCAAACTGGATTCTAGCCATGCGGGAGGAGCCGAAATATTCGAGAGAAATGAAGTATAGGGAACTAGTAGACGGACCGAGTCATCAAGACGTAATTGGCACGAAAATGGATCTTCAAGAACAAGAGAGATGAGAAAAATGTCATCACCGTAAATAAGGCAAGACTTGTTGCTAAGGGGTATTCACAATCAGAAGGAATTGATTACGATGAGACCTTTGCACCAGTCGCTCGCCTTGAAGCCATTCGGCTTTTTCTGGCATATGCTTCCCACAGAGGGTTCACTGTGTATCAGATGGACGTAAAGAGTGCTTTCTTAAACGGGGTACTAGCGAGAGAAGTTTATGTCGAACAACCTCCGTGCTTTGAAAAGGGCAACCAAGTGCATCGTTTAAGAAAAGCTCTTTATGGCAGAAAACAGTTCATGAGCCCGGTATGATACACTCTCTCGGTTCTTGATTGAAAGTGGGTTCACTAAAGGAACGAAGGGACGTAACCTTATTCGAATAGAAGATGGAGAAGATATTACGATGGTTCGATTTACGTGGGCGACATCATCTTCGATCTCCTAACAAGAGCCTATGTGAAAGATTCAAAGAAATCGATGCAAGGGAAATTCGAGATGTCCATGATGGGTCGATGAATTACTTTCTAGGTCTCCAAGTTAAACAAAGCACGAAGGGATATTCATCTCGCCAAGCAAAAGTACACTAGGAATCTATTGGCTAAGTTTGGAGTTCAAAATAGTAAGGAAGCCAAAATTCCTATGATGACCGGATTCAAGATGGATCCAGATGAGGTTTGGTCGGGAAGACAAATCGGAAGAATATAGGGCTCTCATTGGATCTCTACTATACCCGACCGCCAGTATGACTGGATATCACTTTTGCAATGGGTGTATGTGCGGTTCAGTGCAAATCCAATGATCAGCCACCTAGAGGCAGCTAAGCGGATTCTTAAGTATCTGAAGGGAACAATAAACCTTGGTTTATTTTACCCATCAGATGATAATCTAGAGCTTAGTGGGTATTCGATTACGATTATGGAGGTTGCAAGATCGATGAAAAATCAACCTCGGGAACATGTCGGTTCTTAGGAAGTAAACCGATCTCGTGGTTTTCAAAAGCGAGACATCGATTCGTACATCTACAACTCAAGCGTAATATATGGGCTGCAGAAGTCGTTGTTCCCAATCGCCCGCTCAACGATCGGCGGGAGGATTACAACATTGTAGCTAAAACGTACCTATATATTCTCGTGACAAGATAATAGTGCTATTGCAATCACTCAGAATCCAGTTCTACATACAAGATGCAAGCATGTGGATGTCAGACACCACTTTATAAGAGATCACGTTTAAAAGAAGAATATCAGAATGGAAAAGATTCATATTGATATACGTATATCGATATTCTAACCAAGCCACTAGTTTGAGATCGATTCAGAGATTTATGCAATGAGCTAGGACTTCTAAATCTTGGAGAAATGTCACCAAAATGTTTGATGGAATGTTCTCCTCTAACTAGGTTAAAGAGACTAACCGGATCGAGAGAAATCAATGAGTTTGGTATCTTAAGCGATCTCAAGAGATCGATAAGCAAAAATCGATCGGACTTACACGCTACCAGATCCAAAGGAATCGATCGATTTTTAGTTTATCAGATTTAAAGTCTATCAGTTTAAAGGAACTGATCAGATTCAAGGTTTATCAGATTAAGGAAAATGCTCAGTTTAAAGGATTATCTGATTAAATCAATTTGGTTATAGTATTTCTTTGTGATTCGATTTAAATTGATATTCAACAAGCAAGATTCGAGATTAAGAGCTAACAATCACATAAGAAAGCGTGAATTTACACAACGATGAAATAATGTAACTTTTCATTGATAAAAACCCGAAGGTGAGGTTACATTACGAGTTACAAGTACAAGAAGACCCGGAGGTCAAGACATAAATGTTAACCAAAATCCTAAACCTATAACCCTAAACCTTCATCCTAACCCCGTAAGAAGGAAAGAGAGAGATTTTAAACTCTCATTTTCCCCACTTAACAAGGGGTGAGAGAGGCTTTAAAGAATGAGAATCCCAAGGCGGTCGCAAAAAGTCAAGATCAAGAAAACCGGAGCGACAGAGGCCTTGATAGGATTCTTAAGCCCGAGCCCCTAAATGAAGTGTAGTAGGGCTCTCCAAATTAAAATGGAGCACGTGTGCCAAAGAGTTGGTCGTCCGATCTCATGGGCACATGTGTTTGATATTTTATACTGCACTAAGTCCGATGGTTCTGTTACGCCATCCGGATAGACACACAAGGTGCATACGGTTAGGAGAAGTGTCTTCTCGGTTACAACAAAGAGATCCGCCACAGGTGGTAGAGAAGCTTTTGCAAAAGAATCGTATGTGAAATCGAAGATGATGAAGAAAAAACAAAGAACAAGGGATGCAAAGGATGATTTGAGAAGGTGAAACCTTATAAAAGGGTGTAAAAGTGTTTCTTTAAGTCTCACCGAAACAAGGGTTCACCAAGATACATGATTCTTACAAAGAAGATAAGTATGGTGAATGGGTGATGTTGTGTAAAACATTGGTCCAATTTATAGAGGCCAAGCAAGGATGCAAATGCAATTTTCATTTCAAGAAGCCTATCCGAGAAATTTGCATCAAAAGGACAAATGTAGAAATCACGCCGACCGATAATTGGATAAATTTACGGTTGATTGACATATCGAGAGATTGCATTTATATTTACGCATGTCAATCACGCCTAATTAGGGAATAGAAGCTACTACTCTAGACTAAGTTTTGGCGGTAACACTTATCCCAAGAATTGGCTTAATCTGAAAAAAAGAATCGGATGAGGTCAACCAAAATCGATTACTTACGAAATGATCGGATGAGAGAGATCACCGAGCTTGAAACTCCAACAAATCGGATATATCGATCTATATCGAAATATCAGTTGAAGGGAACTTCAACCGATCAAGGAGGATCAAAAGGAAATCGACGTACTCAAGGAAAGATCGGCTAAGCTTGAAGCTTCAACAAATCGATCTGTTGGAGAAGATCGGTTGAAAAGATCGGGCTTGGGAAATTTCTTAAGGCTTAGGCGTAATGATTAAGATCAACAAGTGGAATCAACATTGACAAGTAATATTGACCGATTACAACATCATCAACCAATCTGCATCTCTTTTCTCTTGTTCTTTACTTATTTATCCGATCGTTATCGATATTATTTGCCTTCTTGTACCCACTATCCTTGTGACGTGTACTCTGCAAATCATTTAATGCGGACGTGGGGTACATGTATTAACTATTTACTTGATCGTGCTTTTAAATCCAAAAGTTTTTTGTACGCGTCGTTTTTCGACCCTACGATCAAAAACCGCTAAATGGAAGCGTATAATCTTTTCAAAACGATTGATCTTCAAAATCTTGTCTTATTGTACCCTCCGCCTCTATATAAGATTCATCAAACCTTACCGAGTTTTTTCGCTTCACAAACTTGCATTACTTTCAATTGAAAAACTTC
Source organism: Stenogyne calaminthoides (assembly GCA_037126765.1). Taxonomy (NCBI): domain Eukaryota; kingdom Viridiplantae; phylum Streptophyta; class Magnoliopsida; order Lamiales; family Lamiaceae; genus Stenogyne; species Stenogyne calaminthoides. Next base: position 19,558,085 of record JBBCBC010000005.1, on the reverse strand, counting down.
AAATTTTCTCTCGTTTCAAAATCGATTTCTTAGAGTTCAAAATCTTCTCTGAAAATTTGAATCGGTAATATTTTCTTTTAAACTTAATGATGAATCTTTCTTTCCGATAAAAACATTGTTTTCAAAAGTTGTTTTTCGAATTTATGCTTCATTGCCTCTTTGTTTTCATGCGGTATGATATTGATATTGTTTATGCACAAATTTAATGAGTCTATCTCACCGTAGATGGCCACTCATGGACTAGGAAAGATCATGTGCAACTATCGAATCGGGCAACGAAAGATCTTTGAGGATAAGTTCGTTCGATTTGGAACCACCGAGGATCCTGAATCCATGGAGGTGGAACAAATTCTGAAGGCCGGATCGAAACATATTGCTCTGCTCACTTTGCAATCCAAAGATGCAAGATGAAGCACTACAATTCTTGCGGAATTTTGAGTGTGGATCTGAAAAAAAAACCGAGACGAACCGATGTCGCCAATCAACGGAGAAGAAATCGATCGACAAATGCAAACATCACTTTCGTCTGCTTTTGGCTTACCAAAAGGCGAATCTCTCACCGCACTCTGAGGAGAATGAGGACGAAAGAAATCGAGAGAGAGCTCTTAAGAGAGGCGGACAAACATCGAAAAGCCGATTCATCGGGCCAATGCTCAAAAAGAAAGTATGATTTGTTGTTTGACATTCTGCCAAGAACGATCATGGGAATCTCATTTAGCCCGGATGCTCTCACATCACCAAAATGTACAAAGATGGCGTTAATAATTGATGGGGCTCGGAACATCAATTGCACGGCTTCCCCGAAAGCCATCTTGCTCCAAGAACACGAAAAATTTGGAGTCAATGAATCCAGCAGTGTCTTTCAAAAAAAGAGAGTCAAAATCTCAACAAGGTTGCGATTATATTGAAAGACAAAGCCGCCAAGCTACCAATGGAATCGAGAATGGATCAAGTCCTACAATGCCTTCCTCTCATCAACTTCAGGTTATATATGGGCCACCAGACGATGACAAGGAGCCCACTCCAACAAAAAACTCAAGAAAGGAAAGAGCAAAAAAGCCATAAATCCACACCAGTTGCTCCACGTAAAAAAAAACGAAAAACCGTGAAGGCCGGAGAAGAGGCCAAAGAAAGCAAAGCAAGCTACCATGACTCTAGCACTAGAAGATGAGTCGAAGAAGAAAGAGCGCCGGAACGATGCATTTAATAACAAAGAACAGAATCGAGACAGCAAGCTTCTCAACCTCGAGGGCTCGCCAGAACGATCTGAGGTAGAAGCACAAACCGTTAAATCTCCTTCTCTCCTCAACCTCAAGTTTGATTCACCGCTCGGACTAAAGGTCAGCCGAAAGCATGTCACTCCTGCTAGTTCACCGCCATGAACTGAACCCGATACAACCGCCACTACAAAGAGAACCACCTGCAGTCGAACCAATCGCACAACTTCCGCCGACTCAAGCACAACCGAAGCTTCCACATCTCATCCAACAGAATCCGACAGATAATTCCTCAGATCAGATCAACAAAGACCATCACCGGAAAAATGGTCGACTAAGAATTGAACGAGAAATTGATGAGACGTATCCACAACTCGTCGCCCATCCTGCTTTATCGAGAGAAGAAGTCATGGAGATCCTCACCGGAGAGATCTCGACAAAAAGCTTCTCGAGATCTTATTTTACTTGTTGAACAGATGGGTGGTGCGGATGAGTTCGCAGATTTTGACTTCGATATGAGGAAGTCTCGCCAGTGGGATCACCACCGAGCTCATATCGATAAATCTGTGGAAAGCTCGATCCACGGGAAGTTGGATTTGCTTAAGAAGAAAAAGCCGAGATCGCTCAAGAAGCTCCAAAAATGACAAAAATGGAGAATGCAGAGGCTGCCGATGAAAGTGGAACTGTGTTTGCAGTTCGACCAACCACCGAGAGGCAATAAACAACCGAACTGATCAAGTGATGGATCCAATTCCTACATCTCAAATCACCACCGATCAACTTCAGAGATCGATCTCTTGTCTCAAGGATCTTCAAAAAAGAGATTGAGGAGTGCTAACCGATCGAGACAAATTAGTCTCAAACAAATCGAAGCAATCGAGATCGAGTTCTCCCAATCCATGACCACCATGTCTCGCCGAGCTTACAAAATCGATTGATGACAAGTTGAAACAGTGGATCAAAATCAATCTTCTTTTTCTCGACGCCAATCGAGAAAAGGCTCGAAAGTTATCGAGAAGAGAAATTTGACAAGATGATTTGGACACTCTTCGCTACAATGGAAACCGCCAAGAAAGAGCCGATTACAACTGCTTCGAATCTAATGACTCAAACTTCGTGTTTATCTCGCTAATGATCTAAATCAGCATTGTCGGTCAACTTTGGGTCTCGACTTCCCACCTCAATGCGCTTTTTGATCAAACCAAAAAAGGGAAGGATCTCGAGAAACCAACTGACACATCGAAAGATAAGGCCCATGGACAAAGCTCAATTGCAAGAAAGGTCACTGCTGGTCTTTGGGACATCAAAATCTGGACCATTATCGCACCCGAAAAGTCACCGGAAGCCAATGACTAGTCGACATCTGGTGACAAGGAGCTAGTCAGAAATTGTCCAAAGAGCGGATGATTTAAGAAGAAAAAGAAGGACAAAAAAACTGCACAAGGTAAGGGTTGAAACCAAGTTCAAATCAAGGGCTAAGAAAGGATTGATGGAAAAATCGCACTGTAACCTCGGTTACCAGAAGAAGAGTCGGCGAGATCATACCAAAAACTGGCCGCTGACACGCTAAGAGGTTTGAGGAATGGAATAAGATCGTAATGAATGGCTTCTAGATGCCTTTGTCCTTGATCTTGTTCCAAAAGAAGAATCACCGGATGATGAGTTCCTCAACCGTTCTACGAATAAATATCCGGACTTTCTCAAGTATCCGGAAAAATGAGGCCAAGCTTATAAATGTAAAGATATCTCGCCAAGAGTATGATCCGTTAATATACTCAAAGAAGGCGATGGCTCATTTGACAGACCGGCATTTGAGAGATTCTACTTTGACATCTTGAGCAAATCGCATATAACTGATCAAGTGCAGACAACTGATGTCAAATGGAAACTCTATCAGATTTTCAACGTTCCACAAGACCAAAGAGAAATGCCAGAAGGATACAAGCCCAAGGAGTGAAGAATCAGAAGACGTCTAGGGATCAGCGCTTTTAAATTCAAAACTTTTCTTGATGTAACATGTAATCAACATATCTAATGAAAAGTTTATTTTTCTGATCCCAAGACAAAATCTTCTTTGTCTTACATTACTTGCTCTTTAACTATTCTATACTTATCAACTGTTTGGTTTCTCAGGTGTTTTGGTTTCATCAAAAAGGGGGAAATTGTTGGGAAATTTATAGTTTTGATGAAAGTTCCAAAAACACATGTAATAGGACCCAATCGGACACATTAGGTAGATGATGTTTACATTATCTTTGCTATAGGAAACCAGTTGATAATGATTGTATAGAAAAACTGATGTAATAGATAGGTCACATATTGAGGGGGAACTCAATATGTAAAGGTCAGATCTGAAGAATCAGAAGAAAGCTGATATCCCATTGTAAGGAATGCTAAACCGAATCTAAGATCGGATCGAATGATCTTGTCGGATAACTTCGGTAAGTCATGAAGCTCAAACCTCGAATACTAGAAGATCAGATGACTTCCAGAAGATAAGACTAGAAGACCTACATCAGCCGGAGTCAGTCAGTTGAAGCTAAGTCAACAGGCGCCAGAAGACTCCATCAGTTAGGTGATCGATTCGGATCGATCGGTCAAATTCATAAGATGAAAACTGATGTTTCATCTTATCATACGTCTGCGATCTAAACAAGAAGAATGCCAACCTTAGTTGGAGGAACAACACTGCAAAGCAAGTCTTCCATCCAATAAGGAAGAGACACGTATGAACAGAGCTGATACTCGCGGGATTCGATGTTGCTCTCTCAAACGGCTATAAAATACACATTCACGCTTTCGGCCATGCCGTTCTAAAAACGTCATCAAGCACGCAAGTTCATTTAAAAATAGCACGAGATTCAAATTGCTCTCCAACGGCTCTTTGATCTCAAGGTCTATAAATATGGGATCACACTTCAGAGTGAAATACGGAAATGCTTGGACAAACAAAATAATCAAGAAGCTCAAACTATAGTCAGATTTCCGCACGAAGAACACAACAACAAGCTTATTTTATATTGTGTTCATCCCATAAGTTCTTAGCAAGAAATCTTTTCATCTAGCTATCAGGCTGCTTGTACGCAAGGAAAGATTTCATAGTTGGAACCTCAACAATCTTACCCAAACCCCCAAGTTAGGATAAGTTGTTTAGCAAGATTTCAGTCTAGGGTTTCTAGCACTGATTTCTGGGATCGGTTGAGTGAGAACTCTTAAAACATCTGTTGGTGTACTGTGTTGGACTAACACACTAAACTAAGTCCAGTCGGTTAAGTCGGTTAAGTCGGTTAAGTTGGTGCCCTTGTGAAAGGGAAGAGTGGGCGTAGGGATCGGTTTGTCCGAACCACTATAAATCTTGTGTGCCTTTACTTTGCTTTGATTAATCGCTCTCACATCGCACAATCTTAAAAGCGCATACATATTCTAAGTTAAGATCGAGATAGCACCAAGCTTCCTTCCATCCGATCGACCGATATTTACGTCATCCGATTAAAAAAAAAAACTTGGAATCGATTTATACAAACCGGTTTTTTCACGGGTAAAACTTAAAAGCTTCCGCACACACATCGATTAATCGATAGTTACTGAACCGATCTCGCTTTACAGCGTTTAGTAAGTTGGTTATCAGACCAAACTGATTCACTTGCACTCTGATCAAAGCTATCTCGCCGCTTTTTGATCTCAGAAAAAAAGTTTTTCAGAAGTCTATTCACCCCTCCCCTCTAGACTTCTGCCCTCACATAACCCGTTCGGGACCTACAATATAAGTTGAAAATAATAAAAAAAATATATAAAACATACGTTTATAAGTGTAACATTCAATGTTATATCAAACTTGACGTAGACCACCATTCTTGTTAGACTCGAATCAATAGATCAACATGTTCACAACGAAAAAATGATAAATAGATCATATCACCAATTTTCAATTTATAAAAATCTATGAGACGGTCCCAATCTTCCCCATAGAATTGTTTATCATGTGTATTTTTCCATACATAAATCACATGCCATATCCGTCCAGAATAATATGTTCTAGTATTTTTTTTTTGAGGAGTATTGTCTAGAAGAATATTCTGCAAAAATAAAAATTCATTGTAAAAAGTTACGCTATAATATATCATTGTAAAACGTTCCACCACAAAAACAAAATAGTATATAGCTTACCATTTTGTTAGGCCCCGGTGGAAAAACCCATTTTGCGCGTGCGGAAGCAAACATGACAAGCGATGCATATAAATACAGGGGTGAAGGAATGGTGATTCCAGATTTTTCTCTTTTAAGCTCATGTGTTGTGTTTTGCTTATGATCGAGTGCATATGACAAGATAAGAACATATAAGAACATATAGCAGTAAAGAACACAACAATGTATAGTGGTTTGGAGACTCAAGCTCCTACATCCACTCTCCATGTTCCTAGGGAAATTTCTTCAAACACTTCCTAAGGTTTTCTGACTACCTCTGTAGTTTACTAACCTTTCTACTTTGAGCTTTCTGACTACCTCTGTAGTTTACTAACTCAAACTGGACTTATCACCCTCTCAGGCTCGCCTCTGGACTTATCACCCTCTCGGGCTCGCCTCTAGATGTTTAACGAGTTCACACTCCTTCGGGTCTTATCACCCTCTCTTGGGATTGCCTAACAACTACCTCACTTCACCACTAGTTATCTCTTACGAGAATTGGGTTTGGGTTTGGTGTTGTCTCCAACTATGGTGAGATTTTCCCTTACATTTGTTTAGCCTCAATACTAAGGTTGGGAAAATCTCTCTAAGCGTAGGATACATCGTGGGTAGCTTAGATTGGGTTCTAGAACACTCTTTGAATATATTTGTATATCTACAGACTTGTGTTCTAGGGTGGGAAAGCTTGAGTATATGTTCTTTTAGCTCTGTAGCATCGTTGCTATCTTCTTCGCACTTCCACACGTAATAATAAAGGAAGAACTTGTATTTATAGTGTGGATTTGAATGTTACCGTTGGAGAGAATCACATTCAAAGCCATACTATTCTTTGTAAGTTCTGCAGCTTTTTCAGGCTGGTTGTCTTCCTCTCATTGGTCCACGTCAGCTGGATTCCAACGGCTATATTCCTCGACTTGATTGCCTCGAGAACATTCGAGGTTATCTTGAGCATTGATTACATTCTTGAGTCTTGATAATTCTTGTGCCTTGATATCCTTTGTCTTCAGTATCTTGATCTTGAGTCTTGATGTCTTCCGAGTCTTGAGAGATATCTTGATTGATATCTTTGAGTCTTCATCTTTGAGTCTTGGTTTCTCGGTTTCATCTTGAGTCTTGATTCTCGATCTCATCTTTTGAGTCTTGATTCTCGATCTTATCTTTGAGTCTTGAAAACTTCGTTTCATCTTGAGTCTTGAAAACTTCATTTCATCTTTGAAACTTCCGTTTCTTGAAACTTACCGAGTCTTCGTAAATCTTGAAATCTATCCTGATCTATATCTGCTGACTATACATTGTGCAGATAACATCCTGAACACTCTAAAACTGAATCCTGACTCATCTATCAAGATTATCCTGAACATGTCATACTCAGGGGTTTTGGGATCTAATCAAAATCTTCTTTATTAAATTCATTTCCCAACTATTTCCCCCTTTTTGATGATGCCAAAACCATCTTCTTACAAAAACACTTAACCTATACTCAAGTTTCAGTTTTTCCTATTACAATACAAGAATGGCAAATCTCTCAACAATTTCACAATTCATTTCCCAACAATTTCTCAACACATCAGGCATATCAAATATAAAGACATGTAAAAAGATAATGAGGTATTATCTTTGAGCATAAAGATAAAGTTTCATTGATTGTATGATATCAGTTACAGATTACAATGAACTTATCAAAAAAGTAAAGACAAGAACATAAAGAAATTACAAGAGTCTCCAGTCTTGGTCTTTAGTCTTCTTTGATCTTCAGCTCGGCTCCTGGCCTCAGGTCTATCTGAGCTCTCAGTGTCTTCAGAGACATACTGAGTCTCAGGTTTCTTGATTCAGCGGACCTTGTCCGATCGGCATATCTTGACACTCGGTGACCGAGTTCGATTTCTTGACTTCAGACATCCTGACCCTCAGGTCTCTTTTACTTACTAAGTCTCAGATCAGTTTTCTTTACTGAATCTCATATCAGTTTTACTTACTGAGTCTCAGATTACTTTTACACAGGCTATCTGATTTCTTCTTTGCCTGATTTGATCAGCTCGACTGATTACATCAACACATCTTCAGATCAACATATCAAGATAGCATCTGGTAAGTACCTTATATCAGGTTAGCATATCAGGTTTATCATATCTGATCTAGATCACGTCTGATCTCGATCAGTTTGATCTGCTTATCTTCTGATTTGCAACCTTCTCTTCTGATTTTGCAGGCTTTAGCTTTTCTTCTCTTCTGGAAATATTGCACAGCTCATCAGTTTAACTCCGGAACTCATCTAACTCATCTGATCTCGATCAGTCTCGTCTGTAGCCTCGTCTGATCTTGATCATCTACTTTTGATTCCGTGAGTTCCCCCTCAATTTGTTCTCTCGTTCCCCCTCAACTTGTTATCTGTAAATTATCTTGAATAACACAAGTTGCTAATGTTTTGGCATAGTTCATCAAAACTCAAATATCCAACAAGGACGCCAAAACATTAAAATATATGCATTTTTAAATAAACGGGTTTTCCTTTAAAAAGATCAGTTCAGGTGGACACTCTGAAATTAGTGAACCTTTTGAACTCCTGCTCTGATACCACTTGTTAGGCCACGGTGGAAAAACCCATTTTGCGCGTGCAGAAGCAAACATGACAAGCGATGCATATAAATACAGGGGTGAAGGAATGGTGATTCCAGTTTTTTCTCTTTTAAGCTCATGTGTTGTGTTTTGCTTATGATCGAGTACATATGACAAGATAAGAACATATAAGAACATATCGCAGTAAAGAACACAACAATGTATAGTGGTTCGGAGACTCAAGCTCCTACATCCACTCTCCCTGTTCCGAGGGAAATTCCTTCAAACACTTCCTAAGGTTTTCTGACTACCTCTGTAGCTTACTAACCTTTCTACTTTGAGCTTTCTGACTACCTCTGTAGTTTACTAACTCAAACTAGACTTATCACCCTCTCAGGCTCGCCTCTGGACTTATCACCCTCTCGGGCTCGCCTCTAGATGTTTAACGAGTTCACACTCCTTCGGGACTTATCACCCTCTCTCGGGATTGCCTAACAATTACCTCACTTCACCACTAGTTATCTCTTACGAGAATGGGGTTTGGGTTTGGTGTTGTCTCCAACTATGGTGAGATTTTCCCTTACATTTGTTTAGCCTCAATGCTAAGGTTGGGAAAATCTCTCTAAGCGTAGGATACATCGTGGGTAGCTTAGATTGAGTTCTAGAACACTCTTTGAATATATTTGTATATCTACAGACTTGTGTTCTAGGGTGGGAAAGCTTGAGTATATGTTCTTTTAGCTCTGTAGCATCGTTGCTATCTTCTTCGCACTTCCACACGTAATAATAAAGGAAGAACTTGTATTTAGTGTGGATTTGAATGTTACCGTTGGAGAGAATCACATTCAAATCCATACTATTCTTTGTAAGTTCTGCAGCTTTTTCAGGCTGGTTGTCTTCGTCTCATTGGTCCACGTCAGCTGGATTCCAACAGCTATATTCCTCAGCTTCAGTGCCTCGGAACATTAAAAGTTATCTTTGAGCATTGATTACATTCTTGAGTCTTGATAATTACTGTGCCTTCAGTATCCTTTGTCTTCAGTATCTTGATCTTACGAGTCTTGATGTCTTACGAGTCTTGAGAGATATCTTTGATTGATATCTTGAGTCTTCATCTTGAGTCTTGATTTCTCGATTTTCATCTTGAGTCTTGATTCTCGATCTCATCTTCGAGTCTTGATTCTCGATCTCATCTTGAGTCTTGATTCTCGATCTTATCTTGAGTCTTGAAACTTCGATTTCATCTTGAGTCTTGAAACTTCGGTTCATCTTGAAACTTCCGGTTTCTTGAAAACTTCTTGAGTCTTTCAGAATCTTCAGAATCTATCCTGATCTATATCTGCTGACTATACATTGTGCAGATAGCATCCTAAACACTCTAAAACTGAATCCTGGCTCATCTATCAAGATTATCCTGAACATGTCATACTCAGGGGTTTTGGGATCTAATCAAAATCTTCTTTATTAAATTCATTTCCCAACACATTTTATTCTAATTCTTAGAACCAAGATAATCAAGAAAAAATTCATTGTAAAAAGTTCCATTACAAAATATATTTTGTATCTATCCGAGCCCTTTAAGATCAATTGTAATATAGCCACCTGAATTTGATAGGTACATTATAACATGATACTAAAAACGAACACATATTTTAACCTTTAAAAAAACACATATCTAATGGAATAATATTAACAATAATTTTATATAAATTACCTTCATTTTCACCCATTATCCTTCATTTTCACCCATTATCCTATTAATTATATCTACTAAATTCGAATGCAAAATCCAAACAAATCAAATATAGTTAAAGTAATGCATGAAATATTATCAGAATCATAAAATATAGTAATAATTCACATGCATATAACTAATATATATTGAATAATAAGTAATTGTAAGACTTAAGAATCAACAGTGTAAATTACCTGAAAGATTTAATACTATATTTTTTTTCTCACAAGGTTTCCCACAATTTGAATGGAGCAGTAATAGCGTGTGTAGGGTTAACAACACAGAATACGGCCCATTGAGTTGATCTTTTTTAAAATTAGAGTAGGTAGCCTGTGAATTGGAGATTGAGTTTGAGATCTTTTTTAAAATAGGGAAAAAAAATTGGTCGAAATTCAAATTGAGGAACACTAATTGTGGACGAATTCAGCCAAAAAAGGAAATTTCAGCCAAAAAAAAAAGCTTTGTATAAATTACCAAAAGGGGGTTTCGCGTCATATTTATAAACCACAAGGGGATTTCATGTCATATTTATAAAACCACAAGGGGGTTTTCACGCAATTTTGAAAGCACAGGGGGGTTTGACGCCAATTTTTCAAACCACATGAAGGTTTGACACAATTTACCCCATAATAAATAGTTTGGTCAAAATTACAGAGATTATATATTAATTGGTATAATCAGGGGGATTAGCTCACCTGGCCACAGGGCTCCTCATTTGAGTGGGAGCCTTTGGGAACGAATTTGGAGTTATGGGAGTTATAAGGTGGATTGATGATTTCGTGGAGTATTTGAGTGCTTGGTGTATACTAACTACCAAATTAAAAATTACACATTAAATGATTGGTCATATTAACTCAAATAAAATAATACTTATATATGTATATATCATAATAAATATGATAATCTTGGTTTTTGCTATTAAAAGAATTAAATTATTAGAGGATGAGATATATAAAATGGAACAATCTTCGGCAACAATATAACTACAGGTTTTGTACATAATAGGAAAAAAAATAAAACAGTCTAAATAACTTAATGGTGGACGAATAACAATCTTTTTTTTTTTTTGGACGAAATTCAAATTGAGGAACACTAATTGTGGACGATTCAGCCAAAATTGTGGACTAATTGTAGACGAATTTAGCCAAAATTGATCTACATATGTAAAGAAAACATTCCAAAATTCAATATAAGCCTTTTATGATCAATTTGGTTGGAGTTTGATTGGATAAATTTATTGTTGCAACCAATCACGATAATTATGCAATAATAATTTATGATATATTGATTTCTAAAACTATATTGAATAAAAAAATGTATTATTGATTTAATTAGAATTAAAGTTTTTGCTCCACATAATCAATTTGGTTGGGGTTTGATCGGATCAATTTATTGTTGCAACCCATTATGATAGTTATGCAGTAATACAATGACACAATTATTTCTAATGAAAGTTTGGCATTAATTAATTAAAATAGACTAATATTTAAGATAATTAGGGGTGTGTGTATATATGTATTTGGCATATAAATATATATTAAATAAAAAGAAAAATGAGGAAACGTGCAACAGTTTAAAAAATAAAAAATATGATTTAATTACTAAGGAATTACATGATAAAATCATTTCTATAAGATCATGATTTTATACATGATTTAAAGAATATTTTTTAATTTATGATATAATTTTAATTTTTATAATTGATTTATTTAATAAGATCATAAAATTGAAATTTGAAGTATACAAAAAAATTTAAATATCTAGATTATGGAATATGTACTTTAAATTAAATTTAAAAGATGAAATTGAAATTTACACATTAATTCGTAATTAATTAAGTACCATGTTGGGAGATGAATTTAATAAAGATATATGATTTTGATTAGATCCCAAAACCCCTGAGTATGACATGTTCAGAATGATCTTGATAGTTGAGTCGATTCATTCGCTTGGAGTATTCGTAATGTTATCTCGCAAAATGTATAAATCGCCAGATATAGATCGATAGGTTCAAGACTCGAGAACTCAAGATAAGTTTCAAGAAACTGAAGTTTCAGTATGAAACTGAAGTTTCAAGACTCAAGGGAAACCGAGTATTCAAGACTCGCAGAAACCGAGATATCAAGACTCAAGAGATACCGAGGAACTCAAGACTCAAAGACGAAGATTCAAAGGTATCACCAAGAGACTCAAGACTCGTGACCCTCAAGACTCTAAGACTCAAGACGCAAGATCAAGATCAAGATTGAAGATCAAGAATACTGAAGGCACAGTAATTACTGAAGACTCAGTAAGGTACTGAATGCCCAGTATAAACCTGAATGTTCCGAGGCACTGAATATATCTATCTGAAGGATGCAATACTGAGAAGATCGCGATTCCTTAGAAAATAGATATTTGCCAAGACATTCAAATGCAGACAAAAGGAACTAAGTCAGAAGTGTTGTTAAGGTTATATCAAACTCAGAGTTTGTAACCAAAAGAGCCGTTGAAGGTGTCTACCTTTAACTGAAGACAAAAGTCAAAAAGAGGAAGACGACATCGCACTATACCATCATCGACAAAGGATGAAGTCATTGAAAAAAGATGTCAGATGTACAAAAGTTCCAGACTGCAAAAAGTGAAGACCGGCTACATGAAAGGCTATTGCCTAAAACGTGTTAGGGAGTTTCAAACCCTAAATATAGCCGTTTCTCACACACCATAAGAGGAAACTCACGGGCATCTCTCCAATGGATAGTTTTCAAAAGTAACCTTGGTGTATGCCTATAAATCTTGGTGACCCTCTACATTGTAAGGTTCACGGAAATTTATCAACTTAACTTAAGAGCTCAAACTTATTCTTGCAAAAAGTTAAAGCACTCGAAAAACCTAGAATTTCCCAAGTGCTTCTATATTGAAGAGAGCTCACAATACTAAGCCTAGCTTGATAAGAATTATCCAAAGCTTAGTCGAGATATCCTAACCCTTTGCATTGTGCTTCATTGTAAAGGATATCTCATCCTAGTTGGAAACCAACCGAGAAACCCCAAACCCTTGAGAAGGTAGTTGGAGTGTGTTTGTTGGTGAGAAGAGTTGTAAAGAGTTAGTAAACTACGCGAGTAGTCGAAAAAACTCTAGAGGAGAAGTTAGTAAGCTACTGAGGGTAGTCCAAAGCTTGTTTGTGTTTTGAGTAAGTAAACTACGGAGGTAGTCGAAAGCTCAAGGTCGGGTTGAGTAAGTAAACTCGTGGAGTAGTCGAAAACTTCGGGGCGAGTTGAGTAAGTAAACTCTGCGAGGTAGTCAGAAAGCTCATAAGTGATTAGTGAATTTCTCTGAGGATCAGAGAGAGTGGACGTATGAGCTTGAGTCTCTGAACCAATATTGTTGGGATATTTTAGTTTTGATGAATTATGCCAAAACATTATCAACCTATATTATTGAAGCCGATTCTGAGATAACAGTTGAGGGGAACGAGAGAAAAATTGAGGGGAACTCACTTAATCGGACGTGGATCGATCGAGATCGACGAGGTCAGCAGACGAGAATGATCGAGATCAGATGAGTTAGATGAGTTCCGAGTCAACCGATGAGCTGTGCAAAATCAGAAGAGAAGAAAAGCTATGCCACCGATCGTCGAAGATCGATGATCGAAGATCGGTCAAGTCGATCGAAAAAAATCGACCGGAAAGATCGAAAGAGAAGGTTGCGGATCGGAAAAAAGGAGGATGAGGCCGATCAAGATCGACGTGATCGAGATCGATATAAAGATGAAGCGGATGATCAAGATCGACGTGATTGAGATCGAGATGTGCTAAACCGATATGCTAAACCTAATGAACTGACCTGATGCTATCCTGAGTTGTTGATCTGAAGATATGTTGATCTGATCGATCGCCGATCGGATCGAGCAAAGAAGAAATCGATAGCTGAAAGTTAGTAACTCAAGGTCGATGTCTCAATTCGAGAATCAACTCACCGGCTGAGTGTCAAGATGCTCGATCGAATAAGGTCCGGCCAAGAGAAGTCACCAAGGCTCGGATGCAACTGAAGGCTCGAGATGCACTGAAGGCTCGGATAGATCCGGTTCGGATGAAGAATCAAGACTCAAGATGTCTCTAAAGACACTGAGGCTCAGAGATCCTGAATGGTTCCAAGGCGAGGAATCTGAGGAATATAGCCGTTGAATCAGCTGACGTGGACCAATGAGAGGAAGACAACCAGCCTGGAAAAGCTGCAGAATCTACAGAGAATAGTATGGATTTGAATGTGATTCTCTCCAACGGTAACATTCAAATCCACACTATAAATACAAGTTCTTCCTTCATTATCAGGTGTGGAAGTGAAAAGCGGAAATGAGAAGATAGCAACGATGCTACAAAGCCAAAGAGCGTTATAGTCAAAGCATTCCCACCCTAGAACACAAGTCTGTAGATATACAAATATATTCAAAGAGTGTTCTAGAACCCAACCTAAGCAACCCACGATGTATCATAAGCTTAGAGAGATTTTCCCAACCTTAGCATTGAGGCTAAACCATTGTAAGGGAAAATCTCACCATAGTTGGAGACAACACCAAATCCAAACCCGATGGTGAAGTGAGGTAGTTGTTAGGCAATCCCGTAGAGGGTGATAAGTCCCGTTGGAGTGTGAACTCGTTAAACATCTGTAGGCAATCCCGTGGAGGGTGATAAGTCCCGAAGCGAACCCGAGAGAGGGTTATAAGTCCAGTTCGAGTGTGAACTCGTTAAACATCTATAGGCAATCCCGTGGAGGGTGATAAGTCCCGTTGAAGGAATTTCCCTAGAGAGGGAGAGTGGATGTAGGACTGGCTGTCCGAACCACTATATATTGCTGTGTTGTTTACTGCTTTATGTTTACTTGTCATATGCATCTGATTTACAAGCAAAACAACACACATGAGGTTAAAAAGATAAAAATTGTAATCACTCTGCCCTCTCCCCTGTTTTATATGCACTGAATTGAAATGTTTGCTTCCGCACGCGCACAATGGTTTTCTAAAATCGGGACCATCAAATATAATTGTTGTGTTCTTTATTGCTTTCCTTATCTGTGCTTAACTGTTGCATTGACTTGATTTTGAAAGCATATTTTTCACTGATATTCAGTTGGAATCAATCCACTGAAGTTGCATGTAAATTGAATCACAGCTTAATCACTATTTCATAACGGGAAGGTTTTCAGCAAAGCTTAAAACGAGTATAAACTAAAGGGCCAACCATTCCGCACGACTGAGTAGCTAAAACAGATAGTTACCAAACTGAACTCTCTTCTGAGGATTCAGTAAGTTAGTTATCTGATCCAAGCAACTCAGGATCTCTGACACTCAGGACTCAGTTGGGATTATCTGAGGTATCTGAAAGCAGCTCAGGATCACTGTCTCAGTAGACTTTGACTCAGAGCGATCTGTGCTTCTCAGAACCTAATCTTCAGGATTATCTGACCCAAGCTGACCTCAGTAAGAAAAAGTTTTAAAAAACACTGAACACGTGTATCCCCCCCCATACACGTGTAAGACTCGTTTGCACCGGGACAAACATACCATTATTATAATTACGTTATATTTCATTGATTACGTAATTTGTTATATTATAATTAATTAAGTATCATTATTTAATTTACACATTAATTACTTAATTCATTAAAATAAAGAAATAACACGGTAAATCTACCAAAAAACATAAAATAATCATAAATATAAAATTCTATGCATGCAATTATGATTAGAAGGATGTTACTTATTTTCACTAAAAGGTATTAGTTGCATTAACTAACAGATAATACTTATGAAAGGTATTACTTGATTACGGTGAAGAGTATTAATTGAATAGTACGAAGATTTTTAGTTGTTTAACGGAACTATATTAGTTGGTTACATGTAAATGTACTCCTTTGTTTTTTAACAAAATTATATTAAATTCGATGCATGCAATTATGGTATAATTGTTGGGGTTATACGTGAAAGTATGCTTTTACTTTGTATAACCTATGTATTAAACACTTATTTACTTAAATAAATTATTTATCATTGTTGCTTTAAATATGATTGAATGTTATATATATTTATTGCAAGCCGTTCGTAGCACGCGTTACATTGTAGTCAACGTGGTGATACCAGATCACAGAAGATCACGTTAACAGTACCTTGTAAGCGAGTGCATGTTTCACAACTTAGATAGATCTGAACAATCTATTGGTAGAAGTTAATGTGTAAGGCTCAGATTGGCTTGTCTTGACCAAGAGATTACATTAATGCATTCGATCTTGTTTTACGGACCTCTGAGAGAGGATAAACTCATTCGCACTGACTTAAGGGATGAAGAGTTAGACCTCAGTGGTTGTTGATTTCTTAATCTCTGTCACTTAATAAGGACTGTGTGCGATTAGTAGTTATTAGTTTGACTTATAAATGGGAAGAGAATCATTGCGACTTCGATACCCTATATCTTGGGCAATAATATTAATTGCACGACAGTTGCTAAATTAATCTGAGAGAATCGTGTGTGCTTGCAAAAAAGTCTTGCTTGATTGGTCCCCAGGGTGGGCGAAACCTTTATCATACCAAATCTTGCAAGTGGAATTAATTTTCCGGTATGGATAATAAAAAATTTGGGATGTCCTTACTCCAAGGATAAAGATATTAATTAATATAAAGCTTTTCAGTGGCTTAATTAATTAATGGACTAAATAATCTTAAACACAGGAAATAATAACCGGGAGCCATATTACCGTAATATGGGTTAAGATTGGATAGTGCAATATTAATTATATAGTGGTATTAATTAATATTAATGGGCCGAATTATATTGTGGCTCAATATTGGAATTCAGAAGTCCATTGGAAGGTCCATCTTAATTCTCCTAAAGGCCCCTCAAGTAGCCCAAATTATAGTCCAATAAATAAAATGTGCTTAAAATAAAATAAATTTATTGTTGCAATATTTTCTATTTTTTTCGAAAATATTAAAGAAAAGAGGGAGAAGAATTTTCTTGAAAAGATTTTATGGAAAGGAGATAATGTATTCTTGGATTACAAGATTATCCCATAAATTCAAGAAAAACTCCCACTTGGCTTCTTTAATGAGGATTTTTTAAAAATTAAGTATAAGAAAGGGAAGAAAAATTTTCTTGATTTTCTTGGAAAGATTTTATGAAAAAAGATATGTATTCTTGGAATACAAGGATATCTCATAAATTCAAGAAAGATCCAATCTTGAAATCTTGCCTCTTGATTTTCGAAAATTTGGACTAAATAAGGGTGTGAGATTTTTGTGGAAAAATACATATGGAAAGAAGAATATATTGGATATATTCAAGATTTTTTGGAGATCAAGAAAAGATCTTTCCTAGCCCTAATTGTGACTAAAATTTTGAAACCCCCTTATCTTATAAGTAAGGGATGAATTTTTCATTCCCAGCGAGTGTTCCATGTGTTGGAAATATTAGAAATCCACAAAGGTGGTGCAACAATATTTTTATTTTTCTTTTTTCATAAATCGTTCATCAGAGAACCTTCCACCGGGGTTATTGGACGAGGACTTGGGAATACTTGAGAAGGACTTTTGGTGGGTATCCAAATACTTGATCCTGTCTGTCTCAGATCGTCTCTCCAACGGGTACGTTTACGTAAACTCCTTGAATTCCGCATGCTAGGATCTTTTACATGAAATATTATTTGCATGTTGTTGTTGGATTAATTATTATTTGAATTCACTTAGGTAAATCCATGCTAGTAATAATTGTTAATTTAAATTTGTGTTTATGAGGTCATCCCAATAGATCCTGGCATATGTTATCCCAACAACTGGTATCAGAGCCCCGGTTCGGGCTCTAATCTTTTAAACTGTAATTTAAATTGTTGTTCATTAAAATTAAAATTGGATAGTAGAACTGTTAGATCTGTTTTGCAGGTATCCAATCGTCATGGTATTTTAATGTGCTTATTTACATGCAAATATTGTGGTTTTTAATTCGATTCATTCGGATTCGTTTTGCCTCGTGAGAAAATCCACGAGTAGATTAGGATTTGTTTGATTTGTTCAATGTAATAGACTAGTCTAGATCTAGGTTTATTTATTTTTCATAAATAAATTATAACCGGATCGTGAACGAAGACGGAGACGGAGAATTAAAGACGGATGTCCAAGTGCCCAGACGTACGCGAGCCAAGGGGGAGCATGCGGGCTAGGCCAAAATGCATCGCCGATTCTATCATGGAAGCCGAATATGTAGCTGCTTTTGAAGCAGTGAAAGAAGCGGTGTGGCTCAAGAACTTCCTAGTGGACTTGGACGTTGTTCCGAATTTGCCCAACACAATCACGGTCTTTTGTGATAATGTCGGAGCAGTTGCAAATTCAAGGGAACCGAGAGCCCACAAGGCCAGCAAACACATTGAAAGGAAATACCATCTTATACGAGAAATCGTTAAGAGATGAGATATAGAGGTGGCAAAGATTGTGTCGAAAGACAACCTAGCTGATCCATTCACAAAGGGTCTGCCTCAGTTAACATTTGAGAGACATGTGGAAGGAATAGGTTTCAAGAGCGTTTCCAATCTGCTTTGAGTATAAGTGGGAGAAATGTTATTAGGTTGATGTAGGTGACATTAGATGTCACCAGATAATACATCAGACATGATGTGGTATACTTAAAAGCAGACTTTGAGTATAAGTGGGAGATTGTTGGGGTTATATGTGAAAGTATGATTTTACTTTGTATAACCTATGTATTAAACACTTATTTACTGAAATAAATTGTTTATCACTGTTGCTTTAAATATGATTGAATGTTATATATATTTATTGCAAATCGTTCGTAGCACGCGTTACATTGTAGTCAACGTGGTGATACGGATCCGAAAGATCACGTTAATGATTACCTTGTAAACGAGTGCGCGTTTCACAACTTACATAGATCCGAACAATCTATTGGTAGAAATTGATGTGTAAGGCTCAGATTGACTTGTCTTGACCAAGAGATTACACTAGTGCATTCGATGCGCTGAAGCGGACCTACAGAGAGGATAAACTCATTTGCACTGCCTTAAGGGATGAAGAGTTAGACCTCATTGGTTATTGATTTATTAATCTCTGTCACTTAATAAGGACTGTGTGCGAATAGTAGTTATTGTTTTGACTTATAAATGGGAAGAGAATCATTGCGACTTCGATACCCTATATCTTGGGCAATAATATTAATTGCCTGGCCGATTCTTCTAAATTAATCTGAGAGAATCGTGTGCTTGCAAAAGTCTTGCTTGATTGGTCCACTTGGTGGGCCCGGAACCTTTATCATTCCAAATCTTGCAAGTGGAATTAATTTTCCGGTATGGATAATAAAGCTGAGTTGTCCTTACTCCAAGGATAAAGATATTAATTAATATAAAGTTTTTCAGTGGCTTAATTAATTAATGGACTAAATAATCTTAAACACGGGAAATAATAATCGGGAGCCATATTACCGTAATATGGGTTAAGATTGGATAGTGCAATATTAATTATATAGTGGTATTAATTAATTTTAATGGGCTGAATTATATTGTGGCTCAATATTGAAATTCAGAAGCCCATTGGAAGGTCCATCTTAATTCTCCTAAAGGCCCCTCAAGTAGCCCAAATTATAGTCCAATAAATAAAATGTGCTTAAAATAAAATAAATTTATTGTTGCAATATTTCCTATTTTTTTCGAAAATATTAATGAAAAGAGGGAGAAGAATTTTCTTAAAAAGATTTTATGGAAAGGAGATAATGTATTCTTGGAATACAAGATTATCCCATAAATTCAAGAAAAACTCCCACTTGGCTTCTTTAATGAGGATTTTTCGAAAATTAAGTATAAGAAAGGGGAGAAAGATTTTCTTGATTTTCTTGGAAAGATTTTATGGAAAAAGATATGTACTCTTGGAATACAAGGATATCTCATAAATTCAAGAAAGATCCAATCTTGAAATCTTGCCTCTTGATTTTCGAAAATTTGGACTAAATAAGGGTGTGAGATTTTTGTGGAAAAATACACATGGAAAGAAGAATATATTGGATATATTCAAGATTTCTTGGAGATCAAGAAAAGTGTTGGTCCCGTTTTGAAAACCCATGTGTGTGTTAAATACCAATTGTAATGCATATAAAACAGGGGTGGGGGCAGAGTGATTCCAATTCTTTTTTGCTTTTAAGAACGATGTGTGTTTTGCTTATAATCAAATGCATATGGCAAGTAAGAACATAAAGCAGTAAAGAACACACGATTTTATAGTGGTTCGGAGTCCAACTCCTACATCCACTCTTCCCTTTTAGCAGGGGCACCTACTTAACCAACTGGACTTAGTTTAACGTGTTAGTCCAACACTCAACAGATGTTTACCGAGTTCTCACTCAAATGGGACTTATCACCCTCACGGGATCGCCTACCCTCCCTTTTGGGATTGCTTATATGTTTACCGAGTTCACACTCACCTACAAACTTAACCTATCAAACTGATTTGGGTAAGGTTTGTTTGGTTTCCAACTAGGTTGAGATTTTCCCTTACATCTGTTTAGCCTCAATGCTAAGGATGGGAAAATCTCTCTAAGCTTAGGATATTACATTTGTGCTTAGATCTAGGGTACAACACTCTTTAATATATGCGTGTATTTGTTGCTCAGTGTTCTATGGTGAAAATGCTAGATGATTTGGCTTTTCGGATGTTTCACGCATTTCCCACACGAATAATGAAGGAAGAACTTGTATTTATAGTGTGGATTTGAATGTTACCGTTGGATGGAGTCACATTCAAATCCATACTATTCTGTAGCTTTTTCAGGCTTGTTGTCTTCCTCTCATTGGTCCCCGTCAGCTGAATCTAACGGCTATAATCTTCAGGATCTTCTGAGTTCTTCAGGTTTCTCTGAGTTTTCAGGATTCTCTGAGTCTTCAGGATTCTTGATTCAGCAGACTTCTCTTCAGCGGACCTTGTCTGATCAGGTATACTGACACTCAGGCTAACTGAGTTCAGCTCTTCTGACTTCAGACAATCTGACCCTCAGGTCACTAGCACTCATGCTAATTGATCATCAGTAGCGTTCTGATTCTCAGTGAACATGACTTCAGATGACTTCTCTTCTGACGACTTCTCGTCTGATCTGGTATACAGATTTCTGGTTTTCTAATATATGATTTCTTCTCGCCTGATCTGATCAGCTCACCTGATCAGATCAGTATAGCATCAGGTCAGCATATCAATTTATCTGCATCAGATTAGTACATCAGATTAGCATATCAGGTTAGCATATCAGGTTAGCTTATCTGATCTCGATCACGTCTAATCTTGATCAGTCTTATCTGCTCCTCTTCTGATCTGCAACCTCCTCTTCTGATCTGGTCATCTGATCTTCTGATCAGCTGTCTTAGCTTTTATTCTTTCTTGATTTTACTCAGCTCATCAGTTAACTCCGGAACTCATCTTACTCATCTGATCTCGATCAGTCTCATCTGCAGCCTCGTCTGATCTCGATCATCTTCGTCTGATTTCTCTCGTTCCCCCTCAACTTGTTCTCTCGTTCCCCCTCAACTTGTTATATTTGTAGATTAACTTCAAAGACACAAGTTAATAATGTTTTGGCATAATTCATCAAAACTAAAATATCCCAACAAAAGATCTTTCCTAGCCCTAATTGTGAATAAAATTTCGAAACCCCCTTATCTTATAAATAGGGGATGAATTTTTCATTCCCAGCGAGTGTTCCATGTGTTGGGAATATTAGAAATCCACAAAGGTGGTGCAACAATATTTTTATTTTCCTTATTTTATAAATCGTTCATCGGAGAACCTTCCACCGGGGTTATTGGACGAGGACTTGAGAATACTTGAGAAGGACTTTTTGTGGGTATCCAGATACTTGACCCTGTCTGTCTCAGATCGTCTCTCCAACGGGTACATTTACGTAAACTCCTAGAATTCCGCATGCTAGGATCTTTTAAGTGAAATATTATTTGCATGTTGTTGTTGGATTAATTATTATTTGAATTCACTTAGGTAAATTCATGCTAGTAATAATTGTAAATTTAAATTTGTGTTTATGAGGTCATCCCGATAGATCCTGGCATATGTTATCCCAACAATAATGTGTTAGTGTTAGTGTCCTAGAGACAATCTATTGTAATGACATAATACTCGATGATATTCAGTTTGATTTAATATTATAGTTCAATTAATATTAATGTATGACAATACACTTGTTTGAATATTATGTTTGATTGTTTGCATTTATTCATACAAGTGTTCCCATGAGTCATTGTTGTCATTGAGGTTGTGAGAACTCGGATGACTTAAGCATGATTCTCAAATAGCCCCGATCAAGGATCATCAAGAATGGGATATTGATGATGCAATGGAGATTGGTGTGCGATCTGCATCATACTCTTAGAGAGTGTAGTAAGATCTCACTTACTACGAGGTACTAGGTATCTCATGATGGATGCACAAATACCTTAGAGGGTATTGGTATACCCATCCGAGAAACCGTTTGATGTATTTCCACTATATGTGTCTACGGGTGTCTCGGTTAGTGGGAGCGATGCGATACTCCTTTGAATTGAGGTCAATACGCACGACATGTGTGGAGTTATGAACTTTGACCATGACCGACGCTTGCACCCGTCTATGGGTAGATATGGCTTGGATTGGGTTCATCACGAAGTACATGTGCATGGTAGTTGAGCCAAGAATAGGATTCATTCCTCAATGTGGATTTAGAGAGAATACTCATTTTCTCATCATAATTGTATCAAAGTCATCGGCCGATGCACGTCAACTTGGACTTTGTGGCCAAGTGTGACATAAGTGATCAATTAGTGATTGGAGATAAATTGATTAAGTTATTTGAATAGACACTTCATCATGTTTAAGACTTAATCAAGTATTCACGAATGAAAGGAGGAAATTTTAATAGCCCATGTTTTAGTTACAGGTAGTTGCATGTTTCTCGCAACGTACCTCATATATTGAGAATGTTTGATTTATTGTCTAGAGTTCAATTAAGACCATTAGTTTGACTAATCGCTCGATATATGAGGGTCTATGGGTCACACAACAAGTAATTCCCTTTTACGAATTATAATTGATTGATTAAATGTTAAATTGGATTTAATATTTAATTTATGGAGAATTAATTAATAATGAATTAATTTGGAATTAATTATTATTAATGTTTAATTAAATTGGATTTAATTAAATAGGAATTCCAAACAATAATATATGAAATATTATTGTAGGATTTAATATATATATATATATATATGGAAATAAATCGTAGAGATTTGACTTATATGGGAATTAAATCCGTAGAGATTTTATATGTAGGAAATAAATCTAAGAGATTTATTTAAATAAAGATTAGGGATTTTATTTCCCAATCAGGTTAGCTTAAGATTTAAGCTGGGTCTCTCCTATATATATGAGCTCTTGGGAATCCATAAAACGGTTGTTCAAATTCTCTCCATAAAATCTAGAGTTAGAATTTTTCTAGCAAATTCATCTCGGGATTCAAAGCTGGCAAATCTGTGCAAGTCTGTGAACGGGAATTACGTGGATACCTGTTGGTCCCAAAAAAATCCTATTTAAAACTCGTAAAATCTCAATGGGAGGTGAATTTAAAAAATTTTCAAATGTGTTATGCAGATTTGCTAAAGTATGTATGACAGTTAATATGAAAGCAAATAAGAACACAGGTATTTTTATAGTGGTTCGGAGTCCAACTCCTACATCCACTCTTCCCGTCATGGGGCACCAACTAAACCAACAGATATTTATGGAGCTCTCACTCAACGGGACTTATCTCCCTCACGGGATCGCCTATAGATGTTTAATGAGTTATCACTCTCTCGGGACTTATCTCCCTCACGGGATTTCCTATTAACTACCTTACTTAACCACTAATTCTCTCTCAAGAAAGGGTTTGAGTTTGGTGTTATTTCCAACTAGGTGAGATTTTCCCTTACATTGTTTTAGCCTTTAAGCTAAGGTTGGGAAAATCTCTCTAAGCTTAGGATATGGCATTTATGCTTAGATAAAAATGAAGAACACTCTTGGAAAAATTTGGATATTTAATCCTCTGTGTTCTTGAATGGAGATGCTTGAATATTTGGGTTTAATCTTCACTTTGCAGCATCCTCCATTATCTTCTTTTGAAGATAGTGCAATGTATTTATAGTGTGGATTTGAATATTACCATTGGAGAGTAAATTCAAATCCATACTAATAGTCTTCCAGCTTTTCTTTGTCCTTTTGCACTGTTTCTTGCAGTTTTATGTCACATCCATATATGTGTTGTCATCTTCTCATTGGATAGCTTTTTGTGTGTTTAACGGATCTTATTTCAGCTTGTCTGATTACTGTTCATCTCTTATGATTATGGTCTCTAAATTTACGGTCTTTGATTTGGTTTTATGCGCTACGTCGGTTTACGTTCTGATTAGATCACCGCTACGGATCGATCTGCATGCTTCATGACGGATCGCCGCTACGAAGATATACCTACTTGATCGTCCCGATCGCCGCTTTTGGTCAGATCGCCATGATACTGACGGATCGCCTTCTACGATCGAATCGCGCCTTTACTCGGATCGCACCTACTGATCGAGATCGCGTTACTGATCGAGATCCACCTACTGATTAGATCGCCGCTACGGTCAGTTACCCTACGACGATGATCGCATTTTCTTCTTACATTTACGATTTCTTCTACTTTGATTTAAATTTACGCGCGGCCATTACATCAGTTTTTCTTCCTCACAAATCAACATGATTCTTCTTGTTCAGCTCATCAGTTAACTCGGAACTCAATCCTACTCATCTAATCTCGATCAGCCTTGTCTGCAGCCTCGTCTGATCTCGATCATCTTCGTCTGATTTCATGAGTTCCCCCTTAACTTGTTCTCTCGTTCCCCCTCAACTTGTTATCTGTAGATTAATTTAAATAACACAAGTTGATAATGTTTTGGCATAATTCATCAAAACAAAAATATCCCAACAATTTCCCCCTTTATGATAATGATGCCAAAACTAACTAACAATAAAAAATACGAGAAAAACAGTGTTAGTTAAACAAGTAAAATGATGAAGAATATTTTATGCATTTTTTAAAAAAATTGATGAGAAGATGATTGTCAACCTCCATGAATTTTATAAATAATATGCATTTTAAACTAAATGGGTTTTAAAAAGATCAGTTCAGATGGTCACATTAAAAGCTTGTGAACTTTTGAACTCCTGCTTTGATACCACTTGTTGGTCCCGAAAAAACCCGATTTAAAACTCGTAAAATCTCAATGGGAGGTGACTTTAAAATTTTTGCGAATGTGTTATGCAGATTTGCTAAAGTATGCATGACAGTTAATATGAAAGCAAATAAGAACACACTTATTTTTATAGTGGTTCGGAGTCCAACTCCTACATCCACTATTCCCGTCATGGGGTACCAACTAAACCAACATATATTTATGGAGCTCTCACTCAACGGGACTTATCTCCCTCACGGGATCGCCTATAAATGTTTAATGAGTTCTCACTCTCTCGGGACTTATCTCCCTCACGGGATTGCCTATTAACTACCTTACTTAACCACTAATTCTCTCTCAAGAAAGGGTTTGGGTTTGGTGTTATTTCCAACTAGGTGAGATTTTCCCCTACATTGTTTTAGCCTTTAAGCTAAGGTTGGGAAAATCTCTCTAAGCTTAGGTTATGACATTTATGCTTAGATAAAAATGAAGAACACTCTTGGGTAAATTTGGATATTTAATGCTCTGTGTTCTTGAATGGAGATGCTTGAATATTTGACTTTAATCTTCACTTTGCAGCATCCTCCATTATCTTCTTTTGAAGATAGTGCAATGTATTTATAGTGTGGATTTGAATATTACCGTTGGAGAGTAAATTCAAATCCATACTAATAGTCTTCCAGCTTTTCTTTGTTCTTTTGCACTGTTGCTTTCAGCTTTATGTCACATCCATATATGTGTTGTCATCTTCGCATTTGACAGCTTTTTGTGTGTCTAACGGATCTTATTTCAGCTCGTCTGATTACTGTTCATCTCTTCTGATTTTGGTCGCTTGATTTCTGGTCACCTGATTTGGTCTCAAGACGCTTACGATCGGTTTACAGACGCTACTGATCAGATAAATGCGCTACTTCGATCGATCAGACAACGCATATTTTGTTGGGGTAATCTTGAAAAAGTATGTTTTTACTTTGTATAACCAAACCGAATTTCTTATTTATTTACTGAAATAAATTATTTATCACTGTTGCACTACATATGAATGAATGTTATATAT
The DNA here is from genome assembly GCA_037126765.1 of Stenogyne calaminthoides. Classification (NCBI taxonomy): domain Eukaryota; kingdom Viridiplantae; phylum Streptophyta; class Magnoliopsida; order Lamiales; family Lamiaceae; genus Stenogyne; species Stenogyne calaminthoides. Next base: position 19,532,083 of record JBBCBC010000005.1, on the reverse strand, counting down.
ATTTATTGCAAACTCATTCGATAAGTAAATATGTATTACGTTGAAGTTAATTTGGTGATACCAGATCAAATTAACAGTCCTCGTGATTAAGTAGAAATTCACAACCCAGATGGAAATGAACAATCCATCATGAAAGGTTGAAGTGTAAGGTTCAGATTGGCTTGTCTTGACCAAGAGAATTACACTAGTGCATGACGATGCATTGAATAGGACCTACAAGAGGATAAATTCTTCGGTACTGAATATACAAGAATTAGACCTCAGTGGTGCGTTATTTCTTAATCTTCGTTCCTTAAATAGGATCGTGTGAAACTAATAACTATTGCTTTGACTTATGATGGGAAGAGAATCATTGCGATTCGATACCTTATATCTTGGGCAATATTATTAGTTACACAACGATCGCTAAGATTTAATACGGAGAATCGTGTGCAAGCACGTCTTGCTTGATTTGTCCCCTTGGTGGGCTCAGAATCTTTATCATACCAAATCTTGCAAGTGGAAATTTATTTCCGGTATGGATAATAATGTTGAGTTGTCTTTACTCCAAGGACAAAGATATTAATTAATATAAAGCTTGTTCAGTGGCTTAATTAATTAGTGGACTAAGATAATCTTAAACACGAGAAATAATGACCGGGAGCCATATTATTGTGAAGTCATAATGTGGGTTAAGATGGATAGTTCAATATTAATTTTATAGTGGAATAAATTAATATTAATGAGCTTGAATAATATTTTGGCTAAATATTATAGTTTCATAGTCCATTGGAGATTTAATCTTAATTCTCCTAAAGGCCCCTCAAATAGCCCAAAAATAAAGTCCAATTAATGAAAATGAGAAGAAAATATTATTGCCTATTTTTCCATAATTTTCGAAAATAATTAAAGAAAGAAAGAGAAAAGATTTTCTTGATTTTCTTGGAAAGATTTTATGGAATATGTATTCTTGGAATATGAGGTTATCCCCTAAATTCAAGAAAAGTCAAAGATCTTATTTCTTCCCTATTTTAGTTGTAATTTTCGAAAGCCCCTTAATATTAGGAGGTGGGATTTTTGTGGAATATTTTAATTATGGAGAAAAGAATATATTGGATATATTCAAGATTTCTTGGAGATCAAGAAAAAGATTTTCCCATCTTATTCCTAAGACAAAATTTCGACCACCCTAGTATTATAAATAGGGGATGAATTTTTCATCCCCAATTGCAATTCCATGTGTTGGAAAAATTAGAAATCCACAAAGGTGGTGGCAAAAATATTTTATTTTTCTCCTTTAAATTAAAATCGTTCGTTGAGAATCCTTCCACCGGATTACGTTCGTGGACGTGGGACATATTTGGGAAGGCACTTTGGGTTGATCCATCGTCTCAACGGTTGTCTCTACGAGAGGTTAGTATTTACGTAATTCCTAGATTCCGTATGCTTAGGATTTACGTGAATTACTTGTACGCATGTTTCTTAATTGCTTGTTTAATTATTATGTTGAATTGATTTAGGATTAATTCATGCTAGTAATTAATTGGGTAATTTAAATATGTACTTAAATTCATCTCGAATAGATCCGGGCACCCCTAATTTCCCAACAAATGGTATCAGAGCCTCGGTTTCGAGCTCTGCTTTTAAATTGTTATTTAAATAATGTTGGCCATTAAATTTTATTGAAAATTGGATAGTAGAATTGCTAGATCTGTTTTGCAGGTATCCAATTGTCATGGTATTTAATGTGTTTATTTATTTCATGCATATGATTGGTTTTAATTCGACTCATTCGAATTTGTTTTTCTTGTGAGAAAATCCAAGAGTAGATTAGGCTATTTGATTTGTTCAATGTAATACACTAGTCTAGATTTAGGTTTATTTATTTTGTAAAATAAATTGTAACCTAATCAAAGACGCGAAAACGAGCGAAAAATTAAAACGGATCTCGAACCGTCACGCGGACAACGTCGTCATCTTAGCGAAAACGCGCGGAAACCTTGGCACGCGTGGACGTGGACGTCGCTAGTCGAATGGGCTGGCGCCGGGCGCACCGCGAGATCGCCCGAGGATCGTCGCGACGACGTGATAAGAGCGGCACGAACGCAGTAACGTGCATCAAACAGGCTTTAGGCGCGGGGAGTCTTTGGCGGCGCCGGGCGTGCTGGAAGTATTGGCGCGAGCACGACGGCAAATATGGCGGGGTCGAGTGTAAAGGCGTGCACCAAACCCACCAGTGGTCGGTCACGAAGTGACTTTTCGAGACGCGTTAAAATGGGAGAAATTCAAGATGGCGTTTCTTCAAAATCAAGCCAAGAAAAATTAAACCATGACAGTTGGATATTTTGTGCCCAATATGTTTATTTTTCTGCTATGCTTGATTTATTGTTGTATTTTCTTATGCTTTATTTATTTTGTTTAAATGTGTTTGCATGATAATTGCTCAATGAAAAATCTCAAAATTCAAAAATTACTAAGTATTTTAAACAATTAATTTGGTTTTGAATCGAATTAATTATTGACCTCCATGATTTATCTATTTGTGAAATCTTTTGGAGAAATTCCCCTAAGGGACGGCCAAAAGAAAGCTTTCACAAGAATAAATTCCCAAAATGATGATTGTGAATTATTATTAGTGGCGATGATGACCCTCCCAAGAGGCACGATCAAAACGAAGTAGTAATTCTGTATTTAATCATGGTTAACTTAGGTACAAAATTGATATGCATATGTTGGTCCCGGTGCAACAAGTCTCACACGTGTATGGGGGGGAATACACGTGTTTAGTGATTTTTAAAACTTTTTCTTACTGTGATCAGAGGGGTCAGGATGTCCTGAGAATTTTGCCCTGAGAAGCACAAATTGCCCTGAGTTAAAGTCTACTGAGACAGTGATCCTGAGCAGCTTTCAAAAGCTTCAGACTAGCCCAACTGATCCTGAGTTTTATCAGAGATCCTGAGAAGCTTGGATCAGATAATTATCTTACTGAATACTCAGATAGAGTTGATTCAGTTTGGTAACTATCTGTTCTAGCTAATCAAGAGTGCGGAATGGGTTGGCCCTAAGTTTATACTCGTTTTATCTTGCTGAAAATCTCTTCCTTAGTGAAACAGTGGTTAAGGCTGTGATCAAGTTTGATGCAAGTTCAGTGGATTGTTTCTAACTGAATATTAAGAAAACAGTATGCTTTCAGTGAAAAAATATGCAACATATAGAATGTAGAACAGAAAGCAAACAACACAACAACTTATAGTGGTTCAAAGACAAAGCTCCTACATCCACTCTCTCTAGTCTTCAGAGAAATTCCTTAACACACTATCACCTAAAGCTTTCAGGCTGAACACAACAGCTTACTAACTTTTCTACCTTGAGTTTTCTGGCTGACTACTGCAGCTTACTAACTCAACACACACAAGCTTTCTGACTATCTGAAACAGCTTGCTCACTTCTTCTCTAGAGCTTTCTGGTTGACTCAACTGCAGCTTACTTACTCTTTACAACTCTTACTCACCAACAATTCACACAATACTCAAACTACCTATCAAAAGGGTTTGGTTTTGGTTGGTTTCCAACTAGGGTGAGATATCCTTTTACAATAAGTACAAATGCAAAGGCTAGGATATCTCTACTAAGCTTTGGATATATATCAAATCTATGCTTAGTGAATGAGCTCTCTTCAATGTGAAACACTTGGGAAATCTTAGGTTTTTCGAGTGCTTCAATTTGCAAGAATACGAATGAGCTCTGGAGTTGCTTTGATTTCCCGTAACCTCTTAATGTTGGAGGTCACTGGTATTTATAGGCAACTTTTCCAATGGTCACTCTTTAAAAAACTATCAGTTGGAAGAGATAGTATCAAGAGTTTCCTCTTCTGGTTATTTATGAACGACTATTTTTTTAGGGTTTGAACATACCCTTGCATGTTTTAGGAAATATGCAGCCATGTAGCCAATCACCAACTTCTGTGAACTGGAAGATATCAGACCTGACATTTCTTCAGTGAGATGTCGCTTTCGGTGTCAGTAAAGTATGTTGTTGTTGCCTCCTCATTGGTCGAAGTCTTCCTTTGAGCAGAGACAAACAAACGACTTTAGTTAGGTTGACCTTTCTGAGCTGATATGTTCCTTAATGTCCACAAATATCTAACATTATGTTTGTTTGTACTAGGAATGATCATAACACTATTTCATTAAGATAGTGGTTCAGGGTCCTTTTTTGTTCAGTACACAAACAATCTTCAGGATCTTCGGTCTTCAGGATTCTTCGATCTTCAGAATTCTTCAGAGTCTTCAGGATTCTTCTGAGTCTTTTACTATGATGAGAAACATATTTCTCCCTGATCTATTTCTGCTGAATATATATATGATGCAGATAATCCTGAGTCCTAATTTCTATTGAAACCTGATCCTGATCCTATACTACCAAGATATCCTGAACATGTCATACTCAGGGGTTTTGGGATCTAATCAAAATCTTTATTTAAATTCATCTCCCAACAATTTCCCCCTTTTTGATGATGCTAAAACCATCTTGTTACATTAAAAAAAAACTTAACCTATCACTCAGGTTTCAGTTATCTGTTACATTCAAATGGCATATCAGATAAGTAAGAATATGTAAAAAGATAATGAGATATTATCTTATTCAATCACAAAAGATAAACTTTCCATTGATGAGGATGAGAATTACATTGTACAATGAAAATCATAAAAGATAGATACATAGCAAAAAGGATGTCTAATCTTCAATCTTCTTCAATCTCATCTTCAGGGACTTCAAGGTTGAACATCCCAAAGTATCTTTTCTTCAATTCATCCCTTTCCTTGATGATCTCTGGGTTGTTTCCTGTCAGACCTAGCTGGAGGGCATACTGAGCAATTTCTTGAGAGATGACAGCCTCATTTACATAGCCATTCTCAAACCTTGGAGCTGGGTACATGTATGGCTCTGGAGCTACAATCTGAGTATTTCTCTCATCTGCCAAGTTGATCCATTTTTGCAGATACTCAGGATAGAATGTCAGCAGATATTCAATCAATGAATGCCTCATTCTTGTCTGAGCTGCTCCCTCTCCATTCCCTCAGAATTTCGTAGTAGAACCAGAAGGTTATCTTTATCTCTTCCCATGCATCATTGATCTGAATAGGCATCCACTTGTCAATGTGCGGCCATTTCTGAGTTTTCTCAGTGTCTCTCTTCTTGCCGATGAACTTCCTGAATACACCCCTCATGTTCTGCTCTTCTTCCTTTTTCTTCTTAATCAATGGAGCACCAGATACTGAAGCAGCAGTTCTTTTCTCCTTTTCAATTTGCAGGGCTTTCAGAGTCTTCTTTGTATCGAAGGTCTCTGGTTGTGTATCAGGCTCAGCTTCCTCAGGTTCTTCCTCAGATTCATCAAAATCAACCACAAGCTTCCTTTGAATATGCTTTGTTACCTTTGCTCTCTTTTTCTTCTCTGGCTCAACAAAGGCTACATCCTTCCTCTTTTCTGGTCTAGCCTGAGTTTCACCAGCCTTGCTTGTTTCAATCCTCCTCCTTTCAATCATTTTCTCTTCTAATATTTCCTGAGCAATCTGTTCTGATGTCTGAGTGAGGCCAGGTTTTTCAACTTCTTTGAACTTCAGTTTCTCAGTGGCTTCAATCTCACTCTGAGCATCCAAGATTTTCTTTACTTCAGCTTCTTTTTGGGTCTTCTTCTCCAAGGTATGTGCCAACAACTTATCCAATTGTCCTTTTGAACGTGGTCTTTCCCACTTTTTGGCATCATACCTTGGGAGAAGTTGGGACAATGCAGTATTCATATAGTATTGTTCTTTGTCTAAACTGCGCACTTCCCCAGCCAGCTGATCATGCTCATCTTCCAGCCTCATTATGTAGTTCTTGGCCATTGAAAATTCTTCTGAAAGTGGAGCAAACTGTGTTGAGAAGGCATCGTGCATCATCTTTGTCATCTTGGTCATGAGCAGAGTGCTCATTTCCTCAACAGCTGATTTAATTAGTTGCTCATTCTTCTCAACCAGCTTGGCCTCAATATATGCAGTTCTGTCCTGGTACCTCTGCTCCATGTTTGCATTGAGCTCTGTCCTTACTCCATCAATTTTCTCATCAAGTACAGTCATCTTATCTGAGAGTGTAGTTAGAATTTGCAGCATATCAGATGATCAGATTTTCCAACTTTTGAGATTGGCTTGCCAATGTTTCCTCCATATGAGTCATCTTCTTCAACTTCTTCAGTCCATCCAGGATTGGAGTTAAGTCAATCACTGGAGTTTGTACAGCAGTCTCCATCTGAGCTGGGTGCTCCAAACGAGCCTCAGTCTGCATATCATAAACATCAGATTTAAAGCTAGGTACTTCAGTAACTTCGGCATAATGTACAATAGTGCCAAAAGGTACCTGAAGAGTGCTAACTTCAGTCTGAGGTTGTCTGACATCAGGCTGTTCAACTTGAATTTCTTTCTCTATTTCTCTCTCAGCTTGTTTCTCCTGTCCAGCTTCTTTTCCTCCTTCTCCTCCCTGATCCCCTGCTCCTTCCTGATTATGAGAACTGGATTCACCAGACTCAGCATTCCTCTTCTCAGCCACCTTCCTTTTCACAAGCTCATCAAAATCAGCAACTTTCAACCTAAGCTTGGTCTTCCTGAAACTGGAGAACTCTGTCAAAGCAACAGTCTCAGCACTCCACCAATCTCTCCTCTGAAGGAGGCTATGTTCAGCATTTCCGGGAGTGTCTGGTTCAGGATATAGACCGTTGTCCTGAGCATGGAGAAAAGATCCTGAAGGTCAGGATATGCGTTCAGCGCAGGGTATCTGTCCAGGATGAATCATTCCCCCTTGCTTCGCCGTTCAGTTTCTTCTACTTCGCCCTTCTTCAATTCAGGACTCTCAGGAACATCAGGCTCTGATTGGATGAGTTGTAGCGCTGAAGGATCAAAGAAGGGTTCTTTCAGGAGAGCATCTAAACTCAGCAAATCCCGAGATTCTATCTGCTCCTGAGGTCCCTTGAAAATCTCCTGAGATATTTTATCAGTGCTCAAGGAAGTTCAAGTACCTCTGATAATACATTTTCTTCAGTGTCCTGCTCCTGAACGTTCTTCACCACTTGAGCAAGCATCTGTAGTGGAGATTTCATCCCTTGCTGGGCCTCAGTATGAATTTCTTCAACTTCATTGGCCACTTTCTCGGCTATAGTCTGAAGCCTTTTTCATTTTTGAGGAGCCATTGCCTTTGTCTTCAGCTTCTCTCAGGTCTTCCTCTTTACCCTCAGTAAATCAAGAGATTTTTTCTTCCTTTCTTCCTGTCCTGAAGCCTCAGGATGTTTTACTGATGTTGTCCTGACGGGTTTCTGGACAACCTCAGCAATCACAACATCATCCTGATCAGAACTAGAATCGTCCTGATCCTCAGGTTCCTCCTGAACCATCGAGCCCTGGCTTATTACCTTCTTCTTCTGGGCTTTGGGCTTCCTGAACATGATGCGGGTTCTTGAAAACTCAACACCGCCCATCAAAAACATTTCTTCACAGGACATAGTTTCGATCAAATAACTAATCTTAGTCCCAAACAGAATTTTCCCATTCTTGGTGAATGCCCCTTTGGCATACTTCAGCTTCTGATTCTGATGAAGGATGCATTCCACCAAGAATTTTAGCCAGTTGAAGTCTATAGAGGGTGAATCCTCTATCGCAACCATGAGCCTTAGCTTGTTCCTGCTCACCTGTTCTAGACTTCCCGAAGTGCTCATCAAGCACTTTTCAACAATGTCAATTAAAACCCGGTATTTGGGTTTCAAACATCGTTTGTGCAAAACACCTTTCAACTCAGCTTTAGTCTCCGCAAATCTGTCCAAAATTTCTTGCTCACGTCCAGCCATGTATTGAGAAGGATCCTCTCCTCTATCATTTAATTCATAAACAACATTTATGTCGTCTAAAGATAGAGATACCTCAATCGTGCGAACCACCTCTGCCCTGGACTTCGCATAAGTACCGAAACTCAACTGCGACACCAGTCCACCTTGTTCTCCCTCACGTAGATTGACCACAAACTATAGCACCTCCTGTGCAAGCTCCAGCTCTGCCATATTGCTTACCAGATGTGATAAGCGGGCCATCCGAAGCATATAAAGTGCTTCTTCCTCTACCGTGGTCGCTTTATTGTCGAACATTGTCACCACATGTTCGAAATAAGATTTCTCTATCTCGGCGAGATTCTTAATCATGGCGTAACTTAGGAATTCCATTTTTGAGATGATTTCTGGGTAGTGTATATGAAGGGTTTGAAGATTTTGAAGGTTTAAGGATTTGAGAATTCGGATCGTTTAAATATGAGAAATAAACGAATAAGGGCTAACAGTTTGGTTTATATATGATCTGTGAAATAAAGATCAATGGTTGTGATTAAATCTCAATAATACGATGAATGATTGAGATTTAATCTGAGATTTAAAGAAAATCTAGAGAAAAATGGCTATTTTTGGCTAATTTTCTGGACAATAGGCAAGTAGTAGTTTATAGGTTGACAAATGACTGTTTTCACGGAAATCGAGATGACTGTTCGTCTTTTTCAGTCAAAGACATTCTCGTTTTAAAAGTTCAGGCCTTTTGTCATTTATTTCAAATGATTACTGAGTAATCCCTTGTGTAATAAATGCCACTGAATTTAATGCATGTATCAATATAACTTCAGAATTATTTGAATATATAAACCTTACTGAATACTGATCCTGACAAAATTTGTCCTGAGTCTCAGTTTCCATCCTGAGAGAATTTTGTCCTAAGTTATTCCTCCTGAATAACTACACGCCCCTGAAGGACTTCTCCCTTCAGTGAAATTCATTCACCTGGATCCAACATTCCTAATTCAACTGATAGTTCCTGAAATCTTGTTTCAGCCAAAGGTTTAGTCAAGATATCAGCTCTCTGTTTATCAGTATGAATTTTCTCCATTCTGATATCCTTCTTTTCAACATGATCTCTGATAAAGTGATGTCTGATATCAACATGCTTACACCAAGTGTGCAATACCGGATTTTGTGTAATAGCAATTGCACTATTGTTATCACAAAATATAGGTACTTCATTGGCTACAACCTTATAATCCCTCAATTGTTGTCCGAGCCAAAGAATCTGTGCACAACAGCTTCCTGCAGCCATGTATTCAGCTTCAGTAGTATTGGTTGCTACTGAGGTCTGTTTCTTTGAAAACCATGATATCAGTTTACTTCCAAGAAATTGACAAGTTCCTGTAGTAGACTTCCTGTCAATTCTACATCCACCATAATCAACATCTGAATAGCCAGTTAATTCAAGATTATCATCAGTTGGATACCATAATCCTCTATTCACAGTGCCCTTAAGATATTTCAGAATCTTTTTGGCAGCCTCCATGTGACTAGCCTTAGGATTAGCTTGGTATCTTGCACATATCACTACAGCAAATGTAATATCAGGCCTACTTGTTGTGAGATATAACAATGATCCAATGATCCCTCTATAATCAGTGTGATTTACTGATTTGCCTTCAGGATCAGGATCCATCTTGTAGTTAGTATTCATAGGAATTCTAACTACATTACAATTTTGTACACCATACTTAGCAATTAGATCTCTGGTGTATTTTGCTTGATTGATGAAAATTCCTTCCTTAGTTTGTTTCACCTAAAGTCCAAGAACGAAATTCATCTCCCCCATCATAGACATCTCAAACTTTCCTTTCATCAGAGTTGAGAACTTCTCACACATCTGATGATTTGGAGAACCAAATATGATGTCATCCACATAAATCTGAACTAGTAAGATATCCTTCCCATCTTCTATCCTGAACAAGGTTCTATCAATTGTTCCTTTGGTAAAACCATGGTCAGTGAGAAATTGAGAAAGTGTATCATACCATGCCCTGGGTGCTTGTTTAAGACCATACAAGGCTTTCCTGAGCCTGTAAACTTGGTCATTATGTCTGAAACCAGGAGGTTGTTCCACATAAACCTCTTCTTTAAGCACACCACACAAAGAAAACATTGGAGTGGTGGGTATAGATTGGGCTACTCATAACTGGAATAGGATCTATTTACGCCCTTTTTTCGGTGGACATGTCACGGAGTCGGGTAGATCCTCCTGGTCGTTCTGGTAGATCCGGTGGTGGGGTTGGAAGATTTGGACTTTTTCTTTTGCGGACTCTGCTCAATCAAAACCTGGGCAATCGTGTTGATAAGATCTAGACGAATTAGCCAGATAGGCGGGCACCCAAGGAAAAGATTAGTGCTGATCGACAGAGTTATCCGAGAAAAGAAAAAAGAACGAGAAAGCTCGAGTCCCTACGACGCTACCTCCTCATTCCCCTCTCCCACGCAGAGAGGTTCAATCTGAGACAAGAGCAGAACAGAATCTAGCCCTACTGTGCTATAATGCTGAACCAAGGATGCTCCGCCTTATCTATAGAAGGAGTCAACTGAGTTTTGAACGTATTAGCTCCTTGGTAATGGCTCAATATATAGATAGAAAGCCCTATGATGGGAAACTACCACGTTAGGTTTGGAGAGAGATGGGACCGGTTATATAATAGAGGGAGCAGATGCAAGCTTTTTCTTTCAATAGCCGGCCAAATGACTACAGGATCATTGGTCTACTCTACCTCAATTCACCATTTCGAATCTTATACAGAAGGGTTTTCCGTACCAGCTTCTTCTACCTATACCGCAGTTGAAGCACCTAAAGGAGAATTTGGTGTCTTTCTGGTCAGTAATGGAAGAGAAATGCACTTTTCACATCCATCTGATAGACTGTGAATTTCATGTGGGCAGCATATGCAAGAAACAATCTGATGGTTTCTAGTCTTGCAACAGGTGCAAAGGTTTCATCATAATCCAAGCTTCTTCTTGGGAATAACCTTGTGCAACTAGCCTTGCCTTGTTTCTTACAATGTTGTTGTTCTCATCTCTCTTATTCTTGAACACCCACTTAGTTCCAATCACATTGTGCCTCTGAGGTCTATCCACTAGCTCCCAAACTTCATTTCTTGTGAACTGATTCAGCTCTTCTTGCATAGCAGTAATCCAGAATGAATCTTTAAGAGCTTCTTCAGTCTCAGTAGGTTCTTTCTCAGATAGGAAGCAGCAGAATAAAACACTTTCTCCATGGAACTTTCTTGTTCTAACACCTTCTGATAGATCACCCACAATTTGACTTGTAGGATGACTATCCAACCATCTTCTCCTGGATGTTCCCCCTTCAGTAGTATCATCAACATTGGAAATGTTAGGTTCAGGCAGATCATTAAATTCAGGGAACAACAGAAAATGAGAGAGTGAATCATCTTCCTCAGGGGAAATTCCATTCAGAACATTGTCAGAGACATTTGTTCCCCCTTGGTTGATTGATTCAGAGTTTGCCTCAGTTGTGACCACATCTTCATCGACATTACATACCTGAGTCTGAACTGGTGTATGTTCAGATTGGTCAGGTTCAGTGTGTTGGCTTTCCTTCAGCGGAGAATTTCCCTGAGTCTCACCATCCTGAGTATTTCCATTTTGAGCTTCTTTGTCTGAGTCTGATTCACTCCATTCATAGAAAGTGATTGACTTCTTCTTCTCAGGCTTAGAGGATGCTTTATCATTATTCTTCAGGCTAAGTCTGGTGATTCTCTTGGTCAGATCTCCTGAGTCATGTTCCTGTTTCTTCTGAACACAAGTAGATTCATCAAAAACAACATGAGGTGTTTCTTCCACAATAAGAGTCCTACAGTTGTAAACTCTGAAGGCTTTACTGACTTCAGAATATCCTAAGAATATCCCTTCATCAGCTTTGCTATCAAAAGTTTTCAACTGATCTTTACCATTATTGTGTATGAAACACTTGCAACCAAACACACGAAAGAAAGAAACAAGAGGCTTCCTTTCATTCCACAGCTCATAAGGTGTTTTTCCTTGATTCTTTGTTAGCATGGATCTGTTCTGAGAGTAGCATGCAGTGTTGATAGCTTCAGCCCAAATCTCTTAGGAATGTCAGCCTCAGCAATCATTGTTCTTGCAGCTTCTTTCAGAGTCCTATTTCTTCTTTCAGCAACACCATTTTGTTGTGGGGTCCTTGCAGCTGATGTTTCATGAGCTATTCCATTTACTGCACAATAATCAGATATAATATGGTTGATAAATTCAGTGCCTTTATCTGATCTAATTTTGACCACACTCAGGTTCTTTTCAGTACTGAGTTTTTTCAGTAGTTCAGAGAGTTTTGTCTGAGTCTCTTTCTTACTGAGTAAGAATATGACCCCACGTGTATCTAGAGTAGTCATCAACTACCACAAGTGTATATTTCCTGCCATTTGTACTCACAGGTGTTACTGGACCAAAGAGATCCATATGTAACAGTTGTAGTATTCTGTCAGTAGAAACTTCTACTTTACTTTTAAATGATGCTCTGATTTGTTTTCCTTTCTGACAAGCATCACATATATGATCTTTACTGAACACTTCATTAGGTAACCCCCTCATAAGTGCTAATCTTGCAAGTTTGTTCAGAGTTTTGAAGTTTAAGTGATTCAGTCTTTTGTGCCACAACCAACTGGTATCAGTAGAACTTTTTGCAACTAAACACGTATCTTTAGGAGTTGGTCTCCAATCAGCAAGATACACATTCCCTTTTCTAGTACCAGTTAGTAATATTTGTTGTGAAGCATTATCTTTCACATAACATAAGTTCTTTGAGAACTCAACACTGAATCCTTTGTCACAGAATTGATTGATTGAAAGCAAATTATGCTTTAAACCAGAAACATATGAAACACCATGGATATGAACAGATTCAACTTCAAGAGTCCCATATCCTTTAGTCTGTCCTTTGGAGTTATCTCCAAAAGTAATCTGAGGGCCTTTTTGTTCAACATAGTTAGTGAGTAGATGTTTATATCCTGTCATGTGCCTTGAGCATCCACTGTCCAGATACCATGTAGCAGGAGCTACTTCACTTCCACCCATCAGGGCTATGTTGTCTTCTATCAGCTCTGTGCCCTTTTCCTTCACCTGAAAAACAGATCAGGCCTTAGGTACCCATTTGGTGTAGGGTCCTACCAGTTTAGTTGTACCTTTTGGAACCCAAATCTGCCTAATAACTCTAATCACTTTAGAGTGGCTGATTTGTCTCCCATAAACATCTACATACACATTCACCACCCTAGGTGCCTTGGCAGTACCCTATGTATGAGTGTCAACCTTAGCATGAACATGAGCCTTAGAATTCTTTTTGGTTTCAGGCCTCTTGTTCCAATTCTTTGGCCTTGGTGCAGCTGGTCTATGTCTCTGCTGACTTGGGTTCAGGAAACCTTTGCCCTTAGGCAAGTGGGTTTTAGGTTGCCTGTACTAAAATTGTGGTCTTTCAGTAATCTGAGGACTCGGTCTTTTGAGTTGAGAATTTCTCTGCTGAGTGTTTCTCTTCTGAAAATTCCTCTGATGGTTCAGTGCAGATCTCCTCAGGTTGGTATTCTTAGCCTGAGGCTTCGAAGTACTGGCCTAAGGATTTCCTACTGAGTGTTCAGGTTTCCTAGCCTTTTCTTGAGGTTTGAGCTTTCTTTCCTGAACCTTCAGTTTTTCTGAAACCATAGGTCCTTTACCCTTGTCTAAAACACGGGGTTATTCTTCAATAAGAAGATTAGTACATGAAACTGGTTTAACAAAGACAGTCTTAGTGCTACTAGAAGAAGCAGCATTCAGAAGACCTTGTGAGGTTCCCCTTGGATTATATCCCAATCCAGCCTTTATAGTTGCAGGTCTTTGATAACTCTGAATTTCACCTATTGCTTTAGATGCAGAATTCAATAGAGCTAACTTTCTCCGCACACTATCCTCACTTTTCTTTAGAGTTTCATGCTTCTCAAAGAGGTCATTGAATTCAGTCCTGATAAGCTGATTTTCCTCAGTGGATTTCTCTAATTTTCCTTTCAGGATTTCTATCACTTTCTCCTTTTCTGAGAGTTGTACTTTCAGAACATCTAGTTCATCAGTAGTTCCCATTAATTGAGAAGTTATCTCAAAGAAGATAGAGTCTTTCCACCTCGGATTTTCAAAGAACAATTCCTTATTCTCGCTCTTGAGTTTCTATGAGCGCTTCTTGAATACGTAATAATCCTTCATGAGATTCTCAAAAGAATCCATCGAGTCAAAGTTTCTTGTTTCTGATGAACTTGATAACTTCGGTGCTTGTGTAGGAGCAACAACAGAGATAGAAGAATTTACCTCCTCAATAGCAACAAGGCAGACATCATCACTGTCACTGTCTGAGAATATCTCTTCTGAAGAACTCGATCCTTCTTCAGATTGTTCTTCTTCTTCTTCTTCAGCAATCATAGCCTTCTTGCTAGAGATCTTTCTGTCTCTCTTGGCTTGTCTCTCCTTTCTTTCTTTGGCACTCAACTCAGGACAGTCATACTGGAAGTGACCTTTCTTCTGGCAGTTATAGCATCTTTTGGCATCATCATCCTGATCACTTTCCTCCTTGGTTTTGGAGACCTTCTTTCTGGATGAGGATCCTTCAGCTTTGTGGTCCTTCCTTTTCTCAGTGGATCTGTCCTCAGCTTCTGAGTTATTCCTGTTCCTGTACCTGTTGTTCTTATAGTATTTCTTATATTTCTCATATCTGCTATTGAGTCTTTCAAACCTCCTTGCCAACAGTACTAGTCTATCCTCTTGCTCATCTTGATTTTTGGCAAGTGAGTTATCAGACTCTTTAGCTTTACAGGATTTCTCTTTAGCTTTGAAAGTCACATTCTTGCTAGATGAAGATTCATCTTTGCTATCAGATTTCTTAGTTTTTTTATCAATCACAAACTCATAAGCTTCCAGTTCAGAGAAAACTTGTTGGTATGGCATAGAATCAATATTCTTGGTGTTTTCAATCACCACAACATGTATATTCCATTTCTTAGACAATCCTCTAAGAATTTTCAGTGTCACTTCTCTTTGTGGGTATCTTTTCCCAAGAGCATTCAGATCATTCATGATGCTAGTGAATCTGACTTCCAATTTGTCAATGGATTCACCATCTTCCATTTCAAAGCTGTCAAACTTTGCAATGGCAATAGACAGTTTGTTCTCTTTAATATGATTTGTGCCTTGACACATGATAGCAAGTGTGTCCCATATTTCTTTAGCAGTTTCACAGTGAGAAATTATTCCCATAACACCATCATCAATAGTGCTATTGTTGGTCCCGAAAAACCCGATTTAAAACTCGTAAAATCTCAATGGGAGGTGACTTAATTTTTTTTTTTTGCTTCGAATGTGTTATGAAGATTTGTTAAAGTATGTATGACAGTTAGTATGAAAGCAAGTAAGAACACAAGTATTTTTATAGTGGTTCGGAGTCCAACTCCTACATCTACTCTTCCCTTCATGGGGCACCAACTTAACCAACAGATGTTTACCGAGTTCTCACTCAAACGGGACTTATCACCCTCTAAGGGATCGCCTACCATCCCTTTCGGGATTGCTTAGATGTTTACCGAGTTCTCACTCAAACGGGACTTATCACCCTCTAAGAAATCACCTACCCTCCATTTCGGGATTGCTTAGATGTTTACCGAGTTCTCACTCAAACGGGACTTATCTCCCTCACGGGATCGCCTATAGATGTTTAACAAGTTCTCACTCACCTACAAACTTAACCTATCAAACTGATTTGGGTAAGGTTTGTTTGGTTTCCAACTAGGTTGAGATTTTCCCTTACATTTGTTTAAATTTCTATGCTTTGGTTGGGAAAATCTCTCCAAGCTTATGATATGACATTTTTGCTTAGATACAATGAAGAACACTCTTGGGTAAATTTGGATATTTAATGCTCTGTGTTCTTGAATGGAGTTGCTTGAATATTTGGCATTAATTTCACTTTGCAGATCCTCCATTATCTTCTTTTGAAGATAGTGCAATGTATTTATAGTGTGGATTTGAATATTACCGTTGAAGAGTAATATTCAAATCCATACTAATAGTCTTCAAGCTTTTCTTTGTCCTATTGCACTGTTGTTTGCAGCTTTATGTCACATCCATATATGTGTTGTTATTTTCTCATTTACCAGCTGCTTTTGTGTGTCTAACGGATTTGATCAGCTCGCCAGATTTGATATGCAAATTTCTGGTCTGCTGAAATCTGCTCTGCTGAAATCTGCAGACCAGACCAAAAATTATAGCAGGTTTACATGCTAAATTATAGTTATGCTCGTATCATGTTGGGTTAAATAAGGGTGACCGTGACAATTACCCTTGTCAATACGGTGTTGAACTCTATTACGACCCATCTTTTTTTCTATATACTAAGCTCCTAAAAACATTACATGTACCCTCACTAGCCTCCAGAGAAGATTCTTTTGGGGTGTGAGTGATGATAATTGATAAGTCAAAAATAAATTGGGTAAGATGAGAAAATGTGTGTGAGGATAACGAGAAAAGCGGGTTAGGTATTAAGTGTATTTCTACTTTCAATTTTACTTCAATAACTAAATTATAAAAGCTTTTTTTATTTGATTTATTTTATATGTGACAAAGTCTCATGTGTAACTGGTGCACTGATTTAAAATCCGTGCACTCGCCCCAACCCTGTTTTTCTCGTATAATTTTTATTGTTAGTTAGTTTTGGCATCACTATCAAAAAGGGGGAAATTGTTGGGATATTTTAGTTTTGATGAATTATGTCAAAACATTATCAACTTGTGTTATTTAAATTAATCTACAGATAACAAGTTGAGGGGGAACGAGAGAACAAGTTAAGAAGAAGAAATCAGAAATCAGAAGAAGAAGAAATCGGTTTACGATCTGTGGAGTTCGACTTTTTTGATCTTGAATGATCGGATCTATCTATCTTTCGATGATGCAAGATCTTGATATCTTTGAATCGATGCAAAGATCGATGATCTTTGATCGATCGATCTTTGAATCGATCGCATCTTGATATCTTTGAATTGATGCACAACTGATGTTGAACTGATGCAGACCAGACCAGACCAGAAATCTGCAGACCAGATTTCAGCAATAAGAACTCATGAGAAATTTGCAGACTATAATTTTTTCCCCCTTTACAGAACAACAATATCCATTCGAGCCTAAAATAACATGTTCACATTCATTTATATATATAACTAGTACCAACAAACCAACAATTCATAATTAAACTCCCAGCCAACACACTAATACGTACTAGAGTTTATAATCCAACATAACACCTATCCAAAAACAACATAATATATAATAACAGAAGTAAAATAGGCAACGGTATGCCCACAGGTCGTCATCTAAGTACACAACAACTTAAAACCTGCAGGAGCTCCACAACTTGTCCAGTAAGGCTGCCATGTTACAACGTCTCATAATTACCTACAATACATAAACTACGTGAGATATATCTTAATAAGCAGAAATTATGCATTAAATATTTGATGCAATGCAACACAAGATCTCTCTCAAAATTCACACATTTTTGAACACATAGGTTCAGTTCAAAATAATCACATAACAACCATCAAATCTCATAATCTAAATATTATCCATGTATTACGAACTAAACACAAATAAATCACAAAATAATAAGTTTATGCATTGTAGTTACATATGAATTTCTACTTACCTCGATTGAGAAGAATATCAATACCTCGAACTCCTAACCCGCCTTATCGAATCCAACTATCAAATTTGATAACAATCAACCATAAATATTACTCCAATTCAAATCTCCATTGTATATAGAATCTAACATTATAGAAAATCCCATCCCACATCATTCGATCAACACCTTCTATATTTGTTTTCTCTCTTTTATAATTTTATGCTCATAAAAGAAATCCTAATTACCCCCTAATTATAACCGAGGTCTAACAACTCAGTACACATATATCAGAGGAATCAAATCTTTACAAATCGTCATGTACAATACTCCTGAAATCATAAATTTAATTTGATGTTTAGCTTTTTAGAGATCAGTATAATTAGTCACAAAAATTGAGAGTGAATAATTGAGAATTAAGAGAATATTTAAAAAATTGAAATTCGAGAGGAAAAAAAAAATGATTTCATATATAATTACAAGTATGCCCTTATGCACCACACCGCTTCAGTATGCTTCAGACAGAGAAATGGTTTGCCGGAACCATGAGATCTGATAACAGAGCCATTGATGAACTATTGCAAATCACTCCTAAACCCTAAATATCCTTTTGATTAATCTAATCTTTGGCTTCATTCTAACGTCTCCCTTCTCTTAATTGTTTCCTTTCTTTCACCCCTAGCGTATTCAAGTCACAACAGGGAAAACGATCAGATTTTCCAACATTTTGCTAACAAATTCAAGAACTGTTGAAGAAACAATGGAGGATGCCTACGCTAGATCAGTCGGCGAGGTAAATTCTTCTGATATTTGATTATATGGGAGCATAAATTTAATCCTCCCTTTAATCGTAATTTTGTTATACATACCAACTAAGCAATGTGGGATACTAGATTTGAGTTAAAGTTTATTGTTCTTGAAATTAGTTTACTTGCATATATTTATAATTCTGAAGCATGTGATCCACAAAGATGGTCAAGTGGCGGAATATTTGGCTAATCAACTATGTTAGTTTGAATTAAACTGGGTTGTTTTCTCTACAATTGGATGTTGTAATTAATAATGGCGTCACTATTTTAACAGGTTTTGGAATTCTTTGCTGTTGATCCGGCTAGAGGCTTGACAGACTTCCAGGTAAACCAATTAATATTGCCTGACATTAACCTGTCTTGATTCAATCAATGCACTTTATACATAGAACATGCCTTTCTCTAAATTAAGATGGTGTGGGAAGCCAGGCATTTGTTTGGGCTTATAGTGGTTTTTGAAATGCAGGGGATCCTAATAAAAAGTAAGGTGAGTGTTTGTTTTCGAGACTTTAAGTAGGGTGAGATTTTACTTTATCTCAAATCAATGCGTAAGAGGGAATGATATTGCAATTTTATATTGTTGTTGGGTGTGATTGTAATGATTGGATGATGTGAGTTATGATTTAAATGTATTAAATTGTAAGGAGAGATAATTGATGGTGTCGGAAAGTGTGATAGTAGGGTTATAGGTGTTGTAGTGGTCGGTTTTTAACCGGATTTTAAAATCTTGAAATAGAACTTAATTTAGATTTGCAATTCCTAAAATTGGTTTTTAAAACCCAAAACAAACATTGCATATCTAATGGGGTCTTGCTTGTTGATCCGTTTCATGGGGTCTCGTTGTTTTCTAAACTCGGACTCTGGATGTTTCAGGTTGCAGAGTATGGTAGATTATATGGGAAAAACGGTAAGTATGTTGTGTTTTCTGTTCTGGTGTTAATAGTTTTAAATTTCAAATAAGACGAGGATTTTTAAACATATAGCAAGTTGTATTGTTGATTAAGTATGTTGAAATTTGGAAATGTGTCGTTGGTGTTTGCAAACACTATAATCTTTATCCTGAGTTCTTCTGTTTGGTGATGTCTGATGTTAAGAAAGAATTGCTTCATATCCTATAAACCTTGCAGGTTTTTACTTTTGTAAAAATTTCAAAGAATAACTAGATGGATAATTTGATTAAAAAATGTGTCCGTTTATTAATCTTTGTTTGACAAAATTTATCATGTTGTGTCCAGTAAGATCTTTTTCAGCTCTTGTATTGGCCTAAGTTAGAGCTTAGATTTTGGCATGATCACATTAATATTTCAAATAATAAAGAATCGGGTGAGTAAGCTCAGATCATTAATGTAGGATAGCTGGGGCCTGTTTAAGGAAGAATTTCTCATAAGTTCTTATTGTGGGTAAGCTCAGATCATTAATCTAGGATAGCTGGGGCCTGTTTAAGGACGAATTTCTCATGAGTTCTTATTGTGGGCAAACTTCTCATGAGTTCATAATAAAAGAGAGCAACTCTAAGTTTTATCCTATCCCAAACGTCCTCTAAGGGCTCACACTTATAAAAAAATTATCTATCTTATTTCTTCTAGCCAAATGGACCAGTATACAACCGGGACTATAATCTCCCACAAGACTTTACCCTTCTTGTTAATAAGATTTCCCAGATTTGTCAATAATAAATCTGGGTCAGATGGAAGTGTGATGTTAACGAAGATATGGGGATTATCAGTTCTCTGAACGTATAAATTGAAATAGTTAGTGTCTTGATATTCAGAGTTCGCGTGAACTTGGAACAGTACTTAACTATCTTCTGGTCATATTCTGGCACTTTTACATTAGGTTGGTTTCTTTTTTTTTTTTTTAAATTTATGATTCATAACCGTGTGTATCTAATTCCTCTAATATTTGTTCCATTTTGGTTGCATGTAATATGCTTGGCTGCAGTGCTACCTCAAGAAAAAAGTACGTGGACCCCTACTCTCTCTCTCTCTCTCTCACACACACACACAATACACACAGAAGGATGCAGTCATGCACTGTTTCTTTTTAGTGTATAGTTATGCAAAGGAAACTTGTGCTCTTTGTCTACTTTTTCACCTAGTTAAGAGTATTTTGCTCTGTTTGTACGATGATAAAACATGCAGTTTCAGTTAAAACAAAGGAAACTTGGTACTTTTTGAATAATGCGTTTTTTTAACTATGATATCATATTATAGAGCTTTATGTTTTAACACTTGAATGAGAAAGTGATTTTTGACGTTTTTGTAATTATACTTATTGCAGGCACTCCTTTTTGGAAACTGGTGCTGAAGCAGTTTGATGATTTACTTGTAAAGATATTAATTGCTGCTGCCATAGTTTCTTTCCTTTTGGCCTTGGCTAATGGAGAGACAGGCTTATCTGCCTTCTTGGAGCCTTCGGTAAGATAACAGCTTCCTGAGTTTTTGTACTTCTCTGACAATGAACTCAATGTGCATTGTACACATTATTTGGCTTATGAACCTGAGTATTTGGCGGATTATTGATTTTCTGTAAAAAATCGGTCACAAATCCTTCCACACTACTATGATTTGTTTATTTGTTGTCTTCTTTTCGTGATGTTAGACAGATTTAGTGTAGGTAACTTGTAGCGACTATGATTCATTCTGAGGGACACAGGATGCATTGGAACTATTAAACTTTCATTGACCATGTTGATATACTTATCCCAGAGATCAGAAACTTCTTCATGTTGTTTTAGTCATTAATACAATCATTTAAATGTATCAGTCGAACTTCTATCGTAGGTGTAGAATTCTACGAATCCAGGCCTTCCAGTGGCCATATTATTCTCTTTTGAATTTAGTATTCAACCAGGGCATATACTGCTATTGTGGGCAGATGCTTTTCTGCAAGCATTCTGGAAGATTGTTGTAAAGTTAGTTGCAAAAGATTCTGGAATAAAGTTCCAGACATTTAGCTCTGGTTCCTGGTGTTATTTCACTATATACACTTATATTATCAAAGTTGGAGCAATTGTGAGTTTTAAGCATTTATTTAAAAAAAACATTATCTTAGAACACATGGCTGACTATTATTGAGTTCTCTTTATTATATCTCTAGAAGTGATGCTACATGGGCCTCTTTATCTTACATCATTCGCTTGTCCAATATAGTTTGAGAGCCTGTTAAATGTTAATAGAGTGAACTTTTGACACATAAGAGGAAAGCACTAGCATTTTTTATCGTATTAGCTTTACTCTCCAGAGTATGAATTTATAGTTCTGGGTTCTTCCAGGATTGCATATATTTTATATTGTAAAAGAGGAGAGCTGCCTTATCATTTATTTCAGAGATGTTAGTGATTTCTGCAATATTAAGCTGTTAAAATAGAACTAAATGAATGCCTATCTGGTGTTGACAAGTCTCTTAAGTTTAGAATATTTTGTATTATAGGTCATCCTCATGATCTTGGCTGCAAATGCAGCTGTTGGAGTAATCACGGAAACAAATGCTGAAAAGGCCCTTGAGGTTAGTATTATCTCTCAGCGCAATTGTTAACATTGGCTTTGCAAGTTTATTTTTATTTGACCCATGTATTATATAATGTTCTATTCATAGTTATTAATGGCGCAAGGCGCCACAAGGCGCGAAGCAGCGCCTAGCGCCTTAGCGCCTTAGGCGCGCGCCTTGCATCCCTGGAAAAAATAACATAAGACCTTGATAATTTCCTAGTAAACCTAACCATTGCTTCTGTAGCAATACCCCAAGTCAAAATTTCACCTTGGTGAACCAACTCATCTTCATCTTCCATTAGACCAACCATCCACTCATTGCTTTCATCTATATCCCTCAAAGAGATAGGATCAATGTGATTACGTGAGTCATACCGATTACTGATGCTTCAACGCACGATTATACTTGATAAAAAGTGAATCTTGAAACCCTAGATGCGTTCCACTTAAATATTAAGACTTAAGAGATAGTATTTTTTATTATTCTGATATTATTTGACAAATAAAAAAATGTTTATTTTTATTTCAAACCCTAGATGTACGCAAGGCACGCCTTAGGCGCGCCTTTGCCCGAGTCAAGGCGGCGAAAGGCGCCGAAAGGCGCCCCCAGGCGAGCGCCCAGAAAATCCCAACCTCCTGGACCTATGGCAGGCGAGGTGGCTAGCGCCCCGAGCGCTGTGCGCCTTAGGCGCGCCTCGGGCGCGCCTTTAATAACTATTCTATTCATTTCATCTCCCCACTTCTCTTGTAAAGTTGAGGTTATTGAAGTTATACTTCACTTTTAGTCCTTTAGGTGGTTTAAGTTGGACAATTTCGTAGTGTCAAATGATTTTTTAGATTTCACATGCTCTCTAATGTTTTTTATCAATTACATCGATCTGTGGTCCCATTATACTCTCTCTTATCCTTTTCCTGAAACGTTCCTAAACTACACTGGGAAGAATACAGATACCCACCAAAGTATCATTTGTGTCCTACAGTCTGGCTAGGAGTTGACAAAGAACCTACACAGCTTGATGAATGGTGGTCCTTTAAAAGGTCACGGAAGGATGATTACTTGTTCTCTGCATGGAGTCTGATCTCCATTGCTTCCTCCCATTATTCTCTTATAAGTTACTACCTCTGTCCATGAAAATTGTACCTATTGGAAAAGATAAAGTGATTGTTTCCATTTTAGATTTGAGAACAAATTTGGTGGATGGACAAATAAGGCAAGTGAGAACAAATTTTGTGGATGGAGGGAGTATAACCAAATTAGGACGATCTTTCAGGCAATTCTTCATTGTGGCCTACCTTTGCATTAATCAACCAGCATTAGCTGTGGTAAACCTAATATGCAAAACAGAAGACCATATCTTATCAGCTGTTTTGTAATGCACCTGAGTACATAAACTAACTGCATCTTCAACTGGGAGTCTGCCAAATGCCCCATTTTCTACGACCTTACTGTCTTTACGGTTTTTTAGGCAATTACTCATGCTATTTGAGCAATACTACCTTGTGAAGACCATATAATTCAGTTTAGCACCTATAACTAACTGCACCTTCAGCTGCAGCTCTGCCGTATGCGCTGTCTTCTAGTACTTTCTAACTTTATGGTCTTTGAAGGCAATCCCTCATTCTTGTTGAGGAATATTGCCTAATAAACAGCTTTTCAATTAACCCCTGTCACATTCTTGTATGCATAAAGAAAAAATTCCCATCCAAAACGCTGATAAACTTGCAAGTTTTTGAGCAGTACAACATTCAAAGCTGTTATACTGTCTTTCTTAGATCTGGATTGACATTTATGCATTTCAATAGCTATTAGCCATAGTTTGCTTTCTCTCAAAATGCTAAAGTAAACTAGTAAAGGCACAATCCAAGTCAGTTCATCATATAATATCTTAATTCTCTTTACCTAAGTGAATCAGGGGATGATTTCAGATATTGGACCTTAGATCCTTCTCCGTCCTTTTCTTGCAAATCGTTTTTGCATTTCTCTTTCCAGAATGTAATTGTGTCTCTTTCTATTGGCTCAAAGTTCTCTGGAAAATTCCCGTAAGGTTGGTTTTGGGAAAGTTACCCACCTGCAATTTTTGCAAAAAATATTTTCGAATATTATTCTATCTCCAAATGTTTGTGTGTTGTGCAGGTGCAACTGTAGAGACTTTGACCACCTTTTGTTGCTGTGTTCTTTTACTCAAGGAATTTGAATCACTGTACTAAATGAATTGGGTTTTTGGCTGGCACCAAATTCAGCTTCAGATTTATTAATTACTAACTTGGGCAGTCACATTAACTAGAAAGGATAAATTTTATGGAGAATTAT
Source organism: Stenogyne calaminthoides (assembly GCA_037126765.1). Lineage (NCBI taxonomy): Eukaryota > Viridiplantae > Streptophyta > Magnoliopsida > Lamiales > Lamiaceae > Stenogyne > Stenogyne calaminthoides. The sequence goes on along the minus strand of JBBCBC010000005.1, from coordinate 19,507,911 downwards.
TGTCCCAGTTGTATTCGGGTCCATATGGTTAGAAAGAAATAATAGGACTTTTGAGAATTTGATCGAGTCAATAGAAGATGTTGGGGAAAGGTAAAATCTAGAGTTGCTCTTAAGGCATGGGGTCATAGGAACTTTATCGGTGTTCATGTCTCGGATTTAGTTAGAGATTGGTGCTTTGCTTTTAAGTGATACAATAATCTGTGGTACCTTTTATTTTCTATTTTAAATTTGTTAAAGGGATCTCTCATCCCTTACACCTTCTCTATCTAAATAAAACTCTTCCTATCAAAAAAAAAAGAAGAAAAATCTCTTTACCTAAATGTTAATGATGTTTAACTGACGCTCCACTTCTAAGCATCCAGTCAAAGTGTTACATTTATCTAACCAGTCTGTTTCTGCGTTTATTTTATACATGGAAAGGGTAATAACCCTAAAACATCTGAAACATTGATCTGATGAAACTTCTAATATCTGTACCAAGTGGTTAAAGTTAACCAATCATGCACTGAGAAGAACTTTTCTTGCTAGACTCTAAAAATTAAATTGTTCATCAATTTTTGGGTTTCTTTTCTTGTTGTCACATGTCAATTCATATACACTTCTTTCTATGCAGGAACTACGTGCGTACCAAGCTGATGTTGCAACTGTCCTAAGAAATGGTACAAAGCACTATTCTCACTATCATGGGAGTTTTTCATTTTATTTATGATGATACTCATTGATCTTTATATATTTGGTGCCTAAATCATTAGAACCAGATATTTTAGTCATGAAGTTATTTGACCCTTTTACTTATTATGCTATCTCGGCCTCTCTTGTTGTGTTAGCCAAAGTCAAACTACTAAACTAGTGATGTGTGCTCTTGCTGATCCTTACACATTATTGGCCAATAGGAATTTAATATTGTTGATCTATTCAATGTTTCTCTTGCTTCATTTCTATTACAAGAGTTCTGTCTTTATTTTGATGATTTTTGTGATGCCAATTGGTAAACTAAATTGTAGTACTTCATTTCACTTCTCTAGTGTGGATGAATATGGATAATTGTATCTTGTTAGAACTTAGAAGAGAACTGGCTTTTTGGATGGTAGAATTTTTTTATCTAAAATCAAGAGAATCAAGGCTACACCCCGGGGTTTGGTCTAGAAACAAATATACGACTTAAAATTTGTCAAAAATTAACGTGGTAAATGAATTTTCTTTTTTCCGTTCTGGGATTTTTTTTGTTTATAATGTTAAAAATTAGAGTTGCTTTTTGTGGTATCCTTTTAACTTAGCCCTGAGGACTCTGTCATCCATTTTTATTATTTCATCTCTAATAAAATTTTAGTTTCTGATAATAATAAAAAAAAAAAAAAGAGTAAAAACTAAATTCGACGAAAGGAAAAAATCTTTTGAAAACTATTGTTCCCCTCTATCTCTAAACTCTCATCTCTTCTACCTGTATGCGTGCGCACAAATATGTGTGCATATATTTATGTAATTTATATATGCGTACATGCACAAATTTGTATATATACACCATTTTATGTATGTATTTTATATATGCATACACGCACAAATGTGCGTGTATATATGTATGTAATTTGTATATGCATACATGCTTCAATTACTTTTGGTCATAGTTATTAAAGGCGGGCCCGAGGCGCGCCTAAGGCGCAAGGCGCCGGGCGCTTAGCCACCTCTTTCATAGGTCCAAAGGTTGGGATTTTTCAAGGCCACTGGGATAACTTTTCTTTTTTCGCGCTTTTGATTTCGGCAAAGGCGCCTTAAGGCGTGCCTTATGACATCTAGGGTTTGAAATAAAAATAAACATTTTTTTATTTGTCAAATAACATCAGAATAATAAAAAATACTATCTCTTAAGTCTTAATATTTAAGTGAAACGCATCTAGGGTTTCAAGATTCACTTTTTATCAAGTATAATCGTGCGTTGAAGCATCGGTAATCGGTATGACTCACGTAATCACATTGATCCTATCTCTTTGAGGGATATAGATGAAAGCAATGAGTGGATGGTTGGTCTAATGGAAGATGAAGATGAGTTGGTTCACCAAGGTGAAAATTTGACTTGGGGTATTGCTATAGAAGCAATGGTTAGGTTTACTAAGAAATTATCAAGGTCTTATGTTGTTTTTTCCCAGGATGCAAGCAAACTTTGCTTAAGGCGCTAGGGCGCCGTTATACTTTGTGGCGCCTTGCGCCATTAATAACTATGCTTTTGGTCTTTGATGCCAGATTATATCTCTGATTTTCTGGTAACATATTATGAAGGTCATACTTTTCAAGATATTCTGCATTTTTAGGTTGCTTCTCAATTTTACCTGCAACTGACGTTGTTCCTGGAGATATTGTGGAAGTTAGTGGTACGTCAGTCCCACCCCCTCTGTATTTTCAAGGCCCCTTTAACGCAACTTTCTGTGAATTTAACATAGTATAGTTGCTTTATGTTGATATCATAGTGGGATGCAAGATTCCAGCAGATATGAGAATGGTAGAGATGCTGACTGATCAATTACGTGTTGATCAAGCGATTCTTACAGGTACTTTCTTCTACATTCTTTAGGGTATATTTGATTTGGGATTCTGAAATCTAAATCCGGTTCTACTTTGAGGTTTCAGAATCCGGTTTTTAAAAACCTAATACATCCACCCTACAAATACCTATAAACCCTATAGATAACATATTATTCCATGCCACACTCTCTCCAATGACCCATTGCTTTTTTTTTAAAATTCTCACTCTTATTTTATTTATCACGTTTCTCACCTTTTATTCTCACTTTTGCAACTTCCTATAAAATACTCTAATTAATACACAATCATTCAATTATTAGAATTACAGTGAACAATAATATAATATATACAACACCACACACACTTACACATCGATTTAACATTAGTTAAATTCTACTCTATTTAAATCTTAAAACAAACACATACTGCTACTATTTATCAGGATTTTGAAATCCAGTTTTCAAAATCCTCTAAATTCCAAATCAAACATATTCTTACTTTTAAATATAAATTTCTAAGCAAATGGATGACAGATGATATTTACTTACCTAGTGGTATTATTTAATCTTGTAGAGGGCACACTCTTTGAAATTTAGTTGAGATCTGGGGATTATTGGGTCTACTCATGCCTATTATCAGTTGAAGTTAGATATTTATGCCAATATCAATCAACCGACTGATTTTAATTATATGATAAAAGGCATAACAATCTTTCTTTGGACTATCATAGGTGAGAGCTGTTCTGTTGAAAAAGAATTGGATGCCACCAGTGTGACTAATGCAGTATACCAAGACAAGACAAATATTCTTTTCTCGGTAACATCTTGAAACATTTTCCTTCATGATATCAGGTGTCCTGTGGTTATTCAAATGGTTATTGGATTGAATATTCATGTAATATTGTGGTCATACTAGGAAACAATTAAATTTTGTGGTTTAGTTCAATGTTTGTTCTCATAATGAACAATATTGTGTATCTCGGTAACATAAATTCAATATGTTTGTTAACCATGGAACATATTAACAGACCTATATTAAAGCAGTGGGATTTATAGTTAATGTTATATTATTATTGTATGAGCTTGTGATTATTACAGCCTAAGTTTGCACCACCTTCTTCATACATGTTTGTCATTTTGTACTTAATTTTAAATAACTTTGTCCTTTTGCTTCTAAAAACTGAAAAGAGTCACTTTGAGCCCATGTTGATTGGCCAAAAGTCACTTGCAGCATAAGTAGCAGAGACCGGTCCTTTCTGTGATATGAATAATATATATGTACCCACATATATGTGTGTGTATATATGTATATATAGTTTAAGCAAATCTTTGATAGCCTAGATATATTAAGCTCTTAAATTCAATAATTGCCTTTATTTATTTTCCAGGGGACAGTTGTAGTTGCTGGAAGGGCAAGAGCTGTTGTTGTCGGTGTGGGCCCTAATACTGCAATGGGGAACATACGTGACTCCATGTTAAAAACTGAAGATGTGAGTTTTCCTGATCCTTTTAAATTTTTACAGTATGTCTGGTTTGTGATTACAAAACAGGATTTGGGATTTCAAAATCTAAATCCAGTTCTGCTTTGGGATTTTAGAACCAGGTTTTTAAAAAACCAATACATCCACCCCTACAAATATCTAAAACTCTATAAATTCCAACTTTTTTTTTTCTCTATCACACTCTCCCCAGTGACCCATTAATGAAAATTGGACTTTTTTATTCCGACTCATCTTTTATTTATAATGTTTCACACCTTTTTCTCTCTCTTTACATCTTTCAACAAAACACACTAATCATTGCACAATCCTTCAATCATTACAATTACAATCAACGATAATAGAATAATACAACCTTCACACTCCTTACACATCAATTTAACATAAAGTTATATCCTATTCTACTTAAATCTCAAAACGAACACACCATTATTATTTATCAGGATTTGAAATCACTAGATTTTGAAATCTGGATTTCTAAATCCTAAATCCCAAATCAAACATACCCTATACAGTTGCTTGGTTGTTGACCAAGTTGACCATCATAACCTTGTAAAACATATTAGCGCATAGAGTTCCGGGTGATTTCTGTAGCATACTGATTTTTTTTGTAAATCTCACCTCCTGGAAAATGGATAAATATTAGCGTTAATGAATTGCTAATTAAATTCTCGTTTGTCTTCAATTGACTATTATATGATGCAGGAAGCCACACCACTAAAGAAGAAGTTGGATGAATTTGGTACCTTTTTGGCTAAGGTGAATTATAAACTACCATGTTAATGCTCATTTTATCTTCAACGGATATCTGATTGGGTGGTTTCACTACTTTGAACATTATAGTAATGCACACCAGCTATTTCCTTTCTCCTGAAACTATTTGCTCAATCTAGGTTATTGCAGGCATATGTATTTTGGTTTGGATTGTTAACATTGGCCATTTCCGGGATCCTGCCCATGGAGGCTTCTTGCAAGGCGCAATACATTACTTTAAGGTATATGAATGTTTTTTATTCGACCTTTTATTAGATTACTTTATCTGAAATCCTTACGCAATGTTTTTACCTTTTAAGTGGTTTATAAAAACCGGTTTTTGAAATTTATGGGATTTTGAAATCCCAATAAGTAGTACAGTGTGTGTTTGTTTTGTGATCTTGATTAGGGTGAGATTTAACTTTATGTCAAATCAATGCGTAAGACTGAATGAAGTTGTATTGTTATATTATTGTTGCGCGTGAGTGTAATGATTGGATGATGTGAGTTATCAGTTATGATATAAATATATTAAAGCATAAGGAGAGAAATTTGATTGTATTGGAAAGTGTGATAGTAGGTTTATAGATGTTGTATTATTGGTTTTTCGAAACCGGGATTTCAAAATCCCGAACTAGAGCCGGTTTCTAATTTCAAAACCCAAATCCTGGTTTTTAAAACCCAAAACAAACATCACCTTTAAGATACTGTTGAGTTGACATTTTATGTGTACACATTTTAGAGCTTGCATGATGAAATGACCATATAGATGATGCATCTTCTAACTGATGATTCTATTACGTAAGCGTGCTATTAACTTATCCATTAACCACCTACTTTGTTTATTATTAGTAGTTAAAATAATTTATTTGCTTTTCTGCATCACTGCTTATATGTTTTGAATGCTGCTTCTAAATGTTGTGGCAGATGAAATTAATTGTTTTTCGGTTCTAGATTGCAGTTGCTCTTGCTGTTGCTGCCATTCCTGAAGGGCTACCTGCTGTTGTAACAACGTTGGTTCTTTTCTCCACCTTACCTTCTGATCGATGTATATCAGTTCTGCATATATATTGTGAATGTATTATCTGTCCCTCCATTCTGTGAAAATATATCGTGCAAACTGTATAAGCTTAGGCTCGACAATAGGAAGTGTTGATGATACATCAATATCAATACTGGCCTGAAGTGATGTATTTGCTTACAACGAGGATTATATTGAAATATTTTCTGCAAGTAATTAATAATTGGCAAATACTTCTATACCAGTTAAATGATATTAGTTGTTTTACTAACAGGTATTAGTTGTTTTACTGAACAGTATTAGTTGTCTTATTGAATATTATTAGTTGCACCAGTTGCACAGTGCAACTGGTGCACTGAATGTTGCTCTTAATAAATTCTCGTGTTGCTCCAAAACGTAATGATCTTTTTTTTTTTCAAGGAAAATGTCATCCTTTGGTTACACGCAGGCTGACTAGGATTTAACTAGGTTACTAGTTCTTTTCCAGATCTGAATTCTGCCCCCTTATCATTTTGTAGGGTTTCTAGGATGCTATTTAAACAATTTATATTTATTACTAGTGTTTTTCCTTGAATTTGTTGATCTGTGCTTGAAATTCTTATATAAGCATGTTAGAATTTTGCTTAAAACATCTGAATTTCTTCCATTTTTGCCAACAGATGTCTAGCTCTCGGAACAAAACGAATGGCTCGCTTAAATGCTATAGTTAGGTCATTGCCATCAGTCGAGACCTTAGGCTGTACAACAGTGATTTGCAGTGACAAGACTGGTACACTTACTACCAATATGATGTCTGTCTCTAAGGTATCAATTTACACACTATAAATTCTCGTTTCTCCCCTCCCATTCTTTTATATTCTCCCAGTACCAGTTTCTTTAAGGGTATGCTTGATTTGGGATTTAGTGGATTTTGAAATCTGGACAAAATCTAGTGGATCAAAATTCTGATAAATAATATTTGTGTTTGTTTTGAGATTTAAATAGGCTGGGGTTTAACATGTAAGAGTGTGTTGTTGTATTATTATATTATTATTGTTGATTGTAATTTAATGATTGTATAATATTACTGTGTTTTATTGGTAGTTGTAAAAGTGAGAAAAAAAATTGTGAGAAGTGATAAAATAGAAGATGAGTGGGAATAAAAAAATAATATTTGTATTAATGGGTCATTGGAAAGAGTGATGGAGAACAAAATAGCACTTTTATGGTTGATAGGTATTTGTAGGTTTTTAAAACCGGATTCTAAAATCCCAAAGTAGAACCGTATTTACATTTCGGAATCCCAAAACCGGTTTTCAAATTTCAGATCAAAATATGCTAAGGGTAAGAATTGGGAATGGAAAATGGGGAATATGTTTCTTGGATATTTTTGTCTTTTGGCTTGGTCACACACTCTGCATTTCATGTACCTACCAGATATTGAATATCTGCTTTCTCTTTTCACCACTTATGGTTTCATCCTCTGCAAATCTTTTCCTTTCCTGGTGCTTGTTTCTAACTATTAAAATTTTTTTTGTCCATGTTTTCTAAGATACACATTCTTATTCGCGTCACTTATTTGATTATGCTGCCAATTTTCTTGCAATTATTTTAACTGGCAAATGTAATCTTCTCTTTTTTTTTTTCTTTCTAAATGACATTGTTATTTTAGATCATTTATGAAGGCATCCCCCTTCTATTTGACTAGTCCTTTTTCTGGAAAAGCACGACTCAAAAGTCATGTCCATGTTTTTTTTTGTCCATGTTTTCTAAGATACACATTCTTATTCGCGTCACTTATTTGATTATGCTGCCAATTTTCTTACAATTATTTTAACTGGCAAATGTAATCTTCTCTTTTTTTTTTCTTTCTAAATGACATTGTTATTTTAGATCATTTATGAAGGCATCCCCCTTCTATTTGACTAGTCCTTTTTCTGGAAAAGCACGACTCAAAAGTCAAAATAACAGATGATAGGTGAAAGTGCGTAACATTTTCTTTTATTCTAGGTATCCGTGCTTCATTCTGGAAATGATGTCCCTGTTGTGGCTGAATACACTGTAAGTGGCACCACATATGCACCAGAAGGCGTTATATCTGACAGCAATACACAGATTCAGGTATCTTATCTTATTTTATTTCAGTTTTTATTTAATTTCTTTGATTTGATTAAAAAACTTTGACATCTGTTTTGCATTAGCTTGTAGATCTCGAATACTCATATATGAATGAGCGCTGATGCCTTTTGTGATCTCATTGTTTTTTTCAAAACAAGGAATTTTTTCTTATCAACATAATCACTGTTAACTTATGTCTTCTGATCTATTTATTTTTAAACCATTGTCTGAAATTCGTCTAGTGTACAGTAACACCATTTGGTTTTAAAATCTCATTGGTATTCTCCTGGTTAATGATTCAATAAATATATTTGGCCGCGGCTAAACAAACCACCGTATTCACTGTACACACCCCGATAATTTTTTGAACCAAAAACACCCTTATGTTTAATGTCTACACTACCCATATATAGTGCTCGCTTGTTATAACCGAACATAAGAATCGAACCTAGGTTCTGGGCGTGAGCCAAAGGCTCTGATACCACGAAAGAATTTCATCTCATCTAGAAGTCCGAACTTGTGGAGTGTGTGTAATTAATTCGTTTATATTATTTCCCCAACACTATTTCGCTTGTGTCAAGCGAACAATATTAAATTCGAAATTTTAACAAAAGCATTCGCTCGTTGCGAGCTAACACTGCAAATTTCACATTACACATTAGTTATCCGTTGCCCTTCTACCCAAAACTACAAATTATCCTTCACAAATTAGAAAATTCATCCCCTAAACTATATGCCACTGGTTCATTATATCAAGATACTTCAAAACACAAAATTTTAACAAAATTGAACCCTAAAAACATGAAACCCTAGAAACTAATAAAACAGATGAAGTTGCAATGAAAAAACTTATCCCCTTCATTCAATGACCGTGAGTGTCTTTGTTTGTGCCTCTGTATCTCTCTCTTTAATAATAATAAGGGTATAATGGTCTGAAATTAGGGTTGCAAGTAATTTTAAAGATATTTATATATTTTGAATGGGTTAAAGATAGTAATTGGGGTGTGTCCAGTAAAGCCGGGGGTTTATTTAGCCGCTGCATCATTCATCTGATTATTCTACTTTAAACTTTTGTATACAATTCTCAAGGTCCCTTTTTGCATTTTATTCCACGCTTCTTACCGTTTTAACCGTTTTTCTATAACTTGAAGTTGTGTATTTAAATATTGCTAATTGCTGCCGTTGTAAATCTTTATATGTTAATGAAAATTCATCTGTTAAAAAAATTTACTTGGGATTTAATGCAGCTTGAGATTCCAGCACACCATCATTGTCTTCTACATACAGCAATGTGCTCAGCCCTTTGCAATGAGTCTGTTATTCAGTACAACCCAGATAAGAGATGTTACGAAAAGATTGGTGAATCAACTGAGGTGGCGCTTCGAGTGTTGGCTGAAAAGGTTGTTTACATCTTTTCACATGATTTAAATTCCATCCATTTATGCTTTCTAATTGGCTTAATTGCAGATAAAATCAAAACATTTCCGAAAATTGCAATCTAATCTGAACTTTTGAATCTCGGTAAACAAAACCTAATTTTTTTTTTGGAACCAACAGGCAGATTCGCTCCTGCCTGGAAATGACGTGCCACTTACCTGGCAATGAATAATTAATCGTATTAACATTTTAGATTTGTTCTGATGGCAACAAATACTTAATTGTCATTTCCGGGCAGGAGCGCATCTGCCCGTTGGTTAGAATTGCTAATTTTTTTTAATCGAGGTTTTGTTTACCAAGATTCAAAAGTTTAAGATTAGATTGCAATTTGTGTAAAGGTTTTGATTTTATATACATTTAAGCCTTTCTAATTCGAGCCTAAGTTCCTCTTTTTATTCATCAGATTGGTCTTCCTGGTTTTGATACTATGCCTTCGGCTCTTAATATGTTGTCCAAGCATGAGCGTGCATCATACTGTAATCGGTACTGGGAGAACGAATTCAGAAAGGTTAGTTCCCACCAAATATTACAATCAGATAGTTTGTCAAAATTGTGCTGAGCTTTGATAAATTTTTTTTAGTACCAATTCATTCATCCTTATTTTTTTTTTAGTACCAATTCATCCTTTAAATAAAAAGGAGCTCTGTATATTAGTTGTTGGTATTTGTGTTCTTATTGCTGTTCTTTTATGATAATTTCATTTACATGTAAATTGATATATGCATGACAAGGTTGCTTCATATATAGGATATTGTTTCATAGTCTGGAACTAAGGACATTATATTTTCTCACTACCATAGTTTAAAAATCTAAATTTTTACCATCACATTGATGACAGTTGTAGTACATTGGCTGTTGTCCAGGTACATTTTTTCTTCAAATGTTGAATATTCAGCTTTAATTCCAAGAGAAAATGGACGGTTTAAATATAGTCACTAGATCAAAAGCTAGCAAACACAATTATGTATTATCCAAAGAGGTATTTGACCAATCATATTTTGCTATAACCATCTTAAGTTGTCAATTCCTGATATTTTGGAAACTGGGTTGCACATAGGGGTGGATCGGTACGGCATACCGAAAACTTTTCGCCATACCGTATACCGTACCGAAATTTTCGATACCGAAAAATGCATACCGTTGTCGTACCGAAATTTCAGTATACCGAACTTTTGGTATACCAAAATTTTCGGTATGTCAATATTACATACCGATACCGTACCGATATTTCGGTATTTACCGAAATACCGAAATATTTTCGGTATACCGGACATTTTTCCGGTATACCGAAATTTTTTCCCGTATACCGAAATAATTTTGATATATCGAAATATTTTGGTATATACCGAATACCGAAATTTTCTATATTTTCATACCGTTACCGTACCGAAATTTTCGATACGGTATCATACCGTACCGACAATTTTGGTTTACCGAAAATTTCGATAAAATCGATATTTTTCGGTACGGTATGTGCGGTATACCGGTATTTTTGGTATTTCCTCCACCCCTAGTTGCACATCATACACCATGATTAATCCTTTATGATATTCCTGAAGAATGACACAAAATTTAGTTCAGGACTCTTAAGTAGCTATTCCAAGGACAAATACTTGTATGCACCAGTTGCAAGTGCGACTCAAGTGCATTTTTAAATGGTATTAGTTGTTTTACTAAAAGGTATTAGTTGGTTAGTATTAGCTATTTTCACTGAACAGTATTTGTCAATGCCGTGAGGGTTGAGCTCGTCTGCATTTTCCAATAGGATTCACTTGAAATTCTAATTCTTGTAGGTCTCAGTCCTGGAGTTCAGTCGTGATCGTAAAATGATGAGTGTGCTTTGTAATAGGAAGCAGATGCAGATTATGTTCTCAAAAGGTGCTCCAGAGAGTATTCTTCCTAGATGCACAAATATAATGTGCAACAGTGATGGTTCAACTAATAATCTAACATCGGAAATTAGATCTCAGATAGAGGCGAAATTCCACAGGTTTGGTCGATCTTCTTGGTACTTAAATAGGGTTCTCTCTTCCTTTTGTATTTGGACTTAAATAATAAATTTTGCTGTTTCAAGTCTGATGTGTCAATTCTCTTTTTGATAAGTCCGTTAACTGGAGCACAAATGATTGCACCATTAATTTGAGAATCAGAGTTAAATCAGTGATATTGTTAGTTATTGGAGTTTCTAAACATGCCCATTGGATATTCTTGGAAATATGTAACGTATTGAGAAAGATATTTGTAGCTTAATGGTTGTGACTCTTTTAATTAATTGGTCTTATAGATTTCTATTATCATAATCAAACCCTTTTCCTTTTAATGATTATGGTCTTATAAGGAGTTATATATATATATATATTTTGGTCTATTTCAGTTTTGCAGGAAATGAAACATTGAGATGCTTGGCTCTTGCTTTGAAAAGGATGCCACTGGGGCAGCAAGCTCTGTCCTATGATGATGAAAAAGATCTTACATTTATTGGGTTGGTATGGTTTCTCTTCTAAGCAGCACATTCTGAGTTCTATGTTAGGAATGAATTTTTAATAACCTGATTAGTTATTTGATTTTCCATTAAATTCCTTTGGTTCCTTATGGTTTGATGTTGGGGATTGCTTAACTTAATAACTAATAAATTTGTCTGTCGCATTTTTATATTCTTATCCCTTTATTTTTTATAAATGGAAAGGTTGGCATGCTTGATCCACCAAGGGAGGAAGTACGAAATGCTATTCTTTCTTGTATGACTGCTGGCATACGTGTCATAGTTGTTACAGGAGATAACAAGGTAAACATAAAGTGGTTATTTTCAGTTGTGATCCTTTTGAATTTCTTCTCTGAGCTGTTGTTTCATAATGAGGACAACGCCTTGTATGTACCGTGCAACTCAAGTGCATTTTCAATCGGTATTAGTTGCTTTCACTGAACAGTATTAGTTGTTTTCACTGAAAAACATTAGTTGTGAACAGTTGCACCGTACAACTGGAGAGACTTACTCTTATATGTGAGATTCAATTAGTTATTCTGAAGTTGTCCCGTGAACAGGCTACGGCTGAATCATTGTGCAAAAGACTTGGTGCCTTTGATCACTTGGATGACTTTGCTGGTCTCTCTTATACTGCTTCTGAGTTTGAGAGACTTCCGGCATTGCAGAAGACAATTGCATTGCAGCGAATGACAATTTTCACTCGGTATTACACACCTTTTTTGCACAACTCATTATTGCTTTTACGAGTTTGCCCCTATCATTTGAGCATTCTTTCTCAGTTTTTCTGATTTTATGAAATTTACATGCATATTTAAATTTCTAGGGTTGAACCATCTCACAAGAGGATGCTTGTTGAAGCATTACAACATCAAAATGAAGTGGTAATCTTCTGCTTTTTCTATTGTACTTTTGTGAAAGTCGGCATAATGCTTCTTGTTGATTATTTTTGTAATTCCCTAATGTTATCTCTCTGTATCATGCTTTCCCCTTTAACTATAACCAGAAAAACTCAGAAAATGACTAAAAAGCTAACAACAACATTTAACGACGATGATTATCGCACAACTAGAGACCCATTTTGACCCTGAACTCATGTTGTTGTCTTTTAACATATCAAGCCAATATTTCCTAGTGAGTTACAACTCTAAAGTTTCTTAACATTAAGCATGGGATTCAATGAATCTCCTGAATGTCATAATTGACTTTTTAATTTTTTTTTTTTTATATATTGAAACATATCTTTTTATGTTGATGACTTTGTCCAAAATTGGGTATAATGATAAAAAAAACTACCTTCTTGTAATCTATTGTCCTTTAAAAATTGGATCACTTCACTATATTTTCTGGATCTCTAATATTCCGTGATTTCCATTTCTAAGGTTACAAAAATCTCTAATAACATTCGCTGATTTCTGTTTCTAAGGTTGCAATGACTGGAGATGGAGTGAATGATGCACCTGCACTAAAGAAAGCAGATATTGGTATTGCCATGGGATCGGGCACTGCAGTAGCGAAGGTATTCCTTTAACAATTAATTTGATGGAAAATCTCGATTTCCTTTTCTCTTTAGAGACTTAGATAAAAGCTGTCCATTGTGCATGAAATTTTCAGCTCTTTCTCTCTCTTGAAAATTAGCTTAAAAATTCTTATAAAAAAAAAGAAAATTAGCTTAAAAATGGCAAAACCAACGGTCGGTTCAGTTACTGAACTGAATTACAGAAACTGAAATTTTAGAAAATTCTATGCGAAACTGAAAGAGTCGGTTCGGTTCGGTCAGTTATCCAAATAACCGATTTATAAATTATTTCTTATAACATTTCCAAAAAATTTATGCACACATTTATATTGGATAGAAGGACAAAGTAATTTAATAAATAATTTGATTAAATGTATGATAGAAGCTTCCAGTGAAGCGACACTTGATTTTTCATTATAATACTTATCACCATTTTAATATAAAAATAATAGAATTATATTTTTTTTCTTATATATGTAAAATTCGATCAGTTGTGGTTGTTTTGGTTTTCATATTGTAAAAGTTGAAACAGAACCAAAATTGTGATTTTTTTTAATTCAATGACTAAATAAAAACCGAAAAATAAATAAATGAAAGCAATTGACAAATCAGGTTTGGTTTGGTCGGTTTTTGTTTGGTTTTATCCGAATTATGCACACCCTTACTGATAACCCAACATTTTTAGCCGTATATCCTTTATACATATATCATCATCTGGACTCCAAGTACTTCCAAGAATGTTTTTCTCGTTTCTTGCTTGAATTTATTGTAGTTAAATGACAGACTTTGATTTTGAATTCCTTTTAATCCTTGTCTTCAAATTGCTTGCTGACTTTTTGTTTTATTCATATTTGATCTTCCAGAGTGCTTCGGATATGGTTCTTTCAGATGACAATTTCGCCACAATTGTTGCAGTAAGATCTGTACCCTGTTTTTTCTTCCATGATTTGAGTCCACTTGTACTTTTTATCAGTAATGCCACGTTTCTGATCAGGCTGTTGCCGAAGGAAGAGCTATTTACAACAACACAAAGCAGTTCATCAGATACATGATCTCGTCAAATATTGGTGAAGTCGTTTGCATTTTCGTGGCTGCTCTGCTTGGCATCCCTGACACTCTTGTGCCTGTGAGTTAATCGCTTTAGCATTTATTACTACTAATTTCCGAAGTTGATTTTATCTCCATCTTTTGTTATTTGTATTTCGATTTATTCACAATTTTGCCAAGTCCTGTTAGGGAATTAACATAAATGAATTGATTGGCAAAGTCTTATACAAACCAGTTTTACCGTGCCACTAGTTTGCATTTTGAGTGTATTTTTAAGCGGTCTTAGTTGTTTCATTGAAGGTATTAATTTGATATATTAGTTGTTTAATTAAAAGGTATTAAACATTTGCACAGTAACCTGTTTTACATTAGACCAACTTGAATTGATTCCACACCTCTCTACCAAGTTTGAACTTTCATATGAGATGAAATTCTTTAGCCAGTGTGCTTGAATTTTAGTTTCGTACTTTGCATGGGTTCTTATTATGGATGGTCTAATTTTGCATTTACTTTTCTCTTTTCTCCTTCAAATTCAATTAGATTACGTGTGAAAGTACGTTCTTCCATATCATTTGATCATGTCTTAGTTCCTTATAGGTCCAGTTGCTTTGGGTGAACTTGGTAACAGATGGTTTGCCTGCAACTGCCATTGGCTTTAATAAACAAGATTGTGATGTTATGAAGGCTAAACCTCGCAAGGTACTTTGGACTTTTGAGATTTGAGCATCTAGTATTAGAGTGCAGTTATACCTATTTCGATTATACCTTGTAATATTATTCCATTTCTTCATAGTGTTAATTGCATAAATAATCATGACCTTTTCATGTGTTTTCAACTACAACATATGTTTTTAAAATTTGCAATTATATTATATGACTATTTTCTGACAGCATATGCTGACATGGCAGCTGGAAAATATTTGAAAAAATTGCAAATAAATTCACGAACTTTTGTTATTGTTTAAAGTTACTCGCAACCTTTCAACTTTTTTGCAATTTCATACGCTGACTTGCCGGAAAATAGTCATGTGATAGAATTGCAACAATTTGAAAGTTTGTGTATCAAATTGCGAATTTTAAAAACCGGAGTATGTTGTAATTGAAAATTCGTGAAAAGGTCTTGATTTATTTTGCAATTAACCCTTCTCCATATGTGGTAGTATCTGCCACTAGCTGATCCTGATTGAAACATCTGCCGTTGTTTGTTGATTATCAATCTTTTTTTTTCATGGTTGATAAATCAGAACACTAAGCTGATGTATGCTATCCTCCTTAGGTGAGGCATGCCTTGAGTTTTAAAAACCAGGTTTTGGATTTCCAAATCTAAAAACGGTTCTATTTCAGGATTTTGTAATTCGATTTTATAAAGCCACCACCACTACAACATCTATAAACCTATAATTACACTTTTCAATACAAATAATTCTCTCTCCTTACACTTTAATATATTTACATCATAACACACATCATTCATTCATTACAATCACACCAAACAGAAATATAACAATACAACATTATTCACTTTTACACATTGATTAGACATAAAGTCAAATCTCATCCTACTCAAAATCTCAAAACAAACACACACCGTACTTTTTATCAAGATTTCAAAAATCGATTGTTAAACCACTAAAAACCCAAAACAAACATCTATTTAGTGATCCATGTTGATTAACTGTGTCAGTAAGATAATGAAGAATATTTTCTTGGGCTATGTTTATATTGCACAGATTAACGTTCTTATACTCCCTCCTATCCCAAGTACAGTGCCCATTTCTTTCCAATTTATCCCGATATAATTGTTCATCTCTTTTAGTCTGTTGAAAGGTTTTCTCACAATCTATTAATATGGCAGGTTAATGAAGCTGTTGTCAGTGGATGGTTGTTCTTCCGTTATTTAGTTATTGGAGGTACCTACAGATATCTTATTGTTTTCAGTCTTTTTTATTAAGGATAAAAAGGTAAAATCATGACTCCATATATTCAAAGATAAATAAAACTAAAATGCAGTGAACAAGAATAAATGAAATATGTGAAGAAATGACCTGTTAGATGTATGAAATTCACCATTTCATGTTCCTTGAAGTTCTATAATGATACTTTTATTTGTAATGCGATGTGTTCTACAATGCATGCTCAGTGTAAGTACTCTTATGTTTTTAAAAAAAATTCGCTATCTGGAGAGTATGATGTCTAAAGAGCTAGTTATTTTAGTATTCAATTTGTACCTTGAGTAATAATTATATCAGGTCATCTGTGAATATAGAATGTAAAATAAAGAACGCTATTGCTTTATTTGTATTAATGAGAATTTACTGGTGCAGTATACGTCGGGCTTGCTACTATTGCTGGATTTGTGTGGTGGTTTCTTTACTCTGATAATGGGCCAAAGCTTCCATATACTGAACTTGTAAGTTTCAGTCAACAATTTAGGTCTTGTTATATGAGAATTCTCACCCTCTATGCTAAATTTCTTTTGGAAACCATTTTCTTCAACTTTTGTATTTGGGTTGTTTTCTCAGTTCCTAAAAGTAACAGTTGCCTAAATCGAAATTAAATAACCTCTTCGGGTTAATATCATTTTTGGTCCCTAGAGTTAATGTTTTCCAATATTGGTACCCCTATTTCACTCCCTACCAAATTTGGTCCTGGAAGTATACTTTTACTCCCGCATTTGATCCCACCGTTGCTTGACCGTCCGTTGACTGACAAAATCAATTATTTGGGGGTGCTAAATGCAATATTTTATTTCATAAATTCTTTGATAATTGCTTTTTAGTAAAGAACTTCTAAATACTTATGTTTAGCACCCCTCAATTAGTTGATTTATCATCAGTCAACGGACGGTCAACTAATGGTGGGACCAAATGCGAGCACAAGTGTACTTTCAGGACCAAATTTGACAGTGAGTGAAAGAGGGGGACCAAAAGTGATAAAAGGTAAACTTTAGGGACCAAAGATGATTTTATCCTAACTGCTCCAATGAGACATCTTACGATTTCAAAAGAAAAGCAAGAAATTAGAGCATTAGTATTTGTCATATTTTTTTGTGCTTCGAAGTGGGAATCTGTTCCGATTTCCCCATAATATTTGATTCAGTTTCTTTAAACTAATATTTCTATAAACTGTACAGATGAATTTTGACAGTTGCTCAACAAGGGAAACAAATTATTCTTGCAATGTGTTTAGTGATCGTCATCCATCAACCGTAGCAATGACTGTACTCGTTGTAGTTGAGATGTTCAACGCATTGAACAATCTCAGTGAAAACCAATCGCTCCTGTGAGTACTCATTATTAGCTTAATACGTATACTTCAGTTTTTTTGTTAAATTTTTTGTGTATTTAACAATGAGATCATGGTAATAATGTAGGAAAATAATCTTTATCAGTCTTCTAAGTTACCCCTATTTTGATTTCAGTCCTGTCGACTTTCATGAATTGAAAATAGTCCTATAACTTTCAATTTTTTGATATTTTGGTCTGGTAACCGCCTGTAAGAGGTCAAACATCCAGTTGACCAATCAGATTCTGCAACGATGGCAAATCAGCATCTGCCACAGCATCAACCAGATGTTTCACCTCCTACCTCCGATTATTGGACCAAAATGTCAAACTTAAAGTTATAGGACTAATTTCAATTCATGAAAGTTGAGAATTTATGTATTTAATAGCCAAAATATTTAAGGTGTTGAATGCATTATCCTGATTTATCTGATGTGATGAATGTCATTCCTTTTTTAGTTTATGTTTGGTAAAATATCTTAGGTGATATGGGAGAACCCTTGGTCAAGTTGAGCTTTACCTTATAACATCATAACAGTCCCATATTTTGTACATGCTTTTTCTACATTAAAAAAATTACGAAATTGAACAAAAATAACATTATATGCTGACTATCATCACACGGGCAATTTTTTAGGGTCATTCCTCCCTGGAGTAATTTATGGCTTCTTGGATCGATTATTCTCACAATGTTGCTTCATGTACTGATCCTCTATGTGAAACCATTGTCTATTCTTTTCTCTGTAAGTTAATATTCTCCATCTTTTAATAATTGAATATGTTTCAAATCTTTTATCCCTTTCTTTTCCTCATATATTGAAAATTTTGCAATTCCTTTTTTTTTGGTGTAGGTGGCACCGCTAAGTTGGGCTGAATGGACTGTTGTTTTATACCTTTCTTTTCCTGTAAGTTTATCTTCAAAACTTATATTGTCGGGAAGTTATATTGAGTTTGAATTTTGTGTGAGTGAACTCCCTCACAATTTTTTATTGAGTTATTTTCTGAGTTAATATAAATGTATATCCTGTAATTTAGGGTGGATTCAGTATAAATCTTTTTTCTTCTACTTTATCAATTTGACATAGGGTCTCCAATTTAAGTCTCTTTTTGTCCAATTTTATTCCCTTTTCACGGGAAAGTTCAAATCGATCGGAATCGCTTACGTTTATGACTAAAATTGATTGAAAGAAAAATCATTTATATTAGATCCACCCTAAGTTGCAAGACGTAAATTGATACCAACTCTTCTTTCCTATCAACATTTGATCATAATTCTATGACGGGGTCACCCCTACAACATTTTATTTATGCACAGTTTTCTTTGAGACTTGCTACCTTAAACTGAAGAGTCGGATGAATATGATCTTTACAATGAACTAGCACATCTACTGAGAGTAAACAGAAAGAGGAATTTGAGGGAGTGGGAGAGAGATTGGATTACTTAAACTGAATATGTTCTGGATTTTCAGTATTATGATTAGGAAGTTTTTGAGATTGTGAACACCCCTTTTTACTAAATTGGCTTGCTTTTGCAGGTAATAATAATTGATGAGATATTGAAGTTCTTTTCAAGGAAATCAAGAGGTAACCTTGTCCTTGCTTTGTAATAAAATAATGACAAAAACTCGTACGAGACTGTCTCATACATGAGACTGGGTACAAACTAGCACAATCACTACCCACCCCTTTCAAAGTATTAAGGCGTCATGCTCCGTCTCACTATGAGACCATCCCAAACAAGTGTGCCTCATTAGTTAATTTATATAATCATTAGTTCATATGATGAAAAAGTAATAGTTTGTATATTGAAAAATACTAATACTGTTTCACATACAAAGTAATACTTTTATTATATCATGGTGCAACTTGGCCACATAATTTTTGCCATTGATAGAAGCATGTAGCTCTTTACAGTTCTAACGTCTCTCTCTTCGTGCCTCGTGTTACAGGCCCAAGGCTTAATTTCAGATTCAGGGGAATGGATTTGTTACCGAAAAGAGAGAGGCACGACAAGTAACGGAGAAAACATTGATCATCTTATATATCGACCAATGGAAGTATTACGACGCAACAAATTTGTTACATTCCTTCCTAAGTTGAAATCAATTTTGAGCATGATGATTGAGGAATCTGCTGCGGCCTCTGCTAAACGTAGACGACTTTGAAAATCTCGTATTCACGTGTTGTAAACAAAGTGCTAAAGTCTCATTAACTGGAGATATTAGACCTGAAATTACTTTGAACAGTTTACAGAAAAGAAAGAAATGAACACTTGAAAAGAAAGGCACAGAATATATTATTGGACTTGGATATCCTCTGTATTTATAAGTCCTGTGTGCGTTTAATTGATAATTGTTGGACCCTAACATCAGTTAAGATAATTTGCTGTAAATTTTATTTCATTTATCATTTATGATATGGAATTAATGGCTAATTCTTGTAAACATTCAGGTGAACTGTGCACTCATGGTGTATTTTAGAACCGTGCAATTTGTTATACTAAAAGATGTTACTTGTTTATATTGAAACGTGCAACAATTTTTTCATAATACTAGTTGAACAGTTCAGTGTAAATAAGTTACAATTTTTTGTATAATAAGTTGCACGGTTTTAAAATACACTATGAGTGTACGGTGCACCTGGGTGTACATGAGATCACACTCGGAATTAATATATGAATTGTGGTCGATGCTAATTGAATACCTTTAAAACGTTAAATTTAAGTGTTCGTTCAGTGCTGGCCGAATGCATTATTGAAAACTTAATTATGACTACAAAATACAAAATATATTTTTGTAAATTAAATAACAATTTATGTAAAATTCTTGAAATAAAAATAAAATATAATCTAACATATCCAAAAAAAAAAAAACAATGAATACACTTTTCAAATCAAAACCAAACCATAAACTAGAGACAATAGAATAAAAATGAACAAACTTATGAAAAACCTCAAAGTTACACTAAATAAATTGTAAATTACCTATAAATATGCAAAAGTTATAAAAATTAATTTATGTAAAATTCTTGAAATAAAAATAAAATATAATCTATACATATTTAAAAAAAACAATGAATACACTTTTCAAATCAAAACCAAACCATAAACTAGAGGCAATAGAATAAAAATGAACAAACTTATGAAAAACCTCAAAGTTACACTAAATAGATTGTAAATTACTTATAAATATGCAAAAGTTATAAGAATTAATTTATATAAAATTTGAAAATTTCACTAAAAAAAACGATTTTTTTTTTTGGGACTAGCTAGACATGGTGAAACTGTACCTTTTTTTACAAGAAATAAACTTTCATGAATCACAAAACTGAAGAATCGGCTTCCAAATTCAACAAAGGCATCAACACAGACGAAGGAACATAAAACGATTCTAATAGAAAAATAAATTGCACTAACTTGCGGGCTAAAAGTTGTTCAATTTACGTATCCACCTGAAAGAAATCTCCTTAACGTCTTTGCATAACAATTGAAGGGAAATTTACCCTAAGATACAATTTATAGGGTACTCTTGCTCTAAGATATTACAAGGCCTTTTGAGTCTTACTCTTAGGTATAAAAATTGGGTCAAAATGACTTAATTGCGTTTATGTAAGTAACAATGTGCAAAAATGGTGGACAAGTATAGTTTTAAAATCTGGCTGTTCGCTGACATCAGCGCTGACAGTGTCTGAATTGTACTTTCCAAAGTATTTTTTTTTCTCACGTAATAAACTGCACATACATAGTAAATTTGCACATTCAGAATGTAAAAGGTGCATATTTTTATTTTTTGCTAAATGTGATGATTTGAGAGGAGAGAGAAATGAATTGGGAGGAGAGAGGTGAGTTGATTGGTATAAAAACTCAAATAAAGTCAAATGAGTTTTGACCACAACTAATACTTCTACTCAGCACAACTAATACTGTTCATTAATTGTGTCTTATAATAGGAGGGCTAGTGATATTGTTCATTCACTTGTCCCTTTTATCATTTTCATAGTTAGTTAGATTCAGTTACAAGATTCTCTCTCAATTCGTTTTGCTATGAATAAGATCATCTTCATGTTTAGATTCTATTCTTGATATGGTATCAGTTGTTTTTGATTCGTGATTCACGAGTTCTTCTAGTAAAGCTTTAGGTTTCAATCGATTTTGTTTAGGTTGATTCTCGATCCGTTTCTTGCTTCGATTCTTTTCAGAGAATCGTTTTTCCGCTGCTCTTTTCGATCTCTTTCTTTGAGTACTACACTCAATTTCATCGTGTCTATCACGAATTTGATTTTTTTGTCTGCGAAATGGCGTTTAATGGTGTGGTTCCTTGAATCCTATGGAAAATCCCCTTTCTCCACTTGCCCTACATCCTAATGACAACTCGACGGTGTCAATTGTATTCGATCCATTAGATGGTTCAAACTTTGTTTCTTGGAGACATGCAGTGAAGCGGGCTCTTAGTGTCAAGAATAAAGCTCCATTAATCAATGGGTCTCTCCCTGTTTCTGGTGAAGATGATCGGGTGGTGTACGACGCTTGGGTTCGTGCCAACAATCTGTTCTTAATGTGTATTCTGAATTCCATTAAACCAGAGATTAAGAAGACATTGAAGTACTTGTGTGCGAAGGATGTGTGGGACGAGTTGCACATCAGGTACACTCAATCTGATGACACCAGGCTGTATGAGTTAGAGAAATCTCTAAGAGCGGTTTCTAAAGGTACTCAATCTATGATTTCGTATTATAACATGTTTAAGTCATTGTGGGATGAGTGGCTTAGTTTTAGACCTGCTTTGACTTGTGCTTGTGGTGCTATGCTAAGTTGTACCTGTGAGTTGCCTCATTTAGTAACTAAGGCTCAAGAACGTGATGCAATTGTGAAATTTCTCATTGGGTTGGATGATTCTTATGCTGCAATTCGATCTCAGGTACTTATGTAGTGTTCTTCCATGTCTTTGGCCATGATTTACTCTCTTTTATTGCAAGAGGAGTCTTAGAGAGCTCTTAAATGTGATTCTGTACAGTTTGTTCAATCTGATTCTATCGCTATGATGGTTAAGAATGGAAAGTATTTTAAGGATAGAAAGAATCCTTTGAAATGTAGTCACTGTGATGGTCCTGGCCATACTGTGGACAAATGCTTTCAGATTATTGGTTATCCACCTGGTTGAAAAGGCCCTAGGGGTCCTTCTAAGAAATCTGACACTCTTGCTAGCAATGTTTCAGTGAAAGCTGATCAAAATGAGAGTGATTTGCCCATTTCAAATCCTTTAGTCAATCATGAGCTGTTTGAGCAATTTCTGAATTTCACAAAGATGCACAAGAATCTTGATGGAACACCTACTGCTGCTGGTGCCTTTGTTGAGCCACTTCAAGGTAATTCAGGTATGCATATGTGTTTCAGTACTTTATCTTCTGATTGATTTTAGATACAAGGGCTACATATCATATGACATATGATCTAGCTATGTTTACTTCAACCCCTGAGCCATCTAATATCAGGATCAAGTTGCCTAATAATACCATTTTGACTGGAACTTTTATTAATGTTGTTCTAAATGAATTCTTAACACTCTATAATGTGTTGTATGTCCCTGAATTCTCATTCAACTTATTACCCATTTCACACCTAACAAGATATTCCAACTGTTCTGTTAGATTTTTGTCTTCACACTGTATTTTGCAGGATGTTGTGCTCAGATATATCACACGTCAGCATCACCAGATTTATCACACGTCAGCAGGACGAATTATCGCATTTCAGCAGGTCCCACCGAGACCACGTGATTTGTAGTGCTTACGCATATGTTTTGTCATGCTTTATGCACATGACTTGTCGTGCTTATCGATTTGTCGTGCTTAACGACTTGTCGTGCTTATTGATTTGTCGTGCTGGTCCTCTTTATATAAAGGACCTCACAGTTCATTGTAAAGGGACACACACTGGAATGTTTCCCTCATTCCACTTATATACCTACACCCACATTTCAGGGAAGAACTACGGTTCTTCCCGCAGTGTTCTTGTTCGATTAATCATTTTGTTTGCGAGTTGTTACCAAATTAGCCACATAATATTCATCAACTAAAACGACTCGCGACACAGGACAACACCACAATGAGGGTGATTGGTTCTACTGAACAACATGGGGGTTTGTACTGCTTGAAGGCTCAACCACATTCTGAAAAGTTTGCTAATACAGTTAGTAAAACTACTGATTTCTCTATTTGGCATATTAGGCTAGGTCACATTTCTGTTAAGAAGTTGTTTCAAATAAAGCACTTAAATGTAAACAAATCCTCTGTGACTAATAAAGTGTGTGATGTTTGTCCATTGGCTAAGCAAAAGAGGTTGCCTTTTCCTATCAGTACTTCTATTTCTAATTCTATTTTTCAATTGATTCACTGTGATTTTTGGGGACCTCTCTCCACTGAATCAGTTTCTGGTCAAAAATATTTTTTAAATATTGTTGATGACTTTAGTAGATGTACTTGGGTCTATTTGCTTAAAGCTAGAGTGATATTAGATTTGATCTGGATAATTTTAGTAAAATGGTGAATACTCAATTTGATAACAAAATAAAGGTGTTGAGAAGTGATAATGACATTGAGTTTATTTTGACAAATTTTTATCATGAGTTGGGGATTATTCATCAAACTTCATGTGTAGAAACACCCCAACAAAATGGTTTGGTAGAGAGAAAGCACCAACATTTGCTTCAAGTGGCTAGATCTTTACTTTTTCAGTCATGTTTGCCTTTAAATTATTAGAATCTGTGTATTCAAACTGCTGCTCATTTGATCAATATGATCTCTTCTTCAGTTTTGCAAAAGAAAACACCTTTTGTGTTATTGCACAACAAATTACCAGATTATAGCTATATGAGAAATTTTGGTTGTTTATACTTTGCAAACACTTTATCTGCTCATAGAACCAAGTTTGATTCTAGAGCTACTATATGTGTGTTTCTAGGTTACCCTTTTGGTACAAAAGGATACAAACTTCTTGAGTTATCTATTGACAAAAATTTTGTTTCAAGAAATGTGATTTTTCATGAACACATTTATCTTTTTTCTGCTAAATCACTATCCACTGGATATTTGTTGATCACACCACATCTTCTGGAAATAATTTGTCTCCTAGAATTGATGATACTCTTTATGACTTGCTTGTTCATGTGCACACTGATTGCCATAATACTAATGTTACTCATACTGATCATACTGCCATAGACAATATTACTGAAAAATTGCAAAGCTTATCTCTTGATAATACTCATACTGAACTACATGAGGAAATTACTACTTCACCTCAGAATATGGTTGATCAGGAAGTTCTTAGAAGATCCTCTAGAGTTAAGCATACACCTGCATACTTAGATGTTTATATAACTTGGTGAGGGAAATTAAATAAATGAATTGATTCCCGACCCTCTCTACAAGTTCGGACTTTTAGATGAGACGGAATTCTTTCATGGTATCAGAGTTTAGGCTCGACCAGATCCTGAGTTCGATTCCCATGGAAAGCACTCCACCCATTTAAATTTTTCACTCGTTGGAGGCAATAATTCGGCCCACGAGTGAGGGGGGGTGTTGAGGAAAATTAAATAAATGAACTGATTCTCGGCCCTCTCTACAAGTTCGGACTTTTAGATGAGACGAAATTCTTTCAAAACTTCTTTGCCTTAAGCTTTTACTCAACAAGACAAAAGTGTTAATTCAATAATCAAATATAGCATTCAATATCCTATATCTGACTACTGTGAGAATATTTCTTTCAAAATATTGCTTTCAATTGTTGTTGCTAAAAATTGGTGCATTCATAAATGTGATGTGAACGATGCATTCTTACATGGTGATTTGACTGAAGAGGTTTACATGACTCCTCCTCTTGGTTATAAAGTACCTGCTAATACTATTTGTAATCTGAACAAGAGCCTCTATGGCTTGAAACAAGCTTCAAAATAATAATTTTCAAAACTTTCAGAAACTTTACTTTCCATTGGTTTTTTACAGTCCAAAGCAGATACTTCTTTATTCACTAAAACATCTAGAGAATGTTCACAATTTTATTATGTTATATGGATGACATTATTCTCACAGGAACAAGCTTGACTGAAATTAAATCTGTCAAGTCATTTCTTCATGCCAAATTCACCATCAAAGATATTGGTGTTCTCAAATATATCTTAGGCATAGAAGTTGCTAGAAATGACAAAGACCTTCAGCTTTGTCAAAGAAAATATGTGCTTCATTTGTTAACAGATAGTGGTTATCTTGGTTGTAAGCCTGCATTTACACCTATGGATCCCAATCACAAGTTTGTAAGTGATGCTCCTTTATTATCTTCTCCCTCTGAATATAGAAAAGTTGTGGGTAAGCTTCTTTATCTTACTATAACTAGGTCTGACATCTCATATACAGTTCAAACACTCACTCAATACATGAGTAAGCCAAATGAGAGTCATCTCCAAGCTTTTCATAGGCTAATGAGATATTTAAAGTCCACGATAGGTTCTATCCTACATTGCTACTAACAACACTCTTAAGTTGCAGGGTTTCACAAATAGTGATTGAGCAAGATGTGAGGAGACAAGGAAAAGTATCACAGGATATGCCATATACTTGGGAGACTCACTCATATCATAAAAATCCATGAAGCAAAACACTGTTAGCAGGTCATCAACTGAAGCAGAATACAGAGCAATATGCTCTACCTCTTGTGAAATCCAGTGAATACTCTACATTCTTCAAGACTTAAAGATTCCACATCATCAAGCTGTCAATCTCTTCACAGATAGCAGATCTTCCTACTGCATAGCCCACAATCCAACCCTTCATGAGAAGAGCAAACACATCCAGATAGATGTACACTTCACAAGGGAGAAGATCCAACAAGGCATTGTCAAGTTAGTCCAACTTCCAACAACAGACAACCTTGCAAATGCCTTAACTAAATCATTTAGATCAGTCATCTTCAACACTTTCAAGACCAAAATGAGACTTCTCAACATCCACTCCCATTTTGAGAGGGGTATAAAGACTCAAATAAAGTCAAATGAGTTTTGACCACAACTAATACTTCTACTCAACACAACTAATATTGTTCATTAGTTATGTCTTTGCTACTGTTCATTCACTTGTTCCTTTTATCATTTTCTTAGTTAGTTACATTCAGTTACAAGATTCTCTCTCAATTCGTTTTGCTATGAACAAGATCATCTTCATGTTTAGATTCTATTCTTGATAATTGGAGAGAGAAGGGTTTTCACATAATAAAAAATAAAATAAATGAAAAATAAAATTAGGGGTAATTTTGGTATAAATTGTAATGGAGAGTAATAAGAAAAAAATGCTTGTATTTTAGAGTAATACTCCCACCGTCCCTGTATAACTTTTCCTTTTCTTTTGGGCATTTTAATTAAGGAATAATAATAAAATAATAGAATTGAAGGATAGTTTTGGGTATTGAAAAAGTGGAAAAATGTATATAGAGTAATGAGTGGAGTAGTGAGTTGCATCTTTTGTAATATTATGTAAAAAGTGAGGATAAAAATTATAGACAGTGAAGTTACTTTTTCCATTTGTGAAAAGGAAAACTTATTGTGAGACAGATAAAAAAGAAAAATGAAAAATTTATAGCGGGGCGAAGAAAGTAGTTGTGTCCATATTGTATCTTAAAGCAATTTTCCTATATTTAAATGTCTCAATATTTATTTTAGTCGTAGCCCCGTGTGGTTGTGGCCCCCAGCCAAGCACTCGCGAAGGAGGTGTAAATTTCGAATGGGAAGAGTTTGTCTTCCAATAATCATGAATATTTGTCTAGGCCCGATTGACCGTGAAATGAAAGATCAACAAATATTTTGGCGCTTCATTAAATATGCAAATATTGCAATTGTAATTTGCATAGAAGTGTCCCTTTCTTATTGATAATAATTGTCATGTATTAAGTGTAATATAGTGTAAAATTAAATACTTAAGTAGAATGCATAATCTTCAATGAAAAATGCAGCATTACCCTAAATCATATTCTAAGAGGAAAAAATTAAAATAAAATATGATAATCCTACCGTCCCTTAAAAGTTTGTTCACTTCTTTTTTCTGTGTATGCCCTATGAAAGTTTACTAAACTACGTCCTCATAACATTCACATATTTATACCAAATATCATTACTTTTGAGGTCAATACATACACTCAATACATTTAATTCTTTTACTTTATACTCCTTTCATCCCTCTCTTATTTGAACATGTACTATTTGCATGAATTTTAATGTAAAAAAAATTTATTAGTATTAAAAATGTTAAAGTTATTATTTGATAAGAGTTAAACGCTAAAACAATGATATTCGTATAAATTAAAGGAGATAAAATTGATTTTAGTATGAGAAAAATAATGACATATGGTGTAAATTTGAGTTGTTTGAAAGGATTTTGTAAATAAAATAAAATTAATTATATTTTAAAAAATGTTCAATTAAGTAAGAGATAGATATTTTTGATAAATGATCAAATAAAAAAAAGACAAAGGGAGTACATTAAAATTTATCACATGGTTCGTCAACGCTCTATTCATTATTTATATATATATATATATATATTAAATTTATGTGCCTAAAAGTGTAGATTAATATTTTAGGGATTGAGAAAATATCAATTATGATTCTGAAAAGGTCTTTCTCTCTTTTCCCAAAACAAATTGTAAGGATTTTAATTGTGAGGTTTGTATCAAATACCCACTTTTAATATTGAAAAAATTATTTTACCCACTTTTAACTACAAAAAATTTATTATATCCATTTTTACTTTTAAGACATAAATACCCTTTATAAATGGGTATAAAAAATTGTAAGTGTTGAAAGTGGGTCCTACTACCACCCTCTAGGCCATAAACAATCCTACTAATTTAATATATTAATTACTATATTAATGTTAATTATTGATAATTATTATTAATTATCTAACTATTTTGATGATATTGATGAATAGAATGAATTATATACGGAGTATATTTTTATTCTTAATGCACATAAACAAATTAATATTTTTTAATTAATAATTATTTTTATTTTTTTTTAAATTTGGTACCGAGTACTGAAATTCGGTACCGAATTCTTGATTTCGGTACCATTTGGTACATATTATTTTAATTTTTTAATAAATTTGGTACCGAGTGGTACCAAAATTAAGGATTCGGTACCATTCAGTACCCTTTTTTAAGAATATTATTTTATTAATTAATTTTATTATTTTAGTAACCATATTTTTCTCTTTATAAAATATTCTATTTTAATTTAAAAATTACATTTATTCATTTTAAACTAGATTTAGTTAATTAATTTTTTTTTAAGATGGGGTGGGTAAGATAAAAAAAATAGTATTTTGAACAATTGTGGACCATATGAGTAAAATAAATCTTTTTTATCAAGGTTAATATGATATTTTCATATCAAAATGGGTAGAATGTGGGTAAAATAAATTTTACATTTGTGAAAGTGGGTAAAATAAATTTTCTCCCATTTTAATTTATCTACATCCCTGTCAGTCATGGATAGCAAGAGACCAATGACCCTTGACCTCCCATAATTCACACAAGGTCATAAGTTGTATGTATTGTCCACATTTTGTTTCATAATTAGATTCCATATGCAAAATTTGTCTTGACATTCCAAACAACACAAAATCCAATATTGACTGTAACTCATTAGTCAATTCAAAAGCATGTAAGAAACCAATAAGTCCAACCACTTCACTTTACCACCATCAAATATACTTCTTCCAAACTTTGGTGTCCTACATTTCTTAAATCATGTACTTTGAAAAGTCATGTTTTAATTTTACCCATTTTTCTATGACTAAGTATGCATTCAGGTGTACGGTGCACTCATAGTGCATTTTAAGAAATCACACAATAAACTACACGATCTCGTGTCAAATAATTACTCCCTCCGTCCCAAAGAAACATGCACGTTTACTGTTTTTACGTGTTTTTACGAGCAAGTTTTTTATTAATATTTGAAATGATAAAATAATTTTTAAAGATACATGCAATAGATGAGAAGTAGATCTATAATACTCATCTTTAAAAATCACTTTATCATTTGAAATACTAATAAACAACCCGCTCACAAAAACTCGATAATAAAGTAGGTGTGCACGCTTTTATGGGACGGAGATAGTATATACTAGTAATGTTTTTTGTTACACTCTGTCAAAAAAAAAAAGTTTTTTGTTACACCAACTTAAAAATGACTCATAGGCACTTTAATTAAAAGGAGAAGAATAGTAAAATTATAAATGCAATCAATTGCACTATATACATGTCCTTTATCTAAAGAATATTGCAATTGCACTACATACATGTACTTTATCTAAATTATATTGCAAAACATGTAGGATATGTTTGTTTTGGGATTTAAAAACCTGGTTTTGAGTTTTGAAGTTTAAAACCATTCTAATTTGTGCTTTTAAAACCTGATTTTCAAAAACCTAATCCCACACCACTACACATTACCTATATAACCCAGCAATGATTATCTTTATGATCACACTCCACAAATAATATAATAATAAATAAATTTAAATCCTATTCTACTCAAGAACTCAGAACAAACACGAACTTTAAAATTCTCTATATTTAAAAAACCCCTAAATTTCAAAAAATCAATTTTATAAAAGTCACTTAAACCCAATACAAAGATACCCGTATAGATGATTCGAGAAAACACCATAATTCCAAACATTTTACTTCTTTTATCATCAAAATCTAATTGTTCCAAACTCTGGCTTCCTACATATCACAAAACATGCACATTACCCAAATCCCCACCTTTCTAATTAACAAAAACCATCAAGAATATAACACATAAAAGAACTTTTGAATTGTACCCTAGGTAGGAGATGGTGTGAAGCCCTTATCATACAGATCATTAACATTTCCACCACTGTAGCTGTTGCAATACCTGCAAAGCACCTTGCACTTGACCACATTGTCGTACACGTAGAACCCCGGTGTGACCATGATCCGAACCATGGTCGGAACCAGTTTCTTCGCCTTATCCCCGCCCATATCCTCCATGTAAACCGGGTCGAACCGGACCCCATTATCCACTCTGAAAATGGGCAGGCCCGGGTGGACCGAAGTAGCCAAGAGGTGAACCAACCACACGGCCTTTGAAGCTCCGAAAAAGGCCTGCAGAAGCGGTTCGGGCCAGGCCCGGGTCCAGCCCAACATAGCCACAACCTCACTCATTTTCCTGTCACAAAACTTGCTGAAATCCTCACTGAAATGTTTTGTCCCTTTGTTCAACACTTGCTCCCATGTCAACCCCTGTAACCTGTAACACAAACTTCCTTTTGAAACTTGTTCATAGTATGAAATCGATACCATTACACTTATAAACTGATACCACCACACTTGACACTATGGTTTTAAGTTTAAAAATGTAATGCTATCGGTTGATTAGTGTACCGGTATTAGATTGTAAATATGATGATATATTACTCCATCCGTCTCTTACTCAATTGGACATTTTCTATTTTGATACGTCTCATACTTATTTTCCTCTTTCTTGAACGACAATAAAATAACATTGTCTTTTTACAATTATATCATCCCAACGTCTTAAAAATCACATTTCATGCTATTATTTTATACAAACTAAAAATCTTTTATCACCTTAAATACTAATAACAAATTCTTACACTAAATATCGTATAAACAACAGTAAATATCCAAACGCTAATGAAAGAGAGGGTGTACATACTATGAACAAGTTTCATCAAAAACTTACTCACCTAGTAAACATGGCGAAATTGGACTCGCACCGGTCAACCGGGTTGAGAACCGGAGTCGAAGCGCTCTTGTGGAAGCCAGCGGTTTCGAACTCGTCGAAAAATGCCCGATTCAACAACGCCTCGAGGTAGAAAAGCAAGCCCCTGGGGTTCCTCGAAAACGACACCTTAATGTCGTAAGGCTGTAGAAGGAAATAGATCCGATCGTAAACTTTTCCCCCGATTTGCCTCAGCTGAGTCGACAGCGCCCGACTCAGGGACCGAATCGACGACCTCGTCTCTGATACCGAGACCAAGAAATGCTCGATCACCTTAGTTTCATCACCCACCCGAAATTCCAATTTGCTAAACTTAGCCGCAGAACCGTTGCAGGCCTGAAGGCCGGAATTCAATGCGTGGCAATAGATTTCCAATTTGTTCAGCTTCTTTTCCAGCTCCGCCGTCGATTGCTTCAATTTGGCGGATTCGAGAACGGCGTCGTCCCGTTTTTTGGAGGCGTGGATCAGCTTACTGGAGAGCTCCGCCACCACGATCTTCCAGTGGTCCTCCCTCGACGCCGCGGCGGCGGGGGATCCCGACGGCGGCCGGGGGCTTTTTTTGTGGGAAGTGAATATGGATTTGAATATGCCGTTGGGGCTCGGGCTGGATGTTGTTGATAGCCTGTGATTTTCGAAGGGAACGACGGAGAATTTGTCCCGACTGCTGGGGCGGCACTTATTGCACGAAACGCCGATGGTGTCGTCGTTTTCTTGCCTCTTCTTGGAAGATGAATTTTTGTCGGAACTCTTAGTTGAGTAATCACTAGTGCCTCTGAAACTCGTCCTTCCTTCCTCCTCTTCATTCCCTTCTTCAATCTGAAGAAATCAAGAAACACACCAATTTAAAGAAATGAATAACAAAAGAGGAAAGAAATGGATAATGAAAAGTAATATAATTGATTCTCTTATCACCGGCTTACCGGAGTGAAGTGGGGCGGGTGGTGATGGGGAGAGGGAGAAGCTCTGTTCGAAGAAGTAGCCATGATTCAATTAATCAATTACAGAAACAACGAATTCATAAAACTGATTTTTTTCCCCCTCATTTTTCTTTTCTTTCCTTCATCAGATCCCTTTTATTTTTCTTCAAGATTTTGAAGGGCTTTTTTGTTTATTGACGGATGGCAATAAATGTATACAGCAATTTATTGTGGAGTTAGGTTCAGTCCCGTGCCACATTTGCAGAGCATTAAATGCAGAGTCAAGCTACCCACATCGCAAGGCATCTGAATTTTGGAAAAGATTAAAAAGATGATGGCCAGGGATGATTCCTGATGATACATATTTCAATTACTCTTTCAATTTCTTAGTCTTCTTCTTTCTTTACTATTTCAAATTCTGAAATTATTAGTTTTTTCTATAGTTTTAATCCACTTAAATATTGTTGAAGCAGAAAAAAAACAATGATGCCATTAATTACTGCTGACTTTTCTGAACAAAAAAGTGGTCCCGAGTTATTGCTATTTAATGGGATGATGTGAACTCGTCGTTGATGATTTTTTATTGCTTTTTGCTCTCCTTTCCCCAATAAAAAGGGGCTTTGCAAATTTGGTTCAAATTTACAAGAATTTCGTTTTTGTGTGTGTACGTATTTGATAGCTAAATCAATGTGTGATTTAAGAGTTTGATTAATAAATAAGTAATTTAAGTGGTTATAATAAATGTAAATGATTGAAATAAATGAAAAAACGCCATTAATATTCTTGAATAAATGCAAGAAATGATTTCTAGAGAATAAATGCTTGGAGAGTAAATTCAGATCCTTATTAGAGGCTGAAAAATCTCTATTTATATTACATATTTGGAAAGTGATTTCACTTCTAGCTAGCTTTGTTTTTCATCATATCCTATAACTGAGCTGCTAACTTCAGGCTATCTCATATTCCATAGCCGAACTACTGAGACACGCAGCAGCGATCCACTAGTCCGTTGCTCGACGCCTGACAAGTTGAGGAGATTTCCGTCTACCAACTTTGATCTTTGCCTTAAATGGTCGCGATGAGTCTGTCATATATGCAAGACATGAATATGTTGGGATAACATATGTCAGGATCTATCGGGATGACCTCATAAATACATATTAAAATTAACAATGATTACTAGCATGAATTTACCTAAGTGAATTCAAATAATAATTAATCCAATAACAACATGCAAATAATATTTCACGTAAAAGATCCTAGCATGCGAAATTTCTAGGAGTTTACGTAAACGTATCCGTTGGAGAGACTATCTGAGACATAGAGGATCAAGTATCTGGATACCCACCAAAAGTCCTTCTCAAGTATTCTCAAGTCCTCGTCCAATAACACCGGTGGAAGGTTCTCCGATGAACGATTTATAAAATAAGGAAAATAAAAATATTGTTGCACCACCTTTGTGGATTTCTAATATTTCCAATGCATGGAACACTAGTTGGAGATGAAAAATTCATCCCCTATATATAAGAGGAGGGGGGTTCGAAATATTGGGCACAATTAGGGCTAGGAAAGATATTTTCTTGATCTCCAAGAAATCTTGAATATATCCAATATATTCTTCTCTCCATGTGTATTTTTCCACAAAAATCTCACACCCTTATTTAGCCTATTTTTTCAAAAATTTCAAGAAGAATTTCAAGATTGAATCTTTCTTGAATTTATGAGATATTCTTCTATTCCAAGAATACATATCTTCCATAAAATCTTTCCAAGAAAATCTTTCTTCCCTTTCTTACACTTAATTTTTGAATAAACCCAATTAAAGAGGTCAAGTGGGAGTTTTCTTGAATTTATGGGATAATCTTGTATTCCAAGAATACATTATCTCCTTTCCATAAAATCTTTTCAAGAAAATTCTTCTCCCTCTTTTCTTTAATAATTTTCGAAAAATAGAGGAAATATTGCAACAATAATTTATTTTATTTTAAGCACCTTTTATTTATTGGACTATAATTTGGGCTACTTGAGGGGCCTTTAGGAGAATTAAGATGGATCTTCCAATGGACTTCCGAATTCCAATATTGAGCCACAATATAATTCAGCCCATTAATATTAATTAATACCACTATATAATTAATATTGCACTATCCAATCTTAACCCATATTACGGTAATTCGGCTCCCGGTTATTATTTCCCGTGTTTAAGATTATTTAGTCCATTAATTAATTAAGCCATTGAAAAGCTTTATATTAATTAATATCTTTATCCTTGGAGTAAGGACATCCCAACTTTATTATCCATACCAGAAAATTAATTCTACTTGCAAGATTTGGTATGATAAAGGTTCCGGGCCCACCAAGGGGACCAATCAAGCAAGACTTTTGCAAGCACACGATTCTCTGTATTAATTTAGCAACTATCGTGCAATTAATATTATTGCCCAAGATATAGGGTATCGAAGTCGCAATGATTCTCTTCCCATTTATAAGTCAAAGCAATAACTACTAATCGCACACAGTCCTTATTAAGTGACAGAGATTAAGAAATCAACAACCACTGAGGTCTAATTCTTCATCCCTTAAGTCAGTGCGAATGAGTTTATCCTCTCTGTAGGTCTGCTTCAGCGCATCGAATGAACTAGTGTAATCTCTTGATCAAGACAAGTCAATCTAAGCCTTACACATCAACTTCTACCAATAGATTGTTCGGATCTATCTAAGTTGTGAAACACGCACTCGTTTACAAGGAACTGTTAACGTGATCTTCTGTGATCTGGTATCACCACGTTAACTACAATGTAATGCGTGCTACGAACGATTTGTAATAAATATATATAACATTCAATCATATTTAAAGCAACAATGATAAATAATTTATTTCAGTAAATAAGTATTTAATATATAGGTTATATGTCGTGTTTCACCAAACACGTTTTAATTAAATCAATCTCTCGTGGGCCATCCGAGTTTTGGGTTGTGTTTTTATTTCGGAATAAGAGTATCCAAGTTTTTTTACCCAACTCTTGAACTCAGTGTTGCTTCATTCTTGGGCCCGTTCCTGCGCACCTGAGGCTGCTAGAATAATCCGCGTGGCGCGTTTCTATTGGAAGGGAATATTAGATTCCCTGTAGCTAACGGAATGGAAAAATACAAATGGGAGGAAATAGATTCATGGCATTTTTGTGAAGTTTTTGAGGTAACATCCTCCTGATTATCTTACGCTCATCATGATTCTATTCCATACGCTAATTCTTAGTCTATTTGCAGAATCAATGATGAATTCCCTGTGTATTCCTTCCAAACCGTGAGGCAAATCGATATCTAAAGCTATTGTGAGTGAAATCACCATAAACACCTTTTATTGAGTGTATCCTGCGAATTTCTCACACCGATATTCATTTTCAGGCTTACATACAAGCAATGGCGATTATTTACTTAACGGGAAGTGCAGCGAGCGGGGTTACTCTATTTTGAGTGCAGCAGTGTTCTTGAGTTTAGCTGATACCTTTTAGATCAGTGTCTAATACTTTATGTTCTGTTAAATGATACTTTGCCTGGTTATGCTTTATATTAGTTGCTATATTTAAATATTGTTGTGTGATTGTTTATTTGTGTGAGATTTGGTAATATTTGGCGTGGGGACATTACAAGAGGTATCTAGAGCCAAACCGTTGCTCACTCTAGTGCAATGGAAGAGGGTACGTGAATGAATAATCTATTCGAGATGATTAAGAAACATGATGAGGTGTTTCTAGAAAATGATGAACGAATGAAGACCGTAGAGCAGAAAATTGTGAAACTAGAGGATTTGATAATTGGAGTGGGTCAGAGTGCTAAAAGCATCAGTGATAACATGGAGTATTTGATGAAAAAGGCCACAGAGACAGGCTAGGGTTCATCTGATCCAACTCAGGAAGAGAAGAAGGGTGGAAAAAAGAGAGAAGGTTTCTATGTTCCTCCTCCCTTTAGAAACCAGAATCAGAATCAAGGTCCAACTCACTTTCAAGCTAATAATCATACTATTAGATTGAAATTTCCTGAGTTCAATGGAGAGAATCCATTGAGTTGGATTAGGAAGGCTAATAGGTTCTTTCAGATTATGCCTATGAGTGAGACATCTAAGATGCACCATTCTGGGTATTACATGGTGGATGTTGCTGACATTTGGTACATGGAATATGTGGAGGGAAATGAGGGAATTGAGTGGGAAGAATTTTGTCAACTATTCCTCACCAGATTCCTAAGGCCTGGAAAGGAAGATGTGGTGATTGAGTTCACCAAGCTGCAGCAAACTCAAGATGTAAATGCTTATCAAAAGAAATTTGATGAGCTTAAGTCACTAGTGAAGGTGAAGAACCCTGATTTGAGTGAGGAATTCCTCATTTCATGCTTTTTAAGAGGGTTGAAGGAAGAGTTGAGGGTGTCTGTACAACTATTCAAACCCACTGAACTCACTCAAGCAATCAATACTGCTAAAATGCTTGAGTCTACCTTGGATATTTGGGGTAAGAAGGGCAAGTTTGGTGGTCAGAAACCTCAATTCAACACATGCAGTAAGCAACAAACTACATCTAACCAACACCAGAAGGAAAAAATGGAAAAGCAGAACAATGTAGAGAATCCCACCAAGTTCAAGAAGATAACAGATGTTGAATACCAAAAGAGATGGGCCCTTGGGTTGTGTTTCCACTGTGATGAGAAATATGCTTATGGTCACATTTGCAAAAATAAGCAGTTCAATTTGATCATTGTAGAGGATATAGTGGAAGAGATGGGAGAGGAGACATGTGTAGAAGAACTGGCAAAAGAGATTCAAGAGGGAATCTCCATCAATGCATTGATGGGAAGCACATCTAAGAACACTTTGAGGGTTACTGGTCTGGTGGGAAAAAGGAAATTGAATATTCTCATTGATAGTGGGAGTACTAGCAGCTTCATAGATGTTAATACTGCCTCTGATTTGCATCGTGTGTTAGAAGAAGCCACACCATGGGTAATAACGGTAGCTGATGGAGGCAAAACCACAAGCAGATTCAAGTGCTCTAACTTCAATTGGTGCATGCAAGGGGAGCCATTTACTGCTGACATGAGAATACTCAAGCTAGGAGGGTGTGATGTTATTCTTGGAGCTGACTGGATGTGGGAACACAACTCCATTACTTTCAATCTTAAGAATAATCAAGTTATTGTCTGGAAATATGGGAAGGAAGTGGTACTGGAAGGAGATACTTCCAAGCATGACTTGAGAGTCATCACAGCTAAGGGACATGACAATTTCCTCCACAAAACTTCTCATGGAATTGTGGTGCAATTATTCAGTGCAAATGCTGAAACATCTATAGAGGAAAAATGTGATAAACTGGTGGAGAAGGTGTTATCTCAATATGAAGATGTCTTCACTGAACCTAAAGGGCTGCCACCTAAGAGGGGAATAGAGCATGAAATCAAGTTGAAACCTGGAACTCAACCTATTTTCTAGAGGGCCTACAGATACTCACATGCCCTTAAAGATGAGATTGAAAGGTTGGTGAAGGAGATGCTTCTACAAGACTGCATTCAGGTTAGCTCAAGTCCCTTTGCTAGTCCCTCTATTCTTGTGAAAAAGAAAGATAATACTTGGAGATTTTGTGTGAACTATAGGAAATTAAATGATCATACAGTGAAAATAAATACCCAATGCCTGTTATTGAGGATTTGCTAACTAAGTTGCATGGAGCTTCTGTATTCTCTAAAATAGATTTAAGGAAGGGATACTTCCAGATTCTCTTAAAAGAGGAAGATAGGTATAAGAGTGCGTTTATCACCCACTGTGGGTTGTTTGAATTCAAAGTGATGCCATTTGGATTAACAAATGCACCTGCTACTTTTAAAAATATGATGAATGAGGTGTTCAAAGAATTCATCAGGAAATTTGTGCTGGTATTCTTTGATGACATACTCATGTACAACTCAGACATGATTTTTCATGTTGAACACTTGGCTGTAGTATTGGATTCACTCAGGAAACACAAGTTATATGCAAAAAGAAGTAAGTGCACATTTGGAGTGAGGGAAGTATAATATATGGGGCATATTATTTCTGGAGAGGGGGTGAGGACAGACCCAGCAAAGATAAAAAGTATGGTGGAATGTCCTAAACCCAAGAACATCAAGGGTTTGAGGGGGTATCTTGGCCTTACTGGGTATTACAGAAGATTCATCAAGGGATATGGGATCTGTTCCAAGCCACTTACTCAATTACTCAAGAAAGATAGTTTCAAATGGAGTGTGGAGGCTGATGAAGCATTTGAGAGGCTGAAGAAACTGATGACACAGGCACCAGTGTTGGCTATACCCGATTTCTCTCAACCATTTATCATAGAAACGGATGCTTGTGCAAATGTGATAGGAGCAGTATTGATGCAGAAAGGGCAACCTCTTGCTTATTATAGCCAAGGTTTATGTACCAGGAATCAAGCATTGTCAACATATGAGAAAGAATTGCTTGCCATTATGACAGCAGTTACAAAGTGGAGTCATTACCTGAATGGAAGCCAATTTGTGATCAGGACTGATCATGCAAGTTTAAAGCATCTAAAAGAGCAGAGGTTAAGCAACAGTCTACAACAGAAGTGGCTTCTTAAGCTAATGGGACACAACTACACTGTAGAGTATAAGAAGGGAAATGAAAACAAAGCGGCTGATGCTTTGTCCAGGCAATTCGAGGAAGGAGGTGATGAAACACAAAAGGTCCAAATGATCAACACTAGGGTTGAACCATTATGGATGGAAGAGGTCAGATTTAGCTACCAAAATGATGAGAAGGCTAAACAACTTATCACTCAAGCCTTACTCACTCCAGAGGTTGACAAGTTGTATTCTATTACCGAAGGGATACTCAGATATAGAGGAAGAGTGTATATTGGAAATCATGAGGAAACTAAAGTCAGAATCATGAAATCCATTCACAGCTCAGCTATAGGGGGACATTCAGGGGTGCAAGCCAGCTACCAGAAGCTCAAATCCTTGTTTTATTGGAAGGGAATAAAGAGAAACCTGATCGAATTCATTGAGGCTTGTGATGTTGGCAAACAATGCAAAATAGAAAGTGTGGCATGCCCTGGTTTGTTACAACCATTGCCTGTACCAGACAATCCCTGGAGTCAGATCACTATGGATTTTATTGAGGCATTACCAAATGCTGAAGGGAAAAGTGTTATGTGGGTCATTGTTGATAGGATGACTAAGTACAGCCACTTCTTGGCCCCTAAGCACTCATACACAGCAGAAGGAATAGCTGAGATCTATCTTAATCAAGTATATAAGCTGAATGGGTTTCCCTAGACTATTGTCAGTGATAGGGATGTTGTGTTCCAAAGTACATTTTGGAAGACATTGTTCAAACTATCTGGTGTTCAACTACATATGAGCACGACTCATCATCCACAGACGGATGGGCAAAGTGAGAGAGTTAACAAGTGTCTAGAAACTTATCTAAGATGTATGTCACATCTCAAGCCGACTAAGTGGGTGAAGTGGTTGGCCCTAGCAGAATGGTGGTACAACTCAAATTATCATCAATCTATCAAAATGACCCCTTTCGAGGCACTCTATGGGTACAAACCCACTCAGATGGGCATTGACCCTTTTATCCAAGGCGGTTCAGATGAAGCTATGGATGTGTTGGTTGAAAGGCAGAAGATCATACAGATATTGAAAGAGAATCTACAGATGGTTATGCACCGAATGAAGAGGTATGCTGATCTTCATCGATCGGAAAGAAAGTTCAAAATAGGGGATTTTGTGTTTGTCCGAATGCAGCCATTCAGGCATGCACCAGACTGATTGCGGAAGAAAACTAAGCTGTCAGTCCGATATTTTGGGCCATACCAGGTAATTGCTAAAATTGGGGAGGTGGCATACAAGTTGGAGTTACCTACAGGGTGTCGTTTGCATCCCGTGTTTCATGTATCACAACTCAAACAGCAAATAAAAAACAAGTACACACCACAACAATTCCCACCAGAAGTAAATGAAGAAGGTGAAGCCATCGTCGTACCTATTGGAATTTTGGGGCGCCGAACGATAAAAAAATAGAACCGCGCCGTGGAGCAGGTGCTCATTCAGTGGAGCAACAGTTTGCCGGAAACGGCTAGTTGGGAAAACTGGGAGGTAGTTAAGACAAGGTTTCTGGATTTCATTTGACTTGGGGACAAGTCAATTTCGGAAGGAGGCATTGTCGTGTTTCACCAAACACATTTTAATTAAATCAATCTCTCGTGGGCCATCCGAGTTTTGGGCCGTGTTTTTATTTCGGAATAAGAGTATCCAAGTTTTTCGGCCCAACTCTCGAACTCAGCGTTGCTTCATCCTTGGGCTCGTTCCTGCGCACCTGAGGCTGTTAGAATAATCCGCGTGGCGCGTTTCTATTGAAAGGGAATATTCGATTCCCTGTAGCTAACGTAATGGAAGAATACAAATGGAAGGAAACAAATTCATGGCGTTTTTGTGAAGTTTTTGAGGTAACATCCTCATGATTATCTTACGCTCATCATGATTCTATTCCATACGCTAATTCTTAGTCTATTTGCAGAATCAATGATGAATTCCCTGTGTATTCCTTCCAAACTGTAAGGCAAATCGATATCTAAAGCCATTGTGAGTGAAATCACCATAAACACCTTTTATTGAGTGTATCCTGCGAATTTCTCACACCGATATTCGTTTTCAGGCTTACATACAAGAAATGGAAATTATTTACTTAACGGGAAGTGCAGCGAGCGGGGTTACTCTGTTTTGAGTGTAGCAGTGTTCTTGAGTTTAGCTGATACCTTTTAGATCAGTGTCTAATACTTTTTGTTTTGTTAAATGATACTTTGCCTGGTTATGCTTTATATTAGTTGCTATATTCAAATATTGCTGTGTGATTGTTTATTTGCGTGAGATTTGGTAATATTTGGCGTGGGGACATTACATTATACAAAGTAAAGCATACTTTCACGTATAACCCCAACAATCTCCCACTTATACTCAAAGTCTGCTTTTAAGTATACCACAGCCTGTCTGATGTATTATCTGGTGACATCTAATGTCACCTACATCAACCTAATAAATTTTCTCCCACTTATACTTAAAGCAGATTAGCAACGCTCTTGACACCCATTCCTTCCACATGTCTCTCGAATGTTAACTGAGGCAGACCCTTTGTGAATGGATCAGCTAGGTTGTCTTCTGACTCTATCTTTGCCACCTCTATATCTCATCTCTTAACGATTTCTCGTATAAGATGGTATTTCCTTTCAATGTGTTTGCTGGCCTTGTGGGCTCTCGATTCCCTTGTAACTGCTCCGGCATTATCACAAAAGATCGTGATGGTGCTGGGAAAATTCGGAACAACGTCCAAGTCCACTAGGAAGTTCTTGAGCCACACCGCTTCTTTTACTGCTTCACAAGTAGCTACATATTCGGCTTCCATGATAGAATCGACGATGCATTTTTGCTTAACGCTTCTCCATGTTACAGCTCCTCCCCCCAGTCAAAACACACTACCCGAGGTAGATTTTCTGGAATCTAAGTCTGATTGGAAATCTGAGTCCGTGTATCCCACTGGAAATAAACCGTCTGACTGATAAACCAGCATTCTATCTCGAGTTCTTTTCAGATACTTCGGAATGTTCTTAACATCAGTCCAATGTTGATTTCCGGCATTACTTTGATATCTCGCTACCATGCCTATGACGTAGCAGATATCCGGTCTCGTACTCAACATTGCATACATGAGACTTCCTACTGCCGACACATAAGGAATGCCTCTCATGTCATCTATCTCCCTTTGTGTCTTAGGGCACATGTCTTTCGATAGATGGATTCTATGCCTGAAAGGTACAAAACCCTTCTTGGAATCTTGCATGTTGAAACACTTCAAAACGATATCTATGTATGAAGCTTGCGATAAGCGGATCATTATTTTCTTTCGATCTCGAGTGATCTTGATCCCAAGAACATGACCGGCTTCCCCTAAGTCCTTCATATCAAACTGTTTTGACAGCCATACCCTTACGTCAGACAAAACCTTTACATCGTTTCCGATGAGCAGAATATCGTCTACGTATAGTACTAGGAATACCAAGGCAGTTCCGTCACACTTTCTATAAACACAACTCTCGAAATCGTTTTGATCAAACCCATAAGATTTGATTACATGATCAAAACATTGGTTCCAAGCCCGAGATGCTTGCTTAAGTCCATAAATGGACTTCCTCAGCTTGCACACAAGGTGTTCTTGGCCTTTTTCGATGAAACCTTCGGGCTGTTGCATATAGATTTCCTCGTCAAGACTCCCGTTAAGGAAAGCTGTCTTGATATCCATTTGCCAGATCTCAAAATCTAGATGCGCAGCTATTGCCAAGAGAATACGGATGGACTTAAGCATGGCTATAGGCGAAAAGGTTTCTTCATAATCGATACCCTCCTTTTGAGTGTATCCCTTTACTACAAGCCTAGCTTTAAAGGTTTCCACCATCCCGTCCGGTCCTCTTTTCCTCTTGTAGACCCACTTGCATCCAATGGGTTTTACCCCACTGGGTGGTTCAACTAGCTCCCACACCTGATTATGATCCATTGAGCCCATCTCGGCTTTCATCGCAATTTACCAGGATTCTGAATCCTTATCTTGGACCGACTCCTTGTAGGACCAGAGGTCTGATTCACTATCCCCGGGGACCAAATCTGAAGATTCTCCTATCCCCATGAATCTCTCAGGTTGTCGAACAACCCTCCCACTACGACGAGGTTCTGATTGTGTCGGTGTGACACTTGGTATATCAACCTATACAGTTGGTATAGGAGTTTGCCCTCTTATTTCATTTAAGGTAATCTCACTTTTGGCCGTTCGATTGTTCATAAAGTCTTCTTCCAAAAATCTAAAGTGCGTACTTATTACCACCTTTTGATCTTCGGGACCATAGAACATGCACCCTTTCATTCCCATGGGATATCCTATAAACAGCCTTAGTTCCAATCGTGCATCCAACTTACCGGCTTCCTTGTCTAGCACGTATGCCGGACACCCCCAAATCCTGAGGTATCTCAGACTGGGCTTGCACCAGGTCCACAACTCTTTAGGGGTTTTGGGAACCGATTTGGATGACACCAGATTCAGAATGTAAGCCGCTGTTTCCAAGGCATGACCCCAAAACGACTTGGGTAGATCTGAATAACTCATCATGGATCTGACAATTTCTAAGAGTGTTCTATTTCTTCGTTCTGCAACCCCGTTTTGTTGAGGGGTTCTGAGTGCAGTCAACTGGGAAACAATGCCCTCGTCTGACAGGTAGTTCAAAAACTCATCACTGAGGTATTCGCCTCCACGATCAGATCGTAGAAACT
Source organism: Stenogyne calaminthoides (assembly GCA_037126765.1). Taxonomy (NCBI): domain Eukaryota; kingdom Viridiplantae; phylum Streptophyta; class Magnoliopsida; order Lamiales; family Lamiaceae; genus Stenogyne; species Stenogyne calaminthoides. The sequence continues at coordinate 19,464,155 of JBBCBC010000005.1, read as the reverse complement.
TGATACTCTTTTCCTAATGATTCTCCACTTCGGCTTTGAACTCCTTGAATTTATCAAATGTTTCCGATTTGTGTTTGTTGGGGAATAAGTTGCACAGATCTATTCGGGGTGAATATTTAAATACAAATTTAATTCTTATAATTATTACTAGCATGAATTAATCCTATATTAATTCAAATAATAATCCAACAACATATCATGCATATAATAATTCACGTAAAACCTACGCATGCGGAATTCTACGAGTTAACGTGAACGTACCTCTTGGGATGACAGTGATCTGGCAGATTAGACTAACCAAAAGAACTTCCCAAGTATTCCCTTAGCCCTCGTTCAACTATCCGGTGGAAGGATTCTTGTGAACGATTTAACAAAAGGAAAATAAATTATGTTGAACCACCTTTGTGGATTTACTAATTTTTTCAGCACATGGAATTGTACACTACTCACAATTGTCGTTTTTCGAAAAATACAATCTGTCGACGTTACAAAATATTTGATATTTTATCGACGCTGATATTTTTTTCGAAAAACTAATTTTCGTGTGTGTTACTGGGAATGAAACATTCATCCCCTATTTATATAGGAGAGGGGGACGAAAATTACATGTGAAATAAGGAGGAAAAAAACTTTTCTTGATCTCCAAGAAATCTTGAATATATCTCATATATTCTTTTCTCCATAATTAAAATATTCCACAAAATCCCACTCTCTTATTTGTTATGGAATATTTCAAAATATTAGGGATCAAGATTCCAAGATTTGGATCTTCTTGAATTTATGAGATATTCTTGTACTTCAAGAAATACATATCTTCCATAATATCTTTTCAAGAAAATCAAGAAAATCTTTCTTGCCCACTATATTTAAAAATTTTCGAAATCTCTATTATGAATAATCAAGTGGGAGATTTCTTGAATTTAATGAGATAATCTCGTATTCCAAGAATACATATCTTCATTCCATAACAAAATTCAAAGAAAATCTTTCTCCCCTCTTATCCATAATTTTTGAAATAAATAGGAAAAATTAAGCAACAATATTTATTTTATTTTAATCACCTTTTCAGTTATTGGATTATATGTTGGGCTACTCAGGGGGCGTTTAGGAGAATTAAGATTGGACCTTCTAATGGACCTTGAATATCTAATATTGAGCCACAATATTATTCAAGCCCATAAATATTAATTAATCCCACTACATAATTAATATTGCACTATCCATCTTAACCCATATTACAGTCAATATGTCTCTCGGTTATTATTTCCCGTGTTTAAGATTATCTAGCCCATTAATTAATTCAAGCCACTGAAATAGCTTTCCATTAATTAATATCTTTTGTCCTTGGTCAAGGAACGGTTCAACATTATTATCCATACCGGAAACTAATTCCACTTGCAAGATTTGGTATGATAAAGCTTATGAACCTCCCCAAGGGGCAAATCGAACAAAGCGTGCTTGCACGATTCTTCGTATTAAATCTTAGCAATCACATGTGACTAATAATATTGCCCAAGATAAAAAGTATTGAATCTCATTGATTCGCTACCCATGATAAGTCAAAGCAATAGTTACCAATCCCACGTGATCCTATTTAAGGGGACGAAGGTTAAGAAATAACGAACCAATCGAGGTCTAATTCTTCCTTGTTCGATTCAAGAAGAATTTATCCTCCTGTGGGTCCTATTCAATTACATCACCATGCACTAGTGTAATCTTTTGGTCAAGACAAGCCAATCTGAGCCTTACACTTCAACCTTTCACGATGGGTTGTTCATTTCCATCTAGGTCGTGAATAACGTACTTTTTAGTTACAAGGGGACTTGTTAATTTAATCTTACGTGATCCGGTATCACTAAATTAACTACTGATGTAACACGTCGACTTATTGAACAGTTATCGCAAAGAAATATATGCAACATTCAATCATATTTAAAGCATCAGTGATAAACAATTTATTTCAGTAACTAAGTCTGAAAATTCAGTTTCGATTATACAAAGTAAAAAGCATACTTTTCAGTATAATCCCAACAATCTCCCACTTATACTCAAAGTCTGCTTTTAAGTATACTACAACATGTCTCGCGTAGTCCGTGACATCTAATGTCACCTACACGAACCTAATAATTTCTCCCACTTATACTCAAAGCAGATTGGCAACAGTCTTGACACCCATTCCTTCCACATGTCTCTCGAATGTATTCAGAGGCAGACTCTTTGTGAATGGATCTGCAAGGTTGTCCTCAGACGCTATCTTTGCCACATCTATATCTCATCTCTTAACGATATCTCGTATAGGATGGTATTTCCTTTCTATGTGTTTGCTGGCTTTGTGGGCTCTTGGTTCCCTTGAATTTGCAAATCGCTCAAGATTGTCACAATAAAATGTGATTCTCATTGGGCAAATTCGGAACCACATCCAAGTCCACTAGGAAGTGCTTGAGCCAAACCGCTTCTTTCGCTGTCTCGCTAGCAGCTACATATTCGGCTTCCATGGTAGAATCTGCGATGCATTTATGCTTGATGCTTCTCCATGTCACGGCTCCTTCCCCCATGCAAAACACACTACCAGAGGTAGATTTTCTGGAGTCTACGTCTGATTGGAAATCTGAGTCCGTGTAACCGATGGGGATTGGACTACCTGACTGATAAACCAACATTCTATCACGAGTTCTTTTCAGATACTTCAGAATGTTTTTAACTGCCGTCCAATGCTCTTTCCCGGGGTTACTTTGATATCTTGCCACCATGCCTACGGCAATGCAAATATCCGGTCTCGTACACAGCATTGCATACATAAGGCTTCCGACAGCCGAAGCATAAGGAATGTCTTTCATGTCATCTATCTCCTCTTGCGTCTTAGGGGATATTTTCTTGGATAAATGGATTCCATGCCTGAAAGGTACGAATCCTTTCTTGGAATCTTGCATGCTGAAGCGTTTCAAGACAGTGTCTATGTATGAAGCTTGCGATAAGCCTATCATCCTTTTCTTGCAATCTCGAGTGATCTTGATCCCAAGGATGTGTCCGGCTTCCCCTAAGTCCTTCATATCAAACTGTTTTGAAAGCCATGCCCTTACGTCTAATAACACCTTCACATCTTTCCCGATGATCAGAATGTCGTCTACGTATAGTACTAAGAATACCAATGCAGTTCCGACATGCTTTTTATACACACAACTTTCAAACTCGTTTTGATCAAACCCATAAGACTTTATAACATGATCAAAACATTGGTTCCAAGCTCTGGATGCCTGTTTGAGTCCGTAAATGGACTTCTTGAGCTTACAAACAAGATGTTCTTGGCCTTTTTCAATGAAACCTTGGGGTTGTTGCATATAGATCTCTTCATCAAGACTCCCGTTAAGGAAAACTGTCTTGACATCCATTTACCAGATTTCAAAGTCGAAATGCGCAGCAATCGATAAGAGAATACAGATGGACTTAAGCATGGCTACGGGCGAAAAAGTTTCCTCATAATCGATACCTTCTTTCTGAGTATAACCTTTCGCCACTAGTCTTGTTTTAAAGGTTTCAACCTTCCCATCCGGTCCTCTTTTCCTCTTATATACCCACTTGCATCCAATGGGTTTGACCCCATTAAGTGGTTCGACTAGCTCCCACACTCTATTATAAAACATAGAACCCATTTCGGCCTCCATTGCTGTTTGCCAAGAATCTGCATCCTTATCTTGGAGTGCCTCGTCATATGTCCATGGGTCTGATTCGTCTTGTCCGGGAATCAAGTCCGAGGACTCTCCTATTCCCATGAATCTCTCGGGCTGTCTAACAACCCTCCCACTACGACGAGGCTCCGGTTGTGAAAACGTATCCTTTGGTATATCATCTAGTACAGTTGGCACTGAGGTTTGCCCTCTAAGCTCATTTAAGGTAATCTCACTTTTGAGTTTTCTTTGGTTCATATAGTCTTCTTCCAAAAATCTAAAGTGGGTGCTGATGACTATCTATTGATCTTCGGGACCATAGAACATACACCCTTTTGTTCCCTCGGGGTATCCTACAAACAGCCTTAATTCTGATCGAGGATCCAATTTACCGGCCTCCTTGTCCAACACGTAGGGCGGACACCCCCAAATTCTCATGTGTCTCATACTAGGCTTGCGCCCGGTCCACAATTCTTTGGGAGTTTTGGGAACCGATTTGGATGGCACCAAGTTCAGAATATAGGCCGCTGTTTCCAAGGCATAACCCCAGAACGACTTGGGAAGATCCGCATAACTCATCATAGACCTAACCATTTCCAAAAGAGTTCTGTTTCTTCGCTCTGCAACCCTGTTTTGTTGAGGGGTTCCGGGTGCAGTGAGCTGGGATACAATCCCTTCATCAGATAAGTAGTTCAAAAACTCATCGCTGAGGTATTCGCCTCCACGATCAGATCGTAGAGACTTGATACGTTTTTCCCTATGATTCTCTGCTTGAGCCTTAAATTCTTTGAATTTCTCAAAGGTCTCAGATTTATGCTTCATAAGGAAAATATAACCGTACCTTGAGTAATCATCAATGAAAGTAACGAAATACTCATAACCTCCTCTTGCTTTGGTTGACATTGGACCACATACATCTGTGTGAACGATCTCTAACACTTCTTTGGCCCTATTCCCCTTGGCTCCAAATGCCCTCTTGGTCATTTTCCCCTCCAAACATGATTCGCAGGTTGGAAACGGTTCAACTTGGAGAAGCTCTAGAGAACCGTCTTTCACCAACCTTTGGATCCTCTTTGGATTTATATGACCTAATCTTAGATACCAAAGAAGTGTCTCGTTCACGTCTGATGAACGTTTTCTTTTCTCGGAAACGGTTGATGTGTTATAGGATGCATTTTGTGAGTGGTGTGCACAGTTAATTGTATAGAGATTATTCGCCAACGTTCCATGACAGATAAATTTATCAAAAAGAGAAATGGTAACAACTTTATTAAAAGTAACCGAATATCCATCATGAAAAAGTTTAGAAACTGAAATCAAATTCTTTCTAAAACTTCGGAACGTCTGAACATCTCTTAAAATTAAAACTCTGTCTTCAAAAGACAGGTGCACTTCTCCCACTGCTTCAGCTGCCACTCTCGTAGCATCGCCCAGTGTGATGAGGATCTCACTTCCACTTAGTTGTCGGGTCCGTTTGAACCCCTATAATGTGAAACAAACATGATCAGTGGATCCCAGATCCACCACCCATAAATGGGAGTCATCGCCGCTAAACAAGTTTCAACAACTAGTGAGTGAGGATTACCTTTCTTTCCTTTCCTTTTGGGATTGAACAGTGACCTCAAATGTCCTTTCTCCCCCGAATTAAAACATATTCCTTTTGGTCATTTCTTGACACCCAACCAAACTAATGATCTTTTTCTCACTTTTCTTAGTGATGAGTTTGCTTTGGTTCTGACCACTTTCCTTTTCTTGAGACTTGCCTTCCACTGGCCTAGATCTCGAGAAAAGACTTTTGGTCACCAATGCTTCGTCTTTCTTTCCTAAATGCTTCTCTACTATCTCCAAGGCTTCTTGTAGATTATCCATAGTAAATATGTGATCACTCATCACAAAACCACAGTAAAATCCATCGAAGCTCCTTGGCAGAGTAAGCAACATAAATTCGATTTGGGCCTCATCACAATACTCAGTTCCGAGATAAGCCAGTTTTAGAAAATGATGTTTGACTCTGAGAACATGCTCCCTTATAGGTGTTCCCTCAGCCATTTTCAGCCTAGCCACGTCGTCATTTTTAAACTGATCGATCATGTGGTCTTTTGTTAAAAACATTTCTTCAAGACTTTGCATAATTTTCGCAGCGGACTCAACACCTTCATGAATGTGTTTCAAATCATCAGACAGTGAAGTCAAGATTACACGTTTCATAGGTTCATTGGCCTGCTCCCAAATATTATACTCATGTCTTGCCGCATCAGATGATTCATCAGTAGGCTTACGTGGCTTGAGTACATCAAGAATCCAATAATGTTTTTGTGCAGGTAGGACAAAGCTCATATTTCGTTTCCAAATATTATAGTTTTCTCCAGTTAATTGGTGTTCTTTGAGTGTATATAACAGTGGATTAAAAGGTTGCGACATGATGAACTAAAATAAATAATAACATGCATAAGCACAAATATATCACAAGGTTCGATCACATGCATCATATTAAAATCTCAAAAAATATGAACATGCATCAGCCAACATCTCAAAACAGTTTAAATAAGCCACGTGGGGTGGGTCATTATTTAAACACATTCAAGCAGGTTACAAACAAGAACAGTTACAAACCTTTAATATCCAAATTAATAGTTGGCTCCCACTTGACCAATATAAAATTGACAGGGACTTCGGGGAAGTATATGAATATCAATTTTATACCTAAGTAATAACCATGATTAAATACAGGATTACTATTTCGCTTTGATCGAGCCTCGTGGGGAGGGTCATCGTCGCCACTAGTAATAACCCACAATAATCCGTTTTGGAATTCATTCATGTGAAAGCTATCTTTTGACCGTCCCGTGGGGGGAATTTCTCCAAAAGAATTCACAAATAAATAAATCATGGAGGTCAAAATTAATTCAATTTTATTATCCGGAATAAAATTGTCAATTAATTATTTAAACATACTTAGTAATTTTGAAGGTGAGATTTTTCCATTTGGCAACCCTCATGCAAACACATTTAAACAAATTAAATAAAGCATAAGATAACACAAATAAATCAAGCAAAACAGAAAAATAAACATATTGGGCACAAATTATCCAATTGTCATGGTTTGATTTTTCTTGGCTTGATCTTGAAGAAACGTCTCGAATTTCTCCCACTCGTTCATCTCGAAAAATACTTCGTCTCGCAACGCCATGCCAAGCAGCTCGCAGCCCGCATCCGGCCGGCCACTTGGCCTAGACCAGCCTCGGCACCGCCCGGCCGGAGTTCGTGCCCAAGATGCCTCGGCACGCCTGGGCACCATCGGCGAGCATCGGCGATTTCTCGGCGGACAACGACAGCGCTTCACCCCGCCTCCGCCTTTCGCGACCTCAAGAGCCCGCGTCCTACTTGCGCGCCCGCGTCTGGCCACCGTCAAGATCTTGGCGCCGATGTACGCGTTTGCTTGCTCCCGCCGTGCACGCCCTACGCTTTCGGTTATGGATTTTGTCCTTTAATTCTTCGTCTCTTCGTTTCCGATCCGGTTCTGATTTATTTACAAAAAATAAATAGACCTAGATCTAGACTAGTCTATTACATTGATCAAATCAAACAAATCCTAGTCTACTCGTGGATTTTCTCACGAGGCAAAACAAATCCGAACGAATCGAATTAAAAAAACCACAGTTTATATGCATGCATAAATAAACACATTAAAATCCATGACAATTGGATACCTGCAAAACAGATCTAACAGTTCTACTATCCAATTTCAAATTTAATGTCCGCAAATTAAATTACAATTTAAAAATTGAGTCTTAAACCGAGGCTCGATACGGTTGTTGGGGAATGAGTTGCACAGATCTATTCGGGGTGAATATTTAAATACAAATTTAATTCATTAATTATTACTAGCATGAATTAATCATATATTAATTCAAATAATAATTGCAACAACATATCATGCATATAATAAGCCACGTAAAACCTACGCATGCGGAATCTACGGGTTTACGTGAACGTACCTCTCGGGATGGCAGTGAATTCGGTTGGACGGACTAACCAAAAGGACTTTCCAAGTATTCCCTTAGCCCTTGCTCAACTATCCGGTGGAAGGACACTTGTCAAACAATTAACAAAAAGGAAAAAATAAACTTTGTTGCACCACTTATGTGGATTTGCTAATTTTTCCAGCACATGGAATTGTACTTGGGAATGAAACAATCATCCCCTATTTATAGGAGAGAGGTGGTCGAATTTTCCAGTAGAAAATCAATGTGGGAAAAGACTTTTCTTGATCACCAAGAAATCTTGAATATATATCCTATATTCTTTTTCCCATAATTAAAATATTCCACAAAAATCCCACCTCCTCAATTATTATGGAATTTTCGAAAAAATTGTCTTGCAAGATTCCAAGATTTGAATCTTCTTGAATTTATGAGATATTCTTGTATTTCAAGAAATACATATCTTCCATAATATCTTTTCAAGAAAATCAAGAAAATCTTTCTTGCCCATTATATTCAAAAATTTCGAAATACCTTCATGAATAACCAAGTAGGAGATTTCTTGAATTTAATGAGATAATCTTGTATTCCAAGAATACATATCTTCATTCCATAACAAAATTCAAAGAAAATCTTTCTCCCTCTTTTATCCATAAATTTCGAAAATTTAGAGGAAAAATAAGCAACAATATTTATTTTATTTTAATCACCCTTTTCAGTTATTGGACTATTTGTTGGGCTACTCAGGGGGCCTTTAGGAGAATTAAGATTGGACCTTCTAATGGACCTTGAATATCAAATATTGAGCCACAATATAATTCAAGCCCATAAATATTAATTAATCCCACTACATAATTAATATTGCACTATCCATCTTAACCCATATTACAGCCAATATGGCTCCCGGTCATTATTTCCCGTGTTTAAGATTATCTAGCCCATTAATTAATTCAAGCCACTGAAATAACTTTCTAATTAATTAATATCTTTTATCCTTGGTCAAGGAACGATTCAACATTATTATCCATACCGGAAACTAATTCCACTTGCAAGATTTGGTATGATAAAGCTTATGAACCTCCCAAGGGGGGAAATCGAACAAGCGTACTTGCACACGATTCTTCGTATTAAATCTTAGCAATCACATGTGACCAATTATACTGCCCAAGATAAAAAGTATTGAATCTCATTGATTCGCTACCCATGATAAGTCAAAGCAATAGTTACCAATCCCACGTGATCCTATTTAAGGGACGAAGGTTAAGAAATAACGAACCACTGAGGTCTAATTCTTCCTTGTTCAGTTTTGAAGAATTTATCCTCCTGTAGGTCCTATTCAGTGCATCAGTCATGCACTAGTGTAATCTCTTGGTCAAGACAAGCCAATCTGAGCCTTACACTTCAACCTTTCACGATGGGTTGTTCATTTCCATCTAGGTCGTGAATAACGTAATTTTAGTTACAAGGGACTGTTAATTTAATCTTCTGTGATCTGGTATCACTAAATTAACTACAGTGTAACACGTACGACTTATTGAACAGTTATGCAGTAAATATATGCAACATTCAATCATATTTAAAGCATCAGTGATAAACAATGTATTTCAGTAAATAAGTCTGAAATTTTAGTTTTGATTATACAAAGTAAAAAGCATACTTTTCAGTATAATCCCAACAAATCCCAACAGTGTTTCATGAGGAAAATGTACCCGAACCTTGAGTAATCATCCGTGAAAGTCACGAAATACTCATAGCCACCTCTAGCTTTGGTTGACATTGGACCACACACGTAAGTATGAACGATTTGCAACACTTCTGTGGCTCTATTCCCCTTGGCTTCAAACGCCCTCTTGGTCATCTTACCCTCCAAACATGATTCGCATGTTGGAAGTGATTCTAACTGTAGGTTCGACAACGAACCATCTTTCACCAACCTTTGGATCCTATTTAGATTAATATGACCCACTCTTAGATTCCATAGAAGTGTCTCGTTCATGTTTTCTGAACGTTTTCTCTTATTACATGAAATAGTCGATGTGTTATAAGATGCATTTTGTGAGTGGTGTGCACAGTTAATAGTATAGAGATTGTTCCGCAAAATTCCATGACAGATAAACACATCGTTACGGTAAACAGTAACTTGCTTAGAAAAACGAACATAATATCCATCATTAATTAGTTTTGAAACTGAAATAAGGTTTTTGCGAAAAACTGGAACGTAAAGAACATCTCTTAAAACTAAAAACTTGTCTTCAAAAGACAGGTCCACGTCTCCCACTGCTTCAGTTGCTACTCTCGTAGCATCGCCCAGTGTGATGAGGACCTCACTCCCACTAAGTTACCGGGTCAACTTGAACCCCTGTAATGTGAAACAAACATGATCAGTGGATCCCGTATCCATTACCAACGAGTGGGTAGCATACGCCGCTAAACAAGTTTCAATAACTAGTGCGTGAGAATTACCTTTCTTTCCATTCCGCTTTGGTTTGGAACAGACAGACCTCCAATGTCCCTTTTCACCGCAGTTGAAGCACTTCCCCTTTGGATCCTTCTTGACACCCCCAGCATCCCTCACCTTGCTCTTGCCCATGGCAACAGTTGAGTTCGACTGCTTTTGGCCTTTGGCCTTCCTCTTCTTCTTACCCTCCTTTGGACTAGAAGATGAAGATGGTCCATTTGCCGCCAAAGCTTGAGTTTGGTGTCCCATCAACGTCTCTGCCGAGACCAAAGCTTGCAACAAGTCAGCTAGCATGAACTTCTGATTATTCATCTGATAGTTCAACTGAAAGTGTTCAAAACTTTTGGGCAGAGAGTGAAGCACCAAATCAATCTGAGTCTCCAGATCATAATCTGCACCCAGAACCTCAAGTTTGTTTAGATGAGCCATCATCTTGAGAACATGGTCCCTTACGGGCGTGCCCTCCACCATTTTCAGCGAAAGCATTTATCGCAAGGTGATCTGACGAGTCGTGCGGTTCTGATGTTGAAACATCTTATTAAGATTTTCCATGATTTCCGCAGCAGTTGCAAATTCTTGGTGTTGGTGTTGTAACACATCCGACATAGATGCCAAGATGGTACACTTAGCCATATCATTGCAATGCTCCCAGTCCTCATATTTTTTCTTTTCCGCCTTACTCGATCGCCAGTTGGCTCATCAGGTTTTGGAGTATCAAGGATCCACTTGTGCTTTTGTGCTGTGAGGACAATCATAAGTTTACGTTTCCAATCAACATAGTTTTCACCAGTTAATTGATGGTCTTTAAGTATAGAATACAGTGGATTAAAAGGTTGCGACATGCTGAACTGAAATAAATAACAATTTGTGTAAGCACAAAATTATCACTCAATTCGATCACATAGTTCATATCAAAATCTCAAAACAATATGAACATGCATCAGTCGATATCTCAAAACAGTTTAAATAGGTCACGTTGGGTGAACTGTCTATTTAAACACATTCAAGCAGGTTACAAACAAGAATAGTTACAAACCTTTAATTCAAAATTAATAGTCGGCTCCCACTTGACCAATATAAAATTGACAGGGACTTCGGAGAAGTATATGCATATCAATTTTATACCTAAGTAATAACCATGATTAAATACATAATTATTTCACTTTGTACGAGCCTCGTTGGGAGGGTCATCGTTGCCACTAATAATAATTCACAATCATCCTTTTGGGAATTTATTCATGTGAAATCCATCTTTTGGCCGTTCTGTTGGGGAAATTTCTCCAAAAGAATTCACAAATAAATAAATCATGGAGGTCAACAGCCCCGTCCGCGTCCCGCCTAGTGGTGCAAGCGGTCGCTAGGCCTTCGGCCTAGCCCGCGTGCTCCGCCTTGACTCGCGTACGTTCGGGCACTTGGACGTCCGTCTTTAACTCTCCGTCTCCGTCTTCGTTCACGATCGGGTTACAATTTATTTACAAAAAATAAATAAACCTAGATCTAGACTAGTCTATTACATTGATCAAATCAAACAAATCCTAATCTACTCGTGGATTTTCTCACGAGGCAAAACGAATCCGAACGAATCGAATTAAAAAACAACAATTTATTTGCATGTAAATAAGCACATTAAAATACCATGAGAATTGGATACCTACAAAACAGATCTAACCATTCTACTATCCAATTTCAATTTTAATGAACAACAATTTAAATTACGGTTTAAAAGATAAGAGCCCGAACCAGGGCTCTGATACCAGTTGTTGGGATAACATATGCCAGGATCTATCGGGATGACCTCATAAACACAAATTTAAATTAACAATTATTACTAGCATGAATTTACCTAAGTGAATTCAAATAATAATTAATCCAACAACAATATGCAGATAATATTTCATGTAAAAGATCCTAGCATGCGGAATTTCTAGAAGTTTACGTAAACGTACCCGTTGGAGAGACGATCTGAGACAGAGAGGATCAAGTATCTGGATACCCACCAAAAGTCCTTCTCAAGTATTCCCAAGTCCTCGTCCAATAACCCCGGTGGAAGGTTCTCCGATGAACGATTTATAAAACAAGGAAAATAAAAATGTTGTTGCACCACCTTTGTGAATTTCTAATATTTCCAACGCATGGAACACTAGTTGGAGATGAAAAATTCATCCCCTATATATAAGAGGAGGGGGGTTCGAAATATTGGGCACAATTAGGGCTAGGAAAGATCTTTTCTTGATCTCCAATAAATCTTGAATATATCCAATATATTCTTCTTTCCATGTGTATTTTTTCACAAAAATCTCACATCCTTATTTAGCCTATTTTTTTGAAAATTTCAAGAAGAATTTCAAGATTGGATCTTTCTTGAATTTATGAGATATTCTTGTATTCCAAGAATACATATCTTCCATAAAATCTTTCCAAGAAAATCAAGAAAATCTTTCTTCCCTTTCTTACACTTAATTTTCGAAAAATCCCAATTAAAGAGGCCAAGTGGGAGTTTTCTTGAATTTATGGGATAATCTTGTATTCCAAGAATACATTATCTCCTTTCCATAAAATCTTTTCAAGAAAATTCTTCTCCCTCTATTCTTTAATAATTTTCGAAAAATAGAGGAAATATTGCAACAATAATTTATTTTATTTTAAGCACCTTTTATTTATTGGACTATAATTTGGGCTACTTGAGGGGCCTTTAGGAGAATTAAGATGGACCTTCCAATGGACTTCTGAATTCCAATATTGAGCCACAATATAATTCAGCCCATTAATATTAATTAATACAACTATATAATTAATATTGCACTATCCAATCTTAACCCATATTACGGTAATATGGCTCCCGGTTATTATTTCCCGTGTTTAAGATTATTTAGTCCATTAATTAATTAAGCCACTGAAAAGTTTTATATTAATTAATATTTTTATCCTTGGAGTAATGACAACCCAACTTTATTATCCATACCGGAAAATTAATTCTACTTGCAAGATTTGGTATGATAAAGGTTCCGGGCACACCAAGGTGACCAATCAAGCAAGACATTGCAAGCACACGATTCTCTGTATTAATTTAGCAACTGTCGTGCAATTAATATTATTGCCCAAGATATAGGGTATCGAAGTCGCAATGATTCTCTTCCCATTTATAAGGCAAAGCAATAACTACTAATCGCACACAATCCTTATTAAGTGACAGAGATTAAGAAATCAACAACCACTGAGGTCTAACTCTTCATCCCTTAAGTCAGTGCGAATGAGTTTATCCTCTATGTAGGTCCGCTTCAGCGCATCTAATGCACTAGTGTAATCTCTGTGTCAAGACAAGCCAATCTGAGCCTTACACATCAACTTCTACCAATAGATTGTTCGGATCTATCTAAGTTGTGAAACACGCACTCGTTTACAAGGAACTGTTAATGTGATCTTCTGTGATCTGGTATCACCACGTTAACTACAATGTAATGCGTGCTACGAACGGTTTGTAATAAATATATATAACATTCAATCATATTTAAAGCAACAGTGATAAATAATTTATTTCAGTAAATAAGTGTTTAATACTTAGGTTATACAAAGTAAAAGCATACTTTCACGTATAACCCCAACAGAATATTGCTTGCATTGTTAAGGAGATCCTTGCAGAATATATTCATCGAGGAGAGCTCTCTTGGCCCTGCTCGTCTGGGTGAGTAGGTCATTGCGGAGAGATCTCTTAGCCCTGCTCTTCTGGGTGAGCAGGTCGTGGGGGAGAGCACTCGTGGCCATGCTTGTTTGGGTAAGCAGAATGTCGTGGAGAACTCTCTTGGCCCTGCTTGTCTAGGTGAGCAGAATGTCGTGGAGAGCTCTCTTGGCCTGCTCGTCAGGGTGAGCAGGTCGTCATGACGAGCTCTCTTGGCCTTGTTCGTATGGGTGAGCAGGCCATTGGGAAGAGCTCTCTCAGCCCTGCTTTGTCTTGGTGAGCAGGCTGTAGCGGAGAGCTCTCTTGGCTCTGCTTAATTGGGTGAACATGTCGTCGGGAAGAGCTCTCTTAGCCCTGCTCGTTTGGGTGAGCAGGTAGTAGTGGTGAGTCGTAGCCCTGCTGAAACTGCATATTATATAAGTGGCATAACAATTTTCCCTAGGTCGTGCTTCGAGTGGTCGCTTGAGGGACGTGCTAGTCATCTGGTCATCGTGTCTTGGAACTACTGTTGTTGAGGCATATCTTTTGATCTGATTCAATGCTTTGACTTATGCATCTATTTCCTGTCGTGCCAGGTAGGACGAGGTGAGGTGAACATAGTGATAAGGAATTGCACGGGCATGATGATTGCCTATGGTATGACGAACATCTCTAAACATGTTGACCTTTGATCAATTTCAGTTGACTTTTGAGTTGTTCTCATTGTATTTACTGGCTGTCTCTATTATATGGATGAGCTAATTGACTTAGACCATTTCACGTGGAATTAATCCCCATGTCGTTCTTTTGTGCTTTGCTCGAAGGATGAACTAATGTCTGGTTTCGAGGTTACCTCTATTCTTTTGTACTCTGATCGTCTCTTTTCTATGCAATGTTGATGCAATTTGCACTGTGATCATCGTGTTTTTGTGTGATCTTGATGCAATGGACACATTGACCGTTTTAGTTTTGTGTGACCTTTTTGTCATTGACACTCTGATCATCTTACTTTTGTGCGATGTTGGTGCAATTTCCACTCTGGTCATCTTGTTTTTGTGCGATCTTGATCCAATTGGCGATTTGATCGTTTTATTTTTGTGCGACCTTGATGCCATTGACAATCTGATTGTCTTATTTTTGTGCGATCTTGATGCCATTGACACTCTGATCGTCTTACTTTTGAGCAATCTTGATACCATGGGCACTCTGATAGTCTTATTTTTGTGTGGTCTTGATCCCATTGATACTCTGATTGTCTTACTTTTGTGCAATCATGATACCATGAGCACTCTTATCGTCTTATATTTGTGCGATTTTGATGCCATTGACACTTCAATTGTCTTACTTTTGTGTAATCTTAATTCCATGGGCACTCTGATCGTTTTATTTTTGTGTAATCTTGATGCCATTAGAACTCCGATCGTCTTACTTTTGTATGCCATTGACACTCTAATCGTCGTAGCTGGATGGTCGACCTAGGTGAATGAAATATTACAAACTTTAAACTCGAGTTGTCAAGGTGAGCTTAATGGACTCCGCTCATCTGGGTGAACAATTAATCGGGGAGAGTCCTCTTAGCTTTACTCGTCTGCATGAAAAGGTCGTCAAGGCGAGCTCTCTTGGTCCTGCTCATCTAGGTGAGCAGGTCGTCAGAAAGAGCTCTCTTTGCCCTGCTCATCTGAGTGAGTAGGTCATCGGGAAAGCTCTATTGCCCTGCTCGTCTAGGTGAGCAAGTCATCGTGGTGAGTTCTCTAGGCCCTGCTCGTCTAGATGAGCATGTTGTCGGGAAGAGCTCTATTGGCCATGCTCGTCTGGTGAGCAGGTTATCTTGGTGAGATCTTTTGGCTCTGCTCGTCTGGGTGAGCAGGTCATCGGGATTGCTCTCTTGGCCCTGCTCCTCTGGATGAGAAGGTCATCGTGGTGAGCTTTCTAACCCCTGCTCGTATGGGTGAGCAGGTCGTCAGGGAGAGCTCTCTTGGCCCTGCTCATCTAAGTAAGCAAGTCATCTTGACGAGCTCTTCTGGCCCTGCTCGTGTGGGTGAGCAGGTCGTTGAGGTGAGCTCTCTTGGTCCTACTCGTTTAGGTGAACAGGTCGTTGGGGAGAGCTCTCTTGGTCCTGCTCGTCTAGATGAACAGGTCATCGAGATAGCTCTCTTGTACCTTCTCGTTTGGGTGAGAAGATCATCGTGGTGAGTTCTCTAAGCCCTGTCCGTACGGATGAGAAAGTTGTTGGGAAGAGCTCTCTTGGCGCTGCTTGTCAGGGGTGAGCTGGTAATCTTGGCGAGCTTTTCTAGCCCTGCTCGTTTGGTTGAGCACGTCGTCGTGGAGAGCTCTCTTAGCCACTCGTCTAGGTGAGCAGGTAGTCGAGGTGAACTCTCTTGGTCCTGCTCGTCTGTTGGGGTTATACGTGAAAGTATGCTTTTACTTTGTATAACCTATGTATTAAACACTTATTTACTAAAATAAATTGTTTATCACTGTTGCTTTAAATATGAATGAATGTTATATATATTTATTGCAAACCGTTCATAGCACGCGTTACATTATAGTTAACGTGGTGATACCAGATCACAGAAGATCACGTTAACAGTGCCTTGTAAACGAGTGCTTGTTTCACAACTTAGATAGATCTGAACAATCTATTGGTAGAAGTTGATGTGTAAGGCTCATATTGGCTTGTCTTGACCAAGAGATTACACTAGCGCATTCGATGCGCTGAAGCGGACCTGCAGAAAGGATAAACTCATTCGCACTGACTTAAGGGATGAAGAGTTAGACCTCAGTGGTTGTTGATTTCTTAATCTCTGTCACTTAATAAGGACTGTGTGTGATTAGTAGTTATTGCTTTGACTTATAAATGGGAAGAGAATCATTGCGACTTCGATACCCTATATCTTGGGCAATAATATTAATTGCACGACAGTTGCTAAATTAATACAGAGAATCGTGTGCTTGCAATGTCTTGCTTGATTGGTCCCCTTGGTGGGCCCAAAATCTTTATCATACCAAATCTTGCAAGTGGAATTAATTTTCCGGTATGGATAATAAAGCTGGGATGTCCTTACTCCAAGGATAAAAATATTAATTAATATAAAGCTTTTCAGTGGCTTAATTAATTAATGGACTAAATAATCTTAAACATGGGAAATAATAACCGGGAGTCATATTACCGTAATATGGGTTAAGTTGGATAGTGCAATATTAATTATATAGTGACATTAATTAATATTAATGGACTGAATTATATTGTGGCTCAATATTGGAATTCAGAAGCCCATTGGAAGGTCCATCTTAATTCTCCTAAAGGCCCCTCAAGTAGCCCAATTAAAGTCCAATAAATAAAAGGTGCTTAAAATAAAATAAATTATTGTTGCATTATATTTTCCTTATTTTTTTTGAAAATATTAAAGAAAAGAGGGAGAATAATTTTCTTGAAAAGATTTTATGGAAAGGAGATAAGTATTCTTGGAATACAAGATTATCCCATAAATTCAAAAAATCTCTCACTTGGCCTTTTTAATAGAAATTTTCTAAAATTATAGAGTAATAATAGGAAGAAAGATTTTCTTGATTTTCTTGGAAATATTTTATAAGATATGTATTCTTGGAATACAAGAATATTTCATAAATTCAAGAAAGATCCAATCTTGAGGATCTCCTATTATTTTCGAAAATTTGGCTAAATATTGGTGTGAGATTTTTGTGGAAAAATACACATGGAAAGAAGTATATATGGGATATATTCAAGATTTATTGGAGATAAAGAAAAGATATTTCCTAACCCTATTTTGAGACCAAAATTTCGTTCCCCCTCTATATATAAATAAGGGGATGAATTTTTTCATCCCCTAGTGTTCCATGCGTTGGAAATATTAGAAATCCACAAAGGTGGTACAACAATATTTTTATTTTCCTTGTTTTATAAATCGTTCATCGGAGAACCTTCCACCGGGGTTATTGGACGAGGACTTGAGAATACTTGAGAAGAACTTTTGGTGGGTATCCAGATACTTGATCCTGTCTGTCTCAGATCGTCTCTCCAACGGGTACGTTTATGTATACTCCTAGAAATTCCGCATGCTAGGATCTTTTACGTGAAATATTATTTGCATGTTGTTGTTGGATTAATTATTATTTGAATTCACTTAGGTAAATTCATGCTAGTAATAATTGTTAATTTAAATTTGTGTTTATGAAGTCATCCCGATAGATCCTGGCATATGTTATCCCAACATCGTCTTGTTGAGCAGGTCATCAGTGAGAGCTCTCTTGGCCCTGCTCGTCTAGGTGAGTAGATCGTCGAGAGAGCTCCCTTGGCTCTACTCGTCTAGGTGCAGGTAGCGTGGTGATAAATAGAAAATTATGAATATTTTAATATATTAGAGTGCAATTTATTGAACTCGTTTGTATTAAAATGACATGATTAATTACTTATGTGTGATTTAATTATATTATTCCACGCTTGATCTATTCATGTGTCTTTTTGGTGTATTTATGTGTCTTTTGTGGAGCATGTGGGCCAACAGCAAAATTAATTAATTATTGACCAAGTTCTTGCTCAAGATGGAGTCAACAAGCAAGAGCGGAATTGGATTCATGCCCAAGATTTATTAATTCAATAATTTGACCGACTTAAATGATGAGATAAAGATTAAATCAAAGCCCATACGTATTGGGCTTACTAAACCCATTAGTATATAACACCTAAGAGGGAGAGTTACACGGCAGTTTTTGAATCAGTGGAGGAGAGGACGCACGCTGCGGGGAGGCGGCTGGAGACTTGCGCAGGGTCGAAGATGCCTGCAATTATGTTTAGTTAGTATTTTTATTTCAATTTCAGAGATTTCTGAACTCGTATTTTAATGTCTGTTAATTGATTTGAGATGTTTACAATATTTATCTCAGAATTATTTAATTCATCTATTTTAACTTTCAACATACTTAGATATTTAATTTGGATTGATCACCTAGGTTAGATAATTCTTGTATGTCAGCTAGCTCATAAATTTGTAATCCGTAATTGTTGCAGATTTATGGCAATTGGTAGCAACTAGTATTTTGCTAGGGTGATTTAAATCGGGCTCTTTCGAATCGAGCTTGCGTATTCGGGAATTTGTTTGTCCTTTATCCTAGTGTTTAATGTTTTTGACTGGATTAAATTTAGATCGTATTTAGACTGTTCAGTTGAAAAGAATCGTTGGAGAGCTTGTTTCAATTGAATATAATTAAGGGATAATAATCGGTAGCCAGAGCTTGTTGACTACTGAGGGACATTAATCCTAAAGTTAAATAGAGTAAACGTCGCTGTCAGTTAACAACATTGAAGTCGAGGGATGAATGAACTGTGAATTGGAATGCCTTTTTACTAATAAATTTTCTTAATTAAATTAATTATTGGTTTCTTAGTAATTTATTGTTTTAATAGTAGTTATAAAATTCCTTTTAAAAACTTATCCTTTGTGTTACGTATTGTCCCTATAAATTCAAACAATTAGCATAATAATTATTCTACATTCCATGTGGATCGATCCCTTGCTTGCCACTACTACGAGTTAGTAAGGTAGAATAGGGTTCAAGAATACTTACCCTTGCTTAGCCATAATCTTGTATCCCAAGAATACTTATCCTTTTCCATAAAATCTCTTCAAAAAAATCAAGAAAATCTTTCCCTTCTTTTCTACATATTTATTGAAAAAAATAGGAAAATTAAGTAATAATATTTTCTTTTATTTTAATCACCTTTTCATTAGTTGGACTTATATTGGGCTACTTGAGGGGCCTTTAGGAGAATTAAGATTGAACCTCCTAATGAGCTCTGAATTCTAATATTGAGCCACAATATCATTCAGCCCATTAATATTAATTTACTCCACTATAAAATTAATATTGCACTATCTATCTTAACCAATATTACGATAATATTGCACTATCCATCTTAGAGTCAGAATCCGGTTGCTCACAAACGACCAAAGCTCATCGATCTTGATTATCAATTTGTTCGTGAACTAGTCACCTCTGGGAAGATTTTCACCCAGTTTGTTCCATCTCATCTTCAGCTCACTGACATCTTCACCAAACGTCTACCTCATCCTACTTTTGTATTCCTTCGGTCCCAGCTTTGTGTTTGGTTACACCCCACATAGAGCTTGAAGGGGGGTAATAGAGATAATAAGGAGTAAATACTTTATAAATTCAAATTGTATAGATAAGTATAGAATATATATTTTGTTGTAATCTCACTTGATTTACTTTTCTTGTTGATACTGAGATATTGTTATACTCTTATTATTTATTACTCTCTCCGTCCACCAATCTTATGTCTGATGCTTTTGACACATGTTTTAAGAAAAAAAAATAGATAAAACAGATAAAGTAAGAGTATTATAGAGTATTGTGGGGTCCATTTATAGATAAAGTGATTGTTTGTGAGTAAAATACAATGACATTTGAAGTAATTAAGTGATGGTTGGGGGATAAAGATAAAATAACTTTTGCAAAAAATGGAGTGCACATAAGATTGGTGGACGGACGAATTAGACAAATGTGCATAAGATTAGTGGACGGAGAGAGTATTGATTTCATCAATCACCTCATTAACGGTGATCTCCTAATCACTCTCACAAACCTATAGAAACTTGTAAGAAGCTACAAGAGACTCTGACAATTTTTAACAAATTATTCCAGAAGAACTCCATAATATTAATCTTCAATAGATATTCAATACCTTACTAACCTTTTAAAATAAAAATTACTTTGGGTACCTGTCAAAATAAAAATTAATACTTTGAGATCTTAAGATGCTTTATGCCTTTATTTAATAAGGAATTAAGGGCTTAGAATACATGCACACACGGTATAGTGTGAAATTTTATATGTCGTTCAAAAGTTTCATGTCATGCACAAATTCAAAACCCAATATCGTGCAAACAAGAACATACATCTGAATTAACTTACTCCATTGAACTCACACACAAATTACATTATGTAATGAAGAAACTGTTTATGCATCTTGATATCAAAGGGGTTGATTTTCTATCCAATTTTTGAACATGGCTGCACACTCCATAGGACTATACTCTGGAGCTGTATGCCCTCCTCCCTGCACAATTGCACACAACTTAGAATATAATACAAGTCACACTTAATATCATAAACTATGACAAGTAACTTCCATACAAAATAACATTTTTTTTTTTATATTCATCGCTTCTATCTTATATTTCTCTTTATGAATAAAGTTGAATAAAAACAATTAGGGCCCGTATGAATAAGAGCTTATTTTAAACATCTTATAAGCTCTAACATCTTATAAGTTATTTTTTAAAAGCTTATAAGTTGTAATTTTTAAGGAGCTTATAAGTTATTAAAGTGTTTGGCTAACAAAGCTTATAAGTTGTTTAGTAATTTTTTTTTAAAATTTAATTTTAATTAATATAACATATAACATAAAAAATATATATATATTTTATATTGAGATGCCCAAGGCGTGCTGGATCGGATTCGGGCCAAGGCCGAGTTCATGCCAGGTCCGGGGCAGTGCGGGTTGGGTTGGGATAGGGTAAAATTTATACATTTTTTGGAGCTTATAAGTTCTAAAGAGTTTTGTTAAGAACTTATAAGATGTTAAACATCTTATTTTACCAAACAAAATTAAGGAGCTTATAAGTTCCTAAACAATTTACAAGTTGTTTTAAAGAGCATACATGTAAATAATGTCGAATAAATTCTTACCTTGACAGTTGCAAATGTCATTTTGTTTGCATAAGTCCTAGTGTACCTGCATCTCCAAAATTACATAATTATTAATAAAATTTCTCAAATTAATCTTCACCCCAAAGAAATGTTTGTGGGATTAGAACTCACCCTGCAATTTGGCCTTGCACAAGCCATTGCCTCCATTCATCAATTATGGGATAGTTGAGGGATCTTATCCATGCTTGAGTTGAAAGGAAGGGAACAACCATGTCATGATCACCGCTATATACACAAAACAAACACAAATATCTATTAAAAATGGATATATGATATATGTATATATATATATATATATATATATATATATATATATATATATATGGAATAATATTTTTTAATCGTGCAACTTAGGGAGAGCAATGGTAGGAAATTATATTTGTGGGGTGACAAGTTTAGGGCATTATATTTAAATTTTTGCACATTTAGACTAAATTGTTCCGGAACTCCACGATTTGTACTAAAATGTGATCATGTGGTTGGGGCAAAAATCTCCTGGAAAAATCCAAATTCATGGGGTTGTGATTCATGAAAAGAAACAAGGATTTCAAAGTGACGGGCTAAGAAAAACGAAGAGGTTGGTACTAAGCATGCACGTCGTATCGCCAGAAGATAACCAGAATCGAGATGACAAAATGAGATGATCAACACACGAAAACACAAATCAGAGGTGTTGTGGTAAACCAAATTGACAATTTATGGCAATCTGATAGACTCATAGGGTCGAAAAGTATAGTATACCATTTGACCCTTGAGTTGGCGGAATTAACTGAAATTTGATCCAGAATACGAGTGAGATTGGTATATTAGCCCAATTTGGAGCGTATCGGACTCGTTTGGCCTAAATGTGTGGAAATTGAAATTTACTAGCCTAAATATGCAAAATTAAAATATTATGGCCTAAATGTGTTAGCTTGTAAACACATTATTCTACAATTGCTACCCTTATAGTTACTGTCCCAAAAAATTTATTCCCCTATATATGTGAATACCTATATTTTGATTTACCTATATATTAGAGATCTGTAACCTCTAGCGCTGAGATTCGCATGGTACGGGGTGCTATCCCAAAACCCATGAGTGTAAGGCAAATCTCCGTAATGGCATCGACTCCATGATTTTATGGTCCCCTGCATTAAGCTTACTGTTTCACATGCAATCATTCTTCACAAAAATTTGTACGAGATTGTTTCATAATGTTTGTGAAATTTTTGTGATATTCAACCGTTTTTTTTTGGGACCTTACGGATGTGGAGGGCTTCTTGAACACCGGGATCATTAGCCCATAACGAAGCTAGCTGATGCTTCTCTGACTGACAAAATATTAACTCACATATTAACATTTCTATTGAAAAATTGGAGGTTTGATTACAAATTAATCATAATTTTAGCCTCAAATATAATTAGTCTCAATAACTTTAACAATGTCTAATTTTAGTTCTTAATGGGTCGGAACAATATCGTTTTGCCATTTTAAATTGGGGCTTTCCGGCGGATGTTGTGACTTATATCTATTTAAAATCATAGATGTTATCAGAGACGGACACGTTGCCCAAGGTGGCACTTGCCCCCAAAATTATGCATGTTATAAATTTATATATATTTTTGAACTGTTGTTTCCTAACATGAAATATTGGTTAGTTGGGTTGGTTATGCATTTATGGTATTAATTAGTTGTAGGTCTTGGGTTGGTTATAACCCAGCAGTCACCTACCATTTGTGATTCGAACTCGAAAAATTGTTCACTATATACTTATAAAGAAGAAGAATAGACTTACGCGACATGTATATGCAGAAAATAGTTTATTAATGTTGTAGGGCTTCTCTACAAGAAATCTTCTTTCCAGTGCAGGTTTTGCAGAAGACGAACAACTGATATCCAAAATATACGCCATGTTCAAATCATCCACCAACTAAACACCGTCAATAGAAATTTATTATGAATGATGTGCATAAAAACAAAAACTTGAATAGATCTAGTTCATGCTATGAACCTTATTTTTAATTCATAGCAAATGACCCTACCCAGTGTACGTATGATACGAGTTAAGTTTAGTGGTTTAAAAAAATATATTGGGAATGAATAAAATGAGTCAAATAATTCAAATTCATAGCATAGACCTGGTTCATGGGACGGATTCGGTATTTCGTCCTGTGCGAAATTTTACATTGGGTAAGGGCGGCGAAATTTTAGAATCTCAATGAGAGCGAAATGACAAAATTTAACAATTTTAAGACATAAATTTAAATTTTCGACATATATAGCACAAAAATTTTCAATCCAAGGGGGCGATTGCCCCCCACCCCACCCAGATCCATCCCTGCAACTCGTGCATAAAATATGAAAATGGAAGAAACAAGAAATAGTTGATTACTTACCTCATGGAAAGTTTGAAGATTCTGCAAACACATTAAATTTCCGGGATCTACAATTTGGTACTTTCCTCCGCAATTTCGCTTCAAAGACTGTTGAATAAATTAGCATGCGGTCGAATGGAATTATTGTTTCTAGTTTTCTTGTTTAATTTCAGATTCATCAATTTACCTAGGGCTCTTTTTTTTTTTTTTTAAATAGATGTCTCTTATTATTATTTTATGGCCAAATAATTAAATTTAACACATATTTTTTATTTTTCATCAATTTTAGTACATACGTTTTTCTCTCTCCAAATTTAACACAAACTTTCACTTAATACTTAAAAACATCTCGGGTCACCATTTTCGACAAGGTTCGTCATCCCGGGTCACCATTTTCACCACTTAAAATTAAAAAATAGTGACCTGAGATATTTTTATATCCAACATTTTTTAATCTTAGGTGGTGATATTTTTTATTATTTTTATTTTAATAGGTACGCGTCAACAAAATAGGTGGATTCTAGCGATCGTATCAGACGGACCTTGACGAAAATGGTGAGTCGGGATATTTTTAAATATTAAGTGAAAGTATGTGCTAAATTTGGAGAGAGAAAAAAATATGTGCTAAAATTAATGAAAAACTAAAAATATGGGCTAAATTTAATAATTTGGCCTTATTTTATAAATGTCTCGATTTAGGGTTCAATTGTTTCAATTTTAAAATTCAAGGCCCGATGAAAAAGTCCATTACCATTACGGGTGAGCATCAGTCATTTCGGTCCCCGAACCGAACTAAATTGCAAAAACCGAAAATCGAAATGTTTAAAAAATATTAAACCGAACCGAAATCGAATTGTAGTGGATTAACCGAACACAAACCGAACCAAAAAATTTCGGTTCGGTTTGGTTTTGAACCGAAAAAACCGAAACTCATAATTCGCAAGATGCTAACAAAATGCTCGTGTTCTTAAGTTGTAACAACGAACAAAGCAAAAGCATTATGCATGAGCAATATGTCATAAGATCATAACACAAAAACTAATTCATAACCATAAATTAAACGTGGTGTGGTTGTCATTTGTGATGGGCAACTGAGAAGGGATAATGGGACGTGTGGTAATAATGGGTATTATTATATGTACAATTACTACTTATTAACTGATTTATTTAAGGATATTAATATTTATATATTAAGTAATTAATAAATAAAAAATAGTGTTAAGTATAATTTCGGGTTTCGGTTTTACCAAAATTTTTAATTCTTAAAATCGAATCGAAAACCGAAAACTAAATTTTTTATATTTTAAAACCAAAATCAAAATATTTAATTGAAAATCGAACCGAATTTAATATTTAGGTTCGGTTCGGTTCGATTTTTCGGTTTTGACATATTTTTGCCCACTCCTAATTACCATATTAAAATTATACAAAATGATAAATATAAAAATTAGAGGTGCACCAGACATTTTAATGCCATGTATGAATTGAATTGAAAAAAAAAAGGTTCGACCTTAAATTGTGAAAATAAATAAATAAATAATAATAATAATAATAATAATAATAATAATAATAATAATAATAATAATAATAATAATAATAATCAAGCCTTAAATTGAGAAAAAAATAAAAATTGAACCTTGATCAATTGTGACATTTGTAAAATATATAAGAAGATATATTGAGACGCACCCTAATTAAAAATTGAACCCTTGTATAAAATTATTTTCGATTAAATTGACCCCTGAATAAAATTCCTGAATCTGCTACTGCACATATATACACGTGCATGTTAGTTAAAAATCTAGATAGTTGAATATTAACCTCGTATAGTTCATCAGAGATAAGTCCCATTCCATGAGCAAATGGTATACGATAGTCATCCTCATCCGGAAATGTGAGTCCATTGCCAATCAAATAACCCTGTAAACACCAAACAAATCAAGTTCAGCGTTGAC
The DNA here is from genome assembly GCA_037126765.1 of Stenogyne calaminthoides. Taxonomy (NCBI): domain Eukaryota; kingdom Viridiplantae; phylum Streptophyta; class Magnoliopsida; order Lamiales; family Lamiaceae; genus Stenogyne; species Stenogyne calaminthoides. The sequence goes on along the minus strand of JBBCBC010000005.1, from coordinate 19,438,329 downwards.
ATGCAACTTGATTAATTAAATATGGGACGTCCCCATCACTCAAGATATAAATTTTCCAAACTTAAAACTTTGAGGTACAAATTCTTTTTGTTATTATTCTGAGATACAATTGTACTTAACATTCAACTAAATAATAAGCAAATTTAACCAATTGCAAAAAAATATTGTACCTTAAAATAATGAATATATCGACTTTGTACGTAGAATGATGAATATATAAGAGGTCAATATTACCAACCTTAAGGTTAATATTGGGCTTTTGTCCAATCTTATTTCCTGCATTTAATTTGGACACATATTTTGGGATTAATATAAGTACATACAAATATATTACTCACTCCGTCCCATTATAATTGTCCCGCTTTTCTTTTATGAACATCCTACTATAACTTTCTCATTTCATAAAAGGAAAAAAAAAGTACTACCCATAATTTTTATCCTCACTTTTCACACAATATTACAAAAAGACAAAGTCTAGTATGAAAATTTGCATACATGAAAAAACTTTTATTTACAAACAAATTATATATATGGTGAAGGTAAGACAAAGTCGAGTGGTTCATGGTTCACCAGGCCCGAATAAGTCATGATTTAAGGTTCATTATTTAGTATGCGTAGATGGTTCACTCGGCCCGAACATGTCATGATTTAGGGCGATTTTATAGATTTTCATACATGAAAATTTTCACACTAGACATACTCTACAAAAAATGTCACTCAATACTCCACTCATTACTCCACGTACCTTTTTCTTCTCTCCCAATACCCAAAACTACCCTTTATTTTTATTATTTTATTATTTCTTAAATAAAACAATAAAAAGAAATGAAATAATTACATTGGGATGGAGGGAATATTAATTTTAATTTCATGAAATGTGATCAAGGGGGATGGCCCACCATCTGATATCATCTGAGTAATAACTGGAATGGTCATGCCCGTATACGAGTCACCACCTACGTAAAATGAGTTCGTGCTCAACTCCGGATGATCATCAAACCACTGCAAATATGACAAAATTTTGTGTGAATTCGAGTTCCTGGTGAACTCGATTTTTTTAATATCACTGTTTCATACAAAAACTATCATTATTTTGTATAAAAATTATCACTGTTTAAAAAATATTTTATTTTTCAAATAGAGATAAGTTTTATGCATAACAGTGATAGTTTTTAACAATGATAAAATTCATGTGCAGACCTAATTCTCAAGAGTGTTATCCCTGCAAATATATATGTTCACAAGATAAAACTAGCTTGCTAGGTGTTTTTTAACACACACGTGACACTTATATATAAACTGAATCGTATGAAAATTAAATTGAAGTGGAATGAATACCTTTTGGACAAATTGATGGGCTTGATTACAGGATTGCAAACCTGCGGAGTTTGAGGCCTTTGTTGTTTTACCATACGAAAATCCACTTCCAACGGGCAAATCCAAGAATATTATGTTTGCTACCTGTAAATCCGAGTCATTCTTCAATTTTGGCAATTTGTTTTTCATAAATACAAAAAGATGCAAAATTTTATTTTTGACAAAAATTTCTGTAAATTCTTGAGAATTTTCTATTTCAAGTATCACTGTTATTTATAAAGACTCACTATTATGTACATGCACTATCACTTTTTAAAAAAATAATCATTTTTAAACAGTGATCATACATATTCAGAATAATGATAATATCAATGCATAATAGTAGCACTCGAAAAAGAAAGTTAATGTGAATTCGAATTCACAGATGACCTTCCCTACATTTTTTATCTGTTATTTATTTATCTAAGTTTACAAATAAAAAGAAATTCTAACCGCTAGTTTGATCAGACACTACAAGAAATATGCTTTTTTCCGACGAATTTATACCGACAGATAATATTCCGTCGGAAATTAAACTATTACCGACCAAGCACTAGCCGGAAAATAGCAAACAAAAAAAATGACTCCAACATTAATTATAATACCGACGACAGCAAAATCTGTCGGGAAAAATTATAATATTGACGGTAAAAAATACAATTCCAACCAATTTTTAGTAGGAAATAAATCACCAAATATCGAGACAAAAATAAATATGAAAGTATTTTCTTTTACTCCTTTACCAATCAATGCCTCGTCGGTAATAATAACAAAATTTTGCTTCACAAAATTGTTTTGTTACATACTAGCGGGATTTCATTTTGCTTTACCGATTAATAGTCCGTCGGTAATAATAAAAGTTACCGATTATTTTTTATTTTTTAAAATCTTACCGTGAAATAAGACAAAAAGACTTGGCAAACAAGCATATGGACCCACTCTTACAAAATAGTAAATACTCCTTAGGAAAATGCTAACGCAAATTAATTCGTTTTATTGACGAGAAAATTCACTAATTTATGGGAGTAAAATTAGGATACTTTTTCATCCGCCTGAAACAATAAGAACACTAATATATAGTTTTTTTTTTTTTTTATCAAGAAGAACACTAATATTTTATTATCACTAATATGACAAATTTGAATAAATTAAAAATCACGCAAGTATCAAGCCATATCGGGCTGAAATTAAGTCAAATCCTAGACAAAAACTTGTATAGACCTAGTTCATGCTATGAACTCGAGTCAAACTTGACCCATACACTACAAATGGGTCAAGTATATATAGTTTTCTTAAATCTCTCGTCCTTCTCCTCTTCCATCAACGTCCGATTCATGGAGAGCAATTCGAAGTCAGAAAACGAATAGAGGCATACATCGATTCTACAGAAGACAAGATACAAGCAGTAATGCACGAGCTAATTAATGAAGAGAAGATGGAGAACTTTGTTTTCGATTTTTTCAGAGCAATTATTATTTAATTATGAATCATACAACCATGTTGCGAAAATGATGAGTGGTGTGTGCGATATGGATGCACTAGGTTTGTACGTGTTGGTGAGTTGGGTAGTATGATGGTGGTGAGTCAGTGTACCGAGTTGTAAGCGTTTTCAATTATTCGAAATTCACCAAACAAAAATTGAGATCTAGAAAGAGAAGGGGAAGAACAATGATAGTTTTATAGCATAACAGTGAGAGTTTTTTTTGAATAAGAGTGAGTTTTATAGAATAACAGTGATAGTTTAATAACATGATAATGAAAGTTTTATAGAGTAATAGTTTTATAGTGTAACAGTGAGAGTTTTATAGAATAACAGTGAGAGTTTTACTGAATAAAAGTGAGAGTTTTATAGAATAACAGTGATAGTTTAATAATATGATAGTGAGAGTTTTATAGAGTGATAGTTTTATAGCATAACAATGAGAGTTTTTCTGAATAAGAGCGAGAATTTTATAGAATAACAATAATAGTTTATTAACATGATAGTGAGAGTTTTATAGAGTGATAGTTTTATAACGTAACAGTGAGAGTTTTATAGAATGATAGTTATAGTTGTATAGCATAGCAGTGAGAGTTTTATAGCAACACACGAGAAAACTGAAATGCAATGGCGAGAGCAATGCACGAGTGGAGCGAAAATTTGGGTGTACCCATCCCTAAATGAGTCATATTGAATTAGAGTTCATAGAATGAATCTGGTTCATAAGAGTGTTACTCCGAATCTATGTGTAAAGTTACATCAACGTCAAAGCATCCTATTTAGTTTTGACACCTCATCCTCCCAAGTCAATAAATACATCATAACATATTTAAAATAATACTAAAATGGCCAATAATTAAATTTAATCTATACTTTTAGTTTTTAATTATCAATTTTAACGCATAATTTTTTCTCACTCCAAATTTAACACATACTTTTAGGCCCTGTTTGGTTTGAGGGATTGATCGGGATAGACCAAGATTATGATTTTAATTCCAACTAATCTACCGTTTGGTTTGTGGGATGAGGGCCCATGGTATTCTTCAAGTCCGGGTAGAAAATGTATTAAATCCCTCTATGGAAGGATATGTCAATTTCATGTGAAAGGTGAGATAAAACATATCTCAAATGCATTATTACAAATTCACATTCTATTGTTTGAATATATTCACAAGAATGAAGTGTGGTTGTTTCAATTCAATTTAAAGGTATTTATAATTTTTCAATATGTATCTCATCTAATCCCTCGATCCAATCCTATAATTCAAATGCATATATTGATTCAAACAAATATAGTCAAATCAATCAAATCATACTCAATTCCACTCAATCCTATCACAAATAATCAATCAAGTCTCGTGAATCAAACGACCACTTAATTAAATTTCTTATCATTATCAATTTTAGCACATACGTACTTTTATATCTCATCAAATTTAGCACATATTTTCATTATGATACATAAAAACATCCGATTCATTATTTCCAACAAGATCAATCTGAAGTGGACACGTGAGTCCATTTGTCTTGCTAGCGTGTATATATTAAATTTAAAAAAAAATCACCACACACTAGAATCAATGGTCATGTTTCTATTGGTTTATTAAGTCCCTACAATTTAATCTTGCATGGTGATTTTTTTTTTAAATTTAATATTTACACGTCAACATGAGTGGATTTTGATGTCCACACCCGATGGATTTTGTCGAAAATGGTGACCAGAATGTTTTTATGTATATGAAAGTATGTGTTATATTTAAAGAGACAAAAATATATACGTAAATTGATTAAAAAACTAAAAATATGTATTATATTTAATTACTTGCCTATACTAAAATATGTGCATTAATGAGCCTTAAGTCAATAACTGCGATGAACGCCATGAATAAGAGCTAAAATAGAAATCGTCGATGAAGGGTGGAACTATGCGGGAATGTGGTTTTTTAGGCAACGGTAAGCACGCCACTATACTAGAGAAAACAAGTACTTTTTTATATTTATTAATTATTATTCAGATTATTTATTAACAGGTTTGTTTTAAAGATTTTAGATTATTAAGATACATTATTTTATGAATTTATTTAAAGTTTTATAATATTTTTATAGCATTTTCCTAATATTTTAAATAATTTTGGATTATTTTTTGAATTTTAAGTTTTTAAATTAAAATTAAATCTAAATCATCATATTTTTTTGTATTTAATTATATGTTTTTTAATTTTATTATATTAAATATTTCGAAGATAATTATTTAAATAACTTGATGTGGTAGAATTTTCCAGAAATTCGAGGCAAAAATTGGTAGTACGTGGGGAACATTTGACATTCAACTCAAAATTGTGCATTCTGGGCCAAAATTAACCTAAATTTGAAATACTTAAATGTTAACGTCGTCAATGTGTCAACCCCCGAAAAAGTGTCATAATTTTGCTACGCCTCATAAATTAGCTACTGCTGCCCTAATAAAATATTATACCGACTAAACCAATTGATGCAAATGTTAACAAAACAAATTAAAATAAGTGATATTGATTTGTATTTTTCAATCAATCGAAAAATTGTTTTGGTCTTCCGCAATACTTGATAATTATTCAAATCAATTTTGACAAAAATTCGTATGTGACCTAGCACAAATCAATACCCACCCTCCCAAGCGTTAAGGAGTCAATGCATGCTCTGTTTCACATTGAAACCATCTCACGCAAGTGTCTCTCAACCATTATCAGAGACGAACGTACCGTTCCCCGGCTGGGGCACGTGCCCCCATATATTTTTATCTACTAATTAGTAATTACTATTAATATTATACTATACATACAATTAGTATTAGTTCATTGAAGCTCCTCAATGGCTGCGTTTCTGGCCCAATATATTTAAATTTGGGGCCCAATTACCAAATAAAAAATCGCAACCGGCCAACCTTTATTAATCCCAAAATAACTTTAGTTAGTATTAGTCTGCTACTGAATTATTAAAGCTCCTTGATGCTTTTTCTAGGCCCAATTATATTTGATTGTATATATTGAGAGAAATATTTGATAGTGTTGTTAATAATAAGTTAATTATATAAATATTTCGATATAAAAAAACTCTAGGGGTACGTTTGTTTCGGGACTCACCCGAATGGACTTAGGACTTTAAAATCTAAGTCACATACTAGTTGGAAATTTTCACATTCAACTTTCAAATTTACTCCTATAAAATATACCTATATACCTATTTTCACAAAATTCAATACAATCATATCACCACTTTTCTTCCACCCACTTATTCTCTCTCTTATTTTTTTCTCACCCAATATAATATAATAATATAGCAACAATCATTATTACATATTGATTTGACATAAAATAAAAATCTCACCCTACAAAAATTCCAAAACAAACACATACTTTTACTATTCATCAGAATTTTCAAATCTATAGGATTTCGAAGTCATGACTTCTCCCACACACCTAAATTTCGAAAAGAATATACCCTAGTAGATTTCAATTGTAATAGATTTAGATTGTCGTATAGGCATTCTTTAATTTATATTTATGTATTTTTTTTGTGCCCCACCAAGTAATATTTCTGGATCTGTCCCTGACCATTATTATTAGTAATTTGGACAAAACTCTAGTTTTCTTTTTTCTTTTTACCCTTTTTATTATGTATTTAACCTAGATATGATCACCTCTGTCCATGCATGCTGTTTCAACGTCAATTTTGGCAAGCCCCCATCATACTCCTCCACAAAACTCAATGGCCCTGCAATATTTTCACATCATCGCATGCACCAAAATGAAAACAAAACATATATATATATATATATATATATTATAATTGAAATAATTTCGTCTCATCTAAAATACTAATTTGTAATTTCCCTACTATAACGATGCAAGTAATGAGTTTACCAATTTCATATATAAGTCCACTGAGTGCAGAGCATCCAGGGCCGCCTGTTAGCCAGAGAACGACAGGATCTTTCTTGGGATTCGAGCTCGATTTCACAAAATAATAAAACAGCTCCACTTCTTCATTTTCGTCCACGCTAATATACCTGATCATCACTTTCAGATAATATATACAGTTTTATTCAATTTAATTATGATTAAATAATCGTATATATATATATATATATGTTGGATTATATAAATAAACTTGCCCTGTTTCCAGTTCAAAGGGCAGTGGGTCTGGAAATCCTGGAAGATACTTCACTTCCAAACCGCCATATGAACATTTTATGACCAACAAAAAAAGAAGAAAAAAAAGAATAGTATTAGTAGAGTATTTCATTGTTACTGCAATGGAATGAATGGAATGACTTCTTCTCATTTTATGGTGGTGGGATGCAGATTTGTATTGATAATATATTTAATAAGTTATCATACTTTATTCACATCAACTCATTAAACTTATAACGTCCCACCTAATTAACGGCATTTTCTGACGAGACAAACCGTTTATTATCTGCTCTGGAGTATTTCCCATAAATAGGAATATATTAAATTTGAAAGGGATAATTTATATTCTTTTTATCTTGGATTTTAACAAATAAAAAGTATTCACGATTCTTGAAAAGGTTGACTTAGTTGATACTTGATAGAGATCGAATAGTCCATGAAACACTGAATATGTTAAAAAGGTCATGATCAATGGTCTCGACGATTTTGTCTATGCTGGGGAGCTAGACAGTGCCCATTACACTAGTGGCCCTCACTTTTTACTTTTTATATATTATTTGATAATCTATTTTTTTTCTTATTTTTTTTAATTAAAAAATATTATGTTAATTCCCTTTTTTAATATTTTTTTTAACAATTCAATACCCCCTCTGTCCCAATCTTTAAGGTTTTCTTTCCATTTTTTTTGTCCCAATCTTTAAGGTTTCTTTCCTAAAATGGAAATACACTTTATCACTTTATCACTTTATCACATAAAATACTAATAAACAACTCTTTCTACCTCCAACTACCCATCACTTTATCACTTTATCACATAAAATACTAATAAACAACTCTTTCTAATCACTATTCCCATAAATCCTTATGAACAGTCAAAGAACCCTAAAGAACGGGACGGAGGTAGTATTATTTTAAATATAGTGTGAAGTGAAAAATACTAGTAGTAACATTTACAAAGTTTTGTATATTAATTAAAACTTAATCATAATAATATATGATTGGAACTAATTAATTTTTCGATATAATTCTTCTTAATTATTTGAGAAAAAAATCTTGAACTAGCAAATAAAATACTACTTTCATTTCTTATTAGTTGTCTCATTCTATCCAAAATAATATTATTATTTATTCATTAGGATAAATATTAATTCACTACAAAAAAATGGGGTTTAACGACGGTTTTAGAGACGGAAAAAACCGTCGCTAACGACATTAGTGACGGAAAAAAATCCGTCGTTGAATCGATGGTCGCTAACCATAGAGATGGTTTTTTGTGACCGTCGCTAATTAGTGACGAATTTTTTTTTTAAATATTTTTTTTAATTAATTTTTTTTAATAAATCTGTCGCTAAAATCGTCGGACCATCCAATTAAATGAGAAAAAAATTTCGCTCCCAAGGGGGACCAAACACAGGACCTACGGGCGCCTGAACGGGGATCAAACTACCCGGACACTTGCTTTCTTGCATTTACTTAATGAAATTAATTCTATAAGTCCTAAAAATAGTTTTTTTTTTCAATTTTTGTTTTTTTAAATCCTTCATTTCAATTATCTAATTTAATGATTTAACCACATTTTAATATAATAATTATAATTTTTATTTATTTATAAATTTAGATTAAATTGTATTATATTAAAATTATATTTGATTTATTTACTTTTAATTTGTTTTTTTACACTTTTTTTTAATTTTTTTATTTAATTTATTTAATTTAACTATCTAATAATCTTTAAAATACTAATTATACATATTTTTTACTTTATAAATTATAAATAAATGATTATATTCTTTTCAAATTGTATATGTCCTACAAATGCATTTTTTTTAAAGCAAATACTACTTTATATTTAAAAAAGTACTACTTTCTATTTAAAAAAGTACTACTTTCTATTTAAACAAGTAATACTTTCTATTTAAACAAGTACTACTTTTCATTTAAACAAGCAATACTTTCTATTTAAACAAGTAATACTTTTAATTTAAACAAATAATATTTTTTATTTAATCAAGTACTACTTTTCTATTTACACAAGTACTAATTTTCTATATAAACAAGTAATACTTTTCTATTTAAACAAGTACTACTTTTCATTTAAACAAGTACTACTTTTCTATTTAAACAACTACTACTTTTCTATTTAAACAAGTAATACTTTTCATTTAACAAGTAATACCTTTCATTTAAATAAATAATATCTTTCATTTAAACAAGTACGACTTTTCTATTTAAACAAGTACTACTTTTCATTTAAGCAAGTGATACTTTCTATTTAAACAAGTACTACTGTTCATTTAAACAAGTATTACTTTTCACTTTAACAAGTACTACTTCTCATTTAAAGAAGTAATACCTTTGATTTAAATAAATAATACTCCATCCGTCCCAACATTACTTGAACACTTGCCTCATTTGGACGTCCCAACATTACTTGAACACTCCCAAAATGGAAACAAATATAATATTAATATACTCACAACACCCTTATTTTATTTCACTCAAACCCACTAAGACCCACTTTACTTAGTTTGCATGTCATTTCCAGTGTTCAAGTCATCTTGGGACGGAGGGAGTACCTTTCATTTAAACAAGCACTACGTTTCATTTAAACAAGTACTACTTTTCTATTTAAACAAGTACTATTTTTCTATTTAAACAATTACTACTTTTAATTTAACAAGTAATATTTTTAATTTAACAAGTACTACTTTTCTATTTAAACAAGTACTACTTTTCTATTTAAACAAGTACTACTTTCTATTTAAACAAGTAATACTTTTTATTTAACAAGTAATACTTTTCATTTAAACAAGTACTACTTTTCATTTAAACAAGTACTATTTTTCGATTTAAACAAGTACTACTTTTCTATTTAAACAAGTAATACTTTTCTATTTAAACAAGTAATACTTTTCATTTAAATAATTACTACTTTTCATTTAAACAAGTACTACTTTTAATTTAAACAAGTACACCTTTTCTATTTAAACAAGTACTACTTTTCTATTTAAACAAGTAATACTTTTCATTTAAACAAGTACTACTTTTCATTTAAACAAGTACTACTTTTCTATTTAAACAACTACAACTTTTGTATTTAAACAAGTAATACTTTCATTTAACAAGTAATACTTTTCATTTAAACAAGTAATACCTTTCATTTAAACAAGTAATATTTTTCATTTAAACAAGTACTACTTTTCATTTAAACAAGTACTACTTTTCTATTTAAACAACTGCAACTTTTCTATTTAAACAAGTAATACTTTTCATTTAACAAGTAATACTTTTCATTTAAACAAGTAATACCTTTCATTTAAACAAATAATACTTTCTATTATTTAAACAAGTAATACTTTTAATTTAAACAAGTAATACTTTTCATTTAACAAGTAATACTTTTCATTTAAACAAGTAATACCTTTCATTTAAACAAATAATACTTTCTATTATTTAAACAAGTAATACTTTTATAATACTTTTCTATTTAAATAAGTAATACTTTTCTATTTAAACATCTAATACTTTTCATTTAAACAAGTACTCTTTTTCATTTAAACAAGTACTACTTTTCTATTTAAACAAGTACTACTTTTCTATTTAAACAAGTAATACTTTTCATTTAAACAAGTAATACTTTTTATTTAAACAAGTAATAATTTGCATTTATACAAGTATTACTTTTCATTTAAACAAGTACTAATTCTCATTTAAACAAGTAATACCTTTCATTTAAATAAATAATACTTTTCATTTAAACAAGTACTACTTTTCATTTAAACAAGTACTACTTTTCTATTTAAACAAGTAATACTTTTCTATTTAAACAAGTAATACTTTTAATTTAAACAAGTACTACTTTTCATTTAAACAAGTACTACTTTTCTATTTAAACAACTACTACTTTTCTATTTAAATAAGTAATACTTTTCATTTAAACAAGTAATACCTTTCATTTTAACAAGTAATACTTTCTACTATTTAAACAATACTTTTAATTTAAACAAGTACTACCTCCGTCCCATAAAAGCGTGCACACTTACTTTATTATCGAGTTTTTGTGAGCGAGTTATTTATTAGTATTTCAAATGATAAAGTGATTTTGAAAGAGGGATATTATAGATCTACCTCTCATCTATTGCGTGCATCTTTAAAAATTATTTTATCATTTCAAATACTAATAAAAAACTCGTTCGCAAAAATACGTGAAAACAGTAAACGTGCACGTTTCTTTGGGACGGAGGGAGTAATACTTTTCATTTAACCAAATACTACTTTTCTATTTAGACAAGTACTACTGTTCTATTTAAACAAGTACTACTTTTCTATTTAAACAAATACTACTTTTCTATTTAAACAAGTACTACTTTTCTATTTAAACTTAAGTAATATTTTTCATTTAATAAGTAATACTTTCATTTAAACAAGTTCTACTTTTCTATTTAAACAAGTACTATTTTTCTATTTAAACTTAATTAATATTTTTTATTTAACAAGTAATACTTTCATTTAAACAAGTACTACTTTTCTATTTAAACAAGTACTACTTTTAGTCAATATATATATTTAAATATACAATGAATTAAATTTTATACCTTAAACTCCTCGAAATAGATCTGACTACGGTCAAGTGGAACTCTTCTCCAAGTGACTATAAATTAATTATACGGTAAGGTGCATTAACAACAATTAAAAAACCTAGTATAATCCTGAAACATAAAAAAAATACATAATTAATATTAAAAAAAATATTTTTTTGAAAAAAAAAAAACGTAGCTAAAACTGTCTCTAAATCCGTCGCTAATACCGTCGTTAAAGGGGTTAGTCCAAAACGTCGCTAAAATCGTAGCTAAAACCGTCGCTATTTGCGATAGTTCTCTAAACCGTCGCTAAAACTGTTGACTTTGACGATTTGACCGTAACCGTCGTAAAAACCGTCTTTATTTGCGACGGTTCTTGTAACCATCGCTAATTTCCGTCGGTAAAACGCGCGTTTTTTGTAGTGATTGTGATACATACGAATAAATAAGAGTATGCGAGTTCTTTGTGTTGGGAAATTTATAGTTTTGATGGAAGTTCCAAAACAGTTGTAATAGGACCAGTCGAAACCTATTAGTCGACTGATGATTTGATAGGAAACCAGCTGAACATGTTAGACAACTGATGAATTAGACTAGGTCACATTTTGAGGGGGAACTTCAAAATGCATAAGTTAGGTCAAGATCAGTAGCGAAGATCAATAGAGAAGATCAGCAGCAAAGATCAGTAGCGGAGATCAGTAGCGGGATTCAGAAGAAACAATCTGAAGACGCAGCAGACCAGAAGACCTATTCTATGAAGACATCAGCAGAGTCGATTGGTTGAAGCTAAGACAACCATATCAGAAGACTCAAGGCGCCTGATCATTAGAGTATCGATCAGTTCAAGCTTAGTCAGAAAAGTGATAAGCATAACTACTTATCCAAGGCATACGCTGTAAATCAGATCAAAAGAATGTCAACATAGTTGGCTTTACAAGACGCCGAATAAGTGTACCTGTTAGCCACTAAGGGGTCGACACATATGTACGAATCTGACGTTGCAGGATATGGCGTATAAGGCAAACTGCTACAAAGGACAAATTGCATGAAGACGGCATAGCCTTCCTGAGCACGTCAAATCAAGCCTGCAAGCTACCAAAAATAGCCTGAAATTCAAATTGCTCTCCAACGGCTCTTTGATTTCATGGTCTATAAATATGGGATCAACCTTCATAGTGAATACACGGAAATTATCATCAAGCTCAAGCTACAACAATTTCCGCACGAAGAACACAAAATCATGAATATTTTCTAAGTGTTCATCCCATTGTTCTTAGCATATAAATCTTATCCTTTAGTTTTAGGCTACACAAATAAAAGGGATAGATTTCCAGTTGGAACACAACAAATCTTATACCCAAACCAAAAGTTAGGTTAAGTTTGTTTTGCAAGTTTTTCGACTACTAGGGTTTCTAACCGATTTACGGGATTGGTTGAGTGAGAACTCTTGAAACATCTGTTGTCTTGTGTTTGGACTAACACATTAAACTAAGTCCGATTGGTTAAGTTGGTGCCCACTGGCGTAGGGAGGAGTGGGCGTGGGGTGGTTGTCAGAACCCTTATAAAAATCTTGTGTGCATTATCGGTTTACCTTTTACACTCTCTTTGCACACTACGATTTAATATTACATGCATATTACGAGTGCGGATCGGTTGCATCAAGCAACCGCCCGTCGTCGACTTGACACTTTGTCATCGATTGAAAAGCAGATAAGCATAATCGATTATACTAAAGCCCCGGTTTTTCACGGGTTAAAACTTAGCTTCCCCACATCGGTTAAAGCGATAGACACGAACCCATCGCCCTCGGCGTCGATAAGTTGAATATCGATCCTCCCCTCCCAGACTTTCAAGAACCCATTCGACCAGAGGGTCCTTAACTAGTTTAGTGAGGCGTAAGTCTAGAGGGGAGGGGTGAATAGACTTCAAAACTTTTTGTGCAGAAAAAGTAGGGCGCTAAGCCCAGATCATGAAATAATGAACTGGCCAATGATAATCAACTTACTAATCGCCTCAAGGCAGATTAGTTCGAACTATTATCTTTAACTGATGTGTGCGAAAGCTTATGTTTTACCCGTGAAAACTAATTTTTATAAATCAGATTCCAAAGTTAGTGTTTTAACCACTGATCAAGTGTTTGTTTCTTGATCGCATCGTGTTTGGTGCTAGCCGATCTCAACTTAGAATATGTATGCGCTTTTAAAGGTTGTGTGCAATTGTGTAGACAGAGCTAATCAAAGCGTAAAGGCACACAAGATTTATAGTGGTTCGACAAAACCACCCCCACGCCCACTCTTCCCTATCACAAGGGGGCACCAATTTAACCAACTGAACTTAGTTTTATGTGTTAGTTCAACACAAGACAATCGACGTATATTTAAGGAGTTCTCACTCAACCGATCCCGTAAAATCGTAACTAGAAACCCTAGTCCGAATCTTGCTAAACAACTTAACCTAACTCGGGTTTGATAAGATTGTTTTGGTTCCAACTATGAAATCTTTTCTAGTGTTTAAGGTAGCCTATCGCCTAGATGAAAAGATTTCTATACTAAGAACTTATGGATGAACACTTAATAAAAATAATCTTCTTGATCGTGTTCTTCGTATGAAAAATCGATAATTGCTTGAGCTTCTTGATTGTTCAAGTGTTTCCGTGTCTTCACTCAAGTGTGATCCCATATTTATAGACCTTGAAATCAAAGAGCCGCTTGGAGAGCAATTTGAATTTCAAAGTATATTAGGTAGGTTTGCAGATTGATGTGACGTTTTTTGAACGGCATGGCCGAAAAGCGTGAACTTGTATTTTATAGCCAAGTAGAGAGAGCAAAGATCAAATCCCTTTAATTGTCGGCTCCGATCATACGTGTCTTGTTCTTATTAGTTAACGAGCGACTTTTTTAGTGTTTGTTCTTCCAACTAAGGTTGACATTCTTCTTGTTCGGATCATAGGCGTATGATTAGGTGAAACATCGGTTTTTCACCGGTGAATGACTTTGATCGGTCGAATCGATCGACCTACTGATGGAGTCTTCTCGTGCCTGCGGTTGACTTAGCTTCAACTAGCGGACTCCGATGTAGGTTTTTCGATGCGATCTTCGGAAGTCATCCGATCTTCAAGTATTCTCGAGTTTGAGCTTTATGACTTCAATTTGAGATATCGACTAGATCGGATCGATCCGATCTTCTGTTCTTCTCTAGCATTCTCGCCCGCTCTGATATCACCGCTTCTTTGGATCTTCGAGATTCGACTTATACATATTGAGGTTCCCCTCAATATGTGACCTATCTATTACATCGGTTGTTCTATACAATAATTATCAACTTGGTATTCTATAAACGGTAATATAAACATCGATGGGTCGACTACCTAATGTGTCCGACCGGGTCCTATTACATGTGTTTCGAACTTTTATCAAAACTATAAATTTCCCAACAATTTCCCCTTTTGATAAAAACCAAAACACCCGAAAACCAAACACAGTTGATAAATATAGAACAAAGAAAGAGCACATAATCGAAAGACAATGAGATTTTGTCTTAGGATCGGAAAATAAACTTTTCTCATTAGATATGTCGATTACATGTTACATAAGAAAAGTTTGAATTTAAAAAATGGTGATCCTCGAGAAGTCTTGGATTCTTCACTCTTTTTAGGCTTGTATCCTTCCTCGACATCTCTCTTTGGTCTTGAGGCACGCGTTGAAGATCCGATATAGTTTCCATTTGACATCATTGGTCTGCCGAGGATCGATTATATGCGTTTTGCTCGGGATGTCAAAGTAGAATCTCTGAAATGCCATCATCAAATGAGCCATCCGCCCTTCTTCGAGTAATCCAACGGATCATACTCTTGGCGAGATATTTTTACATTGATAAGTTTGGCCTCATTTTCCGATATACTTAAAAATCTGGATATTTATTTTCTAACCAAATTGAGGAATTCATCATCCGGAGATTCTTCTCGTGGAACAAGATTAAGGACAAAAAGCATCCGAAAGCCATTCACTTCGATCTTGTTCCATTCCTCAAACCTCTTAGCATGTGCGGGCAGTTTTTGGAATGATCTCATCAACTCTTCTTTGGCGGTGAGGTTACGGTACAAATTTTCCAAATTTTTTCCTTTCTTCGCTCTCGATCCGAATTTTTCTTGATTTTTACGCCTCTGTCAATTTTTTTTTTTCTTTCTTCTTTCTTTTTTTTTTCGGCCTCTTGACCTTTTGCTCTTTGGGCGATTTCTCGGCCCGTTCCTTATCGGCTCAGATCTGCTTGCAACTGTGCTTCTTGTGACTATTTTAGTCCGAGTGGTCGGGTATGAGTTGTGTCTGAGTGGTCGGGTACAGTTGTGATTTCCCAAGACCACCAGCAGCCTACCTTTTGTGATGTCCCAAAGACTTCGCAATGCCTACCTTCCTTGCCTTTGACTTTTCCATCTTTTTCAGAGACTTCGTTAGCAAAGAGATCCGGATGGTCTAGTCTTTGTCCATAGGCTTCAACCGTCCTAATTAGGTCTTCATTGTTACGATCATGTCGGTTGGTTTCTCCTCCGTCCTTCCCCCTTTTTGGTTTGATCAAAAAGAGCCGTGAGAGTGGGAAGTTAGGGATCCAAAATCGATCGATATTGCCTGTTGAGATCTCAGAATAGATAAACACGGAACTTGAGCAATTAGATGTTCAACCTTCGAGATCACTCGGTCTTGACAGATTTCATGGCGATAGAGAGTGTAAAAATCGTTTGTCAAGTTTCTCTTACATCGATTCGAGCTTTTCGGTGAGCATCGGAAAAAAAACTTGTTGTTGATCCACAGATCGACTTGTCATCAACGGATTTTATAAGTTCGGCAGACACGGTGGTCACAGTTTGGGAGAACTGATCTTTGATAGCTACAATCTGGGAAATAGCCAATTCCCTTTGATCTGTTATTTCTTTGAGGCCAATCTGCCTCTGATCAGCTATCACTCCCTCAACTTCTTCTTTCAGGAGATCTTTGAGACAAGATCGATTTCTGAAATTGATCGTGATGATATGAGATGTTGGAATGTTTTAAGTCACTTGATCGGGCCTCGATTGTTTGTGCCTCCGATGGTTGGTCATGAACTGCAAACACCGATTCCACTATCATCGGCGCTCTGTATCCTTCATTGTAGCATCTACTTCAGGAGCTTCTTGAGCAGTCTCCGGTTCGCCTTGTTCACTCAACCTTAGCTTCATGTGGATCAGAGCTTTGATAGATTCAGTAGTTATCAGCTCAGCTGGTGATCCTACTTTAGCAGATTTCCTCATATCGAAATCAAAATCTGCAAACTCATCAGCACCGCCCATTTGCTCAATAATCATTATAAAATCTGAGAAGCTTTTTAATCTGAGATCTCTCCAGGTGAGGATCTCCATAACTTGTTCTCTAATAGCGAGGATGGGCGACGATTACGGATACATCTCATCAATTTCTCGTTCGATTTGCATTACGACTATTTTCCTGTGATGGTCTTTGATGATCTAGACTTCGAAATTATCATCGGTCCGGTTGATGAGATGTGGAGGGTTCCGTGGTGCTTGAGTAGGTGGAAGTTGTCCGATAGGCTCAAAGCGCAGAGGTTCTTTGTGGAGGCGATTCTTTAGTTCCACAACAGGTAAGGTTTAGTTCATGAATCGATTGCGATTTCGTTCGCGAACCGATGTAGTTTCGTGTTCATGGACCGATGTAGTTTCGTGTTCAAGGCAAGTGGAAGAGTAGAGAGACATGCTTTCAGCAGCCATTAGTCCGAGTGGTGAATCGGCTCGCCGGAGGAGAAGGAGATCGTTAGTCTCGTGCTTCTTCCTCGAATGAACGGGCGAGCTCTCGGCTTGAGAAGCCCGCTGTCATTCGATTTTTCACTGATTTTTGTGGTGCAACAGACCGATCTGGCGCTCTTTCTTCATCGACTCATCTTCTAAAGATCGAGTCATGGAGGCTTGTTCGCGCCTTCGGCCTCTTTTCCCGGACCTTCACCATTTTTTTTTTTCTTCTTCGGGGCTTCGGTGTAGACGGTTGCTTCTTGCTTTTTCCCTTCTTCATCTTTGGGGGAGTTGGCGCGATATCATCGTATGGTGGCCCAAATATGGCTAAAGTGGTGGAGAGGAATGCCTTGTAGGATTCATCCCATTCTGTTCCCCATCGGCATTTGGCATTTTGTCTTGTAGGATAACCGCAACCTTGTTGAGATTGCTGATCCTCTTCTTCGATAGACACTGCCTCCACTCATCAACTCCAAATTTATCATGTTCTTGGAGTAGAATGGCCTTTAGGAACCCATGCCAATTGATGTTCTTGGCTTCATCAATTATTGCAGACCATCTTTGTCTGCTTTTACCGATGTAAGAGCATCTGGCTGAATGAAATACCCATAATTGTTTTTGACAAAATATCAAACAACAATCGGTATTTCCTCTTGAGCATTAACTTTGACAAAGCCCGACGTATGATGTTTGTCGGCCTCTCGATGAGCTCGTTTACGATCGGCTCATCTTGATTCTCCCCTCAGAGTGAGCAAAGATTAGATTCGTCTTTTGGTAGGTTTGAAACAGACGAGTTATATCCTCATTAAATCGATCGATCTCTTCTCCGTTATTTGTCGAAAGTAGTTCTTCTCTGGAGCATCTGTATCCACCCTTAAATTCCTTACGAATTAAGGGCTTCATCTTTGCATCATTGGATTGCGTTGAGCGGCCTAATATTTCTCAAGTCCCGCTTTCTTGAAATTTCCTCTACTTCCATTGATTCCGGATCCTTTGTCACCCCAAATTGTACGAACTTGTCCTTGACAATCCTTAATGTCAGTTCCGCATAGTTGCACATTATTTTACCCATACCGTGAGTGATCATCTACAGATAAGATAGATTCGGTTAAAATTGTGCATAAATACTAAGAATATCACATATCACGGGAACCAAGAAACAATAAAACATAATACAGGATATCAGCGATTGACAAAATCTTTAAGATCAATGGTTTTAAAAGAATGATTCATCAATTAATCAGAAATTACCAAATTCTATTTTTCGGATTTGAGACTTAAGAAAAAAACACTTTGAATCGCAAAGAAGTAATCTGGAGAGTTTTCAGAAAATAAAAACGCAAAGTTTGTGATTTGGAAAACTCGGTAGGGTTTTTGATGAACCTTATAAAGATGAGGAGGGAAAAAAGACAAGATTTGGAAGATCAACCGCTTTGAAAAGATTAGGCGATCCAGTTAAGCGGTTTTGATCGAATGGTTGGGAAAAGCACGTACAAAAACCTTTTGGATTTAAAAGCTCATTTTGTAGCAATTAATACATGTACCCCACGTCCGCATTAAATGATTTGGGGGGATCGTTACCACACGTAATGCGTCTGATAAAGGCAAATAAAAAAAAGATAAAATCGATAAATAAGCAAATAACAAGGGAAAAGAAAGGCGTGTCGATTGGTGATATAATAATCGGTCAATACCACTTGAAGTTGATTCCACTTGTTGATCTTAGTTTTACTGCCTAAACCTTATAATTTCCCAACCGTTTTTTTTCAACCGACCTGTTTTCATTTTGTGTCCGATTTCCCTTCCGATCCTCCTCGATCGGGTTGAAGTTCCCCTTCAACCGATATTTTACATTTTCTCATAGATCGATATATCGATTTTTGAGGTTTCAAGTTCAACCGATCTTCCTTATCCGATTTAGTATGTAATCGATTTTGGTTGACCTAACTGATTCTTCTCGATCAAGCCAATTCTTGGGATAAGTGTTCCGCCAAAACTTAGTCTAGAATAGTAGTCTCTATTCCCTAAGTTGGCGCGATTTGACATATCTTGTAATTATCGTCCTCAGATATCTTGATATGTCAATCACCGTAAATTTATCCAATTATCGATCGGCGTGATTTCTACATCGCGTCCTTGTGATGCAAATTTCTCTAAAAAGCTTTTTGAAATCAAATTTGCATTTGCACCCTTGCTTGACCTCTATAAATTGGACCAATGTTTTACACAACATAACCCATTCACCATACTTATCTTTCTTTGTAAAAACATGCATTCTGGAGAACCCTTATTTCCTAATTGAAACTTCCCAAAAACACCTTTACCCCCTTTTTCAATGATTTCAAATCTCAAATCAACCCCCGTGTGTCCCTTATCACCGTTTTTCATCAAAGATTTCACATACAATTGTTGCTAAGCTCCACTACCACCAAGGCGGATCGGATCTGTCATCATAATCGAGAAGACACTTCTCCTAACCGTATGCACCTTGTGTGTCTATCGTTATGACGTAACCAGCATCAACAGACTCAGTCTGATATAAAACATGAGTTTGATATACGGTCTTGATCAGACAACAACTGATCTTCGTATATCAACTCAATTTTTTCATGCAACACATGTGCCCATAAGGTCTTTGAACCAATTTCTTGGCACATGTGCTCCATTTAACAGCTGGAGAGTCCATTGACTTCAGGTCTAAGGGCTCCTGGCTTAGAAATCCTATCAACGCCGCTCTCGCTCCATTGGTTTTAGCTTCAGCTAGCGGCTTTAGGATTTCTTTAAAGCCTCTCTCACCCTTGTTAAGTGGGGGAAAATGAGAGCATCAGATTTAAAATCTCTCTCTCCCCTGCTCTTCTTGGGTTAGGATGAGGGTTTAGGGTTATAGGTTTAGGGTTTTCGGTTATGACTTATGTACTGACCTCCGGGTCCTTTGTACTTGTAACTTGTAATGTAATCTGACCTTCGGGTCTTTATCAATGAAAAGTTCTATTATTCCATTGTTGTGTAAATTCTCTGCTTTCTTATGCGATTGTAGGCTTTAATCTGTGAATCTTGCTTGTTAAATATTAGCTAAATCGACTTACAAAGATGTAAAATAACCCAACTGATTTAATCAGATATTCCTTTTAAATTGAGCGATTCCTTTAATCTGATAAACCTTAAATCTGATCAGTTCCTTTAATCTGATAACTCATAAATCTGATCGATTTCTCACATCAGTTCCTTGATGATCTTCTGATCAGTTGAGATGCCAAACTCAATCGATTCCTTTCACTTTAGTTAGTCTTTAACCATTTGGTTACGAGAACAATCCATCAATCATTTTAGGTGCTTTTTCTCCAAGATCCAGAAGCCCTAGCCCTTACACCATTCTCTTGAATCTAATTTCAGCTAGTGGCTTGGTTAGAATATCGACTTTTCAGAAATCGGTTTGAATCTTTTCCATTCGATATTCTTCTTTTCAACATGATCTCTTATAAAATGGTGTCCGACATCCACATGCTTGCATCTTGTATGTAGAACCAGATTCTTGAGTGATTGCAATAACACTATTACTGTCACAGAATATAGGTACATTCTTAGCTACGATGTTATAATCCCCAAATTTCTTGACTAAGCGGAGCGCGGGGAGAACAACAACTTCCTGCAGCCCATATATTACGCTTGATGGTAGATGTCGCAATCGATGTCCGCTTTTTTGAAAAACCACGAGATCGGTTTTTCCTAAAATCGACATGTTCTGAGGTTGACTTCACATCAATCTTGCAACCTCCATAATCGAAATCGTAATACCCACTAAGCTCTAGATTATCATCGATGGGTAAAATAAACCAAGGTTTATCGTCCCCTTCAGATACTTAAGAATCCGCTTAGTCGCTTCTAGGTGGCTTTGCATTGGATTTGCTCGAAATCGCACATACACCTCTTTGCAAAAGGTGATATCCGGTCCGCCTTTGCGGTCGGTGCATGAGAGATCCAATGAGAGCCCTATATTCTTTACGATTTGTTTTAGACCATCCTCATCCGGATCCATCTTGAATCCGATCATCATAGGAATTTTGGCTTCCTTGCAATTTTGAACTCCAAACTTAGCCAATAAATTCCTAGTGTACTTTCTTGGCGGATGAATATTCATACGCACTTTGCTTCACCCGGAGACCCAGAAGTAATTCATCTGTCCCCATCATGGACATCTCGAACTTCCCTTGCATCGACTTTGTCAATCTTTCACATAGACTCTTGTTAGGAGATCCAAGATGATGTCGCCCACGAGATCCGAACCATCGTAATATCTTCTCCATCTTCTATTCTCAATAAGGTTACGTCCAATTTGTTCCTTTAGTGAACCCACCGTCGATCAAGAACCGAGAGAGTGTATCATACCAAGCTCGAGGAGCTTGTTTCAACCATAAAGAGCTTTTCTTAAACGGTACACTTGGTTGTTCTTTTTTCGAAGCCCGGAGGTTGTTAGACATAAACTTCCTCTGCTAGTACCCCGCTTAAAAATGCACTCTTTATGTCCATCCGATACACAATGAACCCTCTGTGGGAAGCATATGCGAAAACAACCGAATGGCTTTAGGCGGCGGCGGTCAAAAAGGTCTCTCGTCATAATCAATTCCTTCCGATTGTGAATACCCTTAGCAACAAGTCTTGCCTTATTTCCGGTGATGACATTTTTCTCATCTCTCTTGTTCTTGAAAACCCACCCGTGCCAATTACGTCTTGATGATTTGGTCCGCATCTACGGTTCCCAAACTTGATTTCTCATCGAACTATTCCAGCTCTTCCTGCATGGCTAGAATCCGACTTTAAGTCTTGTAGAGCTTCCTCTATTGTTGTTGGTTCCTTCATAGACAAATAACAAAGAATACATGGCACTTTCACCAATCGATGTCTAGTTTTAACTTTATCGGATGGGTCTCCGATGATCGATCGGTTGGATGACCGTTTATCCGAGTCCTCATACGCTACGATTTGCATCGGTTTGGAGAACATCATCCATTTACGATAAAGGTTCATTACTAGTGATTTGGGAGTGGTGCGAAATTATGATCCACTTGATAAGAACATGTCTCGGTGATGTTGGACTCATCATGTCTTTGATGTCGTTAAGTGGGAACTTCAGTGTTCCCCGAACCGGATGGTTCGGTTGATCTTGCCTCACCAGATCGAACTTCTTCATCGACAGTTTTTTTTTAGTACCTTAGGATCTGAATGATCCGGTGAATCACCTAGATCTGGAATGTATCTTTATTATGGTTTTACGATTCTTTTTCCTTGATCATTAGTCGATCCATTTTATGAGCATCGGTACTTGTTGATCGTGTACATCTTGTTTTTGAGGCGATTTCTCTTGTTCGTAAGATGCTTCATCAAAGACTACATGGGGTGTTTCTTCCACAAGTAGGGTTAAATCATTGTAAACCCCGAAAGCCTTTGCTAGATGAGGAATATCCTAAGAATATACCCTCATTTGACTTGGCCTCAAAAGTCTTCAAACCGACTCTTCCCATTGTTGTGTATGAAACACTTACACCCAAAAACATGGAAGTAAGAGACACGAGGGTTTTACGTCCTTCCACAGTTCATAGGGTGTTTTGTAGTGAGCCTTAGTCGGAAGACATCTGCTACGAGTATGGCATGCAATGTTGATTATTCGCCTTAAACGGCTTGGTATTGCATGTTCAAATTTAACATCGTGCGGCGAAACTTCTTTGAGAGTTCTGTTCCTCCGATTCGCTACTCCATTTTGTTGTGGCGTCCTTTGCGGTGATGTTTCATGTTTGATACCAAACTTAGAGCAAAAATCAAGAATAAAAGAGTTCGAAATTTCGTACCTTTATCCGATCGATTTTTACTACATCGACACCCTTCTCATTTTGTAATCTTTTTTAGCAACTCGGGTATCTTCGTTTGTCGTCTCATTCTTCTTATGTAAGAATATAACCCGTAAACTTGGAATAGTCATCCACGATTACGAGTATATTTAAGTCCGTTGAGACCGATTGGTGTAACTAGTCCAAATAGATCCATATGAAGCAACAATTAGATTTGGATGCGGTCCGGGAAATTCCCTTGAATGAAGCTTTGACTGTTTTTCCTTTTTGACATCAAGACATGTCCGATCCTTTGAAAATAATTCATTCTAAGTCCTTCCACTAGAGACATCCTTGCTATCTTATTAAGAGTTTTAAAGTTCGGATGGCTCATTCTTTTGTGCGAGAGCCAACCGCTACTTTTGGAACTCTTGACAATCGGGCATGCATTTCTTGGGCAAGCTGCTCCAATCACCGTAGATCGTCCTTTCCTTGAACCAGTTAGCAAAATGTTGAGTGGCTCGATTCTTGATAGTGCATTGGTCGATCGAGAACTCAACACCGAATCCGTTGTCGCAGAATTGTAAAACCGATAATAGGTTGTGCTTCGGACCTTCGACATCTGAGACTCCGATTTTGTACATCATCATTCTCTAAGGTTCCGAATCCTTTGGTATAACCAAAGTTATCATCACCGAAGAGTACACGCTGGCCTTTCTGTTCTATGTAAGAGCTGAGGAGATGTTTGCTTCCAGTCATGTGCCTTGAGCATCCACTATCGATGTACCAGATAGTTGCTTGCACACCTCCTTTGTTGGCGGACCCATCGCGATCCTGCAGCCAAATCAGGCTTTAGGTACCCCTTTTGGATTGGGTCCTGAGGGGTTAGGATTAGTTTTGGGGATCCATACAAACAGAGCACTTCTATTGTGATCAGTTAGATCAGAAGGCCTGATTTGTCTCCCATACCTATCAACATAATCATACGTCTCTTTATATGCTTTCTGATTAGTATGATTATTAGTGTGAACCTTGGGTGACTTAGAAGACTTGGGATTTATCTTTTCTGTTTGTCTTCTTTTCATCCAGTGTGGTTCTGGTGCAGCAGCCCTAGATTTCTGATTATAGGGGTAGGTACGACTGCTACCATCAAAAGATTCATATCTTTTCGGCATAGGTGATTTTTGCAGTTTACCTGAAGCATGCTTATTAGGCAGCTGACCTTGATTGGGTCTCAGATTAGACTTCCCTTTTACAGGTTGTCTTTTCTGATTCCTGATCTGTTGATCAGGTTGAAGTCTCTTCAGAGGAACTGGGTTCTTCTGTTGATTCCTCTGCTGATGCTTTACCAGTTGGGGTCTATTTCTGTTCCCCTTTTGGTTAGGCACCTGCCTTACCTGCTCAACTGGTCTTTTTCCCTTATTAGATACATGTTTGGCTTTTGGTGTATCTTTGTAAAACTTCGTCGATTACACCTTTTTGAGATGAATCGGTAGGGGCTTTTGAGGATGTGGAAGGGTTCTCATACCCAAGTCCCTTCTTGTTAATCGTTGTTCGAAAATAGGTGTTCATGTCTTGAACGGTTTTAGATGATTTTGTAAAACCTCTATTTTTCTTACGCAGATTATCCTCGGATGATTTTAGACTTTCATGCTTTGGAACAACTCATCGAATTTTGCTTGCGGGATTTTTGAAGTCATCGACTTTTGTTGTTTGTTTAATGCCGGTGATCTTTGATCTGCTTCTCCCCTGATCGAAGCTTTAACTTTCAAATTTTAAATTCCTCGATTTGCCTTCGGAAAGCGGTTTGGTAGATTTAAGTTCGAGGCTTTCTTGAGATCATTCTCTTTAGCAAACTGATTATTTCTAGTCCTCGGCTTATCATTTTCAAACTTCCACTATAGCATAAGTGTCTCTTGCATTGGAGAGATCCTCAAGCAATTGCTTTCGAGTAGAGCTGCGGGTCAATCTCCCGGCCCGGGTGTGCTAATGATAGCGGTGTAAAAGCGAACAAAGCGGGTTTGGAGGTTACCTCAGTTGGTCCTCCTTGGCCATCGTGGCGAGATCTCATCATCATCTCAAGAGAATATCGATCTTCATTTCCATAGAAGTCAACAAGATTTCTTGACGGGCCAAATCTTCTCTGAGAGGAGTATCCAGAGTCCTCGGAGGGCGGATACAAATCGTCAATTCTGGCGTGTCGAGAACCATAGCTTTTCTTCCTGTCTGTTGCTCTCTTCTCGTTCCTCTTTTCTTCCCTTTCTCTTGGCGTCCAGTGCAGGCGGTCTGCTTGGCCAGTAGTGACTGGCTTCTCCTGAATTGAAGCACGCCTTCGATATACCACGGAACCTTTTCTTCCGGGTGAATCACTCCGTGCATATGATCTATCGGTGATTTTCCTTTTCGATAGTAATCTGAGCTTCTTCTTCGCTGATTGGTTATCTCTTCTCTCATCATTTAGATTATCTCTTTTCCTTTCATCTCGGATCTCTCCGATCATCGATCTCGGTTCTTCTGGAGATCGTTGTGCGATCTCCTATCTCTTCCTCGGCTATGTTGATAATCTTTATAGAATCTTGATACTTACCCGTTGAGTATTTGATTTCTCTAGTTTCTGAGTAAGCGAGCGTCTGTTTACGCGACTTATGATGTTTCCAATGGGCTCATTGGTCTTCAATCTGCTGCTGGTTGCCTTAAAAGAAACTGATTTGGAAGTTGAGGCTTCAGCGGGCACCTCATCTTCATCTGCTTGTCCTCTCTCAATTAAATCGAACTCGTGAGCTTTAAGGCTCAAGAACAAGCTACTTGGCTTCATTTTTGAAATGTCTTGGCAATCCTTGATTACCGTGACCTTCATGTCCCATTTCTTGGTGAGAGACCTTAAAATTTTGTAGTTGATATCTTTATCAGACATCTCTCTACCAAGTTCTCAAAGCTTGTTTATCGACATAGTAATCCTTCCATCGAGTTCGTTGATGGTTTCGTTGGGCAGCATCTTCAATTTTTCGAACTTTACCGGTTCGGCCTGCAGACGGCTGTCTTTTATCTGGTCATTTCCCTCGCATATTTTAGCTAGAGTATCCCACATTGCTTTCGTAGATTTGAGATACTTAATCTTTTCCTTGGTGACCTTGTCCATTGTTTTCATGATAATATGCCTTGCGATAGTATCTAGAGTATCGATTTCCTTTCCTCTTGCATCCATCAAGGCCGGGCTTTTTACAAGACTTCAAGACTTCCCAAAGTCTGGATCTCCTCCAACCTAACGGGGTTGTCGTAATATATGATGATGGGTCCTCTTTCGATGACTTCCATCATTCTCGCCCTTGATCGAACCTAGATGGTTGGACATATATATATGGCCCAATCTGCATACTCATCGATTGAGAACTTGACGGATCATGATACATACATGAGGTGTTATCCATCTTTGAGTGTTTTTTGGAAAATGAATGAGTCTTAAGAAGGTTTTTCAAGATCGATTCGATCGACCACAAAGATTCTTCCTCAAGAATCGATGATACACAAAGTCGATTAGTGCAGAGAACCAACCGCTCCGATACCACTTGTAGGTCCCGAACGGGTTTAGTGAGGGGCGAAGTCTAGAGGGAGGGGTGAATAGACTTAAAAACTTTTGTCTTGATCGGTGTGAGGGTAGTTAACTTTGTCGAGTCTTGATGAATCGGTTTGGGCTGATAACCAACTTACTAATCGCTGAAGGCGATTAGTTCGGTAACTATCGGTTTAAGCGATGTGTCGCGAAGCTTAAGTTTTACCCGTGAAAAACCGGTTTTTTATAAATCGATTCCAAAGTTAGTGTTTTAACCAATTGGTGAAGTGTCAAGCTTGATCGGTCGAAGCTTGGTGCTAGATGATCTCAACTTAGAATATGTATGCGCTTTAAAGGTTGTGTGCAATTGTGTAGACAAATTAATCAAAGCGGTAAA
The DNA here is from genome assembly GCA_037126765.1 of Stenogyne calaminthoides. Classification (NCBI taxonomy): domain Eukaryota; kingdom Viridiplantae; phylum Streptophyta; class Magnoliopsida; order Lamiales; family Lamiaceae; genus Stenogyne; species Stenogyne calaminthoides. The sequence continues at coordinate 19,411,202 of JBBCBC010000005.1, read as the reverse complement.
AGGCACACAAGATTTATAGTGGTTCGGACAAACCAAATCCCTACGTCCCACTCTTCCCTATCACAAGGGGCACCAACTTAACCAACTGAACTTAGTTTTATGTGTTAGTTCAACACAAGACAATCGACCAGATATTTAAGGAGTTCTCACTCAACCGATCCCAAAAATCAGAACTAGAAACCCTAGTCTGAAATCTTGCTAAACAACTTAACCTAACTTGGGTTTGGATAAGATTGTTTTGGTTCCAACTATGAAATCTTTTCTAGTGTTTAAGGTAGCTGTCGGCCTAGATGAAAAGATTTCTATGCTAAGAACTTATGGGATGAACACTTAATAAAATAATCTTCTTGATCGTGTTCTTCGTGCGGAAATCGATAATTGCTTGAGCTTCTTGATTGTTCGGTGTTTAGTGTCTTCACTCAAGTGTGATCCCATATTTATAGACCTTGAAATCAAAGAGCCGTTGGAGAGCAATTTGAATTTCGTGCTATATTAGGTAGGTTTGCGAGGATTGATGTGACGTCTTGAGAACGGCATGACCGAAAGCGTGAACTTGTATTTTATAGCCGTTAGAGAGAGCGAGATCAAATCCCTTAATTGTCGACTCGATCATACGTGTCTTGTTCTTATTGGTTAACGAGCGACTTTTCAAATGTTTGTTCTTCCAACTAAGGTTGACATTCTTCTTGTTCGGATCATAGACGTATGATTAGGTGAAACATCGGTTTTCACTGGTGGTGACTTGATCGATCGAAAATCGATCGGTCTACGATGGAGTCTTCGGTGCCGGGTTGACTTAGCTTCAACTAGCGGACTTCGGTTGATGTAGGTCTTTCAGTGCGATCTTCCGAAGTCATCGATCTTCAAGTATTCTGAGTTTGAGCTTTATGACTTCAGCTGAGATATCTGACTAGATCAGATCGATCTGATCTTCTGTTCTTCTCTAGCATTCTGGCCTGTCAGATATCAGCTGTTCTTTGGATCTTCAGATCTGACTTATACATATTGAGGTTCCCCCTCAATATGTGAACTATCTATTACATCAGTTGTTCTATCTGATAATTATCAATTTGGTATTCTATAAACGGTAATATAAACATCAGTCAGCTAACAGGTCTGACTGGTCCTATTACATGTGTTTCTGGAACTTTTATCAAAACTATAAATTTCCCAACAGGACCTACAAGTGGTATAAGAGCAGTGGTTCTACGGACCACTGGCTTTGAGTATTCTTCGATTCTTGAGGAAGAACCATTGTGGTCACTTGAACAGATCTTGAAAAACCTATTTTTAAATTCATCTGTTTTCAAAACTCACGATCAGCATGGATACTACCTCTGGTATGTATCATGATCTGCCTAAGTTTTCTATTGATGAGTATGCTGACTGGACCATACTGATGAACAATCATCTGGGAGCTATAAGCAGCAGAATGATGGAAGTTCTAGAACTAGGACCCATCATCATTTACTACAACAACCCAGCTGAAGGAGGTGATCCAGAATTTCCAGTTGGAGCCCGAATTAGAAAGAGTCCTTCTCCTATGGATGCCGAGGAAAGAAAAATATCCAATCTGGATACTGTGGCCAGACATATCATTATGAAGACTATGGACAAGATAACTAGAGAGAAGATCAAGTATCTCAAGACAGCCAAACAGATGTGGGATACGCTTGCTGAGATGTGCGAAGGAAATGATTTGATAAAAGACAGCAGATTGCAAGCCGAACTGGTAAAGTTTGAGAAACTCAAGATGCTGCCAAACGAAACCATAAATCAGCTCGATGGAAGATGTTGGGGAATTATTTGCACGGATCTATTCAGGATGAATATTTAAATACAAATTTAATTATAACAATTATTACTAGCATGAATTAATCCTATATTAATTCAAATAATAATTCAACAACAAATCATGCATATAAACAGTTCACATAAATCCTAAGCATGCGGAATTGCTACGGGTTTACGTGAACTAACCTCTTGGAGTGGCAATGGTCTCGTCGATAAAAACACACCAAAAAGCCTTCCCAAGTATTACCTAGCCCTTGCTCGTCAATCCGGTCGTGAACAATTAACAAAAGGAAAAATAAAATTTGTTGCACCACCTTTGTGGATTTACTAATTTTTCCAGCACATGGAATTGTACTTGGGAATGAAACATTTATCCCCTATTTATAGAGGGTGGTGGCCGATTTTTCATATGGAATAGGGTGGAAAAAATCTTTTCTTGATCTCCAAGAAATCTTGAATATATCTCATATATTCTTTTCTCCATAATTAAAATATTCCATAAAATCCCACCTTCTCTTGTTATGATAATTTTCGAAAAAAATAATGATCAAGATTCCAAGATTTGGATCTTCTTGAATTTATGAGATATACCTGTATTGCAAGAATACATATCTTCCATAATATCTTTTCAAGAAAATCAAGAAAATCTTTCTTTCCCTTATTCTCTCAAAATTTTCGAAAATTTCACAATAAATAACCAAGTGGGAGATTTCTTGAATTTAATGAGATAATCTTGTATTCCAAGAATACTTATCTTCATTCCATAATAAAATTCAAAGAAAATCTTTCTCCCTCTATTATTTATTATTTTTGAATTTTTAGGAAAAATAGGCAACAAATTTTTTTTTTTTTTTTAAACACCTTTTTCAGTTATTGGACTTTATGTTGGGCTACTTGAGGGGCCTTTAGGAGAATTAAGATTGGACATTCCAATGGATCTTGAATTATCAATATTGAGCCACAATATTATTCAAGCCCATAAATATTAATTAATCCCACTACATAATTAATATTGCACTATCCATCTTAACCCATATTATAGTCAATATGGCTCCCGGTTATTATTTCCCGTGTTTAAGATTATCTAGCCCATTAATTAATTCAAGCCACTGAAATAGCTTTCCATTAATTAATATCTTTTATCCTTGGTAAAGGAACGGTTCAACATTACTATCCATCCATAAAAAAACTAGTTCCACTTGCAAGATTTGGTATGATAAAACTTATGAACCTCCCAAGGGGGCCGTCGAACAAAGCGTGCTTGCACACGATTCTCCGTATTAAATCTTAGCAATCGCATGTGACCAATAATATTGCCCAAGATATAAAGTATTGAATCTTGTTGATTCTCTACCCGTAATAAGTCAAAGCAATAATTACCAACCACACGCGATCCTATTTAAGGGACAAAGATTAAGAAATAACGAACCACTGAGGTCTAATTCTTCCTAGTTCAGTTTTGAAGAATTTGTCCTCCTGTAGGTCCTCTTCAGTGCACTAAACATGCACTAGTGTAATCTCTTGGTCAAGACAAGCCAATCTGAGTTACATATATCATCGAATGTTAAATATCAGTGATTGTGCTGGGCAAATTCGGAACTACATCCAAGTTCACTAGGAAGTTCTTGAGCCAAACCGCTTCTTTCGCTGCCTCGAAAACAGCTACATATTCAACTTCCATGGTAGAATCTGCGATGCATTTTTGCTAAACTCTTCTCCATGTCATGGTTCCTCCCCCCATGCAAAACACACTACCGGAGGTAGATTTTCTGGAATCTAAGTTTGATTAGAAATTCGAGTCCGTGTAGCCGATGGGGATTAGACTATCTGACTGATAAACCAACATTCTATCTCGAGTTCTTTTCAGATACTTCAGAATGTTTTTAACTGCAGTCAAATGTTCTTTCCCCGGGTTACTTTGATATCTTGCCACCATGCCAACGGCAAAGTAGATATCCAGTCTCGTGCACAACATTGCATACATAAGGCTTCCGACAGCCGAAGCATAAGGAATGCCTTTCATGTCATCTATCTCCTTTTGTGTCTTAGGGCACATTTCCTTTGATAGATGGATTCCATATCTGAAAGGTAAGAAGCCTTTCTTGGAATCCTGCATGCTGAATCGTTTCAAGACAGTGTCTATGTTTGAAGCTTGCGATAAGCCTATCATCATTTTCTTGCGATCTCGAGTGATCTTGATCCCAAGGATGTGACCGGCTTCCCCTAAGTCCTTCATATCAAACTGTTTTGAAAGTCATGCCCTTACATCTGATAACACCTTTACATCGTTCCCGATGATCAGAATGTCATCTACGTATAGTACTAAGAATACCAATGCAGTTCCAACAAGCTTTTTCTACACACAACTTTCGAACTCATTTTGATCAAACCCATAAGACTTTATAACATGATCAAAACATTGGTTCCAAGCTCTGGATGCTTGTTTGAGTCCGTAAATGGACTTCATGAGCTTACAAACTAGGTATTCTTGGCACTTTTCAATGAAGCCTTGGGGTTGTTGCATATAGATTACTTCATCATGACTTCCGTTAAGGAAAGCTGTCTTGACATCCATTTGCCAGATTTCAAAATCGAGATGCCCAGCAATCGACAAGAGAATCCGGATGGACTTGAGCATTGCTACAGGTGAAAAGGTTTTCTCATAGTCGATCCATTCTTTCTGAGTATAACCTTTCGCCACAAGCCTTGCCTTGAAGGTTTCCACCTTCCCGTCCGGTCCCCTTTTTCTCTTGTATACCCACTTGCAACCAATGGGTTTGACCCCATTAAGTGGTTCGACTAGCTCCCACACTCTGTTATGATCCATAGAACCTATTTCGGCATTCATTGCTGTTTGCCAAGAAACCGAATCCTTGTCTTGGATTGCCTCGTCATATGTCCGTGGGTTTGATTCGTCTTGTCCGGGAATCAAGTCCGAGGACTCTCCTATCCCCATGAATCTCTCGGGCTATTTCACAACCCTCCCGCTACGACGAGGTTCTGGTTGTGAAAGTGTGTCGTTTGGTATGTCATCTTGTACAGTTGGCAATGAGGTAAGCCCCCTTAGCTCATTTAAGGTAATCTCACTTCTGGGTCTTCTTTCGTTCATATAGTCTTCTTCCAAAAATCTAAAGTGGGTGCTTATTACCACCTTTTGATCTTCGGGACCATAGAACATACACCCTTTTGTTCCCGGGTATCCTACAAACAACCTTAATTCTGATCGAGGATCCAATTTTCCGGCTTCCTTGTCCAACACGTAGGTCGGACACCCCCAAATTTTCATGTGTCTCAAACTGGGCTTGCGCCCGGTCCACAATTCTTTGGGAGTTTTGGGAACCGATTTGGATGGCACCAAGTTCAGAATGTAAGCCGCTGTTTCTAAGGCATGACCCCAGAACGACTTGGGAAGATCCGCATAACTCATCATTTATCTAACCATTTTCAAAAGAGTTCTGTTTCTTCGCTCTGCAACCCCGTTTTGTTGAGGGGTTCCAGGTGCAGTTAGCTGGGATGCAATCCCTTTATCAGACAAGTAGTTCAAAAACTCATCGCTGAGGTACTCGCCTCCACGATCGGATCGTAGAGACTTGATACGTTTTTCCCAATGATTCTCTGCTTGAGCCTTAAATTCTTTAAATTTCTCAAAGGTCTCAGATTTATGCTTCATAAGGAAAATATAACCGTACCTTGAGTAGTCATCAATAAAAGTGACGAAATACTCATAACCTCCTCTTTCTTTAGTTGACATTGGACCATATACGTCTGTGTGAATAATTTCTAACACTTCTTTGGCTCTATTCCCCTTGGCTCCGAATGCCCTCTTGGTCATTTTACCCTCCAAACATGATTCGCGAGGTTGGAATTGGTTCAACTTGGAGAAACTCCAAAGAACCGCCTCTTTCACCAACCTTTGGATCCTCTTTGGATTAATATGTCCCAATCTTAGATGCCATAGAAGTGTCTCGTTCACGCCGATGAACGTTTTTTTTTCCTAAAACAATTGATGTGTTATAGGATGCATTTAAGTGAGTGGTGTGCCGCGATTAATTGTATAAAGATTATTCAACAACGTTCCATGACAAATAAATTTATCATAAAGAGAAATGGTAACAACTTTATTAAAAGTAACCGAATATCCATCAAGGTAAAGTTTAGAAACTGAAATTAAATTCTTTCTAAAATTCGGAACGTAAAAGAACATCTCTTAAAATTAAAACTCTTGTCTTCAAAAGACATGTGCACTTCTCCCCATCGCTTGGTTTGCCACTCTCGAAGCATCGCCCGATTAGTGATGAGGATCTCACTCCCACTAAGTTCTTGGGTCCGCTTGAACCCCTGTAAAAAAAACAAACATGATCGGATCCCATATCCACCACCCATAAATGGGAGGCATCACGCCGCTAAGCAAGTTTCAACAACTAGTGCGTGAGAATTACCTTTCTTTCCATTCCTTTTGGGTTTGGAACAGTGACCTCCAATGTCCTTTTTTTCACCGCATTTGAAGCACCTCCCCCTAAATCGCTTGCTCTCTCCTCCACCTCCCTTCACCCTTTCTTTCTTTGTTGGCAACACTTGAGTTCACTTGCTTGTGGTTTTTTGTCCTTTTTCTTGTTCTTACCACCCCTTGGCCTAGAAGAAGAAGAAGGTCCATTTGCCACCAAGGCTTGGCTCTTTTGCCCCAATATCGCCTCTCTTTGAGACCAAAGCTTGCAATAGATCGCATCGAGAACTTCGATTATTCATCCGGTAGTTCACTGAACTGCTCAAAACTTTTTCGGCAGAGAGTGGAGCACGCTAAATCGATTTGGGTCTCGATGTCGATTCAGCCAAGTACCTCAAGTTTGTTAAGGTGAGCCATCATCCGGAGAACGTGCTCCCTTACAGGCGTTCCCTCCACCATTTTCATAGAGAGCAAGTCCCTCATGGTGATCTGACGAGCCACACGATTCTGATGTTGAAACATCGCTTTAAGACTAGTCATGATGTCTGCAGCAGTCTCAACGTTCTGGTGTTGGTGTTGCAACACATCTGACATAGAAGCCAGGATGGTACACTTTGACATTTCGTTGGAACGCTCCCAGTCAGCATACTCTTTCTTAACCGTTTTAGTTGACTCATCTTTTGGCTTTTTCGGTTTAGGGTGCCTTTGAGAAGCCGATTATGGCTTTTGTGCGGAGGACAATAGTAAGTTTACGACTCCAATCAATGAAGTTTTCACCAGTAAGCAAATTGTCTTTAAGTATATTGAACAATGGATTAAAAGGTTGCGACAAGATGAACTGAAATAAATAATAATATGCATAAGCACAAATATATCACAAATTTCGATCACATGTTTCATATTTAAATCTCAAAAAAATATGAACATGTATTAGCCAACATCTCAAAAACAGTTCAAATAAGCCACGTGGGGTGGGTCATTATTTAAACACATTCAAGCAGGTTACAAACAAGAACAGTTACAAACCTTTAATAACTAGATTAATAGTTGGCTCCCACTTGACCAATATAAAATTGACAGGGACTTCGGGGAAGTATATGCATATCAATTTTATACCTAAGTAATAACCATGATTAAATACAGAATTATTATTTCGTTTTGAACGAGCCTCGTGGGGAGGGTCATCGTCGCCACTAGTAATAATCCACAATCATCCATTTGGAATTTATTCATGTGAAAGCTATCTTTTGACTGTCCCGTGGGGGGAATTTCTCCAAAAGAATTCACAAATAAATAAATCATGGAGGTCAAAATTAATTCGATTTTATTATCTGGAATAAAATTGTCAATTAATTGTTTAAGCATACTTAGTAATTTTCGAAAGTGAGATTTTTCAAAACATTTTCTCATGCATCGCAAATTTAAACACAATTAAAATAAGCATAAAATAATGCATAACATCAAAACAAAAAATTAAACATATTGGGCACATATATCTAATTGTCATGGTTAATTTTTGTCATGCCTTGATCTTGAGAAATTGTCTTCATAACCTTCATCGTTCGTCTCGAAAAGCCCCCACTTGACCGTCTTAAAAAAATGCTTTGTCAAGCCACGTCATCGACCACCTTTCATGGTCGGAGTGCACGCCTTACACTCCCCCCATGTCGATCGGCGCCGTCTTGCCCGCGTCTGCTAAGCTTACCCGGCGCCTATCGTCTAGTGGTGCTCGGCGCTTGCTTTCGGCGGTCGTGACGTCTTGGATCTGGCGATGCACCCATCGCGGCGTGCCGCCTGCCTCACCAGCGTCGCCCGCGTCGCCCGGCCGCGTTGGCCTCCGGCGACATCGCTCCGCCCGCTCGCGCCTCGCCTTGCGCTTCTGTCCTGGGCTGATCCTGCATCGCTTCGGCGATATTTTCGCCCCAAACCCGTCTTGCACCCACCCACGTTAAGCGTCGCGCGTGCTTCCTTAGCATGTTTCACGCGGCGTATATCTTTTCTACGCCCGGTTCCGAATCCCGTATTTTAATTCTTCGTCTCCGCCTCCATTTCCGATCCGGTTACAATTTATTTACAAAAATAAATAAACCTAGATCTAGATTAGTCTATTACATTGATAAAATCAAACAAATTCTAATCTACTCGTGGATTTTCTCACGAGGCAAAACGAATTCGAACGAATCGAATTAAAAACCACAATTTATATGCATGCATAAATAAACACATTAAATTCCATGACAATTGGATACCTGCAAAAAAGATCTAGCAATTCTACTAACCAATTTCAAATTTAATGAAAACAAATTAAATTACAATTTAAAATTCAGAGCCCGAAACCGAGGCTCTGATACTAGTTGTTGGGAAATTATTTGCACGGATCTATTCAGGATGAATATTTAAATATAAATTTAATTCTAACAATTATTACTAGCATGAATTAATCCTATATTAATTCAAATAATAATTCAACAACAAATCATGCATATAAACAGTTCACATAAATCCTACGCATGCAGAATTGCTACGGGTTTACGTGAACTAACCTCTTGGAGTGGCAATGGTCTCGTCGATAAAAACACACCAAAAAGCCTTCCAAAGTATTCCCTAGTCCTTGCTCGTCAATCCGGTGGAAGGAAGCTCGCAAACAATTAACAAAAGGTGTTAGGAAATATGTAACTTAGTTTTGATGGAAGTTCCAAAACAGGTTGTAATAGGACCAGTCAGACCTGTTAGCTGACTGATGACTTATAATCAGATTAAGATGACCAACTGAAATGTATAGATAGCTGAAGTAAAAGATAGGTCACATATTTAGGGGGGAACTCAATATGTATAGGTCAGGTCGATGTATAAGATGACCCAGATAAGGTCAGATGATCAGAAGACTAAGTGCAAATCAGAAGACAAGAAGTCAGAAGATCAGGTGAAGACAAGAAGACACTGAAGACTCAGATGAACCTGAAGACTCAGATAAAGCTGAAGACTCAGATAAACACTGAAGACTCAGATGAACCTGAAGACTCAGATAAGCCTGAAGACTCAGCAACAAACCTGAAGACTCAGTACGACTGAATACACTGAGGCTCAGAGACACCTGAAGATCAAAAGACCTGAAGACCTACATTCAGCAGAGTCTGCATATTGAAGCTAAGACAATGTGCATCTGAAGACTCAATCAAGGTAGACTGATCAGTTACCTGATCAAGTCAGCTCACACCTGGTGACAATCAAAATGATACACCAGACAAGCGAATCTTCTACAAAAGGAATATCAATCGTCTAACGGACAAATTCCTTAAGTACCGCCTCGCGAAGCCAAGAAGAAAGCGACACGTGTACAAAAAGAGCTGACATTGCGGGATACGACGCTGCGGACAAAAACAACGCTAATGATGCCTACGGCCATGTCGATAATCGGAGCACGTCACAATCATATCCTACAACCTACCTAATATAGCCCAAAATTCAAATTGCTCTCCAACGGCTCTTTGATTTCGAGGTCTATAAAATGGGATCGATCTTCACTTTGAAGAAAGAGGACCAACAGTGATTAACAAGCACCAACGAGTGAAAACAAGCAAGAACAAACACGGAGACACCGCAAAAGAAGCTAAAGCTACAACAAAATCTCCGTTCAAAGAACACTACATTTGAAGATTATTCTTAGAGTATTCATCCAATTAGTTCTTAGCAAGAAATCCTATCCACTTGTATTTTGGCTACCTAAAGCATCAGGATAGATTTCCAGTTGGAACCCTCAATCATTCTTTACCAAAACACAAGTTAGGTTAAGTCTGTAGAGTGCAAACTCATTAAACATCTCGGCTATCCTTTTTAAGGATATAAGTCCCGCTGGTTACGTTTGTAGAGTGGGAACTCGATAAACATCTCGGCCATCCTGAAAACGATATAAGTCCCGTAGGTTAAGCTTGAGTGGGAACTCGATAAATATCTCCGCCATCCTGAAAAGGATATAAGTCCCGCAGGTTAAGTTTGTAAGAGTGAGAACTCGGTAAACATCTCGGCCATCCTGAAAAGGATATAAGTCCTGCAGGTTAAAGTAGGTTAAGGTTCCCCTGTGTTAAGGGAAGAGTGGACGTAGGACGGGTTTCGTCTGAACCACTATAAAAAGTCTTGTGTGCATTTACTTGCTTTCTTATTGCTTTACACAAGTCACACAACTGAGTTTTAAACAACATACATATTCTAAGTTAAGCTCAGTCTGCACCAAGTAACTAATCTGATCAGATTGACACCTTAGTCAACTGGTTGAAAACCTACTTCAGAATTAGATTGATAAAACTGGTTTTTCACACGGGTAAAAATAAGCTTCCGCACCATTCAGTTAAACTGACAGATATCAAGCTGATATGCCTTCAGGCACTCAGTAAGATTGAACATCAATCTAAACTGATACACTAGCACTCTGATCGGGTAATCTTCAGTTCACACCTGATCCACACGAAAATTTTTGGAAGTCTATTCACCCCTCCCCTCTAGACTTCCACCCTCACAAAACCCGTTCGGGACCTACAAGTGGTATCAGAGCAGTGGTTCTACAGACCACTGGCTTTGAGTATCATCGATTCTTGAGGAAGAATCTTTGTGGTCATTTGAATAGATCTTGAAAAACCATTTTTAAAACTCATTCGTTTTCAAAATCACTCAGCATGGATAATACCTCTGGTATGTATCATGATTTGCCAAAGTTTTCAATTGATGAGTATGCAGATTGGGCTATATATATGTGCAACCATCTAGGATCGATAAGCGGCAGAATGATGGAAGTCATCGAACGAGGACCCATCATCATATATTACGACAACCCAGCAGTTGGAGGAGATCCAGATTTTACCACGGGAAGTCTTGTGCGAAAAAGCCCAGCCCTGATGGATGCAGAGGAAAGAAAGCTGTATACTCTAGATACAATCGCCAGACATATAATCATGAAGACAATGGATAAAGTCACCAAGGAGAAGATAAAGTATCTCAAAACCACAAAAGCAATGTGGGATACTCTTGCTGAGATATGCGAAGGAAATGATCAGATCAAAGACAGCCGCTTACAAGCTGAACTGGTGAAGTTTGAAAAGTTAAAGATGTTGCCCAACGAGACAATCAACGAGCTTGATGGGAGGATCACCATGTCGGTCAATAAGCTATGAGAACTTGGTAGAGAGATGTCAGACAAAGATATCAACTACAAGATCTTAAGATCTCTCACCAAGAAATGGGACATGAAAGTCACGGTAATCAAGGATTGCCAAGACATTTCAAAGATGAAGCCGAGTAGCTTGTTCCTAAGCCTTAAAGCTCACGAGTTTGATTTAATCGAAAGAGGACAAGCATATGAAGATGAGACGCCTGTTGAAGCCTCAACGTCTAAATCAGTTGCGTTTAAAGCAACCGGCAGCAGATCGAAGGCCACTGAACCTGTTGGAAACATAATAAGTCAAGCAGAACAGATCGCTCTGCTTACCAGGAAACTTGAAAGAACAAATACTCAGCTTGGTAAGTATCGGAGATTATATAGTGACTATCAAAGAAACAGGAGGCCAACTGACAGATCACGAGAAAGAACCAGATCTGATGATCGAAGAGATCACAAAGAAGAAAAGAAAAGAAATGATCTGACAGATGATGAGAAGAGATAACAGATCCGATGTAAGAGCTCATATTACTATCGAAGGAAAGTCACCCGGACAGATCCTACAGCACGGCGTGAGTCACCCGGTAGAGGAAGTTCCAGAGATCGAGGATCATGCTTCAATCAAGCGAGAAACCAGTCACTACAAAGACCGGCGCCTGACGACTCCAAGAGAAAGAGAAGAAAAATCGGAACAAAAGAGAGCAACGCCTCGAGAGATAGGAAAGCCCCGGTAGGCGACACATCCGAATTGATGATTCTATCTGCGCTCGAGGACTCGGCTACTCTTCCGTAGAAGACTTAAATCGATAAAGCGGTCTTTGTTGAGTTCCACGAGCATGAAGATCCGATATTCTCTTGAGATGACGATGAAGTCTCACCTCGATGGCCAAGGAGGACCAATCTGAGGTAACATCCAAACCTTCGCTTTTTCAAATTCCACACCGCTATTATTAAGACACTTTGGAGAGATTGACTTGCGGCTCTACTCGAAAGCAATTGCTTGATGATCTCTCGATCAAAGTGAACACTTATACAATAGTGGAAGTTTAAAATGACAAGCTAAGGATCGAATAATCGAACATTAAAGAGAACGCCTCGATAAAACTCTTGAATCGAAATCATTGGCCTTTCTTTCGGAAAGGTAACGAGGAACTTAACATTCTCGAAAGTTAAATCTTACGATCGGGAGAACCGGATCAAAGATCGACTAACAATCAACAAACAAATCTTGATAATTTCAAAATCCTTTAAGCTAAATTTGATGAGCTATTCCGACTACACGAGAGTCTAAAAACTACTGAGGATAGTTTGCGCAAAAAAATAGAGGTTTTAACGAAGTCATCTAAAACCGTTCAAGAAATGAACACATATTTTCGAATGCCGACTAACAATAAGGGAATTGGGTATGAGAACCCTTCTACATCCTCAAAAGCCCCGTTTGATTCACTTCAGAAGGGTGTAATCAAACGAGTCTCTGACAAAGATACACTAAAAGCTAAACTTGTATCTGATAAGGGAAAAAGACCTGCTGAGCAAGTAAGACAGGTGCCTAATCAGAAAGGGTACAAAAATGAACCCAATTGATAAAGCATCAACCGGAATCAACGAAAGAACCGGTTCTTTCGAAGAAACCTCAACTTTGATCGTGATTAGGTATCAGAAGAGACAACCTGTAAGAAGGAAATCTAATCTGAGACCCAATCAAGGTCAGCTACCTAATAAGCAAGCTATAGGTAAACTGCAAAGACCACCTATGCCAAAAAGATATGAATCTTTTGATGGTAGCAGTCGTACCTACCCCTATAACCAGAGATCTAGGGCTATTTCTTTTTGAGCCACACTTTGGATTAAAAGAAGACAAAATATAAAGAAAAAATCCCAAGTCTTCTAAGTCAACCAAGGCTCACACGAATAATCATACTAATCGAAAAGCATATAAAGAGATGTATGATTATGTTGATATGTATGGGAGACATATCGGACCTTCTAATATATCGATTTTTCATAGAAGTGCTTTCTGTTTGTGTGGATCCCAAATCCACCACTAACCCCCAGACCCAATTCCAAAGGGGTACCTAAAGCCCCGATTTGATTGCGGTTCGCGTGGGACTAGCCAACAAAGGAGGTGCACAAGCAACTATCTGGTACATCGATAGTGGATGCTCAAGGCACATGACTGGAAGCAAACATCTCCTTAGCTCTTACAAAGAACAAGAAGGCCCACGTGTACTCTTCAGTGATGATAACTTTGGTTTTACCAAAGGATTCTAAACCTTAGAGAATGATGATGTACAAATAACTCGGAGTCTCGTATGTCGAAGGATTGAAGCACAATCTACTATCGAGATCACAATTCTGCGACAACGGATTCATTCACGTTGAGTTCTCGAGCGACAAGTGTACGATAAGAAATCGAGCCACTCAACAAATCTTGCTAACTGGTTCAAGGAAAGGCACAATCTACACAGCAGATTGGAACAGTTGCCCAAAGAATACATGCTTAATTGTTAAAGAGATCTAAAATTAGCAGTTGGCTCTGGCATTAAAGAATGAGTCATCCGAACTTCAAGACTCTCAACAAGATCGCTAGGATGTCTTTGGTTGAGGGACTTCCGAATGAGATATTCTCTAAAGATCGGACATGTGTGCGCATGTCGGAAGGGAAAACAAGTTAAAGCCTCATTCAAGGGAATACCAGGACCAGCATCCAGTAGAGTATTGCAACTGCTCCATATGGATCTATTCGGACCAGTTACACCAGTCAGTCTCAGTGGACGCAAATATACTCTTGTAATCGTGGATGATTATTCCAAGTTTACTTGGGTTGTATTCTTATACAAGAAGAACGAGACAACGACTAAGATACCCGAAATTGCTCAAGAAGCTACAAAAGCGAGAAGGGTGTCGAAGATAGTAAAAATCGGATCGAGATAAAGGTCTGAGTTCCCGAATTCCTTTATTACTTGATTTTTTTGCCTTGAAGTTTGGTATACAACATGAAATGTCAGCTGCAAGAACACCACAACAAAATGGAGTAGCAGAACGGAGAAACAAAACTCTCAAGGAAGCTGCTCGCACTATGTTAGCTGAACATGCTACACCAAGCCGTTTATGGGCAGAAGCAATCAACACAACATGCCATACTCAGAACAGATGTTCTCTGACTAAGACTCACTTCAAAACACCTTATGAACTGTGGAAGGAAAGAAAACCTCGTGTTTCATACTTCCATGTTTTTGGGTGCAAGTGTTTTATTCACAATAATGGGAAAAGTCAGTTGAAGACTTTTGAGGCCAAGTCTGATGAATGTATATTCTTAGGATATTCCTCATCCAGCAAGTCTTTCAGGGTTTACAACAAACGAACCCTAATTGTGGAAGAAACACCCCATGTGGTCTTTGATGAGACATCTTCCAACAAGAGAAAAGTCGCCTCGAAACAAGCCGTGCCCGGATCAATCGATACCGACAAGCGAAAAATGGATCAGCTAAGCATCAAGGAGAAAGAAGCTGAACACATAAGAGTGTACATCCCAGAACTTGATCTTGTTGATTCAACAGGTCAATCAGACCCTAAGGTACGCATAATCTCGATGAAGAAGAAGTCATTATAATTGAGACAATATCAATCGAACCATCTCGGTTCGGGGGAACTCTGAAGGTCCCTCTGAATGTAGACATCGTGACATGATGAGTCCAACATCAGCTAAGACATGTTCTTATCAAGTGGATCATAACTCCGCACCACTCCCAATCACTAGTAATGAACTATCAGATATGGATGATGTTCTCCAAAAAAACGCACATCAGAACAGAAGGACCTGGATTACCAATCATCCAACTGATCTGATTATCGAGACCCCATCCGACATACCAAAACTAGACATCGAGTTGGTGAAAGTGCCATGTCTTTGTTGTTATCTGCTCTATGAAGGAACCAACTACGATGAGAGGAAGCTCTACAAGACGCAAGCTGGATTCTAGCCATGCAGGAGGAGCTGGAACAGTTTGAGAGGAATCAAGTTTGGGAATTGGTGGACAGACCAACTCATCAAGACGTAATTGGCACGAAGTGGGTATTAAAGAACAAGAGAGATGAGAAAAATGTCATAACCAGGAATAAGACAAGACTTGTTGCTAAGGGGTATTCACAATCAGAAGGAATTGATTATGATGAGACCTTTGTACCGATCGCTTTAAAAAAGCCATTCGGTTATTTACGGCATATGCTTCCCACGAGAGGGTTCATCAGTGTTTGGATGGATGTAAAGAGTCCATTCTTAAACGGGGTACTAGCGAGAGGAAGTTTATGTCGAACAACCTCCGTGCTTTGAAAAAGGCAACCAAGTGTACCGTTTAAGGAAAGCTCTTTCTGATCGAAACAAGCTCCTCGAGCTTGGTATGATACACTCTCTCGATTCTTGATAGACAAATGGTTCACTAAAGGAATAGTGGACCGAACCTTATTCGAGAATAGAAGATGGAGAAGATATTCGATGGTTCGGATCTCGTGGGCGACATCATCTTGGATCTCCCAACAAGAAGTTTGTGTGAGAAGTTCACAAAGTTGATGCAAGGGAAGTTCGAGATGTCCATGATGGGTCGGATGAATTACTTTACGGGTTTACAAGTCAAGCAGTAGTACAAAAGGGATATTCATCTCGCCAAAGCGGTAAAGTATACAAGAAATCTCTTGGCAAAGTTTGGAGTTCAACATTGCAAGGAAGCGAAATTCCCATGATGACCAGGGTTCAAGATGGATCCGCATTTAAGATGGTCGAAAAATGAATCGAAAAGGAGTATAGAGCTCTAATTGGATCACTACTATACTTGATTGCCAAAGAGACCGACATTACGTTTGCGATGGTGTATGTGCGATTTCAAGCAAATCCAATGCAAAGCCACCTAGAAGCGGACTAAGCGGATTCTCAAGTATCTGAAGGGGATCAGAACCTTGGTTTATTTTACCCATCGATGACAATCTAAAAGCTTAGTGGGTATTACGATTCGATTCACGGAGGTTGCGAGAATCAACGAAAGTCAACCTCGTGTTCATGTCGGTTTACGGGAAATAAGCGATCTCATGGTTTTCGAAGAAAGCGAGACATCCGTTGTGACATATACTACTTGAAGCGAATATATGGGCTGCGGGAAAATTGTTGTTCCCAAATCGCTCTGGCTAAGTCGGCAGCTGAGGGATTACAACATCGTAGCTAAGAACGTACCTATATTACGTGGCATAATAGTGCTATTGCAATCACTCAGATTCTGTGACAGTAATAGTGCTATTAGGATGGAAAAGATCCATCTTGACAAAATGTAAAGTGATATCTTAACCAAGCCGCTAAGCGAGATCGATTCGAGAGAGTTATGCAACGAGCTAGGACTTCGGATCTTGGAGAAAATGCACCGAATATGGTTGAAGGAATGATCTCGAAAACCGGTTGGTTAAAAGACTAACCAAGTTAAGTAGATTCATTTGTGTCGGGAATCTCAACCGATCGAACGACGAACGAGAGCCCGTCCGAAGTTCGGGATAAGGAAGCGGTCGAAAAGTCGATAAGCGGCCCGATCCGAAGTTCGGACAAAGGGCGATCGATTCAAGACATATCGATTAAGGGGAACCGATCGAGTTGGAAGATTACTTTATAAGTCGATTAAAGCTACAGTCAACAAGCAAATCAAGATTAAAGCAACAGATCGCATAAGTCAGAAGAAACAACACAGCAGTGGAATAACAGAGTTTTTCATTGATAAAGACCTGGAGATCAGATTTACAAGTTACAAGTGATATCACAAGCTACAAATGCTACAGCTATCTTCAAGTGGTATTACAAGTGCAAGAAGACCCGGAGGTCAAAGCATAAACCATCAGCCCTAAGACAACCTTAGGCAGGGAAGGAGAGAGAGAGATTTTAAGAGCTGATGCTCTCAGACTCTCCGACCCAGGGGGCAGCAGAGAAGCTTCTAGAATCCTGAAAGCCGCTCTTAGAATGTTGGAGTGAGAAGCGAGAGCGAGCCTTGAAGGATCTTTAAGCTAGAAGCCCTTAGACCTAAAATCAATGGACTCTCCATCTGTTAAATGGGACACAGTGCCACAGGTTTGGTCACAAAGACCATATGGCCATGAGTGTCTCATGCAAATATTGAGTTTGATACATTGTTTTGTATATCAAACCCATGTTTTGTTTCAGACTAAGTCTGTTGATGCTAATTCTGTCATCTCGATAGGCGCATAAGGTGCATACGGTTAGGAGAAGTGCCTTCTCATTTGCTTTAGCAGATCCGCCTCCATGGTGGTAAAGAAGCTTAGCATTGATCGTATGTGAAATCTTAGATGACGACGAAAGCAGTGTGAAGGAACACACATGGATGATCTGAGAAGCTGACTTCATTGGAAAAGGGCTAAAGGTTCCCACTGGAAGTTTCACCGGAAATAAGGAACTCATCGGAAAAGCATGAAGGATATGCTAGAGAAGATGAAATGGTTTATGATTGTGTTGTTTGCCTAACACCCCAGGCTAATTTATAGAAGGAAATTAGGGGTATAAATGCAAATTTTATCTTCTCAGAAAATCTTAAGAGAAATTTGCATCGACAACGCGTTAGGTACACGCGGCTAATGGTTGGATGAGTTAACGGTGTGATTAAATCACAGCGTATCTATGCCATTATTACGTATGTCAAATCGCGCCGATTTGGGAATCGAGGCGACTTTTGGACTCGCCGAAGTAAAAGTTTTGGCGGGAGTTGACTTCAGTAAATGCGGGTTGTTTAGAAGAAGACTGAAGGATATAGAGTATCAGAAAAGAGGATCAGATAAGTGGCGAAGTGTTTGAAGCAAGAATCTGATCAGATAAGTGAGATATTGTTGGGAAATGCATAAGGCAACCATCAGATAAGTCAACAAAGTACCAGATCAGATCACCGTGGTAACTGATTGATTACAATATCAATCAGTCAGATACGCTCTCTTATTTATCTCTTTCTTAATACCTTATATGCGTTATTTATTTTAATTGATTTTACACTGTTCATGACGCATGCTCTGCAAAGCTTTTAATGCGGACTTGGGAAAATGTTTTCAAAACATTTTATTGCGATTTTTCGAGTCCGGAAAACGAGAAGATTACTTTTCTCAATCGTGCGATCAAAATACCTTTTGGGCGATTAATCCCAGCCACCGATTTCAAAACACGGATACTTGAGTGCTTTGGAAAGTTGTGCAAAAAGGTTTTCCCTCGTATTCTACCAAATCCAATTTTTTCTCAGAAAACCGCTTTCCACTACTTCATCTTCTCAAAAGCTCTTAAAAGATCTTTTTTTTTTATCCTCAGAGAATTACCTTCGAAATTATTTGATTCTACTCTTCCGATTTCAAAATCTTTCGAATCAATTACTGGTAATTTCCTGTTTTAATTAATTATATGATCTCAATTTCTCTATGGTACCTAGGTTTTCAAGTTGTGATTCTGTTTTTACATGATCTAAATGCTTACTTGCTAAATTGATGCTGAAATTACGAGTTTGACTGAATTTTATGAATTATCTTACTCAAAATAAACATCAATTTGCATATCGTACAGAAATGGCACACCTTGTTTCAAGACCGGGCCAAGGGAAAAAGTACTGCAACTTTGCATCGATGAAGAAAGACATCATTGATGAAAAGTACTTCGTCTTCAACATCATCTCAGATCCGGAATCGCTGGAAATTCTGGAGTGCCTTCGAGAGTGTGGACTGGAACGATATTGCTCTACTCATCAGAACATCGTTCACACCCATGAAGCTCTGGAGTTTCTTTACAATCTGCAGAGGGATAAAGAAAATGATGCTGACCTGATTTCTTCCGTTGACGGAATGGAAGTTCGAGTGACGAATGACGATCCACAGAGGATATTCGGCCTAACTCGAGAAAACATCAATCTAGAGACCTACACGACTACTGTAGGAGAAAAGGAGTTTCTTGAAGCCGAACTGTTGAGACCAGTAAACAAGGAGAACACGACGAACGTCAAAACCTCCTATCTGAAGAGAAAGTATCGCCTTCTTCTTGAAATTGTTCAGAAGGTGATCATGTGCTCAACTTACAGCCTTGATGCGGTCACTTCTTACAAGATAAGTGTCATGGCTGCAATAATCAAAAAGGCTTCAGACATCGATTGGTTGGGTATGGTCAAAGCAAGACTGAGAAAAGATTCCGGGAAGTTCGAGCTGACCCAGAGCAATGAAGTGTGCTTATCTTCGAAGTGCTCATTCATACACAAAATCTCTATCATTCTGTCAGATAAGCTGCCACAGAATTATGAATGGAACGAGAATGGAGCGAAGGTTTACCAAGCAAAGCACAAGGCCATACTGGGCAAGGATGAGTCCCTACCTGGACAAGCTGATGAGGATCCGACTCCTTATGTGCCCAAACCCAAGGGAGAAAAGAAGGGAAAAGATAAGGCAACTGCATCGTCTGAAGTGCAAGAAAAGGTCATTCCAGAGAAGAGGATGAAGAGGAAGGATCTGGCCAAGAAACCAGATGCTCAGCGGAAACGTCAGAAGAGAGTCTCATCTCATCTGAAAACTGCTCCAAGTTCTGCCAAGTCAGCCAGCAGAACGGAGGATCTGATGCAAGAAGAATCAAAAGAGGAGATAGCAGTCCGCTCTGAGCCAACTATCAGAGAAGTAAGGGAAGAACCGATGATCGCAACAGAAGGAGAGAAATCTGTCAGAGGGACATAAGTGGAGCAATCTGAGGAAGAATCACCATCTGATTCTCTGCCTCTAACCAAGATCTTCCAGAAAGCAAGATCTCCAACGCCCACTTCCACATCACCATCACCCTCTTCTCAAAAATCATCAACTCCACCCTCTCCCCACAAAACCTTCTCACCCTCACCTCTCAGAACAACATCTCCCACACCCCCAATCAATGAACCCGTTCAGGAAACTGAACACCCTTAACACGCTGAAAATGAACCTGGACTACAAATATCCAAATCCCCGATCCAGTCTCAAGAACCTGAGAGATCCGACGAATGTGTGTCTATCTCTCATAATCCCTTCAACACCAGAACAATACTTGCTTCACCTGCTCCAGAGAGCCCCATCATAAGGATAATGAAGCAACAGATCAAAGAGTATCTGCTGGATCTATGCCCTGAATTGGATCAACATCCTGGCATCCAGCAATAGATAGAGGAGATAGTGTTCTGGAGGGATATCAGACTAAAGAGCATTGAAGAACTTCTGATTCTAATGACAACTCTGGGATCAGATTTCTTTGTAGACTTGGAGTTAAAATGTCTACACAATGCTGGGATTAAAAGTGCTGTTGAATTGACATCTGACGATGATATCAGATGGCTGATTCACGAAAGGTTCGGAATTGCTGATAACAGGGAGGAAATAGTTCAACCTCCTACAGATCATGAGGGAGCTACCGATGAACCAAGAATGGGTGTTGCAGATGAGACCCAATTTGGCAAGGCTTCAACATCTGAACAGACTGCTACGATGAGCTCTGATACCCTAGATCGTCACTCTCAGAAGATTCAGGATGGGATCAAGACTGCATTTGAAGACAAATTCGCAGTGCTCACAGCAGATCTGATGAAACGGTTTGAAGATGAGCAAGTGAAACTAGTTGACAAGGAACGAAGTCACACAGTTGGGATGCACAATGCCATCCTTGCTGAAGTAATGCAACTAGTATATCCTCTTGCTGAGAAGCTCAAGCTCCAGTCTGACAAACTCACAGTTCAGACAGAGATGCTCAATCAGACACAGGTACTTTTGGAGAGTGTCTGGGCATCCTTGGACAAGACCAACAACCACTTAGATATGGGTTGGAAACATTTTCTAGCTTCTACAGAACGAGCAAGACAGGAGATCGAAACTGCTCTCAGACGCTTCTTCACACCTGCACCTTCTGCCACCGTTCAGATCACTCCTCTTGTTGTCGAGGAACTCAGAGAGGAGATCTCACGGAAATTAACAGCTCTGAACCGCAAGATGTCCAACCTCTTTGATGCAACCAAAAAGGGGGAAGGAATAGAGTCTGGAAAAGAGTCTTAAGAAAAAGAGAATACAGAAAAACAGACTCAAGAAAAAGAGAAGGAAGAAAAACAGACCCAGACACAGTTGGTAAAATTTTCATCTCTACCAAAAACCACTGTATCTGACTTGCCAATCACTCCATCTACCGATCTCGTTGCTGAAATGAAAGAAACTGTGGACCAACACAGTAAAGAGATCGCTGAGCAGAAAAATGCTCTTTCAGAGGTTACTGCCAGAGTCGACAAGATTGAAGACTTTTTCTCATTCGTCCAGAAAAGAATGGAAACTGATGATCAGGCCAAGAGCCTTGAACTCGCTAAGAAATTAGCATAAGAAGACGAACAAGATGAACCTGAGCAAACTCTGAGGAGGAAGAAAGGCAAAGGCAAGATGATGAAAGCAAATGCGGAAGATCAGAGACAAGGCCAACTATTCTCCACCAAAAGCCAGATGACTCCTGAACAAGTTCAAGAGCAGACAAGACTGAGAATAAGAGAGGCCACAATCAAGAAGCAGAAGTTAGCAGAGGCAAAGGGACTGAACATCGCTTACATCCGAAGGAAAAGGAAGAACGAAGCTGCAGCAGAGGAGATTGCTTGGGAGAAGAATGCCCTTCCGGCACCTGTTAAAGGCATTCTCTGTGCACGACAAGATTTGCTTCCAGAATGGGATCAAATCAGAGGAGAATGGTTATGTGACGTCTACATTTCATTCATGGTATCTGAGGAGAATGATTATCTGATTCTAAGACAACATCTCATTGTCTTTTGAGGCACGTACTGTTTGCATCATCTACATTTCCATTCATGGTATCTGTTTTTCTGATTAAGTTTGTTTAAGTGATTTGGTTCCATCAAAAAGGGGGAAATTGTTGGGAAATATGTAACTTAGTTTTGATGGAAGTTCCAAAACAGGTTGTAATAGGACCAGTCAGACCTGTTAGCTGACTGATGACTTATAATCAGATTAAGATGACCAGCTTGAAATGTATAGATAGCTGAAGTAAAAGATAGGTCACATGTTGAGGGGGAACTCAATATGTATAGGTCAGGTCGATGTATCAGATGACCCAGATAAGGTCAGATGATCTGAAGACTAAGCGCAAATCAGAAGACAAGAAGTCAGAAGATCAGGTGAAGACAAGAAGACACTGAAAACTCAGATGAACCTGAAGACTTAGATAAAGATGAAGACTCAGATAAACACTGAAGACTTAGATGAACCTGAAGACTCAGATAAGCCTGAAGACTCAGCAACAAACCTGAAGACTCAGTATGACTTAATACACTGAGGCTCAGAGACACCTGAAGATCAAAAGACCTGAAGACCTACATTCAGCAGAGTCTGCATATTGAAGCTAAGACAATGTGCATCTGAAGACTCAATCAAGGTAGACTGATCAGTTACCTGATCAAGTCAGCTCACACCTGGTGACAATCAAAATGATACACCAGACAAGCGAATCTTCTACAAAAGGAATATCAATCGTCTAACGGACAAATTCCTTAAATACCGCCTCGCGAAGCCAAGAAGAAAGCGACACGTGTACAAAAAGAGCTGACATTGCGGGATACGACGCTGCGGACAAAAACGGCGCTAATGATGCCTACGGCCAAGCCGATAATCGGAGCACGTCACAATCATATCCTACAACCTACCAAATATAGCCCGAAATTCAAATTGCTCTCCAACGGCTCTTTGATTTCGAGGTCTATAAAATGGGATCGATCTTCACTTTGAAGAAAGAGGACCAACAGTGAAAAACAAGCACCAACGAGTGAAAACAAGCAAGAACAAATATGGAGACACCGCAAAAGAAGCTAAAGCTACAGCAAAATCTCCGTTCAAAGAACACTACATTTGAAGATTATTCTTAGAGTGTTCATCCCATTAGTTCTTAGCAAGAAATCCTATCAACTAGCATTTTGGCTACCTAAAGCATCGAGGATAGATTTCGGTTGGAACCCTCAATCATTCTTTACCCAAACGCAAAGTTAGGTTAAGTCCAGTAGAGTCGTACTCATTAAACATCTCGGCTATCCTTTTTAAGGATATAAGTCCTGCTGGTTACGTTTGTAGAGTGGGAACTCGATAAACATCTCGGCCATCCTGAAAAGGATATAAGTCCCGTAGGTTAAGCTTGAGTGGGAACTCGGTAAACATCTTGGCCATCCTGAAAAGGATATAAGTCCCGCAGGTTAAGTTTGTAAGAGTGAGAACTCGGTAAACATCTCAGCCATCCTGAAAAGGATATTAGTCCCGCAGGTTAAAGTAGGTTAAGGTTCCCCTGTGTTAAGGGAAGAGTGGACGTAGGACGGGTTTCGTCTGAACCACTATAAAAAGTCTTGTGTGCATTTACTTGCTTTCTTATTGCTTTACACAAGTCACACAACTGAGTTTTAAACAACATACATATTCTAAGTTAAGCTCAGTTTGCACCAAGCAACTGATCTGATCAGATTTACACCTTAGTCAACTGGTTGAAAACTGACTTCAGAATCAGATTGATAAAACTGGTTTTTCACACAGGTAAAAACAAGCTTCCGCACCATTCAGTTAAACTGACAGATATCAAGCTGATCTGCCTTCAGGCACTCAGTAAGATTGAACATCAGTCTAAACTAATACACTAGCACTCTGATCGGGTAATTTGCAGTTCACACCTGATCCGCACGAAAAGTTTTGGAAGTCTATTCACCCCTCCCCTCTAGACTTCCACCCTCACAAAACCCGTTCGGGACCTACAAAAGGGAAAATAAAATTTGGTGCACCACCTTTGTGGATTTACTAATTTTTCCAGCACATGGAATTGTACTTGGGAATGAAACATTCATCCCCTATTTATAGAGGGTGGTGGCCGATTTTTCATATGGAATAGGGAGGAAAAAATCTTTTCTTGATCTTTAAGAAATCTTGAATATATCTCATATATTCTTTTCTCCATAATTAAAATATTCCATAAATTCCCACCTTCTCTTCTTATGGCAATTTTAAAAAAAAATAAGGATCAAGATTCCAAGATTTGGATTTTCTTGAATTTATGAGATATACCTATATTGCAAGAATACATATCTTCCATAATATATTTTCAAGAAAATCAAGAAAATCTTTCTTTCCCTTATTCTCTCAAAAATTTCAAAAATTTCACAATAAATAACCAAGTGGGAGATTTCTTGAATTTAATGAGATAATCTTGTATTCCAAGAATACTTATCTTCATTCCATAACAAAATTCAAAGAAAATCTTTCTCCCTCTATTATTTATTATTTTCGAATTTTTTAGGAAAAATAAAAGACAAAAATTTATTTTATTTTTAAACACCTTTTTCAGTTATTGGACTTTATGTTGGGCTACTTGAGGGGCCTTTAGGAGAATTAAGATTGAACCTTCCAATGGATCTTGAATTATCAATATTGAGCCACAATATTATTCAAGTCCATAAATATTAATTAATCCCACTACATAATTAATATTGCACTATCCATCTTAACCCATATTATAGTCAATATGGCTCCCGGTTATTATTTCCCGTGTTTAAGATTATCTAGCCCATTAATTAATTCAAGCCACTGAAATAGCTTTCCATTAATTAATATCTTTTATCCTTGGTAAAGGAACGGTTCAACATTATTATCCATCTGGGAAACTAGTTCCACTTGCAAGATTTGGTATGATAAAACTTATGAACCTCCCAAGGGGGCAAATCGAACAAGCGTACTTGCACACGATTCTCCGTATTAAATCTTAGCAATCGCATGTGACCAATAATATTGCCCAAGATATAAAGTATTGAATCTCGTTGATTCTCTACCCGTAATAAGTCAAAGCAATAATTACCAGCCACACGCGATCCTATTTAAGGGACGAAGATTAAGAAATAACGAACTACTGAGGTCTAATTCTTCCTAGTTCAGTTCTGAAGAATTTGTCCTCCTGTAGGTCCTCTTCAGTGCACTAAACATGCACTAGTGTAATCTCTTGGTCAAGACAAGCCAATCTGAGCCTTACACTTCAACCTTTCACGATGGATTGTTCATTTCAATCTAGGTCGTGAATGGTGTACTTTTGGTTACAAGGGACTGTTAATTTAATCTTCTGTGATCTGGTATCACTAAATTAACTACAATGTAACACATACTATTTATTGAACAGTTATGCAGTAAATATATGTAACATTCAATGATATTTAAAGCATCAGTGATAAACAATTTATCTCAGTAAATAAGTCCGAAATTCAGTTTGATTATACAAAGTAAAAGCATACTTTCCAGTATAATCCCAACAGAAGAATCACCATATCGTTCAACAAGCTACGGGAAATGGGACGTGAAATGTTAGACAAAGACAT
This sequence comes from Stenogyne calaminthoides, assembly GCA_037126765.1. Lineage (NCBI taxonomy): Eukaryota > Viridiplantae > Streptophyta > Magnoliopsida > Lamiales > Lamiaceae > Stenogyne > Stenogyne calaminthoides. The sequence continues at coordinate 19,385,416 of JBBCBC010000005.1, read as the reverse complement.
CAACTACAAGATCTTGAGATCTCTGAAAAAGAAATGGGATATGAAAGTAACAGTAATAAAAGATTGTCAAGATATCGCGAAGATGAAGCCAAGCAACCTGTTTCTGAGCCTTAAAGCCCATGAGTTTGATCTGATTGAAAGAGTGTAAGAAGAAGATGATGAGTCGTCTGCTGAAGTCACACCTGCCACATCAAAAGCAGTTGCATTCAAAGCAGCGGGCAGCTGCTCAAAGTCTACTGAACCGATTGGGAATATCATGTGTCAGACTGAACAGATTGCTTTGCTGACCAGAAAACTTGAATGATCTAATATTCAACTAGGAAAGTATAGGAAATTTTATAGAGACCATCAAAACAACAGAGGAAGAGATAGGAGATCTTCTGACAGATCACAAGAAAGGAATAGATCTGCTGACAGAAGAGATGATCATAGAGAGGATCGCAGAGAAGATAAGAAGAGAAATGACCGTTCTGATGATAGAAGAGACAACAGATCAGAAAGAAGGAATTCTGATCACAGAAAAACTGAGAGGTCACCTGAAAGATTCTACATAAGGAATGACTCACCTGGCAGAAGAAATTCTGTGGAACCTGGAGCATGTTTCAACTGTCAAAAACCAGGTCACTACAGTGCTGATTGCCCTGACCTGACTCCAAAAGGAAGAGAAGATAAGCAGAACAGAAGAGTGCAAAGATACAGAGACAGAAAAGTCATGACAGTTGATACATCTGGGATATATGACTCTTATCTGCCTTCAGAAGATTCTGGTTATTCATTTGTAGAATATTTATGCATGATGACCACAACTAATGATCTTGACAACTTCGACGATCTGATGTTCTCATCTGATGACGACATCTGCCTCATGGCTAAGGATGCTGATGTTGGGGTTATACTGAAAAGTATGCTTTTACTTTGTATAACCAAACTGAATTTCTTATTTATTTTACTGAAATAAATTATTTATCACATGCTGCATTAAATATGAATGAATGTTATATATATTTACTGCATACCCATTCGATAAAGTCAATACGTATTACGTTGTAGTTAATTTGGTGATACCAGATCACAGAAGATCAAATTAACAGTTCCTCGTGACTAAGTACAAATTCACAACCCAGATGGAAATGAACAACCTATCATGAAAGGTTGAAGTGTAAGGCTCGGATTGGCCTGTCTTGACCAAGGGATTACACTAGTGCATCCTGATGCGCTGAAAAGGACCTACAGGAGGATAAATTCTTCAGTACTGAATATACAAGAATTAGACCTTAGTGGTGCGTTATTTCTTAATCTCCGTTCCTTAAATAGGATCGTGTGAAATTAATAACTATTGCTTTGACTTATGATGGGAAGAGAATCAATGCGATTCGATACCTTGTATCTTGGGCAATATTATTAGTTACATGACGATTGCTAAGATTTAATACGGAGAATCGCGTGCAAGTACGGCTTGCTTGATTTGTCCCCTTGGTGGGCTCAGAATCTTTATCATACCAAATCTTGCAAGTGGAAATTTATTTCCGGTATGGATAATAATGTTGAGTTGTCTTTACTCCAAGGACAAAGATATTAATTAATATAAAAGTCTATTCAGTGACTTAATTAATTAATGGACTAAGATAATCTTAAACGCAGGAAATAATGACCGGGAGCTATATTATTGTGAAGTCATAATGTGGGTTAAGATGGATAGTTCAATATTAATTTTATAGTGGAGTAAATTAATATTAATGGACTTGAATAATATTTTGGCTAAATATTAAAGCTTCATAGCTCATTGGAGGTCCAATCTTAATTCTTCTAAAAGCCCCTCAAATAGCCCAAACTAAAGTCCAATTAATGAAAAGGAGAAGAAAATATTTTGCCTAATTTTTCTTGAAATTTTCGAAAAATATGAGTAGGAAAGAGAGAGATATTTTTCTTGATTTTCTTGGAAAGATTTTATGGAATAAGTATTCTTGAGATACAAGTTTATCCCATAAATTCAAGAAAAGGAAAAGATCTTATTCCTTCCCTATTTATCCATAATTTTTGAAAAACATGAGCAAGAAAGGAGGAGAAGATTTTGTTGGGAGATATTTTGGGAAATAGAATATATTGGATATATTCTAGATTGTATCTTGAGGGATAAGCAAGGAAATTTCCCAATGCCCATATGACCTAAATATTCGTCCACCCCTTGCCTATAAATAGGGGATGAATTTTTCATCCCCAGGGTAATTCCATGTGTTGGAAAAATTAGAAATCCACAAAGGTGGAGGCCAAATATTTTATTTTCTCCTTTAAGATTAAAATCGTTCGTTGATAATCCTCCCACCGGATTACGTTCGTGGACGTGGGACATATTTGAGAAGGTACTTTGGGTTGATCCATCGTCTCAGCGGTTGTCTCTACGAGAGGTTAGTATTTACGTAATTCATAGATTCCGCATGCTTAGGTTTTACGTGAAATACGTGTACACATGATGTTTATTTGTTTATTAATTATTATGTTGAATTGAATTAGGATTAATTCATGTTAGTAATTAATTGATTAATTTAAATATGTATTTAAATTCACCTTGAATAGATCCAGGCACCCCTAATTTCCCAACAATTGATAATTATGAGGTAACTTCTAAACCTTCTGTGTTTTCTGTTTCCACACATGTTGTGCTGAGCACACCTGCTGGAGAGATTGACCTGCAGCTCTACAATGAGCAATTGCTTGATGATCTCTCTAATGCAGTAGACACTTATACTATAGTGGAAGCTGAGAACGATAAGCTGAGGTTAGAGAACAAGCAGCTTGTTAAAGAAAATGCTATAAGCAAAGCTACTGAACTAAAATCAGTTGAAACTGTTCAGAAGATGACAGTAGAACTGGAGTTTCTTAAGGTCAGCTCTTCTGATCAGGGTAAACTAGTTAAGGAACAACAAGCTATTAATAAGCAGCAAGCTGATGATCTCAAAATCCTCCAAGCTAAGTTTGATGAACTCTTCCGACTGCATGAGAGTCTAAAACAAAGTGAGGACAGTTTGCGAAAGAAAGTAGAAATTTTTGGAAAAGCTTCTAAAAATGATGATGAAATAACAAGATACTTTCGAAAGACAACTGATAAGAAGGGTATTGGGTTTGATAGCCCTTCTGAATCCTCATATGTCCAACCTGGTTCATAGTCCAAAAGTGAATTTAGGAAGATTTCTGGAAAAGATACACGAAAAGCTAAATTTGTATCAAAGAAGGAAAACAGGCCTGCTTAACAGGTAAGGCAAGTGTCTGATCAGAAAGGGAACATAAATGGACCTCAACTGATCAAACATCAGCCGAGGAATCAACAGAAGAACCCTGTTCTTCTGAAGAAACCTCAACCTGATCAGCAGATTAGGAATAAAAAAAGACAACCTCTCAAGGGAAATCTGATCTTAAACCTAATCATGTCAAGCTGCCTAATCAGCAAGCTAGGGGTAAACTGCAGAAACCAATTGTGCAAAAGAGATATGAATCTTTTGATGGTAGCAGTCGTACCTATCCCTTCAACCAGAAATCCAGGACATCTGCATCTGAACCACACTGGATTAAAAGAAGACAAACCAATCAGAAAAATCCCAAGTCTTCTGATTCATCCAAGGTTCACACTCATAATCATACCGACCAAAAAGCACATGAAGAGATGTATGATTATGTAGATGTTTATGGGAGACAAATCAGGCCTTCCGATCTTAATGATTACCATAGAAGTGCCCTGTTTGTTTGGATCCCAAAGATAACTCTAACCCCTCAGGACCCAATCCTACAGGGGTACCTAAAGCCTGATCTGATTGTAGGTTCGCGTGGGTTTGGCCTATAAAGGAGGTGTACAAGCAACTATCTGGTACATCAATAGTGGATGCTCAAGGCACATGACTGGAAACAAACATCTTCTCAGCTCATACACAGACCAAGAAGGCCCACGTGTACTCTTTGGTGATGATAACTTTGGTTTTACCAGAGGATTCAGAACCTTAGAGAATGATGATGTACATGTTACTGGAGTTTCGTATGTCGATGGTTTAAAGCACAACCTGTTATCGGTTTCACAATTCTGCGATAACGGATTCAGTGTTGAGTTCTCGACTGATCAGTGCACTATCAAGGATCGAGCTACTCAACAGATTTTGTTAACTGGTTCAAGGAAGGGAACAATATACACTGCTGATTGGAACAGTTGTCCAAGAAATGCATGTCTGATTGTTAAGAGTTCCAAAAGCAGCAGTTGGCTCTGGCATAAGAGAATGAGCCATCTGAACTTTAAGACTCTTAACAAGATAACAAGGATGTCCCTGGTTGAGGGTCTCCCGAATGAGGTATTCTCTAAGGATCAGACATGTGTCGCATGTCAGAAGGGAAAACAGGTTAAAGCCTCATTAAAGGGGATCCCAGGACCAACATCCAGCAGAGTACTACAACTGCTCCATATGGATTTGTTTGGACTAGTTACACCACTTAGTCTCAGCGGACAAAAATACACTCTGGTAATCGTGGATGATTATTCCAAGTTTACCTGGGTTGTATTTGTTGGGGAATAGGTTGCACAGATCTATTCGGGGTGAATATTTAAATACAAATTTAATTCTTTAATTATTACTAGCATGAATTAATCCTATATTAATTCAAATAATAATCCAACAACATATCATGCATATAATAATTCACGTAAAACCTACGCATGCGGAATTCTACGAGTTTACGTGAACGTACCTCTTGGGATGACAACTTTGTGGCTGAATAGACTAACCATAAGGACTTCCCAAGTATTCTCGTAGCCCTCGTTCGACTATCCGGTGGAAGGATACTTGTGAACGATTTAACAAAAGGAAAATAAATTATGTTGCACCACCTTTGTGGATTTACTAATTTTTCCAGCACATGGAATTGTACTTGGGAATGAAACAATCATCCGCTATTTATAGATACTAAGGTGGACAAAATTTTAGTGATAAATCAATGTGGGAAAACCTTTTCTTGATCTCCAAGAAATCTTGAATATATCTCCTATATTCTTTTTCCCATAATTATAATATTCCACAAAAATCCCACCTACTCTATAATATGGATATTTTCGAAAATACAAGGGCTCAAGAATCCAAGATTTGGATCTTCTTGAATTTATGAGATATTCTTGTATTTCAAGAAATACATATCTTCCATAATATCTTTTCAAGAAATCAAGAAAATCTTTCTTGCCCTATATTTTCTAATTTTCGAAATTATCATTATAGATAACCAAGTGGGAGATTTCTTGAATTTAATGAGATAATCTTCTATTCCAAGAATACATATCTTCATTCCATAACAAAATTCAAAGAAAATCTTTCTCCCAACTTTATCTATAAAATTCGAAATTTTCATGGAAAAATAAGCAACAATATTTATTTTATTTTAATCACCTTTTTTAGTTATTGGACTATATGTTGGGCTACTCAGGGGACCTTTAGGAGAATTAAGATTGAACCTTCTAATGGACCTTGAATATCTAATATTGAGCCACAATATTATTCAAGCCCATAAATATTAATTAATCCCACTACATAATTAATATTGCACTATCCATCTTAACCCATATTTCAGTCAATATGGCTCCCGGTCATTATTTCCCCGTGTTTAAGGTTATCTAGCCCATTAATTAATTCAAGCCACTGAAATAGCTTTCCGTTAATTTATATCTTTTGTCCTTGGTCAAGGAACGATTCAACATTATTATCCATACCGAAAACTAATTCCACTTGCAAGATTTGGTATGATAAAGCTTATGAACCTCCCAAGGGGGCAAATCGAACAAGCGTACTTGCACACGATTCTTCGTATTAAATCTTAGCAATCACATGTGACTAATAATATTGCCCAAGATAAAAAGTATTGAATCTCGTTGATTCGCTACCCATGATAAGTCAAAGCAATAGTTACCAATCCCACATGATCCTATTTAAGGGATGAAGATTAAGAAATAACGAACCACTGAGGTCTCATTCTTCCTTGTTCAGTTCTGAAGAATTTATCCTCCTGTAGGTCCTTATTCAGTGCATCAGTCATGCACTAGTGTAATCTCTTGGTCAAGACAAGCCAATCTGAGCCATACACTTCAACATTTCACGTTGGGTTGTTCATTTCCATCTAGGTCGTAAATGGCTTACTTTTAGTTACAAGGGACTGTTAATTTAATCTTCTGTGATCTGGTATCACTAAATTAACTACAATGTAACACGTATGACTTATTGAACAGTTATGCAGTAAATATATGCAACATTGGATAATATTTAAAGCATCAGTGATAAAAAATTTATTTCAGTAAATAAGTCTGAAAATCCAGTTTCGATTATACAAAGTAAAAAGCATACTTTCCAGTATAATCCCAACAATCTACCACTTATACTCAAAGTCTGCTTTTAAGTATACTACAACATGTCTCGTGTAGTCCGTGACATCTAATGTCACCTACACGAACCTAATAATTTCTCCCACTTATACTCAAAGCAGATTGACAACGGTCTTGACACCCATTCCTTCTACATGTCTCTCGAATGTATTCAGAGGCAGACTCTTTGTGAAAGGATCTGCCAGGTTGTCCTCAGACGCTATCTTTGGCACATCTATATCCCCTCTCTTAACGATTTCTCGTATAAGATGTCTTTCCTTTAGTGTGCTTGTTTGACTCGTGGACTCTTGGTTCCCTTGAATTTGCAACTGCCCCTAGCAAATATTGCTAGACAAATTCGGAACTCCATCCAAGTCCACTAAGAAGGTCTAGAGCCATATCGGTTCTTTCACTGCTTCACAAACAGCTACTTACCCGACTTCCATGGTTGAGTCAGTGATGCATTTCTGCTTCACACTCGTCCATTCGATGGCTACACTTCCCAAATGGAAACACACTAACTGAGATAGATAGTTTCTGGAGTCTAAGTCTGATTGGAAATCCTAGTCCGTGTAGCCGATGGGGATTGGAGTATCTGACTGATAAAAAAACAGTCTATCCCGAGTTCTTTTCAGATACTTCAGAATGTTTTTAACTGTCGTCCAATGCTCTTTCCCTGGGTTACTCTGATATCTTGCCACCATGCCTACGACAAAAGAGATGTCCGGTCTCGTACACAGCATTGCATACATAAGGCTTCCGACAACCGAAGCACAAGGAATACCTTTCATGTCATCTATCTCCTTTTGCGTCTTAGGGGACATTTTCTTGGATAGATGGATTCCATGCCTGAAAAGTACGAAACCTTTCTTGGAATCTTGCATGCTGAAGCGCTTCAAGACAGTGTCTATGTATGAAGCTTGCGATAAGCCTATCATCCTTTTCTTGCGATCTCGAGTGATCTTGATCCCAAGGATGTGCCCGGCTTCCCCTAAGTCCTTCATATCAAACTGTTTTGAAAGCCATGCCCTTACATCTAATAACACCTTCACATCGTTCCCGATGATCAGAATGTCATCTACGTATAATACTAAGAATACCAATGCAGTTCGACACGCTTTTTATACACACAACTTTCAAACTCGTTTTGATCGAACCCATAAAACTTTATAACATGATCAAAACATTGGTTCCAAGCTCTGGATGCCTGTTTGAGTCCTTAAATGGACCTCTTGAGCTTACAAACTAGGTGTTCTTGGCCTGTTTCAATGAAACCTTGGGGTTGTTGCATATAGATCTCTTCATCAAGCCTTCCGTTAAGGAAAGCTGTCTTGACATCCATTTGCCAGATTTCAAAGTCGAAATGCGCAACAATCGATAAGAGAATACGGATGGACTTAAGCATGGCTACGGGCAAAAAAGTTTCCTCATAATCAATCCCTTCTTACTGAGTGTAACCTTTCGCCACTAGTCTTGCTTTAAAGGTTTCAACCTTCTCGTCCGGTCCTCTTTTCCTCTTATATACCCACTTGCATCCAATGGGTTTGACCCCATTAAGTGGTTCGACTAGCCCCCACACTCTATTATGAAACATAGAACCCATTTCGGCTTTCATTGTTGTTTGCCAAGAATCTGTATCCTTATCTTGGAGTACCTCGTCATATGTCCATGGGTCTGATTCGTCTTGTCCAGGAATCAAGTCTGAGGACTCTCCTATTCCCATGAATCTCTCGGGCTGTCTAACAACCCTCCCACTATGACGAGGCTCCGGTTGTGAAAGCGTATCGTTTGGTATATCATCTAGTACAGTTGGCACTGAGGTTTGCCCTCTAAGCTCATTTAAGGTAATCTCACTTCTGGGTTTTCTTTGGTTCATATAGTCTTCTTCCAAAAATCTAAAGTGGGTGTTGATGACCACCTTTTGATCTTCGGGACCATAGAACATACACCCTTTTGTTCCCTCGGGGTATCCTACAAATAGCCTTAATTCTGATCGAGGATCCAATTTACCGGCTTCCTTGTCCAACACGTAGGCCGGACACCCCCAAATTCTCATGTGTCTCATACTAGGCTTGCGCCCGGTCCACAATTCTTTGGGAGTTTTGGGAACCAATTTGGATGGCACCAAGTTCAGAATGTAAGCCGTTGTTTCCAAGGCATGACCCCAGAACGACTCGGGAAGATCCGCATAACTCATCATTGATCTAACCATTTCCAAAAGAGTTCTGTTTTTTCGCTCTGCAACCCCGTTTTGTGGAGGGGTTCCGGGTGCAGTGAGCTGGGATACAATCCATTCATCAGATAAGTGGTTCAAAAAACTCATCGCTGAGGTATTCGCCTCCACGATCAGATCGTAGAGACTTGATACGTTTTTGCCTATGATTCTCTGTTTGAGTCTTAAATTCTTTGAATTTCTCAAAGGTCTCAGATTTATGCTTCACAAGGAAAATGTAACCGTACGTTGAGTAATCATCAATAAAAATACTCATAACCTCCTCTTGCTTTGGTTGACATTGGACCACATACATCTGTGTGAACGATCTCTAACACTTCGTTGGCCCTATTCCCCTTGGCTCCAAATGCCCTCTTGGTCATATTACACTCCAAACATGATTCACAGGTTGGAATCGGTTCAACTTGGAGAAGCTCCTAGTGAACCGTCTCTCACCAACCTTTGGATCCTCTTTGGATTTATATGACCCAATCTTAGATGCCAAAGAAGTGTCTCGTTCACGTCTGATGAACGTTTTCTTTTCTCGAAAACAGTTGATGTGTTATAGGATACATTTCGTGAGTGGTGTGCACAGTTAATTGTATAGAGATCATTCAACAACGTTCCATGACAGATAAATTTATCAAAAAGAGAAATGGTAACAACTTTATTAAAAAGTAACCGAATATCTATCATAAAAGGTTTAGAAACTGAAATCAAATTCTTTCTAAAATCCGGAACGTAAAGAACATCTCTAAAATTAAAACTGTCTTCAAAAGATAGGTGCACTTCTCCCACTGCTTCAGCTGCCACTCTCGTAGCATCGCCCAGTGTGATGAGGACCTCACTCCCACTAAGTTGCCGGGTCCGCTTGAACCCCTATAATGTGAAACAAACATGATCAGTGGATCCCGTATCCACCACCCATAAATGGGAGGCATACGCCGCTAAACAAAGTTTCAACAACTAGTGCATGAGAATTACCTTTCGTTCCATTCCTTTTGGGTCTGGAACAGGCTGACCTCCAATGTCCTTTTTCACAGCAGTTGAAGCACTTCCCCTTAGCTGGCTTGTTCACTCCACCACCCTTCTTCACCTTATCTTTGCCATTGGAAACACTTGAGTTCACTTGCTTGTGGCCTTTGTTCCTTTTCTTATTCTTACCACCCCTTGGTCTAGAAGAAGAAGATGGTCCGTTTGCCACCAAGGCTTGGCTCTTTTGCTCCAATATCGCCTCTGCCGAGACTAAAGCTTGCAACAGATCAGGCATCGAGAACTTCTGATTATTCATATGGTAGTTCAACCTGAACTGTTCAAAACCTTTCGGCAGAGAGTGGAGCACGAAATTGATTTGGGTCTCGATATCGTATTCAGCGCCAAGTAACTCAAGTTTATTAAGGTGAGCCATCATCTGGAGAACGTGCTCCCTTACGGGCGTTCCCTCCACCATTTTCATAGAGAGAAAGTCCTTCATGGTGATCTGATGAGCCACACGGTTCTGATGTTGAAACATCGCATTAAGACTAGTCATGATTTCCGCAGCGGTCTCAACGTTCTGGTGTTGGTGTTGTAACACATCTGACATAGAAGCCAAGATGGTACACTTTGCCATTTTGTTAGACCGCTCCCAGTCAGCATACTATTTCTTAACCGTTTTAGTGGACTCATCTGATGGTTTATCCGGTTTAGGTGTGGTCAGAACACAGTTATGGCTTTGTGCAGTGAGGACAATAGTGAGTTTTCGATTCCAATCAACAAAATTTTCTCCAGTGAGCAAATTTTCTTTAAGTATATTGAATAGTGGATTAAAAGGTTGCGACATGATGAACTGAAACAAATAATAATATGCATAAGCACAAAAATATCACAAGGTTCGATCACATGCATCATATTAAAATCTCAAAAAAAATATGAACATGCATCAGCCAACATCTCAAAACAGTTTAAATAAGCCACGTGGGGTGGGTCATTATTTAAACACATTCAAGCAGGTTACAAATAAGAACAGTTACAAACCTTTAATATCCAGATTAATAGTTGGCTCCCACTTGACCAATATAAAATTGACAGGGACTTCAGAGAAGTATATGCATATCAATTTTATACCTAAGTAATAACCATGATTAAATACAGGATTATTTTGCTTTGAACGAGCCTCGTGGGGAGGGTCATCGTCGCCACTAGTAATAACCCACAATCATCCACTTGGAATTCATTCATGTGAAAGCTATCTTTTGACCGTCCCTTGGGGGGAATTTCTCCAAAAGAATTCACAAATAAATAAATCATGGAGGTCAAAATTAATTTAATTTTATGATCCGGAATAAAATTGTCAATTAATTATTTAAACATACTTAGTAATTTTGAAGGTGAGATTTTTCATTTGGGCAATTCTCATGCAAACACATTTAAACAAATTAAATAAAGCATAAGATAGCAATAAAATAAATCAAAGCAAAAAAAAAAAAAAAAAAAAATATTGGGCACAAATGATCCAATTGTCATGGTTTGATTTTTCTTGGCTTGATCTTGAAGAAACACCGCCTTGAATTTCTCCCCGATCGTCTCTCGAAAAAATACTTTGTTGTTGGCTTCACATGGCATTTCGCGGCAGGGATGCACACCCGCATCCGGCCGGCGCTGGCCATTCGGGCTCGGTAGACCCGTGCTCGGCGGGTGCCACGCCGCGTGCCTCGGTAAGGACTTCGGCGTCTCTGGCGCAGCAGCGGCCGGTGCATCGCTTGTATTTCGCTGCATTCTGCTTCGCCCGCGGTTCTCGGCACCAGCGCACATCCCTCAGCGCCCGCCAGGTGTGCTCCGCCTCCGTCCGCCTGGTCGCTCGCGCACGGTCCCGCATGCGCCTAAGCGCCCGCCCGTCTTGTAGCGGCCAACCTCACCTTTTCGGCCACTTGGCAAAGCCCGGCGCCCCGTCGTGCACGGGCGTCGCATGTAGCGTGCCTCCTTGGCACGTTAAATGCGGCGCATACCACCTCGCCCGGTTCTAGATTTAGGCCCTTTAATTCTTTGTCTCCGTCCACCGTTTCGATCCGGTTACAATTTATTTACAAAAAATAAATAAACCTAGATCTAGAGTAGTCTATTACATTGATCAAATCAAACAAATTCTAATCTACTCGTGGATTTTCTCACGAGGCAAAACAAATCCGAAAGAATCGAATTAAAAAACACAGTTTATATGCATGCATAAACAAACACATTAAATTCCATGACAATTGGATACCTGCAAAATAGATCTAGCAATTCTACTATCCAATTTCAAATTTAATGTCATGAATTAAATTACAATTTAAAAAAAAATTGAGCGAAATTGTGGCTCGATACAGAATGTTGGGGAATAGGTTGCACAGATTTATTCGGGGTGAATATTTAAATACAAATTTAGTTCTTTAATTATTACTAGCATGAATTAATCCTATATTAATTCAAATAATAATCCAACAACATATCATGTATATAATAATTCACGTAAAACCTCGCGTCGCGAATTCTCTGAGTTTACGTGAACGCGTTACCTCTTGGGATGGCAACAGTGTGGCTGAATAGACTAACCGTAAGGACTTCTCAAGTATTCCCTTAGCCCTCGTTCGACTATCCGGTGGAAGGATACTTGTGAACGATTTAACAAAAGGAAAATAAATTATGTTGCACCACCTTTGTGGATTTACTATTTTTTCCAGCACATGGAATTGTACTTGGGAATGAAACAATCATCCCCTATTTATAGATACTAAGGTGGACGAAATTTTAGTGATAAATCAATGTGGGAAAACCTTTTCTTGATCTCCAAGAAATCTTGAATATATCTCCTATATTCTTTTTCCCATAATTATAATATTCCACAAAAATCCCACCTACTCTATAATATGGATATTTTCGAAAATACAAGGGTTCAAGAATCTAAGATTTGGATCTTCTTGAATTTATGAGATATTCTTGTATTTCAAGAAATACATATCTTCCATAATATCTTTTCAAGAAAATCAAGAAAATCTTTTTTGCCCTATATTTTCTAATTTTCGAAATTATCATTATAGATAACCAAGTGGGAGATTTCTTGAATTTAATGAGATAATTGTATATTCCAAGAATACATATCTTCATTCCATAACAAAATTCAAAGAAAATCTTTCTCCCAACTTTATCTATAAAATTCAAAATTTTCATGGAAAAATAAGCAACAATATTTATTTTATTTTAATCACCTTTTTCAGTTATTGGACTATATGTTGGGCTACTCAGGGGGCCTTTAGGAGAATTAAGATTGGACCTTCTAATGGACCTTGAATATCTAATATTGAGCCACAATATTATTCAAGCCCATAAATATTAATTAATCCCACTACATAATTAATATTGCACTATCCATCTTAACCCATATTACAGTCAATATGGCTCCCGGTCATTATTTCCCGTGTTTAAGATTATCTAGCCCATTAATTAATTCAAGCAACTGAAATAGCTTTCCGTTAATTAATATCTTTTGTCCTTGGTCAAGGAACGGTTTAACATTATTATCCATACCGGAAACTAATTTCACTTGCAAGATTTGGTATGATAAAGCTTATGAACCTCCCAAGGGGGCAAATCGAACAAGCGTACTTGCACACGATTCTTCGTATTAAATCTTAGCAATCACATGTGACTAATAATATTGCCCAAGATAAAAAGTATTGAATCTCGTTGATTCGCTACCCATGATAAGTCAAAGCAATAGTTACCAATCCTACGTGATCCTATTTAAGGGACAAAGATTAAGAAATAACGAACCACTGAGGTCTCATTCTTCCTTGTTCAGTTCTGAAAAATTTATCCTCCTGTAGGTCCTTATTCAGTGCATCAGTCATGCACTAGTGTAATCTCTTGGTCAAGACAAGCCAATCTGAGCCTTACACTTCAACCTTTCACGATGGGTTGTTCATTTCCATCTAGGTCGTGAATGGCGTACTTTTAGTTATAAGGGACTGTTAATTTAATCTTCCGTGATCTGGTATCACTAAATTAACTACATTGTAACACGTACGACTTATTGAACATTTATGCAGTAAATATATGTAACATTCGATAATATTTAAAGCATTAGTAATAAAAAATTTATTTCAGTAAATAAGTCTAAAAATTCAGTTTCGATTATACAAAGTAAAAAGCTTACTTTCCAGTATAATCCCAACAGTATTCTTGTATAAGAAGAATGAGACTACAACAAAGATACCTGTGCTGCTCAAGAAACTGCAAAATGAGAAGGGTGTCAGTATTGTAAAAATCAGATCGGATAAAGGTACAGAATTTCTGAACTCCTTTATTACTGACTTTTGCACTAAGTTTGGAATACAACATGAAACATCTGCTGCAAAAACTCCACAACAGAATGGAGTAGCAGAATGGAGAAATAGAACACTCAAAGAAGCTGCTCGCACAATGTTAGCTGAACATGCAACTCCAAACCGTTTCTGGGCAGAAGCTATCAACACAACATGTCACACTCAGAACAGATGTTCTCTGACTAAGATTCACTTCAAAACACCTTATGAACTGTGGAAGGGCAGAAAACCTCATGTTTCTTACTTCCATGTTTGTTTCATACACAACAATGGGAAAAGTCAGTTGAAAACCTTTGAAGCTAAATCAGATGAGGGTATATTCTTAGGATATTCCTCAACCAGCAAAGCTTTCAGGGTGTTCAACAGGCGAACCCTAGTTGTGGAAGAAACACCCCATGTGGTCTTTGATGAGACATCTTCTGAACAAGAGAAATCTGCCTCAGAACAAGCAGTACCAGATCAGCCGGTACCTGATGCTCAAAAAATGGATCAGTTATTATCAAAGAAAATGGATCAGATCACGTAACAGTGTATGTTCCAAAACTTGATCTAATTGATTCACCAGGTTAATCAGACCCAAAGGTACGTACAACTGTCAATGAAGAAGTTGGTACAACTGAGACAGTATCAACTGAACCATCTGGTTCAGGGGGAACACCTGATGTTCATGCGGTCAGACATCAGCATATGATGATTCCAACATCAACTGAGACTTGTCCATGTCAAGTGGATCCTATTAGTGCACCACTCCCAACCCTAGTGACTCAATATCAGATGAGGATGATAATATCCAAATTGATATACATCAGAAAAGAAGGACTTGGTTGAATGACCATCCTACTGATCTGATAATTGGCAATCCAAATGCCCGAGTCCAAACTAGACATCAGGTTGGTGAAAGTGCCATGTATTGTTGCTATTTTTCTTTGAAGGAACCAACCACTATAGAAGAAGCTCTACAAGATGCTAGCTGGATTCTAGCCATGCAAGAAGAATTAGAGCAGTTTGAGAGGAATTAAGTTTGGAAATTGGTATACAGACCAACTCATCAAGATGTTATAGGCACCAAGTGGGTGTTCAAGAACAAGAGGGATGAGAACAATGTAATAACCAGAAATAAGACAAGACTTGTTGCTAAGGGGTATTCACAATCAGAAGGAATTAATTACGATGAGACCTTTATACCCGGTCGCTTCTTTGGAAGCCATTCGATCAAGCTTTCGGCATATCTTTGCCCATTACGGGGTTATCGTGTATCAGATGGATGTAAAGAATGCATTCTTAAATGGGGTACCAGCTGAGGAAGTTTATGTTGAACAACCTCCTGGCTTTGAAAAAGGCAACCAGGTGTACCGTTTAAGAAAAGCTCTTTATATCCTGAAACAAGCTCCTCGAGCTTGGTATGATACACTATCTCAGTTCTTGATAGACAGTGGTTTCACTAAAGGAGTAATAGATAGAACCTTATTCAGAATAGAAGATGGTGAAGATATTCTGATGGTTCAGATCTATGTGGACGATATCATCTTTGGATCTCCCAACAAAAGCTTATGTGACCAGTTCAAAAAACCGATGCAAGGGAAGTTCGAGATGTCCATGATGGGTCGATGATATACTTTCGGGTCTTCAAGTTAAGCAAAGTAATCTGAGGGATATTCATCTCGCGAGCAAAGTACACTAGGAATCTGTTGGCTAAGTTTGGAATTGAGCGATAAGGAAGCCAAAATTCCTATGATGACTGGATTCAAGATGGATCCAGATGAGAATGGTCAGAAAACTAATCAGAAAGAATATAGGGCTCTCATTGGATCTTTACTATATATACTGTTGACCCCAAACACGGATATAACTTTTGCGGCGAGGAGTATGTGCGGTTCGGGCAAATCCAATGCAAAAGCCACACAGAAGACTAAAGCGGATTCTTAAGTATCTGAAGGGGACAGTAAACCTTGATTTATTCTACCCATCATATGATAATCTGGAGCTTAGTGGGTATTCTGATTCTGATTATGGAGTTGCAGAATAGACATAAAGTCAACCTCAGGTACATGTCAGCTCTTAGGAAGCAAACTGATCTCTTGGTTCTCAAAGAAGCAGACATCTGTTGTCACATCTACTACTGAAGCAGAATATATGGCTGCAGGAAGCTGTTGTTCTCAAGCTAACGTGACTAAGATATTACAACATTATAACTACGAACGTACCCTTATTCTGTGATAGTAATAGTGATATTGCAATCACTTAGAATCCAGTATTACATACAAGATGCAAGCATGTGGATGTCAGACATCATTTTATAAGAGATCATGTGGAAAAGAAGAATATCAGAATGAAAAAGATCCATACTGATAAGCAGAGAGCTGATATCTTAACCAAGCCACTAGCTGAAGTCAGATTCAGAGAACTATGTAATGAGCTAGGACTTCTGGATTTAGGAGAAAGTGCACCAGAAATCTTTGGTGGACTGGTCTCTAGGACCAATTGGTTAAGAGATTGACCAGATAAGGAGGATCAGTTGAATAATAGAACCTCAACTGATCAGAAAGAATCAGTCAGGGACGGATTAGAAAAGGGATAACAGATGAAGGGGGAACATCAACTGATCAGATAGGATCAGAAGGAACCTGATCAGATAAGTGGGAACATTGTTAGGAAATACTAAGATTTAGGCAGAAACTAAGATCAACAGAAATCAGTCAGAATTCAAGTGGTATTGACTGATTACAACATCAGTCAACCAGATACGCATTTCTGTTCCTTTGTTTTACAGATTACTTATATGGAATTATCTGATAATATTTTCTTTTATCGTGCACATACCTTTTATGACGTACACTCTGCAAATCATTTAATGCGGACGCGAGGAATATGTATTAAATACATTAATTACGTTTTTTTAAATCCAAAAGTTGCGACCTATTGTTTTCCTAACCACACGATCTCCAATTATTTAAAACCGCTTAATCTGGACCATTGATCTAGATTACACGCGTTTGGAGTTCCGATTCGAAAATATTTTCATCTTTCCCTCCCCTTCTAAAACCCTCATTCATCATTTGCACATTTCACAAACTCACATACTCTCTGCAAATTTTACTTCACGCAAAACTCAGAAGATTTTCTGCATTTCACCGATTTCACGTCAATTTAAATTCATATCTCTTAAGCGTTTATAATTGGTAAATGTTCTAGGGTTTATGTTTGTGATTTCATTTCCAAATATGTGGTTATTGTACACAAGCTTCTCGATTCTAATCACTTCAAATTATTGCAGAAATGGCACCTAAAGTACGACAAGTTCCAAAGACTGCTCACTCCTCTTCCCATGCCTCTCCGGAAGATCCAATCTTTAGGAATTTTGCAGATGAAATTATTGAAGAGAGATGTGTAGACTTCAGGACAACCACTGATCCAGAGTCTCTTGAGATTCTGAAGATGCTTAAAGACTGTGGATTGAAGACGTACTGTTCTGCAAGTGCAGATTCAATTCTATTGGATGGTGCTCTCGAATTTCTTTATAATTTGAGAGACCATGAAGGGGTGTTTTACTCGGAGGTCCAGGGAGAGCATCTAGAGATTACAGATGATGACTTGTACAAAATCTTTCAGCTTTCGGCTCCGGTAGATGGAATTATGCCCGACGAATACCTCGCTGCAGAGGAGAGTGCGGTTATCAAACACCTCCGACCTGCTGATGCTCATCATTCCAAAGGTTTCAAGAAACCAATGCTAAAGCGAAAATTTTGGCTGCTGTTTGATATTGTTCAAAAGGTAATCGTGGGAACTACCTACAACCTGGATGCGGTCACTCAATAAAAGGCTCAAATCATGACTACCATCATCGAAAATGCCAAGATTAACTGGCTAGAGTTTTTGAAAAGGAGGTTGTTGGAGGAGTTTGCCAAGTTTGTGGCAGACGAAGGGAAAGTCGTTCTCTCTGCCAAGATCACGATGCTGCATAAGGTCTCTCTGATTCTGATTGACCTGATGAGAGACGGAGATTGGAGTGAGGACAAGATGATCCCCTACAAACTCGCACATAAGAAGATGCTGCTAGTTAACAGACAGCTACCTGGCCCAGCGGATGATGTTGTAGAAGCAGCTGTTAAACCAGCCACTGAAGTCCGCAGGACTGGGAAAGGTGGTCAGAAGAGGAAGGCAACTGCCAGGAAACCAGAGAAAGGGGTTGTTTTCAAAGAACCTGCTATCAAGAAGGCGAAATCTGCACCAGTAACAGAGGTTGGGGATAAAGGAAAGCAGAAATGGCAGACCATACTGGTGGATGAGTCTTCTGACTCTGATGATGATCGAATTTCGATTAGCAGGTTGCCAAAAGGCCCAGGACAAACATCCAAAGGCTCTGCTCGAACTGAGCCATTACCCACGGCCCTGCAAGTTCACTCGGACAAACCTGCCTATACTGATTCTGCTCATCTGGAGGTCTCTTCACCTGATCCAGAGGCTCCAGAATATATTGAGCCAGTACAAGCCATGTCGGAAACTCTGTCCTTTACTGAAAAGATCATCAGACGATGATTGGAGAAGATGATCGAGGAAAGATACCCTGAGCTTGCCCTCAAGCCTGATGCTAAGGCCACCGTACTGGATGTGCTTACTTGGAGGGATATCAGGTTGAAGAAATTTGAAGATTTTGGGACAGTGCTTGAACAGAAAGGTGGAATTCATCCTTTTCTGGATTATGAGCTACAGATGCGCAAGATTGTGGGTGTTGAGACTGCTCCTGATCTCCTATCAGATGATGTAGTAGCCGGGCTGGTCACGAGGCAGTTGGGTATGCCGGATACCCCAATTTACAGGGAGATAACCCACAAGATGGTCAAAATGATCGAGGCCATCACGAAAAATGCATGATTCGATGATGACGAGGAGGTTGGTGATGGGGTCCCATCGATGTCGGCGAAATATTTGAACAAATGGTTGATACTGAGAGGACAACAAAACATATAAGAATCATTGAGGAACCAGAAGAAGCTGCCGATGAAGAAGGCGATGTGGGAGATCTTGCGGCCTGATCCCCATCACCGTGAGGCACAATCAACCGAGAGCACATAATAGACTGGATCTTTGGAGCAAGTCAAGCTGAAGAAATGGAGGTCGAAGGCCCCTCGACATCAACAGGCCAGGTAGTGCAGATTCTCCAAACTTCTCCATAATTTGAAGAGAATCTTATGAAGTATATCAAGAACTCGTTCAGGGCTAACATGGCGCATATGTTCATGGATGATGTAAGTTTCTTTGTTCCCCGCCAGATTGAGAAAGCCATCCGAACTGAGAGAGAACATGTATCCTCTCACTGCATGCGAATATCTGAAGAGATGAGAGATACAACTGCTGATAAGATGGTTGAAGTGAACGAGCGCCTGGCAAAGATTGAAGAAAACAGGAATCAATAATTCACTCTGATGATGAATGAGAAGATGGCCCAGCTGGCCAAAATGCAACATGATCTGACTGATGCAACCAAGAGGGTCAACTCTTCTGCTGATAAGCTTGAGAATCTATTCGACATAGTCAGCAATGTGGTAGATAATGCTCAAACGTCTATGCTGGCAGCTGTTGAACAAGTCAAAGCTGATACTAGAATTGAGTCTCCTGCTCTAAAGGTCCTGCAGCAATCTCCTTCTCAGACCATTGGTAACCTCAGCATTGAATTGAAGACACTTTTTGAGGGAACCAAAAAGGGGAAAGAAAGGAAAGATGCTGAAATTCAAGACAGACTCAACCAGGTCGAAAATTTTGTGGCTGGCATCCAAATCAAGCTGGATAAGAAGAGACTTCATAAGGATGCTCAAGCAGCTGCAGAATTGGAGGAGTCAGAAGATATCTCTTCCTCAACAGAATCTGACGAGAAAGCAAGATCAGCAAAGAAGGGAAAGAAAGTTGTTACTGATGAGAAGAAGAAGAAATTGCTGGATCTTGCTGAGAAAAGAAAAGGCTGGAGGAAGCATCGAGTCTGGATAGATCATACAGACGGAAGAAGAAGAAAGGACTCGTTGCTGAAGCTGGAGAAGGATCACACTTCGTTGAGCCAATTTTGGATGGAGATGTGGATGTGATTATTAAGCCGGATAGGAACATGGTGGCTGAATGGAAGAAAATCAAAGGAGAATGGTACATCTCGGCTTACATCAATCAGGTTATTCCAACCAATGTTGAAATCAATGAAATATTCAGAGATTGGTTGAGTAACAAACATCCAGCATTCTATGAGAACATCATGAGGGAGGCCAAGAAACTAAGCTGCATACCAGTTACTCCTGAGGTCGAGATCATGGAATACAAGAAGACTCCGGATGGGAAGCTGGACAAGATTGCCTTCAATGCAACTCTGAACATGTGCTTGGCACAAGATGATATAATTGAAGAAAGCAAGGTGGCAGAAATCAAGGCAAGGCTCTTCGAAATGTGTGCTGTTCCGGTGGAAGAGAGATACTGAAGAAATCAGAATAGGATTTGTCTATCTTGTACTTGTAATGTTGATATTATTAATGAAAATCCTACTTTTCTGATCTTCAGACAAACTCTCTTTGTCTTCTGATTTACTGTCTCTTTTACTTTAGTTTTAATATTGTTCAGCATACTTTCTGGTAAATGTTTTGGTTCCATCAAAAAGGGGGAAATTGTTGGGAAATTTATAGTTTTGATGGAAGTTCCAAAATAATTGTAATAGGACTAGTCTAAACCTGTTAGTCGACTGATGATTTGATAGGAAACCAACTGAACATGTTAGACAACTGATGAATTAGACTAGGTTACATTTTGAGGATGAAATTCAAAATGCATAAGTTAGGTCAAGATTAGTAGCGAAGATCAGTAGAGAAGATCAGCAGCGAAGATCAGTAGCGGGATTCAGAAGAAACGATCTGAAGACGCAGCAGACCAGAAGACCTATTCTATGAAGACATCAGCAGAGTCGATTGGTTGAAGCTAAGACAACCATATCAGAAGACTCAAGGCGACTGATCAGTAGAGTATCGATCAGTTCAAGCTTAGTCAGAAAAGTGATAAGCATAACTACTTATCCAAGGCATACGCTGTAAATCAGACCAGAAGAATGTCAACATAGTTGGCTTTACAAGACGCCGAATAAGTGTTCTTGTTAGCCACTA
This sequence comes from Stenogyne calaminthoides, assembly GCA_037126765.1. Classification (NCBI taxonomy): domain Eukaryota; kingdom Viridiplantae; phylum Streptophyta; class Magnoliopsida; order Lamiales; family Lamiaceae; genus Stenogyne; species Stenogyne calaminthoides. The sequence goes on along the minus strand of JBBCBC010000005.1, from coordinate 19,364,356 downwards.
AGGGGTCGACACTGTAAGAATCTGACGTTGCAGGATATGGAGTATCAGGGCAAACAGCTACAAAGGACAAATATGTATGAAGACGGTATGACCTTCCTGAGCACGTCAAATCAAGCCTGCAAGCTACCAAAAATAGCCTGAAATTCAAATTTCTCTCCAACGGCTCTTTGATTTCATGGTCTATAAATATGGGATCAACCTTCCTAGTGAATACATGGAAATTATCATCAAGCTCAAGCTACAACAATTTCCGCACGAAGAACACAAAATCAAGAATATTTTCTAAGTGTTCATCCCATTGCTCTTAGCATATAAATCTTATCCTTTAGCTTTAGGCTACACAAATACAAGGGAAAGATTTCCAGTTGGAACACAACAAATCTTATACCCAAACCAAAAGTTAGGTTAAGTTTGTTTTGCAAGATTTCAGACTAGGGTTTCTAGCTTCTGATTTCTGGGATTGGTTGAGTGAGAACTCTTGAAACATCTGTTGTACTGTGTTGGACTAACACATTAAACTAAGTCCAGTTGGTTAAGTTGGTGCCCCTGCTGATAGGGAAGAGTGGACGTAGGACTGGTTGTCCGAACCACTATAAAAATCTTGTGTGCATTATCTGATTTACCTGCTTTACACTACTGCACACTACTTGATTTAATATTACATGCATATTCTGAGTCTGGATCAGATTTGCATCAAGCAACTGATCTGATCAGCTTGACACTTTGTCATCTGATTGAAAACAGATAAGCAGAAATCTGATTCTACTAAACCGGTTTTTCACACGGGTTAAAACTTAGCTTCTGCACATCAGTTAAACTGATTGACACCGAACTAATCTGTCATCAGGCGATCAGTAAGTTGGATATCAGTCCAAACTGATTCATTCACACTCTGATCAGGCATATCTGCTTTTCACACCTGATCTCACAAAAAGTGTTCAGAAGTCTATTCACTCCTCCCCTCTAGACTTCTGCCCTCACAAAAACCCGATCGGGTCCTACACTTTGATACCTTGATTAATGGAAAAAAATAATCTATGTGAATGAATTAAATAAGACAAATAATAAAAATTGAAATTAGTATAATGCCGGGTAGGAAAATATCTCTAAAAAATAAATTATATATGCACATTATCATTGTTATATTTATACACGATTATTTGTAGATCTACTCAAACAAAAATAATATTTTTGTGTAAAAATAATATTGATTGATAATAAGTTTCTAATAGTTTTACATAATTATATATTAAGTAAAATTTATTAAGGTATACAAATATATGTCTAGAATAATATTGAAATTGTTTTAAAAAAATAACAAGAGATATTAAAATGCTAACGTCTTTATTAAAAACAGTTAAAAAAGAAAAGAAATGTATCGAGAAAATAGAATAAAAGAAAATACAAAAAAAAAAAGTAAATAGGAATGAGAATGGGAAATGGGCACATATTATAGTCGAAACCGTATCGACAAGTGTCAAATGGAAAAAAAAAAATTAGTGTTATATGGCTAAATTTTTTAACCCATTTAAATTTGGGAACATTTTGATATAACATTGGGTTAATTCTAAATAAATACACGACCTTTAGGCCAAATATCAATTTAATCACGACCTTTAGAATTATTGTATAAAAGTTCAAACATTGATGTTATTGTAAATTAATTCACATTTTTTCCTCCGATCGTGAAAAGATGACGTGACTTGCCGGAATTATTATTTTTACCATGTCAGATGCCATGCCAGATTTTTAAATAAAAAAATATATTAAAAAGGTGAATTAAAAATAAAATAAAAAAAATCTAAAAAATAAAAATAAAACATTTAAATCTAAAATTCCAAGACTTAAAAAAGTAATTCTCGCCGTGATGTGCAAAAAAGTGGTCAAGAGATGACCTGAAATTCAACGGGGATTCGTACGTTGAATGTTTAAAATTCATCAAGCTTTGACTGCAGGAACCTCGCCAATTTCTATTTAGGTACCTGAAAAACACTCCGGAGGGGGCTCTGGCGCGGGCTCTTCGACGCTCAAGTCAGTTATCACTCTTCATCTCTTGTGAAATCGTATTCAATAGCTCCACTCAAAGTATTCAAGTGTAAGTTAGTAAAATCAGGTGATTTTATGTGTTTTAATGATACTGGATGTAGGCTTGGCGTGAGGCGGGAATCCCCGTTCCCCATGAGATCCGCCCGATCGAGAAGGGAATCCCCTTGAAAATTCCCAAATGGGGTAGGGATAGGGAATATTTTTCCCCCGAAGGTCGGGGCGGGGAGGGGCGGGGCTGGGGATAGCATTCCCATGCATGATCCCCTCCTCCTTCCCATGAGGACCAATTAATTTTATAATTTAAATTAATATATATAATTATATATACACATATATATAATTAAATAATATGTTTTAAAAATTCTAAACTCTAATCTTGAAATTATAGTTTACTAATATATATTTTTTGAGGAGGAGCTTGACATGGATGCAAGTGAAACGGAGAATTGAAGTTGTTTAATTATGAGAAAGAATAAATGAAATAAATAATAAGCTATTTTTTATTTTTATTTATGTTGTATGCTTAATTTTATAATTCAAATTTTTTTTGATGTTGATGTTGAACTATTTTTTTATTTTTTATAGATGTTGTTTAATTTGTATTTTGAATTTTTATATTCGTAATAAAACTGTGAAAATTAGATTTTTATAATTAAAAAAAAATGTGGGGCGGGGATTCCCCTAATCCCCGCGGGGATGAAATTCCCCGGCGGGGCGGGGAATGGGGTCGATTTTTTCCCCGAATGGTTCGTGGGGATTGTTGGGGAATAAGTTGCACAGATCTATTCGGGGTGAATATTTAAATACAAATTTAATTCTTATAATTATTAATAGCATAAATTAATCCTATATTAATTCAAATAATAATCCAACAACATATCATGCATATAATTAATTCACGTAAAACCTACGCATGCGGAATTCTATGAGTTTACGTGAACGTACCTCTTGGGATGACAGTGATCTGGCTGATTAGACTAACCAAAAGAACTTCCCAAGTATTCCCTTAGTCCTTGTTCGACTATCCGGTGGTAGGACACTTGTGAACAATTAACAAAAGGAAAATAAATTATGTTGCACCACCTTTGTGGATTTACTAATTTTTCCAGCACATGAAATTGTACTTGGGAATGAAAGAGTCATCCCCTATTTATAGAGCATAGGTGGTCGAAAATTGTGGCAAAAAATAATGTGGGAAAATCTTTTCTTGATCTCCAAGAAATCTTGAATATATCTCCTATATTCTTTTTCCCATAATTATAATATTCCACAAAATCCCACCTACTCTATTGTTATGGATAATTTCGAAAATAATGGGCAAGATTCCAAGATTTGGATCTTCTTGAATTTATGAGATATTCTTGTATTTTAAGAAATACATATCTTCCATAATATCTTTTCAAAAAAATCAAGAAATCTTTGATGCCCTTTATCTTTCAAAATTTTCGAAAATTCACTTATAGATAACCAAGTGGGAGATTTCTTGAATTTAATGAGATAATCTTGTATTCTAAGAATACATATCTTCATTCCATAACAAAATTCAAAGAAAATCTTTCTCCTCTTTTATCCATAATTTTTGAAATAAATGAGGAAAAATAAGCAACAATACTTATTTTATTTTATTTTAAACACCTTTTTCAGTTATTGGACTATATGTTGGGCTACTCAGGGGGCCATTAGGAGAATTAAGATTGGACCTTCCAATGGATCTTGAATTATCAATATTGAGCCACAATATTATTCAAGCCCATAAATATTAATTAATCTCACTACATAATTAATATTGCACTATCCATCTTAACCCATATTACAGTCAATATGACTCCCGGTTATTATTTCCAGTGTTTAAGATTATCGAGCCCATTAATTAATTCAAGCCACTGAAATAGCTTTCCGTTAATTAATATCTTTTGTCCTTGGTCAAGGAACGGTTCAACATTATTATCCATACCGGAAACTAATTCCACTTGCAAGATTTGGTATGATAAAGCTTATGAACCTCCCAAGGGGGCAAATCGAACAAGCGTACTTGCACACGATTCTCCGTATTAAATCTTAGCAATCACATGTGACCAATAATATTGTCCAAGATAAAAAGTATTGAATCTCGTTGATTCTCTACCCATGATAAGTCAAAGCAATAGTCACCGATCACACGTGATCCTATTTAAGGAACGAAGATTAAGAAATATCGAACCACTGTGGTCTAATTCATCCTTGTTCAGTTCTGAAGAATTTATCCTCCTGTAGGTCCTATTCAGTGCATCAGTTATGCACTAGTGTAATCTCTTGGTCAAGACAAGCCAATCTGTGCCTTACACTTCAACCTTTCACGATGGATTGTTCATTTCCATCTAGGTCGTGAATGGCGTACTTTTAGTTACAAGGGACTGTTAATTTAATCTTCTGTGATCTGGTATCACTAAATTAACTACAATGTAACTCGTACGATTTATTGAACAATTATGCAGTAAAGATATGTAAATTTTCGATGATATTTAAAGCATCAGTGATAAACAATTTATTTCAGTAAATAAGTCCGAAATTCAGTTTTTGATTATACAAAGTAAAAGCATACTTTCCAGTATAATCCCAACAATCTCCCACTTATACTCAAAGTCTACTTTTAAGTATACTACAACATGTCTCGTGTACTCCGTGACATCTAATGTCACCTACACGAACCTAATAATTTCTCCCACTTATACTCAAAGCAGATTGGCAACGGTCTTGACACCCATTCCTTTCACATGTCTCTCGAATGTATTCAGAGGTAGACCCTGTGTGAATGGATCTGCTAGGTTGTCCTCAGACGCTATCTTTGCCACATCTATATCTCCTCTCTTAACGATATCTCGTATAAGATGGTATTTCCTTTCAATGTGTTTGCTGGCTTTGTGGGCTCGTGGTTCCCTTGAATTTGAAACCGCTCCGGCATTGTCACAATAAACAGTGATTCTGCTGGGCAAATTCGGAACCACATCCATGTCCACTAGGAAGTTCTTGAGCCAAACCGCTTCTTTCGATGCCTCGCAAGCAGCTACATATTCGGCTTCCATGGTAGAATCTGCGACGCATTTCTACTTGACGCTTCTCCATGTCACGGCTCCTCCCCCATGCAAAACACACTACCAGAGGTAGATTTTCTGGAGTCTATGTCTGATTGGAAATCCGAGTCCGTGTAGCTGATGGGGATTGGACTATCTGACTGATAAACCAACATTCTATCCCGGGTTCTTTTCAGATACTTGAGAATGTTTGTAACTGTCGTCCAATGTTTTTTCCCCGGGTTACTTTGAAATCTTGCCACCATGCCAATGGCAAAGCAGATATCCGGTTTCGTACACAGCATTGCATACATAAGGCTTCCGACAGACGAAACATAAGGAATGCCTTTCATGTCATCTATCTCCTTTTGCGTCTTAGGGAACATTTTCTTGGATAGATGGATTCCATGTCTGAAAGGTACGAAGCCTTTCTTGGAATCTTGCATGCTGAATCGTTTCAAGACAGTGTCTATATATGAAGCTTGTGACAATCCTATCATCCTTTTCTTGCGATCTCGAGTGATCTTGATCCCAAGAATGTGTCCGGCTTCCCCTAAGTCCTTCATGTCAAATTGTTTTGAAAGCCATGCCCTTACGTCTGATAACACCTTCACATCGTTCCCGATGATCAGAATGTCGTCTACGTATAGTACTAAGAATACCAATGCAGTTCTGACACGCTTTTTGTACACACAACTTTCGAACTCGTTTTGATCGAACCCATAAGACTTTATAACATGATCAAAACATTGGTTCCAAGCTCTGGATGCCTGTTTGAGTCCGTAAATGGACTTCATGAGCTTACAAACTAGGTGTTCTTGGCCTTTTTCAATGAAGCCTTGGGGTTGTTGCATATAGATCTCTTCATCAAGACTTCCGTTAAGGAAAGCTGTCTTGACATCCATTTGCCAGATTTCAAAGTCGAGATGCGCAACAATCGATAAGAGAATACAGATGGACTTAAGCATGACTACGGGCGAAAAAGTTTCCTCATAATTGATCCCTTCTTTCTGAGTATAACCTTTCGCCACGAGTCTTGCTTTGAAGGTTTCCACCTTCCCGTCCGGTCCTCTTTTTCTCTTATACACCCACTTGCAACCAATAGGTTTGACCCCATTAAGTGGTTCGACTAGCTCCCACATTCCGTTATGAAACATAGAACCCATTTCGGATTTCATTGTTGTTTGCCAAGAATCTGCATCCTTGTCTTGGATTTCCTCGTCATATGTCCATGGGTCCGATTCGTCTTGTCCGGGAATCAAGTCCGAGGACTCTCCTATTCCCATGAATCTCTCGAGCTGTTTCACAACCCTCCCACTACGACAAGGCTCCGGTTGTGTAAGTGTGTCGTTTGGTATGTCATCTTGTACAGTGGGCATTGAGGTTAGCCCTCTTAGCTCATTTAAGGTAATCTCACTTCTGGGTCTTCTTTCGTTCATATAGTCTTCTTCCAAAAATCTAAAGTGGGTGCTTATTACCACCTTTTGATCTTCGGGACCATAGAACATACACCCTTTTGTTCCCTTGGGGTATCCTACAAACAACCTTAATTCTGATCGAGGATCCAATTTTCCTGCTTCCTTGTCCAACACGTAGGTCGGGCACCCCCAAATTCTCATGTGTCTCATACTAGGCTTGCGCCCGGTCCACAATTCTTTGGGAGTTTTAAGAACCGATTTGGATGACACCAAGTTCAGAATGTAAGCTGTTGTTTTCAAGGCATGACCCCAGAACGACTTGGGAAGATCCGCATAACTCATCATAGAGTTCTGTTTCTTCGCTCTGCAACCCCATTTTGTTGAGGGGTTCCGGGTGCGGTGAGCTAGGATACAATCCCGTCATCAGATAAGTAGTTCAAAAACTCATCGCTGAGGTATTCGCCTCCACGATCGGATCGTAGAGACTTGATACGTTTTTCCCTATGATTCTCTGCTTGAGCCTTAAATTCTTTGAATTTCTCAAAGGTCTCAGATTTATGCTTCATAAGGAAAATATAACCGTACCTTGAGTAATCATCAATAAAAGTGACAAAATACTCATAACCTCCTCTTGCTTTGGTTGACATTGGACCACATACATCTATGTGAACGATCTCTAACACTTCTTTGGCTCTATTCCCCTTGGCTCCAAATGCCCTCTTGGTCATTTTACCCTCCAAACATGATTCGCAGGTTGGAATTTGTTCAACTTGGAGAAACTCCAGTGAACCGTCTTTCACCAACCTTTGGATCCTCTTTGGATTTATATGACCCAATCTTAGATGCCAAAGAAGTGTCTCGTTCATGTCTGATGAACGTTTTATTTTCTCGGAAACAAATTGATGTGTTATAGGATGCATTTAAGTGAGTGGTGTACCGATCAATTTGTATAGAGATTATTCGACAACGTTCCATGACAGATAAATTTATCAACAAGAGAAACGGTAACAACTTTATTAAAAGTAACCGAATATCCATCATGAAAAAGTTTAGAAACTGAAATTAAATTCTTTCTAAAACTTGGAACGTAAAACACATCTCTTAAAATTAAAACTCCGTCTTCAAAAGATAGGTGCACTTCTCCCACTGCTTCACCTGCCACTCTCGTAGCATCGCCCAGTGTGATGAGGTTCTCACTTCCACTAAGTTGTCGGGTCCGCTTGAACCCCTGTAATGTGAAACAAACATGATAAGTGGATCCCGTATCCACCACCCATAAATGGGAGGCATCTGCCGCTAAACAAGTTTCAACAACTAGTCGCGTGAAATTACCTTTCTTTCCATCCCTTTTGGGTTTGGAACAGTGACCTCAATGTCCCTTTTCACACGGGTTGAAGCACTTCCCTTAGTGGCTTGTTCACACCACCACCCTTCTTCACCTTTTCTTTGCCCTTGGCAACACTTGAGTTCACTTGCTTGTGGCCTTTGTCCCTTTTCTTGTTCTTGCCACCCCTTGGCCTAGAAGAAGAAGAAGGTCCATATGCCACCAAGGCTTGGCTATTTTGCCCCAATATCGCCTCATAGAGACTAAAGCTTGCAAACAGATCGGGGCATCGAGAACTTCTGATTATTCATCTGGTAGTTCAGCCTAAACTGTTCAAAACTTTTCAGCAGAGAGTGGAGCACGAAATCGATTTGGGTCTCGATATCATATTCAGTGCCAAGTACCTCAAGTTTGTTAAGGTGAGCCATCATCTGGAGAACGTGCTCCCTTACGGGCGTTCCCTCCACCATTTTCATAGAGAGCAAGTCCCTCATGGTGATCTGACGAGCCACACGGTTCTGATGTTGAAAAATTGCTTTAAGATTAGTCATGATGTCTGCAACGGTCTCAACGTTCTGGTGCTGGTGTTGCAACACATCTGACATAGAAGCCAAGATGGTACACTTTGCCATTTCGTTGGATCGCTCCCAGTCAGCATACTCTTTCTTAACCGTTTTAGTGGACTCATCTTTTGGCTTTTCCGGTTTAGGTGTGGTGAGAACCCAGTTATGGCTCTGTGCAGTGAGGACAATAGTAAGTTTACTATTCCAATCAACAAAATTTTATCCAGTGAGCAAATTGTCTTTAAGTATATTGAATAGTGGATTAAAAGGTTGCGACATGATGAACTGAAATAAACAATAATATGCATAAGCACAAATATATCACAAAGTTTGATCACATGCATCATATTAAAATCTCAAAAAAAAAATGAACATGTATCAGCCAATATCTCGAAACAGTTTAAATAAGCCACGTGGGGTGGGTTATTATTTAAACACATTCAAGCAGGTTACAAACAAGAACAGTTACAAACCTTTAATATCTAGATTAATAGTTGGCTCCCACTTGACCAATATAAAATTGACAGGGACTTCGGGGAAGTATATGCATATCAATTTTATACCTAAGTAATATCCATGATTAAATACAGGATTATTATTTCATATTGAACGAGCCTCGTGGGGAGGGTCATCGTCGCCACTAATAATAACCCACAATCATCCATTTGGAGTTCATTCATGTGAAAGCTATCTTTTGACCGTCCCGTGGGGGGAATTTCTCCAAAAGAATTCACAAATAAATAAATCATGGAGGTCAAAATTAATTCAATTTTATTATCCGGAATAAAATTGTCAATTAATTATTTAAACATACTTAGTAATTTTGAAGGTGAGATTTTTCATTGGGCAACTCTCATGCAAAGACATTTAAACAAATTAAATAAAGCATAAGATAGCACAATAATAAATCAAGCAAAGCAGAAAAATAAAACATATTGGGCAAAAATTATCCAATTGTCATGGTTTGATTTTTCTTGGCTTGATCTTGAAGAAACACCATCTTGAATTTCTCCCACTCGATCGTCTCGGAAACTCCGTCTCGAAACGTCACGCCAAGTAGCTCGCAGCCGGGATGCACGCCCGCATCCGGCCGGTCACTTGGCCAAGTTCAGCCTCGGCAGCCTCGGCACGGCTCGCCAAGCATCTCCCGCCCGCGCCTCGGCATGCCTCGGCATGGTCCGGCAGCTCCGGCGGCGGCACGTAATAACGCGTCCCATCAGCAGCGCCGCGCTCGCCATACGCCGCCGAACCTCGCGATCCCCAAGTCTCGGCGTCTCGCGGCGCCCATGCGCCCTCGCGCGTGCTTCCGTCCGCGGCACATTCGAACCACGGTGCCCGTGCGCCTAAGCGCGCCCGCCCTTCTCGGCCTATCCTCCTATCCTCGCTTTCGGCCCTCGGCCTCGCCCGTGCCGTGCGTCACTGTCTGTCCGCCGGTCGTCACGCCGCCACGCCGGTTCTCGATTTTATCCTTTAATTCTTCGTCTCCATCCTAGTTTTCGATCCAGTTACAATTTATTTACAAAAATTAAATAAACCTAGATCTAGACTAGTCTATTACATTGATCAAATTAAACAAATCATAATCTACTCGTGAATTTTCTCCACGAGGCAAAAAAGCAATCCGAGCAGATCAATTAAAAACCACAATTTATATGCATGCATAAATAAACACATTAAATTCCATGACAATTAGATACCTGCAAAACAGATGTAGAATTCTACTATCCAATTTCAAATTTAATGTCAGTGAATTAAATTAAAATTTAAAAATTGAGAGTCTTAAACTTGTGGCTCGATACGATTGTTGGGGAATAAGTTGCACAGATCTATTAAAGGTGAATATTTAAATACAAATTTAATTCTTATAATTATTACTAGCATGAATTAATCCTATATTAATTCAAATAATAATCCAACAACATATCATGCATATAATTAATTCACGTAAAACCTACGCATGCAGAATTCTACGAGTTTACGTGAATGTACCTCTTGGGATGACAGTGATCTGGCTGATTAGACTAACCAAAAGAACTTCCCAAGTATTCCCTTAATCCTTGTTCGACTATCCGGTGGTAGGACACTTGTGAATAATTAACAAAAAGAAAATAAATTATGTTGCACTACCTTTGTGGATTTACTAATTTTTCCAGCACAAGGAATTGTACTTGGGAATGAAAGAGTCATCCCCTATTTATAGAGCATAGGTGGTCGAAAATTGTGGCAAAAAATAATGTGGGAAAATCTTTTCTTGATCTCCAAGAAATCTTGAATATATCTCCTATATTCTTTTTCCCATAATTATAATATTCCACAAAATCCCACCTACTCTATTGTTATGGATAATTTCGAAAATAATGGGCAAGATTTCAAGATTTGGATCTTCTTGAATTTATGAGATATTCTTGTATTTCAAGAAATACATATCTTCCATAATATCTTTTCAAGAAATTTGAGAAAATTTTTCTTGCCCTTTATCTTTCAAAATTTTCAAAAATTCTCTTATAGATAACCAAGTGGGAGATTTCTTGAATTTAATGAGATAATCTTGTATTCCAAGATTGCATATCTTCATTCCATAACAAAATTCAAAGAAAATCTTTCTCCCCTTTTATCCATAATTTTCGAAATAAATGAGGAAAAATAAGCAACAATATTTATTTTATTTTATTTTATTTTAAACACTTTTTTCAGTTATTGGACTATATGTTGGGCTACTCAGGGGGCCTTTAGGAGAATTAAGATTGGACCTTCCAATGGATCTTGAATTATCAATATTGAGCCACAATATTATTCAAGCCCATAAATATTAATTAATCCCACTACATAATTAATATTGCACTATCCATCTTAACCCATATTACAGTCAATATGGCTCCAGGTTATTATTTCCCGTGTTTAAGATTATCTAGCCCATTAATTAATTCAAGCCACTGAAATAGCTTTCCGTTAATTAATATCTTTTGTCCTTGGTCAAGGAACGGTTCAACATTATTATCCATACCGGAAACTAATTCCACTTGCAAGATTTGGTATGATAAAGCTTATGAACCTCCCAAGGGGGCAAATCGAACAAGCGTACTTGCACACGATTCTCCGTATTAAATCTTAGCAATCACATGTGACCAATAATATTGCCCAAGATAAAAAGTATTGAATCTCGTTGATTATCTATCCATGATAAGTCAAAGCAATAGTTACCAATCACACGTGATCCTATTTAAGGAACGAAGATTAAGAAATAACGAACCACTGAGGTCTAATTCTTCCTTGTTCAGTTTTGAAGAATTTATCCTCCTGTAGGTCCTATTTAGTGCATCAGTCATGCACTAGTGTAATCTCTTGGTCAAGACAAGCCAATCTGAGCCTTACACTTCAACCTTTCACGATGGATTGTTCATTTCCATCTAGGTCGTGAATGGCGTACTTTTAGTTACAAGGGACTGTTAATTTAATCTTCTGTGATTTGGTATCACTAAATTAACTACAATGTAACACGTACGATTTATTGAACAGTTATGCAGTAAATATATGTAATATTAGATGATATTTAAAGCATCAGTGATAAATAATTTATTTCAGTAAATAAGTCCGAAATTCAGTTTTTGATTATACAAAGTAAAAGCATACTTTCCAGTATAATCCCAACAGGGATTCCCCGCCCCCGCCCCGAATTTTGCGGGGATGGGGATGGGGAGTTGTTCCCCGGCCCCGCCCTCCCCATTGCCAAGCCTACTTGGATGGGATATTTAAATCCCTCCAGTCGGAGGTTTCTCTTCTTCTTCCACTCAATCCATGTTCAGATCGTGTCTCACCATTACTCCCCCTCTATCTGGGGCTGACTCACGTCTCCCACGTTCTCCTCTTTCTTTTTAGGGATCATTGGTATGAGCCCTTGATCATAATCCGGAGATTCCGCTTTTCTCGCAATCTCCAATCTCATGCGTATAACTCACTTGAATATCGGAACTAACTCCTTCAGCCCACTTCTTGGTTCACCCGTATCAATACTCTCTCACCGTTGATATCCTCTCTTTCAACGGTCCTGATTAATCTCTCATTCCATGGGCCATTACTCATTAAGCTAGGTATGGCATCTCTCGAGCCAAGGTCCACGGTCTTGGGGTCGGCTTCCCTGGGCCCAATCTTTTTAGATTTATCAGCCCAGTTCGACCCATCTCCTTGAATCCTTAATCTCTAGGGCCCAGGTTATCCTCCTGGGCCCATCTTCTCAGCTTGTTTCATTCCATTGAGCTTCGCTATCCTCTATGCCCCTTAGCTAGAGGCCCCTTCAGTCTGCTCATCGACTAGGATCCTGGGCCTCCTGGCCCAGCCCAACTCGTTTCTTCTTTGCCTTGGCCCATTCAATTATCCTTCAACTCTTCGAATACATAGTCAAGCCTCCACGTGTCTTCCTTTCATTGGACGACATAAATATTCCCCATCAACTACTCCCCCTTACTCTCGAGAAGTAACTCTACTTTTGAGAGGAAATCACTCTCTTCAGGTTCCTCATTATGTTTACCTCCCTCGAGGGAGGTAATTTGTCCCACCTGGCAATTTTTCCCGCTCACTCCTAATTAGACGGGCCTTTCGAATGCACAACTCTCCGACTTCTAATAAACTAGGGGCCCACTAAGCCACCACTTAAACTCTCCATTCAGCGTCTTTGAATCGTCTCTTTTCATTTCTTTCTCGATACTATTTCTTGTCATCGTCTTTCATTCTCCATCGCTTTTTTTCCAATCATCTCCCTTTTCGGGCATTCCTACAAGTTTTTCATATCCAGTTTAAACAAATTTTTCATGCATAACCTCAGTTTTCTAAACACACTTCTCATGCGTAAACAAAGCTCAAATTCCTCAAACTGAACACATTTCTCATGCATAAACAAAGTATATACATGCCTTCAATCTCTCACATGCATCCAATCAAATCTCAAGTTTTCAATAAGGCTCAATCTTTTCTAGTTGAGCAGGTTTCTCAATCTCAATATGTAAAGAGTTTTTAAGTAAGCACTTAAAAAGGGTTCACACGAATACCTCTAAGTCCAAGAGATCTCGTATAGTTGGATATGTTGCCTCCTTCTGGGCAGTCTCCTGAGGTCCTTTCTCCCTGGAGTCACTGTTTCTACCTTTCTTGGCTGATCTGTTTTCAAAATTCAATAAATCTTATCATAAAAATAAATTTTTTCAAATAAACTATACGTCCGTTGAGGACTTATTGTCTCATCACCTTAATCAAAAGGTTTTCAATTCGACACTCCTGAAGGGCTTTAATTTCTCAATGCCTTATTAAAAAAGGTTTCTCAATTCGACACCCTTTAAGGGCCTTAATTTCTCAAAACCTTAGTCAAAAGGTTTTTTCTCAATTCGACACCCGTTAAAGGCCTTAAACTCTCAATGCCTTAGTCAAAAGGTTTTTTCTCAATTTGACACCAATTAAGGGCCTTGAATTCTCAATGCCTTAGTCAAAAGACTTCTCAATTCGACACCCTTTAAGGGCCTTAATTTCTCAAAACCTTAGTCAAAAGGTTTTTTCTCAATTCGACACCACTCTCAATGCCTTAGTGAAAAGGTTTTTTCTCAATTTGACACCAGTTAAGGGCCTTAAATTCTCAATGCCTTAGTCAAAAGACTTCTCAATTCGACACCCTTTAATGGCCTTAATTTCTCAAAACCTTACCCTTTAAGGGCCTTAATTTATAAAAACCTTAGTCAAAAGGTTTTTTCTCAATTCGACACCCGTTAAGGGCCTTAAATTCTCAATGCCTTAGTCAAAAGACTTCTCAATTCGACACTCTTTAAGGGCCTTAATTTCTCAAAACCTTATTCAAAAGGTTTTTTCTCAATCTGACACCCGTTAAGGGCCTTAAATTCTCAAAACCTTAGTCAAAAGGTTTTTTCTCAATTCGACACCCGTTAAGGGCCTTAAATTCTCAAAACCTTAGTCAAAAGGCTTCTCAATTCGACACCCTTTAAGGGCCTTAATTTATTTCTCAAAACCTTAGTTAAAAGGTTTTTTCTCAATTCAACACCCTTTAAGGGCCTTAATTCCCCCTGCTTCCCCGTGGATGCAGGTCTTCTCTCAAACGAGGAATTTCTTTAAGTTGCACACATTCCAAGGGCGAGCTCTTTGTCTCCCTTCCATATCTTGCAGCATGTATGCTCCTCCCTCAAGGCTTGCGTAACCTTGTAGGGACCTTCCCAATTAGCTTTAGTTTTTCTGTATGCTTCAAGGCATCGGCCCTTCGAAGGACCAAGTCACCTTCCTCAAACTTCTTCAAAGTGACTTTCTTGTTGTATGCAACCTTCACTTGACTTTTATACTTCTCTGCCCTCAGGTGGGCAATTTCTCTCTCCTCCTCGAGCATGTCTAAATTCTCCTGAATCGCCTCATTGTGTTCTTCCTCAAAATGCAGAAGTCTATGAGACTCAATCCCCACTTCCGCGGGAATGACTGCATTGCTCCATATACTAGGTGAAAAGGTGATTCACCCGTTGCTCTCCTTTGGAGTGGTCCGGTAAGCCCAGAGGACCGCTTCAAGTTCATCAACCCATTTTCCTCCAGACTTATCCAGCTTGATCTTGATTTCATTCACAATAGTTCTGTTGGTTACCTCAACCTGCCCATTTGCTTAAGGATGGGCCAACGAAGTAAATCTCTGGGTAATTCCCATCTCTTCACACCAAGCTTGTACTATTGCTCCATTGAATTGGGTACCGTTGTCAGATACCAGTATCTTTGGTACTCTAAACCTGCAGCAAATATTTCTCCACAAAAATCTAATCACTATTCTCGTCAATCTCGTCCAAGGGAGCGGCATCTACCCATTTGCTGAAGTAATCAGTGGCTACTATCAGGAATTTCCTCTGACCCGCTGCCCTGGGGAAGGGGCCCACCAGGTCAATCCTCCATTCGGCAAACGGCACGGTGTGTGTAGAGCTCTCATCTTTTGTTCAGGTACATGGATTAGAGGACCATGCTTCTGGCATTTCTTGCATTTTTTCACCAACTCCTTTGCATCTCTGACCATAGTTGGCCAGAAATATCCTGTTCTCAATGCTTTCCTAGTTATCGATCGGGACCCTGCGTGATCTATGTAGCATCCTTCATGTATCTCCCTCAGTATGTACTCCACCTCATTCACAGACAAGCATCTTGTTGGGATATTTTAGTTTTGATAAATTATGCCAAAACATTATCAACTTGTGTTATTCAAGCTAATTTACAGATAACAAGTTGAGGGGGAACGACAGAACAAATTGAGGGGGAACTCACGAAATCAGACGTAGATGATCGAGATCAGACGAGGCTGCAGATGAGATTGATCGAGATCAGATGGGTAAGATGAGTTCCGGAGTTAACTGATGAGCTGAGCAAAATCAGAAGAGAAGAAAAGCTAAGCCGGTGATCGTATAATCGGGGATGACCGATGACTGATCGATGATCAAGAATGCAGACGAAGCGATCCGTGATCAAGAGGCATAAGCCGATCGAAAGAAACTCCACCGTAAGATTAGAAGAGAAGGTTGCATCGGAAGAGGAAGAGCAGATGAGATCGAGATCGACGATCGACGAACGATCGATATGAAGATAAGCGTATGATCAAGATCGACGTGATTGAGATCGACAAAGTAAACCGATATGCTTAACCTAATATGCTAACCCGATGTACTAGTTCCGATGCAGAGAAACCGATATGATGACTTCGATGCTATATCGACCGATCGATCAAAGCGAGAAGAAAATCGACATCGAAACCAGAACTCATGACCCGGATCGAAGAGAAGTCATCGAAGAGAAGTCATCCAAGTCATGTTCACTTAAATCGAATGCTACCGATGATCGCCAGCGCGAGTGCTAGTGACCTAAAATTCAGGATGTCCGAAGTCGAAGAGCTTGAACTTCGGTTAACCCGAGTGTCGTGTGCGATGCCGGACAAAAGGTCCGTGAAGAGAAGTCTCGCTGAATCAAGAACCCAAGCTCGGGATGGACTGAAGGCTCGAGGCGAACATGAGGCTCGAGACGGACCAAGGCTCGACAGACTTGAGGGCTCGAGACGGAGATCTGAAGGCTCGGATGGAACCCCGAAGACACCGAGACTCGAGAGAATCTGAATGATTCCAAAGGCGAGAATCTGAGGAATATAAATTGTTAGAATCACCGGCGTGGACCAACGAGAGGAAGACAACCAGCCTGGAAAAGTTGCAAAAAGCTTCAGAATAGTATGGATTTGAATGTGACTCCTTCCAACGGTAACATTCAAATCCACACTATAAATACAAGTTCTTCCTTCATTATTAAGTGTGGAAGTGTGTGGAAGAGTGTGAAAACACCATTGAAGCTCTGAGAGCCAAATCATCTAGCAGATTTCCACCATAGAACACGAGAGAAAAAATACATGCATATATCCAAAAGTGTTCTACCCTAGATCTAAGCACAAATGCCATATCCTAAGCTTAGAGAGATTTTCCCAACCTTTGCATTGAGGCTAAAACAAATGTAAGGAAAATCTCAACCTAGTTGGAAACCAAACAATCTTATACCCAAACCCAAGAGTCGGTTAAGTTTGTAGGTGAGTGTGAACTTCGGTAAAACATCTATAAGCAATCCCGTGAGGGTGATAAGTCCGTTTGAGTGTGAACTTCATTAAACATCTATAAGCAATCCCGTGAGGGTGATAAGTCCCGTTTGAGTGTGAACTCGGTAAACATCTGTTGGGTGTTGGACTAACACATTAAACTAAGTCCAGTTGGTTTAGTAGGTGCCCCTGGTGATAGGGAAGAGTGGATGTAGGAGTTGGACTCCGAACCACTATAAAATCGTGTGTTCTTTCTTTGCTTTATGTTTATACTTGTCATATGCATTCTATTATAAGAAAAAAACACACATGAGCTTAAAAGCGCAAAAAATTGGAATCACTCTTGCCCTCACCCTTTTTTTTATATGCATCGCTCTCAAAATGTTTTTTTTTCATGGCGCATAAAATGAGTTTTCCCACCGGGACCAATCAGTGGTATCTGAGCGGGTAGTTCAAAAGGTCACCAGTTTTCAAAGTGACCACCTGAACTGATCTTTTTAAAACAAAAACCCGATCTCTGTAAATGCATATATTTTAATGTTTTGGCGTCATTATCAAAAAGGGGGAAATTGTTGGGATATTTTAGTTTTGATGAATTATGCGAAAACATTATCAACTTGTGTTATGCAAGCTAATTCTGAGATAACAAGTTGAGGGGGAACGAGAAACAAATTGAGGGGAACTCACGAAATCGAGCGTAGATGATCGAGATCGAGCGAAATTGCAGATGAGATTGATCGAGATCGGATGAGTAAGATGAGTTCGAGTTAAGCGATGAAATGAGCAAAATCGGAAGAAGAAAAAGCTAAGCGGTGATCATACAATCGGATGACGGATGACTGATCGGATGATCGGAAGAAACGAACCAAGCCGATCTGGTGATCGGAAGAAGAACAAAAGTTTATCGAAAAAGAAAGCGACGAGAAGATCGAAGAGAAGGTTGCGGTCGGAAGAGGAGGCGGATGAGACTTATCGAGATCGGGCGTGATCGAGATCGGATATGAAGATAAGCGAGATAATCAAGATCGACGTGATTGAGATCGGATGTACTAAACGATATGTTAACCTAATATGCTAACTTTGATGTACTAGTTTGATCACGGATAAACCGATATGATGACTGATGCTATCTTGATCGATCATGTGAAATTGATCGGATCGAGAAGAAATCGGATATCGAAACCGAAATCTACATACGGATCAAAGAAGTCATCGGAAGAAGTCATCCGAAGTCATGTTCACTTTGAATCGAAATGCTACGATGATCAGTTAGGCTGAAAAGCTAGTGACACGAGGGTCATGATGTCTCGAAGTCGAAGAAATTTGAACTCGGTTAGCTTTGAGTGTCGATATGTCTGATCGAACCAGGTCCGTGAGAAGTCTGGCCAATCAAGAACACAAGCTCGCCAGGACACAAGGCTCGACGAACATGAGGCTCGAGACGGACACGAGGGCTCGAGACGGATCTGAAGGCTCGGATGGGCGAAGACACGAGACTCGAGAATCTGAATGATTCAAGGCGAGGAATCTGAGGAATATAGCCGTTAGAATCAGCTGACGTGGACCAACGAGAGGAAGACAACCAGCCTGGAAAAGTTGCAAAAAGCTACAGAATAGTATGGATTTGAATGTGATTCCTTCCAACGGTAACATTCAAATCCACACTATAAATACAAGTTCTTCCTTCATTATTAAGTGTGGAAGTGTGTGGAAGAGTGTGAAAACACCATTGAAGCTACAGAGCCAAATCATCTAGCATTTCCACCATAGAACACAGAGAAAGAAATACATGCATATATCCAAAAGTGTTCTACCCTAGATCTAAGCACAAATGCAATATCCTAAGCTTAGAGAGATTTTCCCAACCTTAGCATTGAGGCTAAACAAATGTAAGGGAAAATCTCAACCTAGTTGGAAACCAAACAATCTTATACCCAAACCCAAGAGTCGGTTAAGTTTGTAGGTGAGTGTGAACTCGGTAAATATCTATAGGCAATCCCGTGAGGGTGATAAGTCCCGTTTGAGTGTGAACTCGGTAAACATCTATAGGCAATCCCGTGAGGGTGATAAGTCCCGTTTGAGTGTGAACTCGGTAAACATATGTTGGGTGTTGGACTAACACATTAAACTAAGTCCAGTTGGTTTAGTAGGTGCCCCTGATGATAGGGAAGAGTGGATGTAGGAGTTGGACTCCGAACCACTATAAAATCGTGTGTTCTTTACTGCTTTATGTTTATACTTGTCATATGCATTCTATTATAAGCAAAACAACACACATGAGCTTAAAACGCAAAAATTGGAATCACTCTACCCTCACCCCTATTTTATATGCATCGCTCTCAAAATGTTTTGCTTCCGCTCGCGCAAAATGGGTTTTCCCACCGGGACCAATCACATCTCAAGTATGGTTGTGTGAATGAACGTTTGTGCAAGTATCCTCCGATTATGCAGAATCGTGCTCTTCAATTCTGTATTTTTCTCCGCCCGTGGGGGGGATCTTCCCCAGCTAAGGCCTTTCGAATCTCAGCTCTCCAATCGTTTTCCTCCTCAATGGCCGCAATCAAAGGTAGGGTTGCCTCTTTTTCTGCACTCAGGATCGTGATGGTGGTTCCCTCTTTCATGGCCACCAAACTAGCCAGCTTTGACAAGCTGTCCGCTCTCATATTCTCTTTTCGAGGAATCTGTCTTACCTCAAAAGTCTGAAGTTTGTTTCTTGCTTCTGCTACTCTTTCCAGATATAACATCATCCTCTCATCTCTTGCTAAGTATTCTCCTTTCACTTGCTGGGCTACCAACAGAGAATCTGTATAAATGATTACCCGTTGGCCTCCTCTTTCTGCAACCATCTCTGCTCCTCGGATCAGAGCCTCATACTCAGCTCCGTTGTTTGAGGTATGAAACTCGAACCGGACTGCAAATTGCAACTCACCTCCGCAGGGATCTATGATTAGTATACCTGCACCACAACTGTTATTATGGCGAAGCGTTCGAGATACACACCGCCACTCCTTCTCATGTTCAGGGCGGGTAGTCTCCTGTATAAAATCAGACAAGGTTTGCGCCTTGATTGCTCTTCGTGGCTCAAAGTCCACCTCGTATTCTCCCATTCAGCCTCTATGGCTCCCTGATATTAGTAGGAGGCTGCATATCCCGCACTGCTTGCATTTTCACGGGGTTAACTTCAATGCCCCTCTGCGTCACCATGTATCCCAGGAACTTCCCCGATCTCATGCCGAAGGAACACTTCGCTAAGTTGAGTTTCATCCCATTGGCTTGGATCACGCCAAAGGTCTCCTCCAAGTCTCATTACTAAAAGGTTTCAGAGTAAGCTTGACGTCCCTCAAGGGACTTATTAACTCAGGACCTTAATCAAAAGGTTTTAGACTCGACACCCCTCAAAGAGCGTCATTTCTCAAAACCATAATAAAGAAAAGGGGTTAACTTAAATCCGAAGCACTCCGTAGGACCCAATTTTTCCACCAAAGAACTTATATCTCATGCATAATAGTATAACTCCAAATTCTCAAACTAAGCACATACTGCAGGCATGAAGCTATGAACGAGGTTTCTCCAGCCACACATATATCTCATGCATAAAGCCATGAAAGCAATTTCTCAAGCTAAACACATATCTCAAGTATAAAGTTGTAAACTAAAAAATCCTCAAACATGTATAACCAATATTCAAATCCCCTACACATGTCTGAACTAATTCTCCTCATACGCACAACCAATATAAAGAAAGCGCGTAAGTACCTCCGAGCCCAAGGGGCTCTGTAATCAGCTCAAATCAGACTTCATTCACCTCTCTAAAGGTTTTGTGTACTCCATTGGACAAGTCCATGAGACCTCCTCTTGCAAAGTCCCTTGTCTAGTCCTTCTCAATCTCCAAATCTTCTTTGTCTGATCTCGCTCTCTGGGCCTTCTCCTCTTTACCTCTCTAAAGGATTTGTATATTTCGGCTTCCTGCCTCCTCCAATCAATCTCAATCTCCATCTCGATTTCTTAATCGAGTAATCTCCAAATCTCAATCTCGATCTCTTAATCGAGTAATCTCCAAGTTTCTTCCGCTTGAGCCCGTTCTCTGAGCTCTCTCATCTCCACCTTTAGAAGGTTTCGCGATATTCCAACTCTCGGTATCCTCCAAGAAATATCAATCTCCATCTCGATTTCTCAATCGAGTAATCTCGAATCTCTATCTCGGTTTCTCAATCGAATAATTTCCGGTAGGACCGATCTACGGGCCCGCCCGATATCCTACTTTTCTTCATGATTTATCTCGTTAATTTATTATCCTCAAACATCAAGGTGAAATAGTTATCAA